>OX421980.1:74233068-75433068 GCA_949128135.1 Parasteatoda lunata
CGCCTTACGCAATGCGGCAGTGCAGTGGTCTACATATTTCTGCGAAAAATGTTGCTTATGAAGATACTATAGGAATAATTTATTTCCTACGATATGATTTAATTTTCAAAATTACCACAAACGGTTGAATTTCATAGAATGAGACCAAAAAAAAAAAAAAAAGCATGTCACAGATTATAAGGCTTTGCTTCTTCTTTACAAAATATATTTGTACAATTAGGCTACAAATAATATAATATAAAATTACAAGGAACTAGAGAAACAATTGTAAGTCTTCATGTTCTATTTTACTTTCATAATATTTAACATTAACCAAGAATAACTTGGCACTGTAAAACAGTTGAAATCAGTGTTGTTCTTAGTATAATATGAATGGCCTCCCATTTTCTATCAGAAACTTTCCCTCTCAAATTTAATGAACATAAAATATAAAAAATTTTCAAATTCCATAATTTCAATTCTATGATTCCAGAATTACTGAGTGATCTTTTATACCCTTGAATGACCTATTGAACATTTAGTTTTATCTAATACATAATAAGCGTAAGCATGAAACCAATATATTTTAGTTGTAAATATTTCACGTTTCGAAAAGATATTGCTCTTTAACGAAAAACTACTGCACATGAAATTTTCGACCTGCGTATGATATATTCATTTTTTTTTTATAATTTTATTAATCGTTTTAAGATTTTTAGTTGATGCGCTTATCTATTCATTAAAAACTGTCAATTTTATAAGAGAATATTCTTATGCTAGATATCAAACACGTTTTTCTAAGAACTACTTTTTTTAAAGTTTTCAAGCCTGCTTTAAAAAAAATCGTGAACTACCTACGTTATCCATTATAAATATGCACATTGTGTATCTTTTTATTTATTTATTTTTTTTTTGTGAAAAAAAGTAATAAAATAATTTTTTATTACTTTTTTGTAACACATTGCTTTGCTTCATTAGGAAAAAGCCGAACACTTATGTTGTAAAACGAGTACATTATTCTGGTAGTCAATCTTATAACCGAAAGTCAAAAAATCTTTTTCAATATATATTTTTTTAAATTTTATTTTTATTACAAACATTTAACTGCATCATATGATTCGCAAAAGAACCACTGATACTATCTCCGCTATAGTTTTCAAATAAAACAAAATTCTTTGTACCAATTTTAGAATTTTTGGTCACTTATTTTGCTACTATTTAACAACAATTTTCTCAACATCCATGTCAACTACTACGCGTTTACTTAATTAAAACATCTAGCGTAGTTCTTTAATTGATTTATTTTCTCTTTTTGCTTGATTCTTATTCCAAACTACTCTGACACTCTGAAGAGTGTGGCTATATATATATTCAGCTTTCAGTTAATTTTTTTTAAAGGGTATTATATTATCATTATTAAATGTATTTCAAGCAAATTCTTCATATTTCATGCATACTTTTCCAAATAAAAATGTTAACGATCTAAGCAAAAGCGGGCTCTTTTACTTTTTTTTTTTCTTTTTCTTCTCCGACTATTTACAACGACATGGAAGTATGACATAACTCTCACTGAGGGAAGAGTAAAACAGGTTCTTGACCCCCCGCCCCCTAAGAATTGTTTCCAAAAGCCTTCTAGCTTTTGAACACCTGTCTCAATCTTTGGAGACCAGTCCAAGAGCATGTAACTAAGGGAATAAAAATATATATTAAAATGATTATCCTGTTATTATTTTTTTTTTTTTAAATTTTTGATGCTTTTGTCATTTATTATACTACTTTTACATATTTTATTTTATTTTCGTATTTTATTATTTTTACTTTGTTTCACATTATTACTTTCTTTATATTACTATTTTTATTTTCGTACAAAAAATATTATATTTGTATTCATTTTTTGGCATATTTGAAGTGATCAATTTCGAAAACGGAATATGGTTATCGAAATTTAAAAAAATATCATGACAAAATCGATCTTCATATTTTACGAGATATTTTTTAATATTGAACCTAAATCATAATTAAGAATTCCGGAATAAAGCTGTTACGGGACGAAGGAAGAACACCAAGTTGGTAAAATAATAAACAATAGTTGAAACATAGTATAAATACATACAAGAAATAGAATAAATATGTCTGAAGAATCGATATATCTAAAGATAGATATTGAGTATAAATTTAGCTTTAAATTGTTGTAATTGCGATTTGTAAAAGTAATAGTTAGAGAGATAAGGTTGTTGAGGCAATTTTTTTGTCACTTTTTAATATTACAATAAGATCACTAAATACATGCCTTTCATTTTGTTAAAAAACTGCTGGAATAAGATCCACTAAAATTTCGTTTTGGAAAAGCAAGCTTTACTAAACTATACAACGGTGGTAAAGCATTGAGTCATTTTAAAAATATTCAAATACAAATAAAAATAATTTTAAAAAATTTGTGATGAATATAATAATATTTTTCAGAAGAATGCTTGTAAAAATTACTGATATATGATTAACAGGATTACGTTTTATATAACATACCGAAAAAAAAATGAATTATGAATTGCTTCAAAATGCTTAATATACAGGTAATTTATCAAGAATTACTGATGTTTTACGTTATTTTGGTGCAACTCCTTGCTGAAATGCTTAATTGACTTGATAAATAATAAATTTCAAAATCTCAAATATCAAAATAGAGCACTTAATTTTTTTTTAAAAAATCAACTTTGATTTTTCTCTGAAAAAAATCGAATCAATATTTTGTAAAAAAAATCATTAAATCATGTTAGAAAGAAAGTTAAATTGTTTGTTGCTTTCAATTTATGATGTTACCAAATGATATGACGATTTGTCATAAAAATTTACAACGAAACCGAAATATGTTACTTTCTATTAAACAATTAAAAATGACTATTCGATAAATTTTTTAAAATGATTATGAAACTTCACATATCTTGTGAATTATAAGTAATAAATTGTTAATTTTTTTTAGGTCTGAGGAAGCAAAGGATCAATTTAAAATTTCGTTTAATCTTCTTAGGAGTATAAATTAATTGAAAATATTAAAAAATCTATATAAAAAAGAAAAAAAATTCACATTTTTGAAGGGGGTCTTTGAAAGTTTTCATTTTGGAAAATATAAGAGTCCACATTTTTTAACTTCTAGAATAGTGGAATTTTCTAAAACTCACAATGTGTTTAAGCTTGCCTTTCGGCAGCGAGGAGCAGGGAGTTCGACCCTTTTTTTAAGTGAGCGCGATCCTAGTCACTTGTCTACTGACCGATTAGAGCCGATTAAATGTTTCTTTCGAGGGTGGATGCGAAGATCGTCAGCATTCTTTGCAGTATAGAATTCTTGCAGATTTCGTTTTTGAAATATTAATTAAAAAATTACCTAATTTATTTTTAAAGTAAAAAAATTAAACTATTAAAATCAACACATTTTGAAAAAAGTGTTTTCATTTACCATAAGGTTATTAGTAAGGAGTTGTAGCGTAACATTCAATGTAGAAAATACCTTTATAAATTCATAAACAAAATTACTATTTGTTCCCGTGACTTTTTTTAAAAATTAATTTCTCATCAAAGAGTAACAAACAAACATTTTGCTTTACGAAGCATTTTTTTTAAATATTAATTATAATTCTATAATTTGTTTAAATTATTTTACCTTATACTAATTTATTATGCTATTTAAATTTATAATATACTTTTTTGTTATACTAAAGCTTCATCTTTTAAGAAAAAATTAAAGAAAAAAAAATTCTAATTAAAAGCAAATCTATTACGAAACATTTCCGAGCAATCTTAAACCATATCCATTAATAAGTCAACACAGATGCTAATTATGAACTAAAACTTGATAGTAAAAAAAGCTTCGTTTATAGCGTCTGATAATGTAATATATAAAATTTACTTTTATATATTTACGGTGTGGGGTACATACAAGCTAGAATAATCAATGGGTTTTATAGCTGTTTTTTAATTTAAATCTTTGACTTCATTATTATTTTGGACATAAAAAATATTTTTAAAGGGAATCGTGGATTGTTTTTTTTTTTCATGATTGTATCAAAAATATTGTCAGAAAACATAGAATTGGCTTTGTTAATCTACATCAGAATCGCAACAAAATGCCTTTTTAAAATTATGTGTAATGCCTTTTTAAAATTATATTACGTGTAAAAATTACACTGTTGAAAAACAATAACGATTCACAGAGTAAAAATTTGGCTTCCTTAGAGCTTTCAAAATTAAAATTCTTGTTCAATAACATGGCCGTAATATCCATTAATAAGTCAACACAGATGCTAATTATGAACTAAAACTTGATAGTAAAAAAAGCTTCGTTTATAGCGTCTGATAATGTAATATATCAAATTTACTTTTATATATTTACGGTGTGGGGTACATACAAGCTAGAATAATCAATGGGTTTTATAGCTGTTTTTTAATTTAAATCTTTGACTTCATTATTATTTTGGACATAAAAAATATTTTTAAAGGGAATCGTGGATTGTTTTTTTTTTCATGATTGTATCAAAAATATTGTCAGAAAACATAGAATTGGCTTTGTTAATCTACATCAGAATCGCAACAAAATGCCTTTTTAAAATTATGTGTAATGCCTTTTTAAAATTATATTACGTGTAAAAATTACACTGTTGAAAAACAATAACGATTCACAGAGTAAAAATTTGGCTTCCTTAGAGCTTTCAAAATTAAAATTCTTGTTCAATAACATGGCCGTAATAATCAAGAGAATTATTTAAGAATTAGTTAATTTAATTCTTGCTTGAGACAGTTAACTTATTCTTAAAAGCAGAAGAAATATGTAAATTTATCAGGGATAATGATATCTTTCATTCTGCCATTCTACAGATAGAAGAAAAATGTTGTTTTTTTTCTATCAAATAAATACAGTTGCAAATAATATGTTGCAAATAATTGCAAATAAACTCTTTGGCTTTTTATTTCATCATTTCTACTTTATTTGAAAGCAGGATTATTTTATGGTAGGTATGATTTTACTCACTCTGAAAAATTCCAGGTGTTTTTTTTTTTTTTAAGAACCTACCTGAGTGGATGAATAATTAATAAAAAATATATTTTAAATACTATTTCCCCAACTGTAAATCTTGTTATGTACAGTTTGAAATGATTAGACTGAAAATTGTAAAACTTAACCTCTATCACACTCCGGGCTGTTGCAAGAATGCTTGACTGTTTTAAGTGTTAAACAATCAACACTTGACCCACTTTTATTAGGGTGGCTTTTTAATTAAATCTTTTTCGAAAAACAATACAATCAACCAAATATAATGGACAACCATTTAACAATTTTCAACGGCACCCAAGCAACGTTGCTTCAAATTATTAGACTTGTCTCACACCGACTTGCCTCATCTCTGTGAAAATGTCGCACCATCAGAAAAACTACTTCACTGCTTAAAAATGCTAAAATTTAAGCTTAACTCTACTTAAAGTTGAGAATGGAAAATAGTTTTTTTTAAAACTTATACGTAAAAAATAAACTACTCAATTCGAATCACACAAAAGTAATACTAATTTGTCTTAAGCAATGAGGACAAAATTGGTTTTTGTGATCCTTGCATTGTCCTTGCATTGAGTAATTAAAATGCCTTTTTTAAAAAAATTTTATTGTTAATTTTGGAACACCAAAACAGAAAAAAAAAAAAAAAATTATATATCATAAATGCTTTCCTTAAATAAACGATCGTTGTAAAACTAACATCCGATGAGAAAAACTTCTCAGCTGCACCCTTATCCACCTTCCTAATTTTATCTACAAACTTCTTTTCGTAGAAGCCAAGGAAGCCTTGTCTTTCAAACTAATTTTCTATAACCATCTGCAGAGCCGTGGTGGCTCATGAGACAGAGCGCTTACCCCCCAAAGAGATGAACCAGGTTCAAATCCTGGTCGATACGAATTCCGCACCCGGATCACACCGTCCGCAGTGCTGACGTAAAATATCCTCAGTGGTAGAGGGATCATTGGTTAGAGTCCCCTTGTCGTCATGCTTGCCGTGGAAGGCTTTCGCGGTTTTCCTTTCCATGTAACGCAAAGGCGTTTTAATTCCATCAAAAAGTCCTCCTTGAAGACAAATTTCTCCCAATACTTGATCCAGAAGTTCCCTTGTCTTCTGGATTGGGTTCAAAATTACAAGGCTTCTGCGTTGACATTAGTACTCCAATCGCAGGCCTCACCATACTTTAACTTACTTGGGTTTCTTTTAAAACAATTTTATTTTTCATATTCTGTAAAATCTGGTTCTTGAGTTGTTTTCTTTTTCTTTCAGAGGTTCGGATGCAAAGTGAAATTGCGAAATTTTCTGTTTTTCCTTTCTCCCTTTATTCATAAATATATATGAAGGAAAAATCTATAGAAGATCAATAAAGATGATCAATAAAACTAGTTCAATAGATGATCTTTAAATTATACATTTTATGCTCTGTTTGCAGTTTTCTGTATGCTTTCATGACTATTCAATTAAATAGTTTATATTTAATTGAACTAAATATTTTCTTTAAGAAAAAAAAAATATTAGGTTCTAACAGGTCATAGTACATTTTTACTTCCTATTTTTAAAATTATACAAGCTTCTAAAATCTATTTGAAATTATTTTCTTTTTTCAAACTCAAAAAAATCTACTAAAATTAGGATTTTTTTTTAAAAAAAGAGGGAAAAAAACAATTTACTATACAGCTAACAAATACTATTTTAAGTAAACTTTATTATGATTAATATTAAGTTTTCAACAATTGTTACATACGTTTTGAAATTAATGAAAAAACAAAAATAAAAACTTCTATTGTACTTTTGCTCTTATAACAAGAGATAAACAGGGGAAAAAAAACTCTTATTATAAAATCAAACTGTTCTGCCATTTTTAGAAGCATTGGTCAATACTTGACTGATTAAATTTTTTCACGTAAAGCGTAACATTTACCGTAACAACAACAATCACAAAAATGTACAAGCTGCACATTTTTTTCAGTTTCTTCATTTTGAATGAGCGAGTATGTAAATAACAAATTTAATAAATAAATAATATGAAGAATGAAAGAAATATATTAGCTTTTAATACGACTAAAAATTTTTAAAGCTTGTGTTCAACTATTTCTATTGAGACAAGAACCGTTTTTTTTACCTCTTTTCATAATGTTTCTATACAGATTTATTAAGTTCATATACTTAGTAGCATTAAATGAGCTACAGATAACGGTTTTCCGCTCATTTATGTAAATTAGGCTCCTGTTTGCCTTGTAAATTTCAGTTATTACAATTCAAGCTTTCAAGTCCTTTCAACAATTAAATTTATTTGGAGTAGTTAAATTGAACTTTATTAATTTATTAACTATTGAAATATCTCCTTGTTAACTTGTTAGAAATCACTTATTTGTTCATTCTTCTTTTTCAATACAGTGTTCTGGGAATTATATTCGACCAAACAGATATTAGAATAAACAGTGATTTTTACACAAATATCCATTTTTAAGATTTTCAATTTAAGTGGAATTAGAAGGAAATAAAAAAAATACATGTAATCAGTCCCTCAAAATAAAAATCCATTTCCAAATTAAACACCCAGTCAATAATACAAGGAGGGAACTTTACACGTGTTCTATGTTTTGCAAAAGCGCGGGAAATTCTCAGTAGTAGCATCTTACAGTAATTAGGTAAGAAAGATTTAGCATAGGCAATCTTCTGCGCCAGATCGGAAGACCACCCGGGGCAGGGCTCCCATCTTCCCTTCAGAATGAGACAACAAAAGAAATGGTCAAGCCCTTGAATAGTCTTTTGACAGTAGCTTTGTAGGCGCTCAGACAGAAGTTAAATTAATAGAAAAATGAAACATATTCAAGACACCTTTTATATATTTTTTTATTTGCGTATATTTTTTAATTTATTTTACTCTTATTAATAACAATATTTCTTTTCAATTGAAACTAAAATATTAATAAAAATCAATAAATAAGAAATAAAATTTTATTGTTAATTGAGGTTTTTACAATTGAATTTGTTGAAATACCTAACTTGGCTTATTTATTTATTATAAAAAACACTGAAGAAAATTCCAACTTTTTTTTTAAGTCATATTATTCTTTTTGTATTATTCTTATCATTATATACTTCAATAGACCATGTATTAAAATAACTTAAAAAATTAGTTCACAATGAAATAACATCCTAATTCATACTTTGAAGGTTTATAAAAGTCAGTGGAAAAAAGTAATTTTTTTAAATCTTAAACAATAAGCTGGATTTTTTTTATTTTTTTTATACAGCATTATATTTTATTTATAAGACAATATGTAAATTTTCTAAAAAAAAGTAAGAAATTCCCTTTAGTTTTTAGTTTCAAATTATAAGAAATTATTAAACCGAAGTGGTTAAAATTTTAGATTTTGTTTTTAAAAAAAATAATGGCATTAACACAGTGCATGACAATAGCAAGAAAATTTAAAATTCTGTGAGGAAATTCAATTAAAAAGGAATATTTAATAAATCAATTGAAATATTAATGGTCTCCCTGAGTAAAACTTATATCTTATCTGAAATAAGAAAACAATATTATTTTTTTATGCCTACTGCCAACCGCAAAATATTTACATTACAGTCCACATGCAAAATATTACATTCCCTCCCCTCCAAAAAAATAGAATATTCTAATTCTTTTAAACAATGGGTAGCATTTATTTCGGCTTAAAAAAGAGCAACTGTTTTTGTGTCAGCTGTTTTAGTTTGAATTATAAATTAAGTTTAATTAATTTAAAGTTTAGGAAACAGCTTTTGCTATATCCTCTTTTATGTGTCGTATACGGTTTTGATTTATCATATTAAATATAAATGAGAAACATTAATCACTCTCTATAGTAAAACATAGAAAAAGTCGCTGTTTTGTGCTTTCAACTTTTCATTCCATTTTATTTTGTGACATAAAACCTGTAAGACATACAAACTTGAAAATAAGAAAGTTAGTCGAAAAATGTATAAGCAATACGATTCACTGAAAAAAAAATTAACTACAGACAGTTTGCTCAAGAATGATTAGCTGTTAAACTTATAAAGAAATACCAAGTGAGGCATTCTGCAGATCTAAGAAATGCTAATACATAGTTGTAATTTTATAAACTGAAAGAAATATTTCGGTAAACTTAACAGTTCTTTTTTTTTTTTTTTTTTATTTATATTTTTTCAAAGTTTAATGTAGTTAATTATAAATGATTTTGTGGTGATTTTTTTTTTTTTTTTTTTGATTAATACACGATCATTTATTGTTGTAAGAAATTTTGTATCGTTTTCTCGAGATTTGTATTTTATAAGCTCACATACGACTTGATGTGTGAACATATAATTTAGCCTGATATAAATGCCAATATTTTTATTGAAATTTTTAAAAGTAAAAATAAAAAAAATTTATCCTACAGAGAAAAAATCTTTTTCAATTCGAACTGTTATAATCATCGCTATTATTGTCCATGATTAAAATTACATCTAATTACTAAGTTCATATTGCTATTCTATATTGCTAAGTCCATATTTTTATTTTCAAGTAGAGTTGATTGTTTTTCGAATCTAGGTAATCCCTTATTTCAGTGTAATTAATTTTAACATACCACAAATACTTTTGAATTGAATAGTAATATTTTATTTTTATATTTTTATTTTTTTACAAAATTTCTGTTGTTTGTAGGGAAAAAAAACAATGATGAATGTTGAGCAATCAAGGGGGTTTGTAAAATTAGTAAGCCACGTGCGAAATATCCTAATTTCTTTCCCATTTAAATTAATATTATTGAGTAAAAGTGCAAGTTTCGCAAAGAAATATATTTAAATCAAAAGAAACGATTTCTTAACTGTTCGTTATTAATATGAATTTTTGCGCCCTATTAAAGTATTTTTGTCATTTTGAAATTATACAAAGTTATTCAAAACTAGAAGAAATAATAACTTGGAAGGTTAACTTGGATGAAATAGCAATGCTAATTGGAAACGCAATCCTAACTAGATACTTTTTAGAGTCTGACGCAGGTACTGAGTCGACAGTCAAGCGCAAAGGCTGTTCGAATTGAAATTAAACTATGATTCTACCTTTGAAAAGGTAAATATGGATTCATTTAGGATGAAGTTTAAAACTGCTAATATTAAAATAAAATATCATTTCCCTGTTTAAGTTTTAATATTTAAGGGGGAGTTTCATATTTAAGGGGCCATTCTTACTGCATGCGATTAACCTATTGCAACAAGCAAGAAGTTTTTCTTGAAGTACTTTCTAGATTTTCACATGCATGATGAGAAACTAAATGCTTAGGGAATGGGCATTAAGTCGTGCTCAGAATCTCAGATGATGAGGCAAGCAATGGCATGTCTTCCTGCCTACGCATTGACATGTCTTCAAGGTTCTAAGCAGTGCTCACTGAGCAGTTATGAAACTTACGGTAATTTCATTACGACTCAGAAAAATCATTGCTTGTTTAAAGCAAGATCATCGGTATGGTTTGAATTTCTGATGGATTCCTACTTTATTGTCAATATCATTCTATCTCTGACAATCGCTGCCGCCTGGGTGTGCGATGCAGCATCTGCGTCAGCCCCTATAAACCTTCTAGCATTAGGTTTGTATTTTCGACCCCACGTATAAGATTGCAAATTGTTAAAGGTACAGTATCACGTGTTATGATGCAGTCACAATGTTTCATGAGGCTAAAAACCGGTATGATAATTAGATTAAGTGGGAGATAAATTAAGTTATGAAATCAAAAGCAAAAACGTACTCTCTCTGAAGAAACATGCTTTTTCTTCTACAATTTCGGACTCTTGATCATCACATTATTATGAAGGAGAGTAGCCGTAATTCAGAAAATATATTGTCAAAATAGTTTATGTAGAGAGCGAACGAAAATTTAAGTCCTTTGATGTTAATTTCCCTTTCTGCATAGTATGTCATATCTCGTGAACTATTTAATATCTTTGCACACTCTTATTGACGGTCAAATATTGTTTAAATCATAAGGTACACAAATTTGTACATCATTTCAAAGTACGTTACAATTGTTCATAAAATACGAAATTTTGAGCGAAATCGGCTGAATCGTTTCTGAGTGATGAAATTTTAAAAAAAATATGTATTCTTAAGTTTCATTTCTCTACTAAAATTAAAAGATGTCAAAACTTCTATCATACAGGTAGAACTCAGGAGAAATTTCACAAAAAATGCAAATTTAGAAAAATTACTTCAAAAAATTTTAATAAGATAAATAAGATAAACAAATTTAATGTTTATCTAGCACATGAATTTTTCGCATAGTTTTAGATAAAAAAAAAAAGAGTGTAGTGAGTTTTGATTCTTGCAAATTGTATATATATATATATATATATATATATATATATATATATATATATATATATATATATATATATATATATATATATATATATATATATTTATATATATGGCTTTGTGTTCCATCAGTTTCACTTTATTTGAAAGCAGAGTCTTTCATGATTTTACGCAAAATATAAAGTTCTAAGTGATTTTTTTTTAAAGAACCTACTTGAATGGATGAATAATTTATAAAAAATATATATTAAATACTGTTTCCCCGACTGTAAATCTTGTTATATACAGTTTGAAATGATTTTTTTAATGTAGCAAAATTAACACAGTAAAATTATTCCAATTTATTTAATGAAGCAAAACTTATTTTAAGAGACTTATTTAAAGAATAAAAAAAAAAAAATTAGTTAAAAAAATTTTTTTTTTTAAATCCTGAAAACCCCAATAAAACCCTGAAGTAACCCCCAAAAATCTTTGCAAGTGGTTTATTCCCCTAAAATGGATTTTTTTATTTTTTTAAAACTATGTTTGAAAACCTAGTGACTTATTAAATAACATTTCTTTTTTTTTTACTTTTCTTATTTCCGTTTTAGACAGTATAACTTTGCATATCACCCATAATCCCTAAATAGCCCAATAAAAACTGGTCTTTTTTATTTATTATAATTTTTTTTACAAAAAAGTGTTAGATTGTTGTTGCGTTGCTACAAACATTGTAGCAATAAAACATGTACAAGCCATATTTTTGTTAATTTTAAAAAACGTAGAACTTGTATCTTGATAGCTATAAGCATCAAAGAAATTTAATTATAAAGTAGACTTCTACCAATATTTTTTAATATCCGTGAAGTATAGTATTTGTTAACAAATAAGGAATGTAAGAATTATTTTCTAAAATATTGAATTTAAGGAACACCGGAAAAAGATTATGAGAATATTGTTTTAATATTATTATTATTTTTCTATTTAACGTTTTAACTAGCCTTTTTTTTTAATCTAAAAATTATTTTTAACTTATGTTTAACGAAACAATAAACTATGTGTACTTTTTATAAGAACAAAAATATATAAATGAATAAAAAATAAAGTGTTTTGCTATCAACATAGTATCAAAGTATTTACGCACATTTACAATTCTTACTAATTTATCCCATAATTGGTTTTTTTGTTAACCCGTTATAATAAAATATAATAATAGTTTCTAATTCTATCGTAATCATTTTTTCCCCAATCTATTTAAAATACAGAAAATTGTAGGCTGGAGATTTCCTAAAATATATGCTGAAGCATTACAACTTATACTAAATACTATAGAATAATTTTGTAATCGTAATATTTTTTTAAAACTACTATTTTTATTCCTTCTAGTTAAACTGTTAAGAATTAAAACTTCCTAAATTATGAACATGATCATATAAAAATGACTAGTTTTTTAAACAAGGAAACTTTTATGTGAAACGCGAAAATTTTGTAGAGACAACGTATAAATTTCTACTATAGTTTGAAACTTATTTGAATTGAAACTCATTGAAATTTTAATCGCTCCCACGAAAATAGCATTGGTACCCTGAAGGATTTCCGTAAATAAAGTTCAAAATATTTCAATGGTCTTTCCTTTTATTTTACTTGATATGATTCTTTATTAGACGTTTGGTACAGCGTAACCCCTTTCAGCTTTTTTTTCATCAAGCTTTAAATTCAGCCAGCTAAAATGTAATCCACAATAAAGTTATGTTTCTTTAAAATAATTTATTCATCCTGCTGCAATGCAGTTCAAGAATGGCAAGACTATTCGAGAAAAGTGTCACAATCAGTTGGGGTAGAGATTATGCGGGACACAACTTTTCAGAATTATAAAAATGTGAAAAATATTTATATACTCTGATCAGTCGGGTCTAAATACTTTCAAATCAAATAATTTATATTTAATTAGGCTAAACATTTCAATTCGAAGAAAAGTATGCGACTCTAAATGTGAGTCGTTATTTATACTTT
This sequence comes from Parasteatoda lunata, assembly GCA_949128135.1. Taxonomy (NCBI): domain Eukaryota; kingdom Metazoa; phylum Arthropoda; class Arachnida; order Araneae; family Theridiidae; genus Parasteatoda; species Parasteatoda lunata. Next base: position 74,246,392 of record OX421980.1, read on the forward strand.
TAAAATTATATCTTGTAGAATTATCTATGATTTCTTTTTTCAAAGCTTAAAAATCTGCTAAAATTACTATTATTATTTTTTAATTAGGAAAAAAAACTTCAATGTAACTCAAAAATATTCTGTATGAAATCTGAGTAAATAATGATCGACAATAATAAGTTAACAGATCATTTCAGCAATTTTTACGTATATTTTGAAATTATTTTAAACAGAAGAGTAATAAGCTCTAGAACACGGTTGCACAAATAAATGAAACACAAAGGGAAAAAAAAATTTACTTCAGTTTTCAAATTATTACTTCAATTTTCAAATCAATTATAACGTCAAAGGTCAAATTTTTGTTTTTAATAAAATCTACTGTTGCTGATATTTTCAGAAGCATTGGTCAATATTTAACCACTCAAATATATCACTTGAAAAATACAAATGTAAGCCCCCTAAAAATGCACTTGCTGCCCCAGCAATTTTTTTTTTTTTTTGTAGTTCCTTCAATTTAAATGCGAGCATATGTGAAATAAATAAATAAATAAATAAACTTTAAAAAAATATATTTTAAATAAATAAATAATAAAAAGAATTGCAAAGAGCATGCCAGCACCTAACATTTCTTGCGTTGTGAAAAACTTGTGCTTAATCAATTCAATGAGAGCAGTATTCTGCCTTACATTAATATTCTATCTAGATTGATTTAATAAGTTTACAAATTTTTAGCATAGAATAAAGTAAAAATGGCAACTTTTAGCTTAATTATGTTGACTGAGTTTGAGCGTTCCTGATTATATTGTAAATTTCAAACACAGTTTCAACAATTCAATTTTAAGTCATTTTAATAATTCAATTTATTTTTGAAGTAGTTAAATTGGCATTTTATTAATGTATTTTTGAAGTTGAAATTTAAAATGTCTACTTGTTACATGAGCTGGAATTTGTTGTTTCTTTTCTTATTTTTGTTCTCATTGCGGCATTAAAGAAATGCATTCGAGTAAACAAATATAAGTGTAAAGTGTGATTTTCTTATTTTACCATCAAATAAGAAAATATATGTTTATTCACACAGCTTTAAGTAATATGAAAGTACAACTGAAGTTCCTCTAAAATGAATATCCAAAGGGTGCAGTACATGTGTTCTATTTCTACAAAAAGCGCGGGAATGGAAAATGCTCGGGTAAAAAATTCTCGGAATCATCTTTTAACCAATTAGGTAGGGGACATTTAGCACGAGGGGCCATCTTGCTTCCCTATCATATGACTATCAGGCCCCAACCTTCCTTTTGCCCCCAATGCATAGTAGGGGGGTCGCTCTCTTTTCAAAATGAACCGACAAAGACCATGGTCAAGCTCATAAATGTTCTAAGGACAGTGACCTTTCTGGCAGAAATGCAAATAGCAACAATTTTCGATTACAATGATTGATTTAATTACCATAAATTGTTACCATTGGATTAATTGATAACCATTAATTTATTTTGAATAATGCTTCCAATCGTTTAAAATTACAAATAAATAAGAAATGCCAGTATTTATCAATGTTTTAGTTTTTTTCATTTTATTTATTCTTTTTATTAAAATTCTTGAACCGAAAGAAACTTCTACGTTTTATTTTTAAACCACACCATTATATATTTAAATTTATCATTTGCTTATTTCTTTATACCGTAGATTATAATAATTAAAAAAATACTAGTTAAAAAGAAAATGCCGTCATCTATACTTTGTAGGCAAGGTAAATAAACGTTGGTTTAATTATCGTATTATTTCTTAAAATCTCTTGTATTTTATATTATTTATATCTTACCTTAAATATCGTATTTATTTATAAGTACGTCAAAATTTTCTCACAAAGAAATGAAAAATAGACCTTAACGAAATAATTAAAAACAATTTTACCATTATAAGCAGAAAAGTACACAAAATGTAATTTTGTATTTTTGTCTCTAAACTTGCATTTTCTCATAAAAAGTCTCAAAAATTAGATATTATTTTGAATAAAATTAATTTTTAAGTGAAATAATATCTAATTTCTACAAAAAAAAAAAAAAAAAGAAAAAGAAAAACATCATACATTTACAGTTACAGCAAAACTTCAGTGTGTGCATAAAGCCTTGCGTTTTACGTTCTTAGGAAGTAAAAATTCAAGTAATAATAATAATATTTTTATATTCCAATAATCAGGCATAATCCAATTGCTATTTAGCAGCTACTGATAAAAGAATACAAACGTTTAAATAATGTAAAGCATATATGAATAAAATTTGAAGTAGGTAGATATTTTATTTACGTCACACCAGAGCGTCACACGACGGTCTGGAAACATTATTCAAAGACATGCCATCGCAATTTTGATCCTTTGCAGAGGGATGGCTCCTCCGCTTTGGCAGCCCGACGACTTACGAGCGAAGCCTAGGACTTTACGACAGAACAGTTTAACGAGCACCGATGGACCGATACCGCTCACCCTCGGTCCCTACGTAGGCTGATCAAAGTGGCCATCTACCCGCTTACTGACTGCCACCAGTGATTCTCGACTTTGGCGTTTTATTGGAAACCGTGTTTTTACGATCAGTCCACTTACGGGGCAAAGAAAACTTTAAAATCCTGAGAAAATTCAATAAAAAATAAGAATATATAACACATCAATTGAAATGCTAAAGCTTTCTCTCTATAAAATTATCACATTACAAACTACAATAAGATAACCAGGGTTCTTTTTTGTGCCAAGCTCAATTATTTCATACTTTTTTCTCTATTTCGTATTAATTTAGGTCAAAGTCAGTGAAAAATATTATATCTTGCATTTTAATAATTTGTTGTTATGAAAAAAAGCATGAAATATCAGGGTCTTAACAGTAAATTAGCAGTTTTTTTTAGTAACTAATATTAGACTATTTTTTATACTTTAAAAATACCCAAATATTTTTTTTTTGTTCGTGATTAGAGGGTCAAAAAATATATATTTATAAGACCCACCTGCGTCAAAGGGCGTATAAAAAATTTTTTTCTCGCTATATTAAAAACTATGGCCTCAAATCAGAAAGGTTTTGAGCTCGAATCCTGGACAAAGCATAGATGTTCTTTAATTCTCTATATTAACTGTCCATACTGTGGGAAAAACGTTGTTCCCCCTTATATGGTGCCCATGAAAGATTGGCTAACAAATATGCTTTAATACGCCTGAATTGACGAATGTTAACCAAAGTGGGCATTGAAAAAAAAAATCTCAATAATCATTTCAGTTTTTGATGTATGACTTTACGTTACTTTATATTTTCTTAAATACTTTAACATAGAAGCTTGAAACTTTAGCAATTTTAGAAGTAAGCGATAAAGTTGAATTGAATATTTTATGGGTTTTTAAAAGAAAGTTAATTTGAAAAACCCTTGACGTAAAATTTTTGTTTCATACTTTTTGCAGATAATTGCTAGTGACAAAAAGGAAATGTTGTTATGCTAACTTCAACACCATTATTTTTTTTTTTTTAAAAAAAAGAAGAAAAAAAAGAAAGAAAGAAATACAAAATTAACTCAGTTATACTAGATGATACAGGCCTGAATAGCATACGGTACGCAGCTAGGTGCGATCCGGTCCAGCCGCACTCAGTTAGCGTTTGTTCTCCTTGAAGTTTTTATATATATTCCCACTTTGTCTTTGGATATTATTAAATTTGTTTATTATATTATTGAAACTCAGATTTTAATATTTTTTCTCGAATATTCCAGAATGCTCTCCACAGAACAAAAGACAATTTGATGTTTTTCATCAGAGCATTAAACATTGTTACTATTCTGCTCTTAAGCTTGTTTTTGTTTCACGAGTATCTTAAGTATCTGTATCTTCTTTTTAAAATTCTTTTAGTATGCAGGCATTCTTAAATTAAATTCTTGAATGAACTTAGGACTAACATAATTTATTGTTTTATTTCATATTTTTATTTTAATTTCTTTAATATTAATCCTTCAATCTTTTTTATTTAATATTTGTTCGCATAGTATTGCTAAAAAAACCTGGGTTAAAATCGTGTGATCTTGCTATAAAATAATAATTAGCTAAAATTTCAAATTTTGCCATAATATATAGTTTTTCGCGATCTATATATTACACTGACTAATTAATAAGATGAAAATAATTATAGTTGAATGATGATCGTAAAAATAATTTTTAAATTTCGGATAATTTAATAAGACAATTTTAAAAATGATTAAAAAGTATTGGTATGTGATTCTCTAAAGTAAAAAACAACAAACTATTGAATGATAAAATTAGTGAGATCTTCTCTTATATTGTTATTAACCCCTCAAGGTAATCCCGTGATTCTCCCTTCACTGACCACAGTATCAAAATTTTCTCACTCTAGCTGCTAAAAATCACAAAGAATTGATTTCAATGCGTTAGACTCTTATTACATATTGTAATAGTACGTATACACACTCTTTAGTAAGTATACTCTTGGAATATTCCGGCCTGTGAAAGCTCTTCTTTCTCATTTTAAATTTGTTTGATAATCAATATTTAGATTAAAAATTATATTGTCTCATGTTGAAAAATTGCAAAGTTTTTAGATGTTTGTGCGATGATTAACTATATTGATTTCTAATGATGTATTTCTGAATCGGAGAGGGATCAGTGACCCGCACTGGGCAAAGTTGTGAACGAGTGAATCTGTGCATAAGCTAATCAATGAATAAGCGTATTAGTTCAATATTGAATTAATTCAAAAATAAATAAATAGAAAGACTATAAATATGTAAATCTTCGGACGTATTTGAGCGTTCGCAAAGTTTTTTAACATTTTTTTATAACTAATTCTGCTGAATAAATTCACTAAGTTGAGTCGCAATGGGCAACTTAGATAATAATTACAAGCTAACTAGAATACTCTAAACTTGTTCTAATTACATCGCCTGAAAATTATAGTTTAGTCGTTGAAACAACAGTTAATGAATGTAGTATTTAAAATAAATTGAAATAACTGAATCATCCATAAAAAATTTCAATTTTAGGTTTAAATTCATTATGACTGAATATATAATAAATATTTATTAAATACTGATTTTTGTTTAAACTTGTAAATTAGAATCTAAATTGTTCTAACTCAAGCATGGTATAAAAAAACAAATTTAGTGTTTCCCTTAAAGTATATTTAGCTATTTATGAGATCTACTGAAATTTTCTTAATGGTGTCCTTCCTTAATATCTTCGTAGCCAACTCAATGCAGATTGTTAAAATATCTGATTTTAAAATTTTTTTATATTAATCTGAATTTACTTCTAATTTTCTTTTAAATAATTCTTAGAAAATTCCAAAATATGTCCGAAAATATCATTTATTTATATTTAGTTTTTTAACTTCTGGCTCATTCGTTCAACACTGATTTTCATTGCTTTTAAAGCTTAGATTTACTTTTTAAAAAGGATCTATACAATAGATGTTCGAAGCGGATGCTATGCGAAAGTATTTGAAAGAAACCTCTCATGACTAGCCAGATGGTATAATCTTTTTGTCCACCTGTTATTGAAAATATGTTGCGTTAGTTTTGGGATCGTTCAGAGCAGAAATATAACACAATTAATGACTGATCACTGAAAAAAGAATTTTAAAAAAAATCATTTTTTTTTAGTTAATCTGTGGCTTTTGGTTCTCATACAGCATTTATTCAGTTAGAATAGCACTGTGATTGTTCGCATGAAATTGTTCCAGTATTTTTTAAAAATGCATTTTTAAAGTCCGCGGTTGCCGGCGTGTATGACAGAAGTCCGCGGTTGCCGGGGTGTATAGTAGAAGTCCGCGGTTGCCGGGGTGTATGACAGAAGTCCGCGGTTGCCGGGGTGTATAGTAGAAGTCCGCGGTTGCCGGGGTGTATGACAGAAGTCCGCGGTTGCAGGGGTGTATAGTAGAAGTCCGCGGTTGCCGGGGTGTATGACAGAAGTCCGCAGTTGCAGGGGTGTATATCAGAAATACATAGTTGAATGAATGTATAAGTAGTTTTTGTTCATTGTTCTTGTTATTAGAAGTATTTACACTGTTCTATATGTTTTCAATACCACCTTGGTTGCTGATTTACAAAAATCTTATATTTTGAAAGGCTTTCATTCACATACTTAGCTTTCAGAAAAGAAATTAATAGAATATTTGAGAGTTTCATTGATTTTGTTACTTTAAGCATTCCTTTTCCTTCTTTCTTCATTCGCTACTTTGCAGTTGAAAACAATTTAAGTTATGAGCATGTTATAAGTTTCATCAATAAAAAACTAAACAGATTTCTTAACAAACTATTTAAAAAAAGTGGCAAGCATAAGCAAATTTAAAAAAAAAAAAAAAAAAAAAAACTCTAAATTATGAGAACAAAATATCCGTGATGAGCAAGTATCTCCAATTTTATAGGAATTGTGCTGGCAACGTAGTCTGCATTGCGTGCCGACCGCCTTTACTTCCCTAACAAGTTTATTTTTATTGATCTGAAGCTGGATGAGCTTTAATCCGCAACTAAAGTTAGTGCCCTAACATAAGCAAAATAATGAAGAAGAAAAATTGAAACAAGTTATGGTATTTGAGAGTTGAAGGAAAGTATTTAAAATTTTAAAAAAATTTTATTTTTTAAAAAGCTATAAAGTAGAGTCTATTTTGCCGTATGGTTATTAATTTTCATTTGAGTTGCCATATTTCTAGGACCAAAAAGGTATAAAAAAATTCAGCGTCTAAACACGAAATATATAATTTTTTTCCAATAACATTTTAATAAAATGTAAAACTCAAAGGATAAACATCTTTAATTTAAAATTTAATCTTTTAAAATTTAATCTTTTAAAATTTAAATAACTTGGAACAGAGTAACTGTGTAAAAATACATGTTAGGCGACATTTTCTACTTGAAGGTCCTCGATTGGCTGTGTAAAGTGTGTATATTGTGTATAGAAGTCCTCGCTTACCTTGCAAAATTGCATACTTCGAAAAAATAAAAATATTTCAAATTTGAACATTAAACTATTATCTATCACGTATTAAAATATATATACCCAAATTTTATCAAAATACACCCATTATTAACGGACGTCCTCGGTCGCGGGTACCGGCACACACGTCCCCGGTTGCCGGTCCTTGCGTACCTGTGTGTGTGTGTGTGTGTGTGTGTGTGTGTGTGTGTGTGTGTGTGTGTGTGTGTGTGTGTGTGTGTGTGTGTGTGTGTGTGTGTGTGTGTGTGTGTGTGTGTGTGTGTGTGTGTGTGTGTGTGTGTGTGTGTGTGTGTGTGTGTGTGTGTGTGTGTGTGTGTGCGCAAGCGCCGGCAACCGAGGACACACACGGGCAATTTCACCTTCTAACCGAGGACCTCGTGCCAACCGAGGACGTCCTCGGTTGGAAAATGGTATTTTCGTACTCAGGGGGTCATGAAATAGTCCCAGAACATTTTTTAGCAAAATCTAATTTTGTCCTCGATTGGCAGTGTTTATCAACACTGTGTATAATGAGCCGAGTCGAAGTGTGTATGCGTGCAAAAACGACGTCCTCGGTGGGTCAATAAAACCACACGTTCAGCGGGCGTCCTCGTTTGCACTGTGAAACCGCCTACTCGGAAACACCCACCCCGGTCTTTTTCGTATTTAACGAATAAGCATGAAACAAATTAAGGAAATGCTTAAACATATTTACGCACAACGTTAACGGACATTTTTATCACTTAAATGTAAATGAAAGTTCATCAGTTAATGCATAGGAATAAATGATTGTTCCTATTTGAAAAATTATCACATCCATATTTTAGTTTCTTTTTTAATATGTATGAAATGCATAGAAATTTTTTCACACTATTTTAAAGGAAATTAATGATTTTCTTTACTTTTATTTAACTGAAGGTGTTGGTATGTTTATAACGAAGAACATGTTAATGAAAAATAATATTATTTAGTCATTATTAATTAAAATGTAGTGATTTAAGTTTAAATTGTTAAAAAACTCTCATTCTTTATTTATTGCTTTAAGTTTGACATGAATTACTTTTTTAAAAAAACAGCTTTTTAGAAATTCACCTTACACATATTTAAATATTTACACACTTTTTAAAGAAAACTATTTTTCTTACTTTTTCTTGTATGATAAAACTTCTTTTTATAAATTGTAATAAAAAAATTTTTTAATTTTGTTGATAAAGTATTCTAGGGATTACATTAGAAGCTTTTAAAAATTTATATCTGACATTTTCTTAGGACTAAAATATTATTTAAAACTCTATTAATAATTAGAACTTATTAGAACTATACATTCGAAAAAAAATTTTAAACTTATTTTGTAATTAAATTTAATATTCGAAATAAATTGCTTTAAATTAAAAAAAAACTATTAAATTTTTTACTATTTAATAGATTCTAATTGAGATTAAGCTGGAAATCAGTTTTAGATATTTTCTTCAAACTAGAACTTTATTATTATAAAACGCACAGGCAATCGCAGACCTACAATACACGCAGCCAATTAAGAACCTACAATACATACAGCCAAGCGAGGACCTACAATACACACAGCCAACCGTGGACCTACAATACACACAGCCAATCGTGGACCTACAATACACACGGCTAATCGAGGACTTACAATACACACAGCTAATCGAGGACCTACAATACACACTGCCAATCGCGGACCTTAATTACGCGCGGCTAATTGAGCTTTTTTAAGTGATAATGAAGAGCAAATTTTATTAAAACTAGTGACTAATCATCCAAATGATATTGACTTATACTTTAAGGCTTTGTTAGTGATATTTTTTTCCTCAGACTTTCATTTAAATTAATTTTCAAAATTGCAAACTAACTGATAATGCTCTGATATTTACAAATGCTCGGCATGAAAATTTTTATTTTTAGGTCATTCAGAGTGTTTTGTAAATACTGCCCTTAAAAACTATTTTTATAATATTTGTCGAAATTGAAGACAAAAAATACGTTTATATGGAGTCAAAATTTCATAAAGCAATGTAAAAATCAAAAACACAAAAATACAGACGAAATATACCAAATAACAGTACAGTGAAGCAAATGAAACAGAGAAAAAACAGTTTTGATTGTGAAAAGATACAGAAATTAGTCATAAAAAGATCATTAAAGACATTTAACCCGCAATAAAACTTATTTTTGTGCTTCTTGGACATTCACAGTCCTCTATTGTAGTTTGTTAGATTTCTATAAGCTTTCTGTTTTTAATCACTACTTTTGGATGTAACTAGCCCGCATTTGCGTTAGATGAAGAGGAAAACCACGAAAACCTCTCGCTCTTAGACTGACTGCAAGGGGACTTTAACCCATGATCCGTTAACAACTGAGGATATCTTAACTTAGCACTGAGTCGGTGCAAGCCGGGTGCAAAACTTGAATCAACCAGGCATTGCCGGAATTCGAACCTAGTTCACCTCATTGGATAGCAGTCGCTCTATCCTCTGACCCACAACTGATCTCCTAATCTTATTTTCCTTTTTTGCCACCACTCAGTTAAGTCTTTCTAAACGATCGTTTTTAAGTAGGCGTGAAAGTATTCATCAGACTTTTATTTAAATTAATTTTTAAATTGCAGACTAGCTGATAATGCTCTGATATTTAGTAATGCTCGGCATGAAAATTTTTATTTTTAGGTCAATCAGATTGTTTTGTAAATACCGCCCTTGAAAACTATTTTTTTAATATTTGTCGAAATTGAAGACAAAAAATACGTTTATGTGGGGTCAAAAATTAATAATACAAGATAAAAATCATAAATACAGAAATACGGCCGAAATATAACAAATCACAATACAGTGAAGCAAATGAAACAGAGAACAAGACAGATTGATTGTGGAAAACAGCCGACCCAATTTAGGGTATACGACTACCAATTTTACTTATTACTATACCATCTCCATATCCTTCCAATTTTGAACCTAATCCCAATCCAGAAGACTAAGGAACTCAAGGATCAAGTATTGGGAGAAATTTGATTTTGTGGAGGACTTTTTGATGGAACTGGCACGTATTTGCGTAACATAAAGAAGAAAATCACGAAAAACTCCCGCGGTTAGCCGGATTGAAAGGGGACTTTAATCCATGATACGTCTACCACTGAAGATATTTTACCTCAGCACTGTGGTTGGTACTAGCCGGGTGCAAAATTCAAATCAACCAGCCATTTCCGAAATTCGAACCTGGTTCACCCCATTGGGACGTAAGCGCTCTATCCCCTGACATGCAACTGCTCTCCTAATTTTATTATCCTTTTGCTACCACTCAGTAAAGTCTTTCTCAACGATTGTTTAGGCATGAATGTATCTGTTTTGGTAAGCTGGCCTACGCCCTCAGAAAACTCAAAATTGATTCTGAAATTTCAAAACTAATACATGAAATTAAATATTCTGAGAACAGAAATACTTCGCACAGGTTCTCTAACATTTTTTTTTTTTTCGATAATTAGAAAGCTAAAGATGTGAGTTCTTGAATGTTCTTTTAAAAATGTTTCTACCAGTTTAAAGTTTTCTGAAGACCATGATCGCCTTACGCAATGCGGCAGTGCAGTGGTCTACATATTTCTGCGAAAAATGTTGCTTATGAAGATACTATAGGAATAATTTATTTCCTACGATATGATTTAATTTTCAAAATTACCACAAACGGTTGAATTTCATAGAATGAGACCAAAAAAAAAAAAAAAAAGCATGTCACAGATTATAAGGCTTTGCTTCTTCTTTACAAAATATATTTGTACAATTAGGCTACAAATAATATAATATAAAATTACAAGGAACTAGAGAAACAATTGTAAGTCTTCATGTTCTATTTTACTTTCATAATATTTAACATTAACCAAGAATAACTTGGCACTGTAAAACAGTTGAAATCAGTGTTGTTCTTAGTATAATATGAATGGCCTCCCATTTTCTATCAGAAACTTTCCCTCTCAAATTTAATGAACATAAAATATAAAAAATTTTCAAATTCCATAATTTCAATTCTATGATTCCAGAATTACTGAGTGATCTTTTATACCCTTGAATGACCTATTGAACATTTAGTTTTATCTAATACATAATAAGCGTAAGCATGAAACCAATATATTTTAGTTGTAAATATTTCACGTTTCGAAAAGATATTGCTCTTTAACGAAAAACTACTGCACATGAAATTTTCGACCTGCGTATGATATATTCATTTTTTTTTTATAATTTTATTAATCGTTTTAAGATTTTTAGTTGATGCGCTTATCTATTCATTAAAAACTGTCAATTTTATAAGAGAATATTCTTATGCTAGATATCAAACACGTTTTTCTAAGAACTACTTTTTTTAAAGTTTTCAAGCCTGCTTTAAAAAAAATCGTGAACTACCTACGTTATCCATTATAAATATGCACATTGTGTATCTTTTTATTTATTTATTTTTTTTTTGTGAAAAAAAGTAATAAAATAATTTTTTATTACTTTTTTGTAACACATTGCTTTGCTTCATTAGGAAAAAGCCGAACACTTATGTTGTAAAACGAGTACATTATTCTGGTAGTCAATCTTATAACCGAAAGTCAAAAAATCTTTTTCAATATATATTTTTTTAAATTTTATTTTTATTACAAACATTTAACTGCATCATATGATTCGCAAAAGAACCACTGATACTATCTCCGCTATAGTTTTCAAATAAAACAAAATTCTTTGTACCAATTTTAGAATTTTTGGTCACTTATTTTGCTACTATTTAACAACAATTTTCTCAACATCCATGTCAACTACTACGCGTTTACTTAATTAAAACATCTAGCGTAGTTCTTTAATTGATTTATTTTCTCTTTTTGCTTGATTCTTATTCCAAACTACTCTGAAGAGTGTGGCTATATATATATATATATATATATATATATATATTCAGCTTTCAGTTCATTTTTTTAAAGGGTATCATATTATCATTATTAAATGTATTTCAAGCAAATTCTTCATATTTCATGCATACTTTTCCAAATAAAAATGTTAACGATCTAAGCAAAAGCGGGCTCTTTTACTTTTTTTTTTCTTTTTCTTCTCTGACTATTTACAACGACATGGAAGTATGACATAACTCTCACTGAGGGAAGAGTGAAACAGGTTCTTGACCCCCCCCCCGCCCCCTAAGAATTGTTTCCAAAAGCCTTCTAGCTTTTGAACACCAGTCTCAATCTTTGGAGACCGGTCCAAGAGCATGTAACTAAGGGAATAAAAATATATATTAAAATGATTATCCTGTTATTTTTTTTTTTTAAATTTTTGATGCTTTTGTCATTTATTATACTACTTTTACATATTTTATTTTATTTTTGGTATTTTATTATTTTTACTTTGTTTCACATTATTACTTTCTTTATATTACTATTTTTATTTTCGTACAAAAAATATTATATTTGTATCCATTTTTTTGGCATATTTGAAGTGATCAATTTCGAAAACGGAATATGGTTATCGAATTTTAAAAAAATATCATGACAAAATCGATCTTCATATTTTACGAGATATTTTTTAATATTGAACCTAAATCATAATTAAGAATTTCGGAATAAAGCTGTTACGGGACGAAGGAAGAACACCAAGTTGGTAAAATAATAAACAATAGTTGAAACATAGTATAAATACATACAAGAAATAGAATAAATATGTCTGAAGAATCGATATATCTAAAGATAGATATTGAGTATAAATTTAGCTTTAAATTGTTGTAATTGCGATTTGTAAAAGTAATAGTTAGAGAGATAAGGTTGTTGAGGCAATTATTTTGTCACTTTTTAATATTACAATAAGATCACTAAATACATGCCTTTTCTTTTGTTAAAAAACTGCTGGAATAAGATCCACTAAAATTTCGTTTTGGAAAAGCAAGCTTTACTAAACTATACAACGGTGGTAAAGCATTGAGTCATTTTAAAAATATTCAAATACAAATAAAAATAATTTAAAAAAATTTGTGATGAATATAATAATATTTTTCAGAAGAATGCTTGTAAAAATTACTGATATATGATTAACAGGATTACGTTTTATATAACATACCGAAAAAAAAATGAATTATGAATTGCTTCAAAATGCTTAATATACAGATAATTTATCAAGAATTACTGATGTTTTACGTTATTTTGGTGCAACTCCTTGCTGAAATGCTTAATTGACTTGATAAATAATAAATTTCAAAATCTCAAATATCAAAATAGAGCACTTAATTTTTTTTTTAAAAATCAACTTTGATTTTTCTCTGAAAAAAATTGAATCAATATTTTGTAAAAAAAAAACATTAAATCATGTTAGAAACAAAATTAAATTGTTTGTTGCTTTCAATTTATGATGTTACCAAATGATATGACGATTTGTCATAAAAATTTACAACGAAACCGAAATATGTTACTTTCTATTAAACAATTAAAAATGACTATTCGATAAATTTTTTAAAATGATTATGAAACTTCACATATTTTGTGAATTATAAGTAATAAATTGTTAATTTTTTTTAGGTCTGAGGAAGCAAAGGATCAATTTAAAATTTCGTTTAATCTTCTTAGGAGTATAAATTAATTGAAAATATTAAAAAATCTATATAAAAAAGAAAAAAATTCACATTTTTGAAGGGGGTCTTTGAAAGTTTTCATTTTGGAAAATATAAGAGTCCACATTTTTTAACTTCTAGAATAGTGGAATTTTCTAAAACTCACAATGTGTTTAAGCTTGCCTTTCGGCAGCGAGGAGCAGGGAGTTCGACCCTTTTTTTTTAAGTGAGCGCGATCCTAGTCACTTGTCTACTGACCGATTAGAGCCGATTAAGTGTTTCTTTCGAGGGTGGATGCGAAGATCGTCAGCATTCTTTGCAGTATAGAATTCTTGCAGATTTCGTTTTTGAAATATTAATTAAAAAATTACCTAATTTATTTTTAAAGTAAAAAAATTAAACTATTAAAATCAACACATTTTGAAAAAAGTGTTTTCATTTACCATAAGGTTATTAGTAAGGAGTAGTAGCGTAACATTCAATGTAGAAAATACCTTTATAAATTCATAAACAAAATTACTATTTGTTCCCGTGACTTTTTTTAAAAATTAATTTCTCATCAAAGAGTAACAAACAAACATTTCGCTTTACGAAGCATTTTTTTAAAATATTAATTATAATTCTATAATTTGTTTAAATTATTTTACCTTATACTAATTTATTATGCTATTTAAATTTATAATATACTTTTTTGTTATACTAAAGCTTCATCTTTTAAGAAAAAATTAAAGAAAAAAAAATTCTAATTAAAAGCAAATCTATTACGAAACATTTCCGAGCAATCTTAAACCATATCCATTAATAAGTCAACACAGATGCTAATTATGAACTAAAACTTAATAGTAAAAAAAGCTTCGTTTATAGCGTCTGATAATGTAATATATAAAATTTACTTTTATATATTTACGGTGTGGGGTACATACAAGCTAGAATAAACAATGGGTTTTATAGCTGTTTTTTAATTTAAATCTTTGACTTCATTATTATTTTGGATATAAAAAATATTTTTAAAGGGAATCGTAGATTGTTTTTTTTTTTTTTTTCATGAGTGTATCAAAAATATTGTTAGAAAACATAGAATTGGCTTTGTTAATCTACATCAGAATCGCAACAAAATGCCTTTTTAAAATTATGTGTAATGCCTTTTTAAAATTATATTACGTGTAAAAATTACACTGTTGAAAAACAATAACGATTCACAGAGTAAAAATTTGACTTCCTTAGAGCTTTCAAAATAAAAATTCTTGTTCAATAACATGGCCGTAATAATCAAGAGAATTATTTAAGAATTAATTAATTTAATTCTTGCTTGAGACAGTTAACTTATTCTTAAAAGCGGAAGAAATATGTAAATTTATCAGGGATAATGATATCTTTCATTCTGCCATTCTACAGATAGAAGAAAAATGTTGTTTTTTTTCTATCAAATAAATACAGTTGCAAATAATATCTCTCTTTGGCTTTTTATTTCATCATTTCTACTTTATTTGAAAGCAGGATTATTTTATGGTAGGTAGGATTTTACTCACTCTGAAAAATTCCAGGTGTTTTTTTTTTTTTTTTTTAAGAACCTACCTGAGTGGATGAATAATTAATAAAAAATATATTTTAAATACTATTTCCCCAACTGTAAATCTTGTTATGTACAGTTTGAAATGATTAGACTGAAAATTGTAAAACTTAACCTCTATCACACTCCGGGCTGTTGCAAGAATGCTTGACTGTTTTAAGTATTAAACAATCAACACTTGACCCACTTTTATTAGCTTTTTAATTAAAATTTTTTCGAAAAACAATACAATCAACCAAATATAACGGACAACCATTTAACAATTTTCAACGGCACCCAAGCAACGTTGCTTCAAATTATTAGACTT
Source organism: Parasteatoda lunata (assembly GCA_949128135.1). Lineage (NCBI taxonomy): Eukaryota > Metazoa > Arthropoda > Arachnida > Araneae > Theridiidae > Parasteatoda > Parasteatoda lunata. The sequence continues at coordinate 74,261,776 of OX421980.1, forward strand.
GTCTCACACCGACTTGCCTCATCTCTGTGAAAATGTCGCACCATCAGAAAAACTACTTCACTGCTTAAAAATGCTAAAATTTAAGCTTAACTCTACTTAAAGTTGAGAATGGAAAATATTTTTTTTTTAAAACTTATACGTAAAAAATAAACTACTCAATTCGAATCACACAAAAGTAATACTAATTTATCTTAAGCAATGAGGACAAAATTGGTTTTTGTGATCCTTGCATTGTCCTTGCATTGAGTAATTAAAATGCCTTTTTTAAAAAAAAATTTATTGTTAATTTTGGAACACCAAAACAAAACAAAAAAACATAAAATTATATATCATAAATGCTTTCCTAAATAAAAGATCGTTGTAAAACTAACATCCGATGAGAAAAACTTCTCAGCTGCACCCTTATCCACCTTCCTAATTTTATCTACAAACTTCTTTTGGTAGAAGCCAAGGAAGCCTTGTCTTTCAAACTAATTTTCTATAACCATCTGCAGAGCCGTGGTGGCTCATGAGACAGAGCGCTTACCCCCCAATGAGATGAACCAGGTTCAAATCCTGGTCGATACGAATTCCGCACCCGGATCACACCGTCCGCAGTGCTGACGTAAAATATCCTCAGTGGTAGAGGGATCATTCGTTAGAGTCCCCTTGTCGTCATGCTTGCCGTGGAAGGCTTTCGCGGTTTTCCTTTCCATGTAACGCAAAGGCGTTTTAATTCCATCAAAAAGTCCTCCTTGAAGACAAATTTCTCCCAATACTTGATCCAGAAGTTCCCTTGTCTTCTGGATTGGGTTCAAAATTACAAGGCTTCTGCGTTGACATTAGTACTCCAATCGCAGGCCTCACCATACTTTAACTTACTTGGGTTTCTTTTAAAACAATTTTATTTTTGATGTTCTGTAAAATCTGGTTCTTGAGTTGTTTTCTTTTTCTTTCAGAGGTTCGGATGCAAAGTGAAATTGCGAAATTTTCTGTTTTTCCTTTCTCCCTTTATTCATAAATATATATGAAGGAAAAATCTATAGAAGATCAATAAAGATGATCAATAGAACTAGTTCAATAGATGATCTTTAAATTATACATTTTATGCTCTGTTTGATGTTTCATGACTTTTCAATTAAATAGTTTATATTTAATTGAACTAAATATTTTCTTTAAGAAAAAAAAAATATGAGGTTCTAACAGGTCATAGTACATTTTTACTTCCTATTTTTAAAATTATACAAGCTTCTAAAATCTATTTGAAATTATTTTCTTTTTTCAAACTCAAAAAAATCTACTAAAATTAGGATTTTTTTTTAAAAAAAAGACGGAAAAAAACAATTTACTATACAGCTAACAAATACTATTTTAAGTAAACTTTATTATGATTAATATTAAGTTTTCAACAATTGTTACATACGTTTTGAAATTAATGAAAAAACAAAAATAAAAACTTCCATTTTACTTTTGCTCTTATAACAAGAGATAAACAGGGAAAAAAAAAAACTCTCATTATAAAATCAAACTCTTCTGCCATTTTTAGAAGCATTGGTCAATACTTAACTGATTAAATTTTTTCACGTAAAGCGTAACATTTACCGTAACAACAACAATCACAAAAATGCACAAGCTGCACATTTTTTTCAGTTTCTTCATTTTGAATGAGCGAGTATGTAAATAACAAATTTAATAAATAAGTAATATGAAGAATGAAAGAAATATATTAGCTTTTAATACGACTAAAAATTTTTAAAGCTTGTGTTCAACTATTTCTATTGAGACAAGAACCGTTTTTTTTACCTCTTTTCATAATGTTTCTATACAGATTTATTAAGTTCATATACTTAGTAGCATTAAATGAGCTATTGATAACGGTTTTCCGTTCATTTATGTAGATTAGACTCCTGTTTGCCTTGTAAATTTCAGTTATTACAATTCAAGCTTTCAAGTCCTTTCAACAATTAAATTTATTTGGAGTAGTTAAATTGAACTTTATTAATTTATTAACTATTGAAATATCTCCTTGTTAACTTGTTAGAAATCACTTATTTGTTCATTCTTCTTTTTCAATACAGTGTTCAGGGAATTATATTCGACCAAACAGATATTAGAATGAACAGTGATTTTTACACAAATATCCATTTTTAAGATTTTCAATTTAAGTGGAATTAAAAGGAAATAAAAAAAATACATGTAATCAGTCCCTCAAAATAAAAATCCATTTCCAAATTAAACACCCAGTAAATAATACAAGGAGGGAACTTTACACGTGTTCTATGTTTTGCAAAAGCGCGGGAAATTCTCAGTAGTAGCATCTTACATTAATTAGGTAAGGATGATTTAGCATAGGCAATCTTCTGCGCCAGATCGGAAGACCACCCGGGGCAGGGCTCCCATCTTCCCTTCAGAATGAGACAACAAAAGAAATGGTCAAGCCCTTGAATAGTCTTTTGACAGTAGCTTTGTTGGCGCTCAGATAGAAGTTAAATTAATAGAAAAATGAAACATATTCAGGACACCTTTTATATATTTTTTTATTTGCGTATATTTTTTAATTTATTTTACTCTTATTAATAACAATATTTCGATTCAATTGAAACTAAAAAATTAATAAAAATCAATAAATAAGAAATAAAATTTTATTGTTTATTGAGGTTTTTACAATTGAATTTTTTGAAATACCTAACTTGGCTTTTTTATTTATTATAAAAAACACTGAAGAAAATTCCAACTTTTTTTTTTAAGTCATATTATTCTTTTTGTATTATTCTTATCATTATATACTTCTATAGACCATGTATTAAAATAACTTAAAAAATTAGTTCACAATGAAATAACATCCTAATTCATACTTTGAAGGTTTATAAAAGTCAGTGGAAAAAAGTAATTTTTTTAAATCTTAAACAATAAGCTGGATTTTTTTATTTTTTATTTTTATACAGCATTATATTTTATTTATAAGACAATATGTAAATTTTCTAAAAAAAAAGTAAGAAATTCCCTTTAGTTTTTAGTTTCAAATTATAAGAAATTATTAAACCGAAGTGGTTAAAATTTTAGATTTTGTTTTTAAAAAAAATAATGGCATTAACACAGTGCATGACAATAGCAAGAAAATTTAAAATTCTGTGAGGAAATTCAATTAAAAAGGAATATTTAATAAATCAATTGAAATATTAATGGTCTCCCTGAGTAAAGCTTATATCTTATCTGAAATAAGAAAACAATATTATTTTTTTATGCCTACTGCCAACCGCAAAATATTTACATTACAGTCCACATGCAAAATATTACATAAATATTTACATGCAAAATATTACATTCCCTCCCCTCCAAAAAAATAGAATATTCTAATTCTTTTAAACAATGGGTAGCATGGATTTCGGCTTAAAAAAGAGCAACTGTTTTTGTGTCAGCTGTTTTAGTTTGAATTATAAATTAAGTTTAATTTATTTAAAGTTTAGGAAACAGCATTTGCTATATCCTCTTTTATGTGTCGTATACGGTTTTGATTTATCATATTAAATATAAATGAGAAACATTAATCACTCTCTATAGTAAAACATAGCAAAAGTCGCTGTTTTGTGCTTTCAACTTTTCATTCCATTTTATTTTGTGACATAAAACCTGTAAGACATACAAACTTGAAAATAAGAAAGTTAGTCGAAAAATGTATAAGCAATACGATTCACTGAAAAAAAAATTAACTACAGACAGTTTGCTCAAGAATGATTAGCTGTTAAACTTATAAAGAAATACCAAGTGAGGCATTCTGCAGATCTAAGAAATGCTAATACATAGTTGTAATTTCATAAACTGAAAGAAATATTTTGGTAGACTTAACAGTTCTTTTTTTTTTTTTTTTAATTTATATTTTTTCAAAGTTTAATGTAATTAATTATAAATGATTTTGTGGTGATTTCTTTTTTTTTTTTTTTTTTGATTAATACACGATTATTTATTGTTGTAAGAAATTTTGTATCGTTTTCTCGAATTTTGTATTTTATAAGCTCACATAGAACTTGATGTGTGAATATATAATTTAGCCTGATATAAATGCCAATATTTTTATTGAAATTTTTAAACGTAAAAATTAAAAAAAATTGTCCTAGAGGGAAAAAATCTTTTTCAATTCGAACTGTTATATAATCATCGCTATTATTGTCCATGATTAAAATTACATCTAATTGCGAAGTTCATATTGCTATTCTATATTGCTAAGTCCGTATTTTTATTTTCAAGTAGAGTTGATTGTTTTTCGAATCTAGGTAATCGCTTATTTCAGTGTAATTAATTTTAACATACCACAAATACTTTTGAATTGAATAGTAATATTTTATTTTTATTTTTATTTTTTTACAAAATTTCTGTTGTTTGTAGGGAAAAAAAAACAATGATGAATGTTGAGCAATCAAGGGGGTTTGTAAAATTAGTAAGCCACGTGCGAAATATCCTAATTTCTTTCCCATTTAAATTAATATTATTGAGTAAAAGTGCAAGTTTCGCAAAGAAATATATTTAAATCAAAAGAAACGATTTCTTAACTGTTCGTTATTAATATGAATTTTTGCGCCCTATTAAAGTATTTTTGTCATTTTGAAATTATACAAAGTTATTCAAAACTAGAAGAAATAATAACTTGGAAGGTTAACTTGGATGAAATAGCAATGCTAATTGGAAACGCAATCCTAACTAGATACTTTTTAGAGTCTGACGCAGGTACTGAGTCGACAGTCAAGCGCAAAGGCTGTTCGAATTGAAATTAAACTATGATTCTACCTTTGAAAAGGTAAATATGGATTCATTTAGGATGAAGTTTAAAACTGCTAACATTAAAATAAAATATCATTTTCCTGTTTAAGTTTTAATATTTAAGGGGAAGTTTCATATTTCAGGGGCCATTCTTACTGCATGCGATTAACCTATTGCAACAAGCAAGATGTTTTTCTTGAAGTAGTTTCTAGATTTTCACATGCATGATGAGAAACTAAATGCTTAGGGAATGGGCATTAAGTCGTGCTCAGAATCTCAGATGATGAGGCAAGCAATGGCATGTCTTCCTGCCTACGCGTTGACATGTCTTCTAGGTTCTAAACAGTGCTCACTGAGCAGTTATGAAACTTACGGTAATTTCATTACTACTCAGAAAAATCATTGCTTGTTTAAAGCAAGATCATCGGTTTGGTTTGAATTTCCGATGGATTCCTACTTTATTGTCAATATCATTCTATCTCTGACAATCGCTGCCGCCTGGGTGGGCGATGCAGCATCTGCGTCAGCCCCTATAAACCTTCTAGCATTAGGTTTGTATTTTCGACCCCGCGTATAAGATTGCAAATTGTTAAAGGTACAGTATCACGTGCTATGATGCAGTCACAATGTTTCATGAGGCTAAAAACCGGTATGATAATTAGATTACGTGGGAGATAAATTAAGTTATGAAATCAAAAGCAAAAACGTACTCTCTCTGAAGAAACATGCTTTTTCTTCTACAATTTCGGACTCTTGATCATCACATTATTATGAAGGAGAGTAGCCGTTATTCAGAAAATATATTGTCAAAATAGTTTATGTAGAGAGCGAACGAAAATTTAAGTCCTTTGATGTTAATTTCCCTTTCTGCATAGTATGTCATATCTCGTGAACTATTTAATATCTTTGCACACTCTTATTGACGGTCAAATATTGTTTAAATCATAAGGTACACAAATTTGTACATCATTTCAAAGTACGTTACTATTGTTCATAAAATACGAAATTTTGAGCGAAATCGGCTGAATCGTTTCTGAGTGATGAAATTTTAAAAAAAATATGTATTCTTAAGTTTCATTTCTCTACTAAAATTAAAAGATGTCAAAACTTCTATCATACAGGTAGAACTCAGGAGAAATTTCACAAAAAACGCAAATTTAGAAAAATTACTTCAAAAAATTTTAATAAGATAAATAAGATAAACAAATTTAATTTTTATCTAGCACATGAATTTTTCGCATAGTTTTATATAAAAAAAAAAAGATTGTAGTGAGTTTTGATTCTTGCAAATTGTATATGTATATATATATATATATATATATATGGCTTTGTGTTTCATCATTTTCACTTTATTTGAAAGCAGAGTCTTTTATGATTTTACTCAAAATATAAAGTTCTAAGTGGTTTTTTTGTAAAGAACCTACTTGAATGGATGAATAATTTATAAAAAATATATATTAAATAGTGTTTCCCCGACTGTAAATCTTGTTATGTACAGTTTGAAATGATTTTTTTAATGTAGCAAAATTAACACTGTTAAATTATTCCAATTTATTTAATGTAGCAAGACTTATTTTAAGAGACTTATTTAAAGAATAAAAAAAAAGAAATTAGTTAAAAAAAAAAAAAAAAATTTAAATCCTGAAAACCCCAATAAAATCCTGAAGTAACCCCCAAAGATCTTTGCAAGTGGTTTATTCCCCAAAAATGGATTTTTTTATTTTTTTAAAACTATGTTTGAAAACCAAGTGACTTATTAAATAACATTTCTTTTTTTTTTACTTTTCTTATTTCCGTTTTAGACAGTATAACTTTGCATATCAGCCATAATCCCTAAATAGCCCAATAAAAACTGGTCTTTTTTTATTTATTATAATTTTTTTTACAAAAAAGTGTTAGATTGTTGTTGCGTTGCTACAAACATTGTAGCAATAAAACATGTACAAGCCATATTTCTGTTAATTTTTTAAAACGTAGAACTTGTATCTTGATAGCTATAAGCATCAAAGAAATTTAATTATAAAGTAGACTTCTACCAATATTTTTTAATATCCGTGAAGTATAGTATTTGTTAACAAATAAGGAATGTAAGAATTATTTTCTAAAATATTGAATTTAAGAAACTCCGGAAAAAGATTATGAGAATATTGTTTTAATATTATTATTATTTTTCTATTTAACGTTTTAACTAGCCTTTTTTTTTAATCTAAAAATTATTTTTAACTTATGTATAACGAAACAATAAACTATGTGTACTTTTTATAAGAACAAAAATATATAAATGAATAAAAAATAAAGTGTTTTGCTATCAACATAGTATCAAAGTATTTACGCACATTTACAATTCTTACTAATTTATTTCATAATTGGTTTTTTTATTAACCCGTTATAATAAAATATAATAATAGTTTCTAATTCTATCGTAATAATTTTTTCCCTAATCTATTTAAAATACAGAAAATTGTAGTCTGGAGATTTCCTAAAATATATGCTGAAGCATTACAACTTATACTAAATATAGAATAATTTTTTAATCGTAATATATTTTTAAAACTACTATTTTTATTCCTTCTAGTTAAACTGATAAGAATTAAAACTTCCTAAATTATGAACAAGATTATATAAAAATGACTAGTTTTTTAAACAAGGAAACTTTTATGTGAAACGCGAAAATTTTGTAGAGACAACGTATAAATTTCTACTATAGTTTGAAACTTATTTGAATTGAAACTTATTGAAATTTTAATCGCTCCCACGAAAATAGCATTTGTACCCTGAAGGATTTCCGTATATAAAGTTCAAAATATTTCAATGGTCTTTCCTTTTATTTTACTTGATATGATTCTTTATTAGACGGTTGGTACAGCGTAACCCCTTTCAGCTTTTTCTCATCAAGCTTTAAATTCAGCCAGCTAAAATGTAATCCACAATAAAGTTATGTTTCTTTAAAATTCTTAAAAAGAATTTATTCATCCTTGTGCAATGCAGTTCAAGAATGGCAAGCCTATTGGGGAAAAGTGTCACTATCAGTTGGGGTAGAGATTATGCGTGACACAACTTTCCAGAATTATAAAAATGTGAAAAATATTTATATACTCTGATCAGTCGGGTCTAAATACTTTCAAATCAAATAATTTATATTGAATTATACTAAACATTTCAATTCGAAGAAAAGTATGCGAATCTAAATGTGAGTCGTTATTTATACTCCGTACTTTTAAAATTATATCTTGTAGAATTATCTATGATTTCTTCTTTCAAAGCTTAAAAATCTATCGTCAAAGTTTTAATAACGTCTTAATAACGTCAAAGGTCAAATTTTTGTTTTTAATAAAATCTACTGTTGCTGATATTTTCAGAAGCATTGGTCAATATTTAACCACTCAAATATATTACTTGAAAAATACAAATGTAAGCCCCCTAAAAATGCACTTGTTGCTTCAGCAATTTTTTTTTTTTTTTTTTTTGTAGTTCCTTCAATTTAAATGCGAGCATATGTAAAATAAATAAATGAACTATAAATAAATATAATTTAAGTAAATAAATAATAAAAAGAATTGCAAAGAGCATGCCAGCACCTAACATTTCTTGCGTTGTGAAAAACTTGTACTTAATCAATTCAATGAGAGCTGTATTCTGCCTTACATTAATATCCTATCTAGATTGATTTAATAAGTTTACAAATTTTTAGCATAGAATAAAGTAAGAATGGCAACTTTTAGCTTAATTATGTTGACTGAGTTTGAGCGTTCCTGATTATATTGTAAATTTCAAACACAGTTTCAACAATTCAATTTTAAGTCATTTTAATAACTCAATCTATTTTTGAAGTAGTTAAATTGGCATTTTATTAATGTATTTTTGAAGTTGAAATTTAAAATGTCTACTTGTTACATGAGCTGGAATTTGTTGTTTCTTTTCTTATTTTTGTTCTCATTGCGGCATTAAAGTAATGCATTCGAGTAAACAAATATAAGTGTAAAGTGTGATTTTCTTATTTTACCATCAAATAAGAAAATATATGTTTATTCACACAGTTTTAAGTAATATGAAAGTACAACTGAAGTTCCTCTAAAATGAATTTCCAAAGGGTGCAGTGCATGTGTTCTATTTCTACAAAAAGCGCGGGAATGAAAAATGCGCGGGTAAAAAATTCTCGGAATCATCTTTTAACCAATTAGGTAGGGGACATTTAGCACGAGGGGCCATCTTGCTTCCCTATCATATGACTATCAGGACCCAACCTTCCTTTTGCCCCCAATGCATAGTAGGGGGGTCGCTCTCTTTTCAAAATGAACCGACAAAGACCATGGTCAAGCTCATAAATGTTCTAAGGACAGTGACCTTTCTGGCAGAAATGCAAATAGCAACAATTTTCGATTACAATGATTGATTTAATTACCATTAATTGTTACCATTGGAATAATTGATAACTATTAATTTATTTTGAATAATGCTTCCAATCGTTTAAAATTACAAATAAATAAGAAATGCCAGTATTTATCAATGTTTTAGTTTTTTTCATTTTATTTATTTTTTTTATTAAAATTCTTGAACCGAAAGAAACTTCTACGTTTTATTTTTAAACCACACCATTATATATTTCAATTTATCATTAGCTTATTTCTCTATACCGTAGATTATAATAATTAAAAAAATACTAGCTAAAAAGAAAATGCCGTCATCTATACTTTGTAGGCAAGGTAAATAAACGTTGGTTTAATTATCGTATTATTTCTTAAAATCTCTTTTATTTTATATTATTTATATCTTACCTTAAATATTGTATTTATAAGTACATCAAAATTTTCTCACAAAGAAATAAAAAATAGACCTTAACGAAATAATTAAAAACAATTTTACCATTATAAGCAGAAAAGTACACAAAATGTAATTTTGTATTTTTGTCTCTAAACTTGCATTTTCCCATGAAAAGTCTTAAAAATTAGATATTTTTTTGAATAAAAATAACTTTTAAGTGAAATAATATCTAATTTCTACAAAAAAAAAAAAAAAAAAAAAAAAAAAAGAAGAAAAAGAAAAACATCATACATTTACAGTTACAGCAAAACTTCAGTGTGTACATTAAGCCTTGCGTTTTACGTTCTTAGGAAGTAAAAATTCAAGTAATAATAATAATATTTTTACATTCCAATAATCAGGCATAATCTAATTGCTATTTAGCAGCTACTGAAAAAAGAATACAAACGTTTAAATAATGTAAAGCATATATGAATAAAATTTGAGGTAGGTAGATATTTTATTTACGTCACACCAGAGCGTCACACGACGGTCTGGAAACATTATTCAAAGACATGCCATCGCAATTTTGATCCTTTGCGGAGGGATGGCTCCTCCGCTATGGCAGCCCGACGACTTACGAGCGAAGCCTAGGACTTTACGACAGAACAGTTTAACGAGCACCGATGGACCGATACCGCTCACCCTCGGTCCCTACGTAGGCTGATCAAAGTGGCCATCTACCCGCTTACTGACTGCCACCAGTGATTCTTGCCTTTGGCGTTTTATTGGGAACCGTGTTTTTACGATCAGTCCACTTACGGGGCAAAGAAAACTTTAAAATCCTGAGAAAATTTAATAAAAAATAAGAATATATAATACATCAATTGAAATGCTAAAGCTTTCTCTCTATGAAATTATCGCATTACAAACTACAATAAGATAACCAGGGTTCTTTTTTGTGCCGAGCTCAATTATTTCATACTTTTTTCTCTATTTCGTATTAATTTAGGTCAAAGTAAGTGAAAAATATTATATCTTGAATTTTAATAATTTGTTGTTATGAAAAACAGCATGAAATATCAGGGTCTTAACAATAAATTAGCAGTTTTTTTAGTAACTAATATTAGACTATTTTTTATACTTTAAAAATACTAAAATATTTTTTTTTTTTGTTTGTGATTAGAGGGTCAAAAAATATATATTTATAAGACCCACCTGCGTCAAAGGGCGTATAAACAATTTTTTTCTCGCTATATTAAAAACTATGGCCTCAAATCAGAAAGGTTTTGAGCTCGAATCCTGGACAAAGCATAGATGTTCTTTCATTCTCTATATTAACTGTCCATACTGTGGGAAAAATGTTGTTCCCCCTTATATGGTGCCCCTGAAAGATTGGCTAACAAATATGCTTTAATACGCCTGAATTTACGAATGTTAACCAAAGTGGGCATTGAAAAAAAAAAAAATCTCAATAATCATTTCTGTTTTTGATGTATGACTTTACGTTACTTTATATTTTCTTAAATACTCTAACATAGAAGCTTGAAACTTTAGCAATTTTAGAAGTAAGCGATAAAGTTGAATTGAATATTTTATGGGTTTTTAAAAGAAAGTTAATTTGAAAAACCCTTGACGTAAAATTTTTGTTTCATACTTTTTGCAGATAATTGCTAGTGACAAAAGGGAAATGTTGTTATGCTAACTTCAACACCATTATTTTTTTTTAAAAAAAAGAAGAAGAAAAAAAAAAGAAAGAAAGAAATACAAAATTTACTCAGTTATACTAAATGATACAGGCCTGAACAGCATACGGTACGCAGCTAGGTGCGAACCGGACCAGCCGCACTCAGTTAGCGTTTGTTCTCCTTGAAGTTTTTATATATATTCCCACTTTGTTTTTGGATATTATTAAATTTGTTTATTATATTATTGAGACTCAGATTTTAATATTTTTTCTCGAATATTCCAGAATGCTCTCCACAGAACAAAAGACAATTTGATGTTTTTCATTAAAGCATTAAACATTGTTACTATTTTGCTCTTAAGCTTGTTTTTGTTTCACGAGTATCTTAAGTATCTGTATCTTCTTTTTAAAATTCTTTTAGTATGCAGGCATTCTTAAATTAAATTCTTGAATGAACTTAGTACTAACATAATTTATTGTTTTATTTCATATTTTTATTTTAATTTATTTAATATTAATCCTTCAATCTTTTTTATTTAATATTTGTCCGCACAGTATTGCTAAAAAAACCTGGGTTAAAATCGTGTGATCTTGCTATAAAATAATAATTAGCTAAAATTTCAAATTTTGCCATAATATATAGTTTTTCGCGATCTATATATTACACTGACTAATTAATAAGATGCAAATAATTAAAGTTGAATGATGATCGTAAAAATAATTTTTAAATTTCGGATAACTTAATAAGACAATTTTAAAAATGATTAAAAAGTATTGGTATGTGATTCTCTAAAGTTAAAAACAACAAACTATTGAATGATAAAATTAGTGAGATCTTCTCTTATATTGTTATTAACCCCTCAATGTAATCGCGTGATTCTCCTTTCACTGACCACAGTATCAAAATTTTCTCACTCTAGCTGCTTAAAATCACAAAGAATTGATTTCAATGCGTTAGACTCTTATTACATATTGTAATAGTACGTATACATACTCTTTAGTAAGTATACTCTTGGAGTATTCCGGCTCTTCTTTCTCATTTTAAATTTGTTTGATAATTAATATTTAGATTAAAAATTATATTGTCTCATGTTGAAAAATTGCAAAGTTTTTAGATGTTTGTGCGATGATTAACTATATTGATTTCTAATGATGTATTTCTGAATCGGAGAGGGATCAGTGAACAACAGTTCATGAATTTAGTTTTTAAAATAAATTGAAATAACTGAATCATCCATAAAAAATTTCAATTTTAGGTTTAAATTCATTATGACTGAATATATAATAAATATTTATTAAATACTGATTTTTGTTTAAACTTCTAAATTAGAATCTAAATTGTTCTAACTCAAGCATAGTATAAAAAAACAAATTTAGTGTTTCCCTTAAAGTATATTTAGCTATTTATGAGATCTACTGAAATTTTCTTAATAGTGTCCTTCCTTAATATCTTCGTAGCCAACTCAATGCAGATTGTTAAATTATCTGATTTTAAAATTGTTTTATATTAATCTGAATTTACTTCTAATTTTTTTTTTTTAATAATTCTTAGAAAATTCCAAAATATGTCCGAAAATATCATTTATTTATATTTAGTTTTTTAACTTCTGGCTCATTCGTTCAACACTGATTTTCATTGCTTTTAAAGCTTAGATTTATTTTTTAAAAAGGATCTATACAATAGATGTTCGAAGCGGATGCTATGCGAAAGTATTTGAAAGAAACCTCTCATGACTAGCCAGATGGTATAATCTTTTTGTCCACCTGTTATTGGAAATATGTTGCGTTAGTTTTGGGATCGTTCAGAGCAGAAATATAACACAATTAATGACTGATCACTGAAAAAAGAATTTTAAAAAAAATCATTTTTTTTAGTTAATCTGTGGCTTTTGGTTCTCATACAGCATTTATTTAGTTAGAATAGCACTGTGATTGTTCGCATGAAATTGTTCCAGTATTTTTTAAAAATGCATTTTTAAAGTCCGCGGTTGCCGGCGTGTATGACAGAAGTCCGCGGTTGCCGGCGTGTATGACAGAAGTCCGCAGTTGCAGGGGTGTATAGTAGAAGTCCGCGGTTGCCGGGGTGTATGACAGAAGTCCGCATTTGCCGGTGTGTATATCAGAAATACACAGTTGAATGAATGTATAAGTAGTTTTTGTTCATTGTTCTTTTTATTAGAAATATTTACACTGTTCTATATGTTTTCAGTACCACCTTGGTTGCTGATTTACAAAAATCTTATATTTTGAAAGGCTTTCATTCACATACTTAGCTTTCAGAAAAGAAATTAATCGAGTATTTGAGAGTTTCATTGATTTTGATACTTTAAGCATTCCTTTTCCTTCTTTCTTCATTCGCTACTTTGCAGTTGAAAACAATTTAAGTTATGAGCATGTTATAAGTTTCATCAATAAAAAATTAAACAGATTTCTTAACAAACTATTTAAAAAAGTGGCAAGCATAAACAAATTTAAAAAAAAAAAAACTCTAAATTATGAGAACAAAATATCCGTGATGAGCAAGTATCTCCAATTTTATAGGAATTGTGCTGGCAACGTAGTCTGCATTGCGCGCCGACCGCCTTTACTTCCCTAACAAGTTTATTTTTATTTATCTGAAGCTGGATGAGCTTTAATCCGCAACTAAAGTTAGTGCCCTAACATAAGCAAAATAATGAAGAAGAAAAATTGAAACAAGTTATGGTATTTGAGAGTTGAAGGAAAGTATTTTAAATTTTAAAAAAATTTTATTTTTTAAAAAGTTATAAAGTAGAGTCTATTTTGCCGTATGGTTATTAATTTTCATTTGAGTTGCCATATTTCTAGGACCAAAAAGGTATAAAAAAAATTCAGCGTCTAAACACGAAATATATAAATTTTTTTCCAATAACATTTTAATAAAATGTAAAAAACTCAAAGGATAAACATCTTTAATTTAAAATTTTATCTTTTAAAATTTAAATAACTTGGAACAGAGTAACTGTGTAAAAATACACGTTAGGCGACATTTTCTACTTGAAGGTCCTCGATTGGCTGTGTAAAGTGTGTATGTTGTGTATAGAAGTCCTCGCTTACCTTGCAAAATTGCATACTTCGAAAAAATAAAAATATTTCAAATTTGAACATTAAACTATTATCTATCACGTATTAGAATATATACCCAAATTTTATCAAAATACACCCATTATTAACAGACGTCCTCGGTCGCGGGTACCGGCACACACGTCCCCGGTTGCCGGTCCTTGCGTACCCGTGTGTGTGTGTGTGTGTGTGTGTGTGTGTGTGTGTGTGTGTGTGTGTGTGTGTGTGTGTGTGTGTGTGTGTGTGTGTGTGTGTGTGTGTGTGTGTGTGTGTGTGTGTGTGTGTGTGTGTGTGTGTGTGTGTGTGTGTGTGTGTGTGTGTGTGTGTGTGTGTGTGTGTGTGTGTGTGTGTGTGTGTGTGTGTGTGTGTGTGTGTGTGTGTGTGTGTGTGTGTGTGTGTGTGTGTGTGTGTGTGTGTGTGTGTGTGTGTGTGTGTGTGTGTGTGTGTGTGTGTGTGTGTGTGTGTGTGTGTGTGTGTGTGTGTGTGTGTGTGTGTGTGTGTGTGTGTGTGTGTGTGTGTGTGTGTGTGTGTGTGTGTGTGTGTGTGTGTGTGTGTGTGTGTGTGTGTGTGTGTGTGTGTGTGTGTGTGTGTGTGTGTGTGTGTGTGTGTGTGTGTGTGTGTGTGTGTGTGTGTGTGTGTGTGTGTGTGTGTGTGTGTGTGTGTGTGTGTGTGTGTGTGTGTGTGTGTGTGTGTGTGTGTGTGTGTGTGTGTGTGTGTGTGTGTGTGTGTGTGTGTGTGTGTGTGTGTGTGTGTGTGTGTGTGTGTGTGTGTGTGTGTGTGTGTGTGTGTGTGTGTGTGTGTGTGTGTGTGTGTGTGTGTGTGTGTGTGTGTGTGTGTGTGTGTGTGTGTGTGTGTGTGTGTGTGAGAGAGAGAGAGAGAGAGAGAGAGAGAGAGAGAGAGAGAGAGAGAGATTATATGAATAATGACCATAAAAATTGGGCAATTTGATAAATTTGAATTACTTTACGATAATTTCTCACATTGCCCGGTCATTATAAATACCGCTATTATTTCTTTGGGCACTTTGATTAATTGACAGCAATGGGACAACCACGTGCTTGTGGTGTGATTCTGGCTGGCCAATCAGCATTCATTTTCAGTCGCTTGTCGCGAATTCATTCACAGTAACATGCACATCATTATGTAAATGATGTGCATGTTACTGTGAATGACCGAAATCGGTGGTTGTTGACTTTCACCGGTGAATGTTGACAATCAAATTAGTCGCTTTGTTGAATGTACGAAATATTTATTACATCCAATTTGATACTAATTTATTCGTGGATATAATTACATTTATTCCATATTTTAATACTTACTGACGATAGATTAGAACAAACATCAGTGTTTGGAGTATCGGGCAAATATATACCGGGCAATAGCACTTGACTTTAAAAAAATATCAGTGTAGGGTATACCGGACAAATGTATACCGGGCAGTGGCACTTGACCTTAAAAAAACATCAGTGTAGGGTATACCGGCCAAATGTATACCGGGCAGTGGCACTTGACCTTAAAAAAACATCAGTGTAGGGTATACCGGGCAGTGGCACTGAACCTTAAAAAAACATCAGTGTAGGGTATACCGGGCAATGGCACTTGACCTTAAAAAAACATCAGTGTAGGATATACCGGGCAAATGTATACCGGGTAATGGCACTTAACCAGACCTAGTATGACTAGACCTTTGGTAAATGTCCGAAATATATACTAGGTCTAGTGCCACTCTTGCTATAGCTTAAATATTTTAAAAAAATTAAACAAAACGCTTGAATCAATTTTAAACTGATACCGAAATTATTGCTTTAAAATTAAAAAAATAATAATAAAAACTGCGAAAGATAAGAGTAATTGAAGTAGTTGCTTTAATCTTACATGGAACACTTCATGTTGAAAGAGACAAGCGAAAACCATTGCTCTCGCATTTTATACTAACACAGAGATAGGTGAAAAGGCTCAGTCTTTGCATTCCTACACATTAAGGAAAATCATTTAATGCTTCCTAATATGGAAGTGAAAGAGGGAAAGATTCTAAAAATAACTCCTCTTTTGAAATAAAGATCTAATTATAATTCAATGGTGTGTTTTCAGCCTTGAATTACCAAAATAGAATATCTCCACGCTTATTCTTTAACAAAGACATTTTATGAAAACGAAAGAGTTTTAATAGTTTTATTAATACCAAAGTATTTATAATTTTTGTATTACATATATATATATATATATATATATATATATATATATATATATATATATATATATATATATATATATATATATATATATATATATATATATATATATATATGTAATACAAAAATTATAATACTTTTGTATTAATAAAAGAATTAAATCTCTTTCGTTTTAATAAAATGTCTTTGTTAAAGAATAAGCGTAGAGAGATTCTATTTTGGGAAGTCAAGGCTAATAACATACGACTGAGTTATTTTTAGAATCTCTCCCCCTTTCACTTCCATATAAGGAAGCATGAAATGATTTTCCTTAATGCGTAAGGATACAAGAATGCCAACGACTGTGCCTGTTTACTCAAATCTGTGTTAGTATAAAAGCGAGAGCAATGCTTTTCGCATGGCTTTTTCATTATGTTCTGATCCAAAGAAGTTGTTCCGGAATTGTCCGAAGTCTTGTCCACCCTCTCCCTTGGGGAGAGCGGATGTGGACTGTTATCGATATCAGCCTACTACCGTTAATAAAGATTTTTTGTGTGTAACATGGCTTACGACTGCATTATTAAAGCTAAATACACCACTGATAACAGGGATGAAGCTCTGTTATTATAAGCCGGCAGGATGTTACTTGCTGAGGAAACCATTGTTATCTATTTTCCGGCTGACTACAACGTTGATAAAACCTCATCCCGGGGGACGAAGGACGAAGGACGTCCGCGGTGAAAAAAAAGAATGAAGGAAGAAAGGATTGAGTTCACTACCTGTACACCTCATCGCAGTGAGAATGCTGACGTTGGCTCGAGCTCGTCACATGCCTCTCTGAAACCCATAGTGTTGATCGAGATGACCCTACAGTGTCCAATCTGGAAATGACCGATGACCCTACAATTCCGTAGTGCTCAAATTGTGAAAACTAAAGTGAATGTGCGCGATTTATATTAAATGTAGAGAGAAACTTTTTGCTTCTTTCTTAAAAGTTCCTTTCTCATGAAAGTGGGAAAAAATTTGGCAAATGAAAAAAGAAAACAAAAGTAAATGTGCGCGATTTATATTAAATTTAGAGAGAAGCTTTTTGCTTCTTTATTAAAAGTCCTTTCATTAAAAAGCTGCTGTGAACACCAGTGATATGTGAACGCCTGTAAAATCCCGAAGATTTATGTGAAAACAAAAGTGAATGTGCGCGAATCTTAATCATGAATATTCATGAAGTGCAATGATATATTTTTTGTTTCTCTTCAACATAAAAAGTCATGAACGCCGAAAAAAAAAAAAAAGGTTAGCAAAAAAGAAAAGAAAGTACTGTAGATATATATTTTTTTTTATCCTCTTATTTTTCTTTCTCACGAGTATGATCAAATATTTTGTTGATATTGGATATGAAAATGCTCTAAACTTTTTATTATGAAATTTAATCAATAGAATTTTATTAATGGTTGAAGTGCATTTCTTGTTTTTATATTGCTTTTTCTTTATAAATTATGAATAACTGAGTATATTATTTTATAAATAATATGATTGCATTTCTTGTGTTTAGATTGCTTTTCTTTAAAATTATGATATAATAGTGTATTTTTATGCATTTAAAATGTTTTTGAGGGAAATAAATGTGTTTCAAACGTCAATTAAATTTGTGACGGCAAACAAAATTCGAAATTTTTCAGCTTTTCAAACAAAAAACAAAATTAAAAGAAATTTGTAATGCTTTTTCTTTTTCGGACTTGGTCAAAACTAAATGTTCCTATTAAAAATGTGAAAAATTAAATGTTACCCAAACAAAAGGACATTTCACACTTAACAAAATTTGTGAGTTTCCCCTTATTACGATAGGCGAAATTGTTAACTCAGCTAAGTTTTTTATACTTGATACTAAGTTACTGTATGCTTTAGTAGGGTTGCAAACTTGCAAAGATTTTTGTTTGTTTATTGATTGTGTCGGGCCAGTTGTTACTCAAGTTGGTATGAGACTGATCATCTCTGCTAAATCTAACAATGACAACTTATCCTTGCACATTAGACAACAGAATTCTCATAATGTTAAGGTCAAAAATTGTGGAAAAAAAAATGAAAGTTTAAGATGTTTCAATAAAAGTAAACATTTTGAAAAAATGGAAGTTTAAGATGTTTCAATAAAAGTAAACATTTTGAAAAAAAAAATAATGTGAGGGGTAACAAAAATAAAAAGAACAGGAAGAATAGGAAAAAGAAAGAATGACCAAGAAGTTAATAACAAAAAGTATAGGAAAAAGAAAGAAAGGCCAAACATTTCAAATGATTCGAAGATAGAACTAGGTAATGGGTGCATACATTATCAGGTTAACATCGACGAAAAAATAGGAAATAGAAAGAAAAATTGAAGTAAACAAAATTTTGAAATAGTTCATGTATCAAATCTTAGGAAATATAACAACCCACATATGTAGAAATTAAATCATGAATAGTGTCCAAAACAAAAGAAAATTTTTTACTTCTTCAAGGGAAGAAGTGATATTTGGATAAAAATCCATAAAAATTTTGTATATATTTGTGTGAAAAATTTTTGAAATATTTAGTAGATTAGTTATAAAAATATGTTTCATTTTTCTTTCTGTTTAGTTGCCTAAACAGATAAAGTGTATTATCATGTTTTTATTGTTATCATTGTATATAGTTGTTTTTTTACAGATAATTGAAAAAATGTTATTTGTAGTAGTGAAAAGGAACAGTCGTACCAACATAAATTTTAAAAGTTCAGAGAATTCTAAATTTTATTATGATTTCTTTTTGGCTTGCCAAAAATCTTTTTGGGGGGGGATGTAATACAAAAATTATAATACTTTTGTATTAATAAAAGAATTAAATCTCTTTCGTTTTAATAAAATGTCTTTGTTAAAGAATAAGCGTAGAGAGATTCTATTTTGGGAAGTCAAGGCTAATAACATACGACTGAGTTATTTTTAGAATCTCTCCCCCTTTCACTTCCATATAAGGAAGCATGAAATGATTTTCCTTAATGCGTAAGGATACAAGAATGCCAACGACTGTGCCTGTTTACTCAAATCTGTGTTAGTATAAAAGCGAGAGCAATGCTTTTCGCATGGCTTTTTCATTATGTTCTGATCCAAAGAAGTTGTTCCGGAATTGTCCGAAGTCTTGTCCACCCTCTCCCTTGGGGAGAGCGGATGTGGACTGTTATCGATACCAGCCTACTACCATTAATAAAGATTTTTTGTGTGTAACATGGCTTACGACTGCATTATTAAAGCTAAATACACCACTGATAACAGGGATGAAGCTCTGTTATTATATATATATATATATATATATATATATATATATATATATATATATATATATATATATATATATATATATATATATATATATATATATATATATATATATATATATATATATATATATATATATATATATATATAGATAGATAGATAGATAGATAGATAGATAGATAGATAGATAGATATATTATTCTCTCTGAAAAGAGTTTCATTTTGTTAAAATATGTAGTAAACTGATTTATGTTATACCTCAAAGCCTATAAAGATGAAACAAAATGAAATTTTGAAGAACTCTTGAAAAATGCTTAATTGATATGACGAATTTTAGTCTTAGAATAATTTTGTCAAATTTAAAGTTTTTTTTATTTGCGCTAATTAATCGACTGATTAATTCGACTGATCGTAATTTTGACCTGAATCAGAGAATGATCAATCCCCAATTCAGTACCACCAGAGATATAATTTGTTATGGTACTTTGTAACCCGACAGATTTAACATGCACCAGTTACCATTTATTACACACGGAGTCTTCGGCTGGCTGGATTCGAATTCTCGTTCCCACGAACAGTAGTCCAACGCTCTGCCAACCAAGTTATCCCGGCCTATCTATATTGTCTAAATAATGCATACAAAATATTGGGTGAATCTGACTATTATATATATATGCCGATATTCGTAGCAGGGTGGCTGCAAAAAAAATCGAGTGAATTGGAGTGGAAGAGATCGCCGGCCGAAGACTACCGTGCATGCACGCTAAATCTGTCGGGTCCGAAATCCTCCATGTTCCCATAACAAATCAATACCTCTGGGTGCACTGATCCAGGAGTTCCCTTGTCTTCTGGATTGTGATCAAAATTACAAGGATACAGACTTGAACATTGGCAATCGTAAACCCAGAATTAGGTCGGCTGTTCAACAATAACTGTTATAAAATAAAATTACAGGGATTAAGTCGTGGTGACTCAGGGAATAAAGCACTCCCCTCCCATTAATGGTTCGATCCCAGGGAAAACTGGTCGATTCAAATTCCGTACCCGGCTATCACCGATCACGTTCTGGTGTAAAATATCCTCAGTGGTCGACGGATCATGGGTTAAAGTCACCTTGCCATCAGGCTAACCAAGAGAAGTTTTCCTCTCCATGTTACCTAAACAAGGGATAGTTGCATCAAAAAGTCCTCTTTGAAAGCAAATTTTTCTCAATACTTAATCCAGGAAGTTCCCTTGTTTTCTAGATAATGTTCAAAATTACAAGGCTACGGAGCTGAACATTACTAGCCATATAACCTGAATGGGATCGGCTGTTCAAGTGACCGTTATAAAGTAAAATTAAAAGGATTATAGATGAGAGATAATTATATACTCTTCTTAGTAGAATACGTAGAGCAGATAACTAAAAAAGACGTGTTGAGTACTAGATTAGCAATTTTTTTTTTTCGATTGAATTACTTTCTAAATTAAGTAACGTTTCAAAAACGATGATCAAGGTTGATATCTTAGCAACTAATATTTTTCTGGGAATCGGCGAAAATTTTATATCAGTCAAAATTGTTTACGAGTTTTTAGGAAAATTGGAGTTATATTCGAACATTTTAATTACCAACTCCACTGCAATTTAGGCAGGGGAAGATTTCCGTATCGTGATCTGTAGCCGAATAATTGCCAAGTCTTTTCAACTTCCGGGCAGAGGCCAGCGAGAAACTAAAAGAAACATCACAGAAATAAACCTACTCGAAATGTATAGTCTCGTAGCCGATTCCGGGCAAACACCTACATGTTTTTATTTTTCCTGCTCAAAATCAATTTAGTGCCTCGGCGATTGTAGTTGGTGCATCAGATCACAATGCGGAAATATCCCTTTCAGTAGAGAAGGGTCCCGCGGTGGACTCACGGTTCCCAGCAGATCACCGAAATCAAGCATCACTGGTTGCGGTCAGTGTGCGGGTGAGTGACCACTTGGATCAGTCTGCGTAGGGACCGAGGGTGTGCGGTATTGGTCCTCATTAAACTGTTCTACCGTAAAGTGCTCGACTTCGCGCGCAGGTCATCGGGCTACCGAAGCGGGGGTGCCATCCCCTCTGCAGA
This sequence comes from Parasteatoda lunata, assembly GCA_949128135.1. NCBI lineage: Eukaryota > Metazoa > Arthropoda > Arachnida > Araneae > Theridiidae > Parasteatoda > Parasteatoda lunata. Next base: position 74,283,567 of record OX421980.1, read on the forward strand.
GGATCAAAATTGTGATGGCATGCCTTCGGATCATCCTCCGGGATGTTTCCCAGACCGTCGCCAATAGCCCATTGTGGAGCTCTAGTGCGACGTAAATGAAATACAACTACAACAAGTAGAGAAGGACAGTCTATTATAATATTTAGGAAAAGCGGAATTCGACCTACTATCTCCACGCTTAGAATAAAGTTATTTATTCCTATTTCTGCTTTTTTTTATATAACTTTGTAGTTGTAGTTGTAGTTGTAGTTAATTTACGTCACACTAGAGCTGCACAATGGGCTATTGGCGACGGTCTGGGAAACACCCCTGAGGAAGATCCGAAGACAGGCCATCACAATTTTGATCCTCTGCAGAGGGGATGGCACCCCTGCTTCGGTAGCCCAACGACCTGCACGCGAAGTCGAGCACTTTACGGTAGAACAGTTTAACGAGGACCAATACCGCACACCCTCGGTCCCTGCGCAGACTGATCCAAGTGGTCACCCACCCGCACACTGACCGCAGCCAGTGATGCTTGACTTCGGTGATCTGCTGGGAACCGTATCTTAACGATCAGTCCACTGCGGGACATATAACTTTGTAATACGTATAAACTTTGAATTCCAAAAAAACTAAAAACGTCACAGAAAACAAGTAAGCTAAAAGCGTAAAAGTATTTTCGCACAATCTTTCGATACTGATTTAAAACCGATAATTTTTACCAATTGATGAATACTTTGAGCTTGTCATTTTAGATTAACGAGTTCAATTAAAATAAAAATGCGTTTTATTTAAAAATAGTAACTACCTATTCAGGCTGCACAACCTTTTTAAATTCATAGCTACTTGTATTGCAAGTTGAATAATGATAAATTCATAATAATAATTAGGGGTCTGTCCAGGCCGAATTTACTACTGTTTAGCGGTACCTTCACAAATTCAATTTTGGGTAAAACGGTAGTTTCACAAATTCAACTTTAGGAAAAACGGTAGTTTCTCAAAATACTTTTTCTTAAAATTTTATTTTTGTATCCCTTAAGAAACGATAAATCTATATTTTTACCATGTTTTTGTGTTGATTTTTTAATACAATTTTTAATTTTTCACAAATTATGTCAAAATTTTCACAAAATAGGTATCTTTCAGAAAAATCTAGACAGACCTCTGATAATGAATAATCATAAATTTTAATTTTATTCTCTGTGATAACTAAGGATATCATAATTCTTCCATTTCATCCAGTTCTGCATTCTGTATGTACAAAATTAGTGTCTTATCCCTGTTAGGATGCAAGGTATGTCATAAATAAAAATTTAACCCTATTCTAAATTTATAAATTTCAGAAATGTTTCAAGCAAATTTAAGAGGAAATCCTTAGGCAGGACTTTTAGCTTAACTCTGTGGCGTATTAATCAGTATAAGAAAAAATACATCCTAATACATTAACATGTTAATTTTATTCATTCAGTCTTTAAAATAAATATTTTTTCTATTATGAGACAACATAAATATTAACTGAAGGCAAGTAAACAACTATATTGACATTAGCATGACTCTGAAATTTTGTACAACTTTTTTATTTCAATAAAATGAAATACATTCAATGACTATACTCTTATGAATGGACACAGAGTTACATTAGTTTTTATTTGGTATAAAATAACATAATTATAATTTATAAGTATTTCTATGCGAAGTTATTATTTTCTTTTTTAAATTTGAAATATTTATGCCAGATTCTTACTGATTTTGTAAAGTTATTTTTCAATTTTTACTACCCTTTTTTTTTTTTTTTTTCCTGCTTGAGGAGAATGCTTAGGGGGTAAAAAAATCTACTCCCAAGAATTTACAATAGTTAGTTTAAAGCATTTACATTAATACAATACATTACATAATTGAAAAACAACTTCCAATATTCCCTTTCTTTTATGTTTCAAAATTTATGATAACTACTGAAATAAAAAAATATCAATAAATAAAGAATGGGGGCAAGTGCTTACAGTCTAAATTTTTAAAACCTTGGTCATTTATTAATTTATTTTTGTAACATAATAGACCAGAGAATTGTAGCTAAGGTCCTGGTTTTCAGTTTTGCTCCATAAATGTTTCATTTGCTTACCTTTAACTACCATACATTACATTTTATATTTTTAACATCTCATTATGTAAACACTTTTTAAATGGTATAGTTACATATTGATCAATTATCTCTTGTTAAAAGTTTAAAATTATGCTATCATTAATTTCACTTAGCATTAAATTCTTGTAGCCTATTTCTTATAACAGGAATAGTAAAAGTACTATCAGTATTGTTGCAAGTAGGGTGTCAGCATTTCAAAATGCATATTTATCAACTATCTTTAATTTAATAAAATGTCAATCCATATCTGTTAAATACGATACAACAGATAAGATACTGTAAAATTTGTATTTCAAAATAAGTTCCTTATAAGTTATATTTTCTTACATTATTTAGATTTTATATTTTCTTCCCTAACACAACAATTAAAATACATAGTTGGTTACTAAATTTGCTGCACATAAAATAGTCCTAACTTCTTTTTCATATGTATTTTTTCAATCGTTATTTTTCATTCATTTATTTTTTCTTCTTTTTTACTATACCAGCCAAGTCTCTTGTTTTTTAACAAAGACTCTTGTATTTTACGACTATCTCTTGTTTATTCTCAAGTTTCTCTGTGTTTCTTGAAGAAATTAAAAAAAAAAAAAAAAAAAATTTGCAATAAGATATCCGCTGATTTCAAAAATAAAATAAAATATCTTTAATTTATATTTTTTTGCTTATTATTTAAAAATATAAGCAAAAAAATTCTTCTTTAGATTAAGATTTATATACATATTTTTTACTTAGATGATGTAAGTGCTTATATTATTTCCAATTTTGAATTTCTCTTTTTGACTTACATAATTATGCATGATGTATCAAAACTTTACTCGTAGTCTAGAAAATGTCTCTAGTAATTTCAAATTAAATGTCACTAGTAAAATCTCAGTTATTTTATTTCTCCAATGTTGGCAGATATGTGAATGCATTTATCTGTTGGTCTTCTTTATATTGATTAATTAATAAGATAGGTCATGATCTAGGCAACTTATATTTCTGTTATTGAGCCTGTTTGAGCTAGTCAATGATTAAAATATTTAATGCATTGTAAAGTACAAATAATATTATTATAATGTGCTGTGTAAGAGTCAAATATCTTAAATCTCATCACCATCAAAACAGGAAGGGGAAAAAAAGACAGTTTTCTGAAATGCATAGCTTTTGTGTTTTTATTGTGAATAAAAACATTCATTATCTCAGTCATAGCGACCTCATTTTTGTATTTTACTTTTAATTAAGAATCATAATTAGGAACACAACAGTTAGGATCAAGATGATTAGATATAGAAATTTAATAGAACAATATTAATGTTAGTTTTTATAAAGTTAAATATAAAACTGCGAGTTCCCTGGAAACATGCTTATTTTGGTGCTAACGACCATTGGCACTTTTAGCAACAATAAGTTTATATATGTATTTCTAACTATGTTTATTTATTAATTCAAAATATTTTTGGGGATATAAACATAAAATCAATGAAATATTAAATTTTAATGCAATGAAAAATTAAATTTTCCTTTATTTATATACAGGGTGCATAGCATTTTTAAAGAGTGCTTAAAGGTGCTTATTTTTGATTTATGTTTTCTAAAAGCTCTTGAAGGTGCTTTTTCTATTCGGGATTAAAAAAAAGTGTTTAATTCTATCTTTTAAAAAGATATTTTTTCTTTGCTGTGTCGATAGTCATTTAAAATTACTAAAAAAGCATGATTTTCACAATTTTCTCTACTATACTTATCAGAAACTAGTTATTTTATCATGTTTATGTTAAGTTTTTTTTTAAATGTTATTGAATTTTATTGATTTTATGTTTATAAATTAAGAACGTTCAGTGTTTTCATTACAGAAAAAAAAATGGGAGAGAATTTCTCACTCTTTCTCAAAAACTGGGTGAGATTTCAAAAAGTTAAGTGAGATTTCTAAAAATTAAAAAAACACGAATAGACTTGGAAAAAAAAATATTTCTTTAATTATAATACATTTTTAACATCTTCTAATTTCTAAACCATTGAATATTTTTGCTGCATCATCATATGGAAAATGTTCTATATCTACTTTTTCATCAGCTATTCTCATTAGGTTGCTCAAATGCTCATCAGTCTATCTATTACGATATTCTGTTTTATTTCAGTTTTGGGTGCTAAATGACCTTGCAACAGATGCTGAACTATTCGGAATCACTAATTAAATTTGTAGCATTGTGCTCACACTTTCCTAACCTCTACATCTGCCAGCATAGGCTTTTCAATTATTTTTGTTATAGAATAGTGAAGTTCGTTGAAGTTATTTCCATGTTCATACTTCTTGTTAGGTCTTCCAGCATAGTTTTTACAGACTTCAACTTTTACAAATTGCTGTAAATTGTCGATGAGGGAGTTTGGTAATTCATTAACAGCTAAAAATAGAGCTAACTTTAAACAACTTATTATAAAGGACTAATTTTTTTTTCTCAACACTTGTCGTAGCTGTTTTCATGTCTTTTTCAAAATGGCGGATTTTATTCAAAGTGGCGGAAGACTAAATTTTTTTCGAAATTCGAGAGATTCTCACATTTTAAAATTGATTAATAGAGTGTGCGAGCTTCTCGTGTAAATAATTTTTTAATGGGAGAAAAGAAAAAAATGTGAGATTCTCGCGCTGTAGTAAAAAACTCTGACTTTAAACGATAGAAATAAATAATTTTTATTACTGCAAAGATCATAATTATGATTTTTGAAAGTGGTTAAATATATTTTTTGAGTGCTTAAAAAGTACTTAAAAGGTGCTCATTTTTTGTTGAAAAATCTGGCTACACACCCTAAAATAAAATATTGTTTATGCAGGTTGATGATGATCTTGAAATCAAAGCTTATTATGCTGGGCATGTGTTTGGTGTAGCAATGTTTTTGATAAAAGTAGGATCATGATCAGTAGTCTACACAGTAAGTCTTTTTTTTTTTTTTCTTTTTTTTCTCAACTATTGTCATCGTAAATAATTTACTAGATTATTGTTTCATATATTTAGTTTGATTGAGCTTTTGTGTTTTTGAAATGGGTTTTAAGTTTTATGCTTTTTTTATTACAATTATTTTTGGAAGGTCTGTAATAAATTTATTTTATTCACATTAATTTGCATTTCTACAACACAATACTTACCCATACTTGTCAGATGTATCTCAGTTTCTTTTTTATACAGTAAAGCCTACTAAGTTTATCTTATGTCTAAGTTGACCTCTTATCAAGAACCAAATTCATCCTTTGTTGAAATAGAGGACAAAATTTTTGTAACTCAACCATCTTCCTATTTTCTTCTTCTTTTTTTTTAATCAATTTTTGAGTCTGGAATATTCAGTTTTTAGAATTTATATATAAAAAAATTTAGCCTAAAATAGTTCGAAGAATTAAATTATTTGACTTTTTAGTTGGTTATAACTAAAATAAAATTAATTGCTGGGTTGCCACAGACTACTAAAATGTGACTTTTTGCTACTATTTTTTGCCTTTGGCGACTTTTTTTGCTTGAAAAGGCTACAAAAGCAATTTTTTTCAGGAATAGGCGACTATAGGGAGACTTTTTTACTCTTAGTGAAGTTTTTTCGCAAAAATGAACATTACTTTTCAGTCCCTCACTATCTCGTACGTTGTGCCGCTTACCGTGTACGTAGTGCTCAGTGACCTTATCATGCTAACCCCTCCCTTGTTATTTCACCCCATTGAAAGAAACAGCTGACAAGTTGTCAGAAAGAGCAAATGAAAGACTTAAAGAAGCCCTTACGCTAAAGATATGCAAGGAATTAGACTTGCACAAGGCATGATTGCAGGTAGTCTACAATAACGACAAAAAGAAAAAGAGCATGAAACAAATGAACAAAAAATAAACTAAATTGTTAATTAAAGACAGAAAACTCTTATACAATCATTTATGTCCAAAAATTTAAATTTTCATTAGATTTAAAAAAAAGTACTTGTTATTTTTTCTCTCTGAGGGGCAGCTTTGTTCTTTATAATTGTTTTTTCCTTCTATTAACATTAATATTTTATTGTAATTAGACTTTTATTTTGGTACTTATTTTCTAATATGTATACCTTTTATATTTGTGCAAAACTTTTTTTTAATTTGAGCATAGTTAGAACTCGGCAATAAATAGATGTATCATGAAATATCGATTTAACGTATATATCGGTAGGCCGATATAGTGACTTTCGTTTTAGGCGATGCATCAGAAATCTGATTTAAGCCGCCGGTATAAAACTACAATTGTGGTTTAATGATTTAATATGCAAGGATCCTTGACTAAGCTAACGCTGTTACAGCACTGATGGAGACGATTTTGATTTCGTCTGGCTGCAGAGATGTAGATAGCGTTTAGCTAGCTATAAAGACGATGTTAGTTTCGCAATGCATAGTTTCTTTATGTCCATTTTTGTTTTTGGGATTTTGCGTTTTTGAAGATTATTTTCAATGGGACTTAAGTCATTTTGTGATCGTTATGCATTTTATTTCGTCAGGAATAATTATCAGGTTTCTTGTAAATTATTTTCAGTGAGACTTTTGCTACTTAGCGATCGTTTCGTTCTGAATTATTTCATACCATTTTTTTTTCTGTCTGTATTTAATAATTCTTGTAAATTATTTTTAGTAGACCTACTGTTACTTTGCGATTGCTGCACAATCGCGGTTGTCTTACATTTTCGTTCTGAACTCAATTGATTAATGAAAAGAAAATATAAATAAAGAAAAAGATTCTTCATTGATTTTTTTCAATTATTATTTTTCATTTTAAGCGATAAAATTTAATAGGGGTATTTTGTATTTAACTTTGTTATAAAAAGTTAGTTTTTTTTTAAAATTTATTTAATGTGATAATAATTTGATTATTTTTAAACCAATAAATGTTCAGTTTCTAATTATAAAAAAATTAAAACAAAGCTTACCTTTATTTAATGTGCTTTTACTTTTGAGAAACTGAAAATAAAGTTTTAAAAAAATGCGGATATGAATTAAAACAAATAATCTTTTTTAATTAAATAAAGAGAAATGTTTTGACGCTTTTTAATAATTTAACATTAGTACTTAAAGTTTTTTTTTTTTTTTTAATTTTTATTAAAATTCTTTTGGTTTATAATTTGTTACTACTGTTTGTTTTTACTTGTTTGGTTTATAATTTGTTAGATAGTCAGTATTATTTATAAACAAATAAACCTTTACTCGATTTTATTTTAAAAAAAGAAAATATTTTGACATTTATTAAGTACAGAATTTGACCATTAGTTAATACTACTTTTTATTATTTTAAATAAAATAAAAGAGGGTCTAATGATGTTTCAAAAGCATGGGTTTTTTTCAACAAATAATTTTAAAAAAAATTTTTTTTTCTTAAGTGAACATTTCTTTGGTTTGTTTTCTATTTTTTTTTTCCTTCTTTTAATTTTCTTCTTTTAGTTTTCTTTTGTTTTTTTTTCTTCTTTTAATTTTCAATGCATGTATGTAAAATATTTAGTTACAGTGTTATTATTTTTAAACCAATACATCTTAAATCATTTTTAATTTAAGAAAAATGAAATAAATCTTGGGTTTGCTTTTACTTTGACTTCTTTATTATTTTAATTGAAACAATTAAGCAATGATATTGATCTCATAGTAGAATATGTTTAGAATTAATAATTTCTTTTGTAATAGATTTATTTCTTTTTATTTATTTTTGATTGATTTAAAGATTTGCCATGGGTAATTTTTGAACATATGCTAAATACACAATACATCACTATATCGTGATGTCTAACAGACCATGTATCATGATTTAAAATTTCTGACATCACCCAGCCCTAATCATAGTCATAATATATGACAAGTAAGCAATTTTAGTTATTTGGCTACTATTTTTGATACATTTTTGTCCCTGTTCAGGCAACTATTTTTGTAGATTTAGGCAGTTATTTTTCTGCTTGAGGCTACTAAAAGCAACTATTTTTGTTCCATTTTTGCTGTTGCAACCCTGTAATTGAAGAAGGGGGGAAATTAGAGAAAATTGGCATTAAGAATTATTGTTTTTATAAATAAATTTTGTAACACAAAAAAATGAAATTAAAATTTATGAAGTTTAATTTTTTTATGTATAATAAATAACATCAATAGTGAAATATCTATATTTTTTTTTTATTTAAGCTTATATGTAAGTTAACTATTAATTATTTTTAGCAAATTGTAATTCATTTTGATATTTAATTAAACTTTTTTAACTGAATGAGATAGTAGTTAATTGAAAATCTAGTTACCAATTTATTATAATGTGGAAAATAAAGTAACATTTTTTATCTTTACTAGAAATAGGAATTAATAGATAAACATAGAAATTTATACTATCTGAGTCAACTACTATAGCTATGCATTGCAAGTGGTCAGCTTATATAGTACTGTAAACTACAATAATTTGAAGTGAAATGCAGTTGACAAATTTATAAAATAATTAACCGTTGATTTCTTTAAAAATTAAATTATGTTTATTTCTTAAAGTATATGTGTATCTGTAATACTTTTTCTTTTATTCACATTTATGTTTTTACATTTCAACACAGTTTTCTGTTTGTGCATATTCTAAAATACATCATAGTTTTAAGTATGTTGATTCATGTATTCAGATTATTTTCTGTTTTAAGGAGATTATAACACCACACCAGATCGTCACTTGGGGCCTAGGATTAATAAATGCAGGCTAGACCTGCTGATTACATATTCTACATATGCAGATTCTACTATTGCAGACTCAAAACGTTGTAGAGAAAGAGATTTTTTGATGGAAATACACGACTGTGTCAAAAAAGGTGGTAAAGTAAGTTTACAACTTGCTATTTTCTGAATTATCTTCAGTGTTGTGGATGCTCATCATTGAAAATTATCTTATTCTCATATTAGTTACCTTGAAATTACAATAGCGTTTTGTTATATTGTGCCTTCCAAGGGTCTAAAATGAATAGAAGTTTAAAAGGGCATTTGACAATGTCTGTTAGGCTGAATTTATAAACTGTTTTGTTTTCGGTGAAAGCATTTCCCTCAATCTTTATAACCAGGCCAATCAATCAGTTATAACCAGGAAAAAGATTAAATTGGTTCCATTACTTTACAAATTTTGCTTGTTCATTTGTGACGTAGAAAATTTCAGTCCCTGTCCAGTCACGCAAAGCTGTGTTTTTCAATACAGAATAAAATTGAAGAAATATTTATATTTTGGGTATAAACTTGAGTAAACCGTTAACTTTGCTGTATTCATCATCATCATTGGTACAGCAATCCATTTTGACCTTCTCTAGGACATTTTCTCATATTGTGCTTCTTGTTACCAGGTCTTGCCAGTTCCTGTTAGGCTGAGTTTTCCTGATTCAAAGTATTCTCTGATTGTTTTAAAATCTACATTAGCAGAGTTCAGCCATTTAAGTTCTAGGCATCCTCTATCATCATCAACATTTATCCCCATCATTATAATTATCATTCATCATCTATATTCATCCTCTGCATTCATCATCATCTAATTTGCTGCATTTACATCATTATTGGCACTACAACCCAGTATGGTCCTTGACCTTCTCTAGAATATTTTCTCTTTTTGTCTTCCTGGTTGCTAGGTCTTGCCGGTTCGTGTTCGGCTGAACTTTTCTGATTCAAGGTATTCCATGATTGTTTTAAAATCTGCATTAATGGTATTCAGCCTTCAAAGTTCTGGATATCTTCTAGCTCTGCTACTAATTTGTTTGTGTTTAAATATTTATTCATGAGTTTTTGAAATAGGTGAGTTTTTATGAGGTAGGATTGCTAGCCCTTTGCTCAACCCCCATCCTGGAGGACCAGTGTTTTCCTTTTTGTTTGGTGCCTCCCCTAGGCACTGACTGGTTTGTCTGACATTGCCACCAGTTTATCTACCACAGGCATGTATCTAGGGATCGACTACATAGACAAATTGCAGCACCATGCTAAGGTGGGAACACATCTTAGATAGCCTAGATAAAGGAGTCTAGACTTGTTTTGTAATGGAAAATAGCATAAAGAGAATACTTATTTTTGATATAATGTTAATAAGATGGACAGAGTGTGGAGTTTTTCCAAGAGTTCTACAATTAAAATCAGTACACAATGTTTTACCATAGTGCGTAGTATTTTTAAAAAGTGCTTAAAGGTGATTATTTTTATTTTCGTTTTTTAAAAACCCTTAAAGGGGCTTAATTTTACCTTAAAAAGTGTTTAATTTTACATTTTCAAAAATGAGTAAATAAAAAATAAAAATTTTTCTTTACCATGTTGTTTTTCGCTACGTATCATGCAAAAGCGTGGTTGACACATTGTTCTATTCAATGCTTTCACAATTCATTCAACCACAATCCATCTTGGGTATCGTCAATTCATAAAGTATGATGACGCCAATCATGCTGCATATTTGATGAAATTCTTGGGGGTGCGCATGTGCGTCTACTGAGCTGAATTCAGTGAGATTTTTGCACTCTCGTGTGCAACTCTACTGCAGTTTGCAAGGTATTCTCAATTTCAGACTTCATTTTCTACCCACTGAAATTGAAGCGAAAAATCTTTCGATCTTTTTATGGTGGCTAATATAATCAAGAAAAGAGTTCTTTGTCAGAAAATAGTTATTTTATCATGATCATGTAAAGTCTTTGAAAATTACTTTGCATTTTGTTAATGTATATATGGTGTTTAAAAATCCTTTTTGGTTGCTTAAAAAGTACTTAAAAGGTGCTTATTTTTTATTGAGATATTTGGCTAAGCACCCTGTTTACTTATAGCTGTATAATATGTGTTAAAAAAATTTTTGTATATTTAACACAGAATCGTGAATTAAAACACATTTTACTATTGGTGACTTTACTATTTCTGTGATTCTCATGTGTATTCGTTTTTTTAAACATTTTCAATTTGAATATTGTGAAAAATTCTGTTTAACAAAGATTCCATTTTCACAGTCAATTTTTTTAATTCTTTCTAAACTTTTCTTTAATTTGAAGTAGGTAGAAAAGCCTATTTGACAAGGATTCTATTTTAGCAGTCAAATTTTTTTAAAACTCGTTTTTAGTTTAAATGGTTTAGAAAAGCCTAATTTAAAAAGAATTGGTTACAATAGATGTGTGTCTTGGTGATAATAGATGTAAAGATAAGATACCCAGTAAAGGGTATCATATCTTTAAAAATGAAAACAATTATGTGTTGATTTTTTTAAAAATTTGTTTTGAAATGCAAAAAATCCTCCTTTTTAGTAGTTAAAAATAATTTAGTTTTAAAGAATTTAAGTTTGAATATATTTTGGGGCAAAATTTCTTTTGTTTTTACTACATTTTTAAGCATTCCCATTTAAACAACTACTACTTGTTTGAAGGATGAAACCAATTACTTAACTGTAGCAAATGCCAGCATGAAAGACTAGTGTCTAGAGAAGTCTTTAAGATAGTATATATTGCAGTTAATTAATAGAAATGGAATGAAGAATCATTGATCATAAGTTTTTTTTTCATCATAAAAAATATTTCTTTCTTTTTTAAATTTATCTAGATTAAAGGTATGTAGTTTTTTTTTTTTTTTTAATAACTTGTTATTAATTATTTCTACTGGTTTAAAATTTAAGAAAAAATTACGATCCAGGACATTAAAATAGAACTACAGTTTTTAGAATCTATACCCTTTATGTACAGTGAAATACTAGTACTTTTTGATCTGTGATCTAGAAAAAAATGCTTCTTACCAAGACAAATTGGTAACATTTATAAATTATGAGGAAAAGCGGTTAAAGCCTCTTTTTTTTTTTTCTTCTTCTTTTAATGTGAAATTTAACAATGTTTTGAATATCCCTTGTAGACTTAAGAAATTTTTCCTTCTATAAGTGTAATATCTATAATATTTTCTGAAATACTAAATTAAAAAAATACAATATATTTATCCTTATCTTGTAAACTAAAGTTTTTTCTGCTACCAATTATTTTGGAATGTAATAACAAATTTTGATTCTTACAAAAAGATGTCGTCTTTTGATTTCTGAAAGAAGTTTATCAGCGTTAAATTACTTACATAAGTTATGGAGGGATTAACAGAATAAAAAAAGTTTCTATTACAGATTTTTCAGTTTTAAATTTTTATTTTTACAAATAATGAAATAGATATGAGGAGACAAATATATGACATTTTCTATACTAGGTATACATTTTCAATATATATACATATATATTCATAAATACTGAAACTATTATAATTTTGCTGATAGATTGTTAAAAAATTCCTTACGCTTCTATGGTTAGTTTTTACGTTACTAAAGAGGTTTAAACTTGAATGAATTTTTTTCAAATCCATTTAACTCATAAATTTTGAATGCATTATATTATCTGTGCATAAATGTTTATTATTTTTCATTTAGTTTTTAATGTATTCTTCTTGAAACTTACTGGGAGAGGATGAATCTTAAAGTACCCATCTATTTTGCTGTTGGTTTAACTGATAAAGGTAAATATATAGATATAAAAAAACCTACATTATGGATTTTAAAATGTAAATAAAATTTTTTCACTTTCATATTCTTTTTTCATTTATGCTGCCACCTTTTATAAGATGTTCATAACTTGGACCAACCAAAAAATCAAGAAAACATTTGTGCACCTTAATATGTTTGATTTCAAATATATCAAGATAGTTAATTTAAACTAATAAAATATTTTGTCATTTTTCTTTTATTGAGAATCCCCGTGGCAGAAACAGGGCGACACGGCGACATTGTCGCAGGAAGCGACAGAGTTCTTGCAGAAAGATTTTTTTATTTGGGAAAAAAAAATTTTTGGTTTGGCAGAAATAAAAGTTCTCACAAAATATTCTGCTGAAACAGAAGCTGTTTTACAAAAAAATAATTTTTACAGAAACTTCTGCAGAAGCAATAATGGTTCTGCAAATTTTTTTTCTTACTGAATAGTTTTTAAATAATTGTTTTTCTAGCGTACCGCGGAAGTGGAAAGCGCACGTGATCTTCCGTTAATCTCCAACACAAACAGTTACTGGATAAAAAGGGGAGAAATTTTTTCCCCTGTATTAAGCTATTTTTGGAAATTTGCCTACTTCGGCCTCTATCGCTGGCGCAGTAATTTGCTTTGTGTTTTCTTTTTGCACTTATGTAGAAAATTTTTATGCGTAAAAAGATTCTTTTATCATTTATTAAAAAAAATCATGTCTAGCGAAAAGGTTATTTGTTGCTCTTGTGAAGCAATAATAATTAAAAAAAATTTGAAAACTCATTTTTCAAGACGGCATTCCGAAGAACAAATAAGATGGAAGTCGACAACATCTAGCGATGTTAGAGATATTTTTTCTGGAAAGCGACAGGAAAAAAGAAGAGAAGCTTCCCCCGCTACTAATATTAAAAAAAAAAAAACGTTCTAGATTCGAACCAAATATTCTTACTAGTAGCGATGTCGATAGTAAGGATGAAACAGCATCTCCAACAAATCAAGAAATTTTAGAAGCAGTCAAAGGTAAAAAATAACTATATATATATTTTTTAAAGATAAAATGCCTATATCCTTTGAATTAAGTCGACGATATAAAAATACACTCGCAATCTGAGGATAAATGAAATAAAGCCCGATAGATATCTCACTATCTACGATTTTTTGGCATGCGAATGAAAACCAGATTGATGGAAAATATTTACTGGCGAATCAAACAGGTTTCCATACGCATTCAAAAAAAATCGCATCCAATGAGTATGGCTCTAATACCGATGTTTCAGTACTGATGAAGACGATTTCGTTTCGAAATGTTGAATAGACTTGAGCGTATTGAGTCGTAAACCGCGTCTGCGTACTTCGTGGGAAATCAATGCTATATATGTACACAATACAGTGCGACTTCTGTTACAAATCACAAGCGCTGTGTATTTTTTTCGTTCTGAACTTAATTTGATCACGAAAAAAGTTTCATTTACCTCCTTTTTTAAAAAAAAAAAAAAAAAATCTTTCAATAAGTCAGCACAATATTAATCGAATCTTATTAATCTGTAATTGTTTTCATATAGAAAAAATTGAAACAAAGATTGCGTTAATTTTTTTGCTTTTAGAATTCGGATATAGTCAATCCTATTTTATTATTTTAATTACTCAACTTCAATATTGATTTTTTCTGTACCTGATATAACTACTATAATGAAACTGTTAAATCATACTGTTTTAAATTGATACTTCAAATTCAGTTATCTTGTTTTATAAATTTAATCTTTTTGTCCATTCTTAGCTATTTTTATAAGTTCCATCTTATTACAGGTTCTGGGTAATCTTAATTTATGCTCTAGTAAGCATTTTTGTCTGCAGATCTATACATTTATAATTTTTCTTTATTACCAAAAATTATGCAAATTTAAACTTAAATAATTTAAACTTATTAAGAAATTTAAACTTATATTATGAAATTAGGAAAATAAAATCTACACAGTTTTATTCTATGCATGTAGGCTTTTTTTATAAACACGAAGTGTGTCTATTATTATAAATTCATTACACATTTATTTATAACGATAAAAATATTTTACAGAAAGATATATTTATAACTATCTTGCAGAAAGATATTAGTTCTAGTTAGGTTTGTGGCAGAAAGTCAGAAAAAATTCTGCCACAGGGTTGAGAATATTTTAATTTTATCATTGTGAGTATCTAATTTTAGTATTTTTAAATTTTATCATATGTAGCACTTTAAGTATTCATATTTTTTTACAATAATAAATGGCGTTTTTTTTATTCAATGTAAATATCTCAATATATTAGGTGATTTGCTTTATAATAACTCCTCTTATAATTTCACATAGTTCCAATTTTAAAATTTTATTAATAATTCAAAATTTCCTCTCCCTTCTTTATATTTCTCTGCTGGGCTGATTGTATTCCAGGTGTACCCCCCAGGTTTTTTATGTCATTCCTTCAGGTTAGGAGCAGAGCATGTGATTTTTTTCGTAGAATTCCGTCTATCTCAAGACCATTGATTCGTTAACTCCGTCAATAAAAACTTATAATTTGATAAATTTTCACTGCAACCTAAAATTTAAAGAATTAAATTCTACAATTTAAATATTGAGACTTTCACTAAATCGCGTTAATGAGACGCTTTCATAGATGTGACTGTACCGTAATTTTGAATTTTTTTTTTGGTTAGTCGATCATTTTTAATATTTGAAACTATGCCGGGATCTGCTAATATTGCGATCCATATCCATGCAATTTAAATATCAAACATTGATTTTCGTATTTACCAGATTTAAAAGTTACTTATTGTGAATCGTAATCACTTGATTTAAAAATCGTACATTTCGATTGGTGTTCATGTGATTTAAAAATCCAATATCGCAATTTGTATCTACGCATTTTGGAAATCTATATTGCGATTCGTATTCACACGAATTTAAAATCCAATCAACGCTCTTCACATTCACGAGATCTAAAAATAATGCATCCCAATTTGTATCTACCAGTTTCAAATATCCAATATTGCAATTAGTATTTTCTCGTTATTAAATGCAATATCATGATTAATATTCACACGAATTTGGAACCCAGTATTGTGATTTTTGAAGTTTTTTCTTAAATTAGTTACCATAAAAGTGTGATATTCTTTAAAGGTAGATAATTTAATTATAAATCTTTAGTTTAAAAAATTATATTAAATATGAATCGTATATAAATTTATATCTTATCAAGTTTTTACGCATAAAATTTCAGGGTTTTTCACTTTGAGTCACAATCACCTGTGTCTTTTTGTAGAAGAAATAGAAATCTTTTACAGTTTTTGAAGTACAGTTTTATCCAAGGAATATCTCAAAGGTTAAAATTTTTTCTAAGAAGACAACAAAAGCAGGTTTTAATTTTTAAAGGAACGGTAACTAGTTTCAGTAGCCTGGAAATTCTTTTTGCTGATTAGTTTCTATTCACTACAGATTTATTTCTAACATGTCATTACGATGCAATTGAAATACCTTTCTGTTCCAATGGTTCTAATACCTTTTTTATGTGTTCTTAACAAAGCTGTTTTAAAGCTTTTAAATAGTTTTACATTTACTGGGTTTTTGAGATAATTTTATTTTTGCTTAAAAATTATGAGCTTTGTTTATTACTTGAAAAAAAATTTTATTAAGTTTCTTTTTGATGTTTAACAAATCATCTTTTTTTTTCTCGGTTAAGATAAGATTGGGCATGGTTCCCTATATTAAATTTTAAGTAATACTTACAGTAACACATCTTAATTTTTTCATGTTTTTTCAACTTCAACGTGTCAAATTAACTTCAATCTTGAACTAAGACCTTTAAACCTCTTTATCTCAAAAACCTCTATATCTCAAAATTTCTAAAATTCCTCACATTCACTATTTTAAATCAATGTATTTTCCATGTCTATGTCGAAATGTTTTCTTTCAAAACCTCTGTTTCTCGAATTTCTCATAATCATGCACAAATGCTCAAACAGCATAGCAAACAAAGAAGGTTAGATGTCAAAATCTTTAAAAAGATTATTTTCAGTGTTAAAGGTATGTTAAAAAATTTTATGTATATAATTATTTGCAGAAATGTCTGTATATTTCTACTAAAAACAATTAAAGCACTTATAATCAAATTTCTTAATTAAATTTTATTTTTTAAAGTAGGGGAGAGGGGGGCACATGTGAACAAATTTTCAAAAAATATCATCAATTTCTCACAGTAAAGAAGTCCATATGTTTAAATAATCTTTTCTTTATCTTATGGAATTTTTTGAGATTTTTCAATAAAATATTTCTTTACTTTATGATATTTTAGAAAAATGACTTCAATTGTTCACATGTGCCCCTATAGGGTGGCACATGAGAACATGCCTGGGGCACATATGAACAAGATTAAAAACACAAAGCAATCATCACATTTAAAAGAAAAAAAAATCTTTAATATAACAGATATAGATACACGTTATACTGAAGGGGTTGTAGTGAATTTATTGGTGATACTTAATACTCCTTACGATGTGAATTTATGGGGTTTATATGTTTATGTGAAGTTATTGGGTTGATTTTGTCAATTGGGTTTTTTGCAACTTCATGCTCCTCAAGAGTTGTAATGGGCCTTTTTCTTTCTTCTCTGATACTCTTTCATGCTTTTTTTCTCATTTTCATTCAAAACTTAAGACTATGCAGCATAAAGAATATTTTATTAAATAAAGATTATTTTTACATATATTGCTTTTGCAAAATAGGTTTTCTACTAAGAATAATAATATATTTTAAAAATTATTTTTAAATTAACTTTTAAAGTAATAAAATATTATGTCTTTTTACTTCTTGTAATCATTATATAACACAAAATTGTTGACCAACCATTTAATAAAAAAAATTTAAAAGAAAAATAAACAATTAATTAATTAATTATGGAAAATTAAATAATAGCAATTTTAAATGCATACACATTTTTTAAACTTATATCATGAGGATAATAATCTTAATACTATGTAAGGACACATGTGAACTGTTCACATTTGCCCCAGATTTTTTGTTCACAAGTGCCCCATCATCTTTCTCAAACCTAACTTGAAAAATAAAGAATTTTTAATTGATTAAAAAAAATTATAATTGTCATAAACTTACCTGAATGTTCATATAATGGGCTGCAATAGTTAATTTTAGCTTATTAGTTTATTTATACTATGTTTTCACTTGAAGAAGCGAGTGATAAAAGTATATACAACACCAACTGATACAAAGAAATTGTCAGAATAGAACAACAAAATGGCAGTTGTTCTGAAAGTTTTGCAGAGAAGTGGGACTAGTACTACCATCTATTGAAAATTTTTCAAGATTTTTTATTTCAAATCATATTGGTAAAACATACCATGTTCACATGTGCCTCCCTCTCCCCTACCTGTATAACTCAAAGCCTTTTTATTTCCAATTTTTTGCTTTTTCCAAGAGATTCTATATAAACAAGTCCGTCTGTATAAACTTTCAGAAATGCGGTTAATGCCAAAGAGCTTTGTCAATATTTTCCTACTCAAGAGTGCTTTGAACAAATAGCTTTGTTCAATCTGCGACACTTGTAAACACTTGTATCATTGAGAATGAAATCAATTCTTGATTGAAAAATGATAGTTACACTAGTGTAAAATGCTAAATACAACGATAGTTATATTTATAATAAGGCAAGTTTTTAAGGGACTTGAAAAAAAGTTGTGAGATTTTAGGCCGGTTAAAATATCTACTTGTTGTCTCAAAATCTATGATAAATAGCTGCCAGATTTTGGAATCTATGTACTTTAACTATTTTATTTTAACTTGAATTAAGGAATTTAAAAAGTCTTTTTGGATTACATTTTTAAACATTTTCTTGCTTTTTATTGGGTTAATAATTTGAATTGCATAACTCTTTTTCAGCCCTTTGATCATGTTTATATAGATAATCCTGGTCTTATGGTTGTTTTTGAAACTCCAGGAATGTTGTGCTCTTGATTATCTGTTCAAATATTCAAAATGAAAATAACATGTTTAGTGCTTTATTTATTTATTTATTTATTAATAAACATATTCTCAATGGTCATGTATGTCGGAATCATTTTTCTTAATCATTAGAGTTCAAGTATAACTCCTCATTCCACGCAATATGTTTTTATTTGTTGTAAAATATGACCTCACTCTTGGTAAAAAATTTTAAGTTATTTCAGATTATCATTTTTTGTAGTGCAAGAATATTTTATTTATAATTTTTTTTTTTTTCGATTTTGATGAAATAATTAAAAATTGTATTTAAATTAGATAATCTGATTTTATTTTTAAATAATTCTAAAGCAATTAGTGATAAAAAATGAAATAAACAATGTGTTAAAAGTGAAAGCTGTCGCTGTTTCACAAGGGGCTTTAATATTAGTTAAAAAAGTTTTTATTTTCTGGCAGTAAAAGTAAACATTGAATTGGATTTCTATACTTTGTAGCTATGGAAATAATTCAACTTGTGATATTACAAATTTAAAAACGTTTTTTTTTTTCCTTCTGAATTTTAAATTCCATGCCACATATTTCATTCTATGGATATACAGTAAAAGCTTGGCTTCTCAAAATTTGACTAACCAGAAAGATAAAGAAAGTAAAATGTTCAGAAATTCATAGTTTATTCTTTCTAAACAGGAAGGTTTGAAAATACACTGTAAAATATTGATGGATTCTTGATGAATACTCAACTTCAAAATCTCGTAATTATAAACTAGTAGTTTTTTCCTTTAACATTATCTTTTATAAGTGTCGATGGCAATAATTTTTGTTATTAAAGTGGCATTTTTCAGGAAATTAATATAATGTGATATACCCAGATTTTTCGTGCTTAAGTATCTGAAACTTTCCAGATCCAGAGTTTGCCGATTGCTGTGCATTCCAGATACACTCATGTCCATAAATTAATGATTAAATTAATGATAATGAAGTTCAGGCACAGAAAGAGACAGAAGCCAAACAAATTTGACTTATTTGTAAAGTCTCTGTATTAAACAAAAGGTAAAGAGCAAAAAAGATGCTATATGTTTGACATAATTAATAAAAATTGTGATTTTTACTTCCTGGAGTAAATTTTAAAAAAGAACCTATTTGCAAAAAACAGTATAGCATGGTTAGTATGATGGTTAAAACGGAGTATGTCTACCGGAGGATGCAATACAGGCCGTACAACACCTAGGCATGCTGAGTATCAAATTATCAATCTGATCTTAGGGAATATTACACCACTCATCAAGCAATGCCCTCCGAAAGTCCGGTAGACAGGTGGGAGGGGGTTGACAGGCTGAAATTCGTCGGCCAAGCATATCCCACACATGCTCTATTGGATTCAAGTCCGGTGAGTATGCTGGCCAATCCATACGGGTGATATCCTCCGATTGAAGGCATTCGTCTACAATGTTTGCACGGTGTGGACGGGCGTTGTCATCCATAAACAGAAATTCAGCACCCATGACGCCCCGAAACAAACGTACATGTTGTTCCAGAATGGCATCCCTATAGATGTGGCCTGTCATTGTTACACTCTGAACATGCAGGTCAGTTCTGGAACCAAGAATAATTCCTCCTCAAACGAGCCATCCTGCACCACCGTAACGGTGTCAGTCAATGGTGTTGTCTTAGTGGTAATGGGTACCTGGCGCTCTCAATATGAAAGTCCGGCGAGAATCAGACTGCAAACTAAACCTGGACTCATCGGAAAACATCACACAAGACCACTGTTGCGGTGTCCACAATGCATGCTCTCTACTCCAGGCTAATCGCGGGCGACAGTGAGTTGCGGTAAGTGGAACACATCTGACAGGCCTACGAGCATATAGACCAATGTGCCCTAAGTGTCTGTACACGGTCTGCCTTGAAGCCGTCGTACCAGTAGCTGACGAGACAGGTCTGATGCTGTGCTCTGCCTGTTTCTTTTGGCAGTAACTGCCAAATACCGGTCTTCATTAGGCGTTGTAACTCGGGGGCGACCTGTGCTGTAACGTCTACTCACATTACCATCATCTTGGAATCGTTGCCAAAGCCTGGAGATGACACTCTGGGCGATTCCAAGTTCCTCGGATACTTCCAGCTGGGTACGTCCACATTCCAGTCGTCCGATGATTCTGCCACGTAAAAAATCATCCAAATGCTTCCTTTGTGCCAGAACTATGCGGTTATTGCACTGAAAGGCTTTTAAAGCGCTTGTGAACAATTTTACTTCTTTGCCACCATTCCTTATATACCCCTCTCTTACACTCTCGTCATTGTGATGTACTACCAGCGTCATCTAGTGGTTTCCTGTAATTTGCATATTCTTCTTCAGGGTGTGTGTGATAATTCTACAGGTGAAATTTTAATTTTAGAGTTTGATTTCCGTGTGATTCTGAATTATCCTTAATTTATGGACATGAGTGTAATTAAATTTTTATTGTATTGCTCTCTTTTGATGCTTTTGGATAGCCATGCAATTTTTTTTTCTTGGGGCAAAAAATGAAGATAAGCCTTTTCTATGAATTCTCATTGCATTTTAAAATATAAGGGAACCCCAACATAACTATAACCCTCGTTCATTATTTTTTTATCTGTAGCAATAGAGATTGAGAACCAATTTTGATTAATTTTTTATTTGAAAGGAGCATATGTTGCTATTTTTGAAGAATAATTAACAATAAGAGTAAGTGTAATTGTTTAGTATAATTATAATAAGTTGGAACGCCGGCCAGGTGGCCGAGCGGTTAGCGTGCCTGGCTGCGAAGCCATAGGCTGTGGGTTCGAATCCCGCTCTGGGCATGGATGTTTCTCTCTCTCTTTGTGGTGTCCTCTGTTGTGTGTGTGTATGATGTGTGAATGTGGCCCACCCTATAAACGGGATTGTGGCGTGGGCAGTGTTGCTCGCCTCCTTGACTTTGGTTCACAGGTGCCCACTGGGTAACGCAAAATGAGCAACAATTCCGGCATAGTATGGGGAAGAACGAAAAGTTCAGTGCCAGCCGTTAAAAAAAAAATTTAAAAAATAATAAGTTGGAACTAACATGTTTATATTTTTTATTACTTTCATAAGTCTCGTTATAACCTACATTTTCAATGCTACCTATTTCTCCAAATTTTCTGCAAGATTTTATATTTTTATAATTTTTATATTTAAAGTGATGGCAAATCTAGTTAGGCAATAGACCCTACAGTATTTCATTATTGAATTCCTAAATCTAATTTAGAATAATTGTTACCATAACTAAGTTTGTAAGTGATTTTTTACTTCTCATTTCTTACCAAAGAAAATCGATCTTGCAAAGAGCATAAATTGGCAAGTATGCATTTTAATACAATGAGCCTTTTCCTTGTACTGAATTGTGGCCAAGTGAGGGTCTACTTTACTTTAAGTGACTTTTTAGAAATTATGTATTTGTTAAAAATATTTGTTTAAATCAAAATTGTTCATATTTTTCATAGTTAATTATGCCTGGTCATTGTATATCTGGAGCGATTGGTCATAAAGTCATTAGTGGTGCCAAGAAAATTGAATTTGAAAAATGCCAGATTGTAAGTTAGTTGTTAGTTTTAATAAATTTATGATCTGAAGTTTTGTTCATGATAAGAATATTTTAAATAGGTAGAAGTTAAAATGTCTGTGTGGTATATGTCGTTCAGTGCACATGTTGATGTTAAAGAAATCATGCTACTAATTCAGCATTGTGCACCAGACTAAAGACTTGCTGGTTCACAGAAAAGCTTCAAAAAATGGGAGTTTCTGGCAAAGAAAATCACCCAAGAACTTGGTATAAAATTGCATCTAAATTCTAAAATACAAAAATATAATTAGAAAATTTTTTGAAGCCTATATAGAGGCATTTTTGAATAGTTTTGCGAACTGTCCTCTATTCAGATGCTTTATTTAAAAGAATGTTTAAGAAGATTAAGAAAAGTAGTTTCTTTATTGCTTTGATTGATGGCAATGCTATTTAACAGCATGTAGTTTTATTTTGAGAGATAAATTTGTAATTATCAGCTTTGCCAGATTTTGTTATATTTTCCTGATTCATTAAAAATTCTCCTGAATTTTGTATGTTTTATGAAGTTTCCTAAAAATTAGCAATGTGTGTAAGGTAAAAAAACTCTTTGAATTTTTTTTTTTTTTTTTTTTTTTTTTGCTATTGTTTGTAAGATTTTATTTTAATAATTCTAAATACAAGTTAAAAACAATATGAAAGGCTATCAGATTGAATTCATACTGTAAAATCTTCTGTGTTTCCAACCAAAGTGACTTCCAATCAAAAATAAATTGGAAAAAATTATGTGTCTTAATGTAAAAAATTTTGCAGCTGTTTTAAAACTTAAATTAGCTGATTGCTTTAAATTATCTTAAAGTTGGAAATTTAAACATTAAAAGTCTAAAATAATGTGGTATTAATTAAGGTGACAAAGATTTAAATTTTTAAACATTTAAGAACTAGAAAATTTCATTTAAGAATTAGAAAATTTGAAGAACTAGTCCATACTGAATCACATATCTGTATATTACTCTGAAATTGAAAATTTTTAAAAATTTATGAAACTGTTGATATTACTAATGGGGGTATTTTAAGCATTTCTTTAAATATGGTAAATATTACAAGATTCATTTTATAATATTATAACCGTCATTCAACAGCTGAACCGATTTTAGGGTTTATGACTACTAATGTTCAACTCCGTAGCCTTGTAATTTTGAACCCTATCCTGAAGACTCCTGGATCATGTATTGGGAGAAATTTGTCTTTAAAGAGGACTTTTTGATGGAACTAATCAGCATATGCGTTACATGGAGAGGAAGACCACGAGAACCTCTCCCGGTTAGCCTGACAACAAAGGGACCCCTACGCGTGATCCGTCTACCACTGAGGATATTTCACGTCAGCATTGTGGTCGGTGCAAGTGGGATACGGATTCGTATTGACCAGCCATTAGTGTGATTCAAACCCGGCTCACCTCATTGGAAGGCGAATGTTCAATCTCCTTAGCCATCACAGCTCTACAAGGTTCATTTGTAAAATGAAGAAACTATCGTGAAATAAACTAATTTTCAGAATATTATAAAATATTCATATTAATTTCATACTTATGAAAAAAAGCTGACAAATAGTTACAAAATGCACCGAGTATATTTTCTACAAAAAAAATAGTTACGATCATGTGGCTACTCGTAGGCCATATTTTAATCACCACTCATTATATTTAGTTACTTTGTGATCAGTGGTGACTATTAATTTTGTACTATACTCTCAAAGCACAAGGAATAAAGAAGTTTTTAAAAAAAGAAAATTGGAATTTCAAAATTATTGCAATTTTTAAATGAATAGTCAATACTGAAATTATTCACCAGTGTTTCAGATTTTTTTTTTTTTTTTAAATTTCTGTAGCATATAATTATTTTGTTCTTAATGTTATAACTCATTTAAATTAAAATGTTATATTGCAAGATATGTAAATATACCATGTTTTACTTCAACCAAACTCCTTCAACTCCTTTTATAATCAAACAACCTTCTTTTTCAAATACATTTGACCAAAAAAAATTTTCGTTTGATTAAAGCTTTTCAACTAAAAGTCAATAGAATATTCTAAAATGATTTTAAATAGAAAACTTAAGTTGATAAACAATAATTTGTATGGCTTATGATAGGTTAGATTATAAAAAAGATTATTTTTTTATACTCAGCTGTCACAACTTACTGCCAAAAGAAAAAATGTGTTGCATGGAATGCTTGTGATGAATAATAATTAAGTTTTCAATTTTATTTCACAATTTTCATTTTACTTTTTGATTGATCTGAAATTTTTATACTGCCTTCTTTTTTGTCTATTCTAAAATTTTTTGCAAGTTATAATTCAGAAAAGAAAGATTTATTTTTAGATCAAGCATTTTTCTCATATAACTCATTATTTCAAGAAACTTCAGTGTGTTGTTTGTTGACAATATTAATGTTACATATTGAGTTGAGTTTTTAAAATTAGCACCCTCAATTCTAAACGAATAAGTTTTTCACCGATATTACTATTATTACTGAAGGGAAAATTCCTTTTATATGTTTGCTCCATCTGGTATATACCATCTATGTCACAAGCTGCTGATTTTACTAAAATCATTCATTTAGATTGAGCAAAAATGTTTCAAGTATGTTCTTTTTAAGATTTTTGTACGAGAAATTAAATCATGATAGTCAAAATGTAGTTATTCAGAGATATACTCATGATAGTTATTCAGAGAAAGTATGTTTATGTATGTGACTTAAAATATCGTCTACATTAATTTATCAACATATTTGAGATCACCCCCTCGAGCCATTAGATTGAGTCTTAGAAAGTGAAGATCTGATCACTTTAAATCAAAAGCTATTCAGGGTGGCTCTTTTTTATTTTGTCCACTATACATAAGGCAACTTAGTTAAGATCTTTAATGTAAAAATTAACTGAAAATGTGTCATAAAACAATAAAGAGTATAAAACTTTTGTTACTTCCAAAAAATATAGAATTTATTCAGTAATGATTCATTGAATATTTTCTTTTTATTCATCTACTATGAAAATGGTTATTCAGCTAGCATACATATTGTAATATGTGATTTTTCATTCCTAAATTTTTTACATTTTTGCTAAAGGTACAGTTTTTATTTTTTATAAAGGTAAGATATATATATTTGTGAAACTACAATTGTTCATAAAAGATTACATTTATTTTAAAGCTAACAAGGCTTAATTTTATAAATTTGTCAAAAACTGTCCTTATAATTCTTTGTCATAAATCATGTATAAATTTGAAAAATACAGTTTTTGTAAGGCGTTTTAAAGTCAATAATGACGTGCCTCTAAAAACATCAGAAAAAAAAAATTGTAAGGTTTTTTTCCTATAAATGTAAACAAAGTCTGAATTTATTTCAATTTTTCAGATTTAGAACACATGTTATTTTATTTTTACATAGTATTTCAAAGTCTTAATACCCAAATAATGTTTATTTCATTAAATATTGTTAAAATTAGGCATTTAAAAAACTTAAAAAAATTTAAGCATAAATAGTTTGAAAACAAACAATTTAGTATCATGCATGATAATTATTGTGGAAAAATGGTAATGATGAACTCATGTGTGAAATCTATCTTAAATATTCTAAAGAATAAAGGACAAAAAATGCCAGAATGTGTTTTATGTTGAAATGTGCATGTTTTTTACACATGCATCCTTTACTGATACATTTTGCTTAAAAACCCTGAAGGTATTTTCTCGTCAAAATGTTGACTATGATGCACAGAACAAACCATTCAAAATTAATTTCATATGTGAAGTTTTTAATTTTGAGATTCCAAGTAGGTAACATGTTGCAAGTCTGATATAGTACGTTTTTATGTCTGATTTTGTATGTTAAAAAATCATCTGCACTAAGTAATTAACATATTTGGTGTCACCCTTTTAAACCATTAAGATTCAGTTTTATTGCCTGAAGGTATGATCACCAAATAAAAAATAATTTATGGTGTATTATTTTTGTACTTACCAAATTTTAATTATGTAAAATACATGAATTAAATTTGAAGAGAAAATTAACTATGTCTTATTATTCGTGGAATTACGCAATTAGTAATTGATATTATTTATTATAGATAATATTACTACAATGAAGAATAGTTCAGTTTAAATAACTTCTTTTCTGCAAGAAATCTTATTAGTAATTTTAATTCAACTTTTTATGGGAAGTTAAAAATTTTTAGTAATTTCACTTTGCACAACACAAATATTGTGATAATAAAGGTTTTTTAGTGATTAATGTTTTCAATATTTAAAATATTATTTAAACACAATTTTTTTCTTTTATTTAATATTAAGTTTTAATTTGTATGTATATTTATTTGTATTTTTAATAATTATCTTGGTATTTTTATGCAAAATCAAGCTAGAATTAAATTATTATTTTTGCTTTTATAGGAATTTTAGATTAAGATAATCTTCCGCAAGAGATTCTAGATAGAAATGAACTATCATGAGCATATTCTAGGGAAATTTTTCAATAGTGATTTACATTAGCTGAAATTCTATCTATATTTAGGGTTTAAAGTTCATGTCCTTTCAGAAAAAATCTAATACAGTTAAGCCTTTCAGGAGCGACCATTCTCTGTTCCACAGTAAAATGGTCCCTGTGGCAAAATTTTTTCGTGCTATCTGCGACAAAACTCTCGAGCACTAATATCTTTTTGCAAGATACTTTTAACACAGTGCTTTTGTTATTTTAAATTAGTAACATATATAACAAAAGCACTGTGTTTTCAAAGAAAATATATATATATAATTTTTATTTATTGAACATGTAATAATTTTTTATTCTAATATTATTGGTGTTATTCTCGCATTTTGTCAGGGGTGGGGGGACACTAAATATTTCCTTCTATGCTTTTCGTAAATAATAATCATAATAAAAATATAATTAAAAATCACGAAATCCATAGTAGTAATCGCCAAGAAAAAAAAAGATCGATGACGAAATCACACAAATTAGATTCCTCAAAAAGGGGGGTTACTCAAATGCGTGTTTCGTTTTGATATTAGGTTGTTGTAAAAAATATTAGATTTAAAAACTAAGGAGAAATCAGTAGCAATGACTGAAAAAAAAAATCAATAGAATCATTGCCTTAAGTGTTAATACTCAAAGGCATGATACGAATTTTATATATTGTTAGAAATATATAATGATATTTAAAAACCATGTGAAAATCAATATCGATAACTACCGAAAATAAAATCCAAATAGTACATAGATTTATTTATGTTACAATTGGTTTAAATTGATTTGAAATGATTATCTAACTGCATGATTCAAAACATTAAGTATAAATTTTTGTAGAATAGAAAACATTTTACTTTTCAGAAGAAAAATCTTTCTGCAAAAATTCTGTAACATTCTGCGACAAGATCGATGTGTCTCTGCAATTCTACCACTGGTAAAATTTCTTTTGACACTTTTCTATGGTATTTGTATGATAACAATAAATATTTTAAAATAAAGTTATTTAAATATATGCAGTGCCTATGTTGCCTGAGCTTGTCAAAAAAAAAAAAAAAAATTAAGTCTAATTCTGTTTTTTTTTATAATACTTAATGTAAAAATTTATTTTTCAAACTAAAGAATATAGTTTATGAATGCAATACAGAAAAGAAGGTTCACCTAATTTCATCATATAATTTTTTTTTTATGTTGATCACAAATATTTTAGTAAAGAGTAATATCTTCATAATGATAAAATTTTTGTCTCCTGGTTTTAAATTTTTGAGATTAACTAAAAATTACTAATTTATATTTTTACTGCTCATTGGTTTTATCCCTTTGTAGCTTGGTGAAATTTTTTTGTTTCAAGACCATCACCAAGTATCTTTTCTAGTAAATGATTCTCTGACTGTCAAGTTTTTACATTATTGCCAGAAAAAAAAAGCAGTTATTAGAGAAAATTAATCTTCTTTAAAAGAAAGCTTTTTCTTTAGTAAGTGAACTCAGTTCTTGACTGTGTTTTCTTTGCACATGGCCATGATTTTGCTTCTAAAATTCCTCCACCCTTACCATAATTTGTTTGATTTGATTATTTTTTTTTTTTTTTTTTTGTCATTTGTGTTTTTTCTTGTTTCATCATTTTGCATTGTTTCTCTTAAGTTTTCATCATTCACATGTTGTTATCCTGATGAAGAGGGTCTAATTTTAGGTATTCAAAGCATAGACCTATCTACTAATCTTTCTATATAGCAAAAAAAAGTTTATTTTCTAAAACCAAACAATTATTGATTTTTCTCTTCATAACCTAGTTTTATTGTTTTCATAGTAAGATAAATTATTATTTTAATTTACTGTTTTGGGTAAGAACAAAAGTTCCTTTGAAATTTTAAAAACTAATTTTTGATATTTTAAAAACTAATTGGTTGAAAAAGCATAACCTACCATTATACCTTCTTTGGCACGCATTTGGAATTTATTTCTCTTTTGTTTAGGTACACCAACATAAGCCTTACATCCAAACACTTTAAAATACATTACTGGTGGTTTCTTTCCATACAACATCTCATACGGTGTATTCTTTCCTTTTCTTGAAATTCTGTTCCATGTATGAACAAAACAACATACTGCTTCATCCCACCATTCTTCATTCATATTACTATCATTCAACATAGATTTAATGGCATCCAAAATCTTTCACATACACCATTTTCTTCTGGCGTATAGTAATTAGTTCGCTCAGCAAAAATTCCATGCTCTTCTAATTATTGTTCAAATTGGTTATTGCAGAACTCACCGCCATTGTCACTCCTGATACACTTTAATTTTCTTCCAGCCAAGCATTCCATCTTTGCATGATAATTTTTAAATTTCCTAAATGCTTCACTTTTATTCCTCATAAGGTATAAAACTACTGCACGACTGTAATAATCTATAATTGCCAAAAAATACCTATTTCCTTCTTTCGAAGTTTTCGGCATTGAACTACAGATATCCATACATACTACTTCTAGTGGCTGAGAAGTACGACTTGGAATTGACTTAAATGAGATTCTATTGGATTTGGCAAGGAGGCAAGTGTCACAATTTTCATCTGGTTTTTCTATATTAGGTAATCCCCTTACACTCTGGTTCTTGCTAGTTTCTCTAAGGTAGTCAAAATTAATATGACAATATCTCCTATGCCACAGTGTAGCTATATCTGTTCCTGATTTACAGGTGCCAACATTAAATCCACTATCTTCAGCAATTGGAGTTCTAGTCTTATATTTGTATGGCTTCAGGTAGTATAATCCATATCTTCTAGTGGCATAAAATAATTTTAACCAATCATTTGAATATACCCACAATTTTCCCTTGGTTCCAACAAAATTAGCTCCTGCAGCTTCTAAGCATGAAAGAGATATTAGGTTTCTGCGTATACTTGGGTTGTACAAGACATTTGTTAAAGTTATATTACTCATTTCTTCTACTTTAACTGAAAATTCAACTGTTCCTTTTCCTAGTATCTTACTGCAAGTATCCCCAACAGCCAAAGCCATGTTTACATTATTTGTTTCTTCATAACTTGACATTAACATTTTGTTTTTTCAGAAGTGTGTAGTTGCAGCAGAATCCAAAACCCAAATTCTATCATCATTTCTAATCATGGTTTCACCAACTTCCACAGAGTGTGTTGTATAAGTCTCAACTAAAGCAGCTGACTGGTCATTGAAATTTCTTTTCTGTTTACTCCACTTTGACTTTACATTTCTGGCATATCTATCTCTACAATTTGCAATTAAATGTCCATACTTGTGGCAGTGATGACATGGACCAATGACTTTTCTATTATTTTTTGCTAGTTTACTTTGAGATTTTCTTCTGTCTCCATATCTTTCTTCATCTTTACTTATAGAAGAAATGTTAAAAGCACTAACCTCTGGACGAATATCAGCTTTCACATGTGTAAGTCTGCTTTCTTCTCTTATCAATTCCTCAGCAATTTTATCAATCGTGAAGTCTTCCATCTTTCCAACGATATATTAACTGAACTATACCGGATAATTCAGGTGGTAGATGCCTTATTGCTTGAAAGCCTTGAAACAACTGATTTAATTCATGACCTGCTTCACTAAGCTTTTTCACTGCTGTTTTAAGTCTAGCAATAAAAATGCCTATACTTTCATTAGCTTGATACTTTATGCTAAAAAACTCATCAAGTATCTGAATGAGTCTAGCTCTTGTTTTTGGCTCAAATTGCTGAACCAATTTCTCCCAAGCCCTTTTCCAATCTAAACAATCTTGGATAAGCAGTCTGAATTCTGGCTGAATTGCATAGTACAATGTTGAAAATGATCTATCTTTTCTTAATTCAAATTCCTGTTTTTCCCTTCTTGTAGCTGAAACTTCTAACTCTTCGTCTTTTCCTTCAATAAATTTCCAACAGCCTTTATCTAATAACAAAACTTTAATGTCTGTTTTCCACCTGTCCCAGTTATCATGACTTAATAAGTTAAAGCCTTCTGGTAGCAAAGCCATTCTCTATTAAAGTTTTCCAAAGTATATTTCAAATTATCAATACTCACAGCCCCCTTCTAAAATGTCCTGGCCCATAACCAGTGTTGAAAAATAGGAGCCATTATTATTTGAGTTTCTGATATTGAAAATAATCTATTATAAATAAAGAATTCACTTGATAGAAAACTATATTTATTGAAGACAAAACTTTAAATATAAAGAAGGAAAAACTACTCTTAATTAAACTAAACATAACTCTCTCTCTAAACATAACATAAGAGAAGGAACATACTCTAAACCAAAGCAAAACACCAACTAACTAAAAAACAAAAACACTCACTTCCTTCTAGATGAGATAACAGGAAGTGACCCAATTTCCCACAGGAAATGACAGCAAAGAGGAAAACACACCCCATCTATTTATTTACATTTCCAACAGAATGGAGCTTTCTAGTTTGCATGAAACAACTTTCCAAATACGGCAGCACCTTTGCGTTTTGTTTTCGTCCATGCATTCTTGGATAAAAAATTGTTTGTTTGGGTGCGTACTATCACTTCATAAAATTTTGCCCATCTTTTATGAATCACCCTGTATATATATATATATATATATATATATATATATATATTAAATTTTTATCGAAAAGAAATACCCTGAATTTTATAAAACCTTCTGATTGCACATCAGAATCATGCCCCAAATTTTTTGCAGGATCTCTTTTTTCTTTTCCTTACTGACTTGAACTGAGGTGTAAAAGCAATTAGCCCTACAACTCTTCATAAATCATAAATTTATAATAACTTAAGTAAATTTGGTTTCAGTACAGCATTTTTATACAAATAACATCTTTAAAAAAATTAAAAATGTCAGATAATAAATTTAAATTTTGAAATATTGGAAAATCAAAAAAAATTTCTTTTTCATTTCTTCATTTTAAATTCAAATTTTATTTTCAAAGTATTAAAACGAATACTATTTTCTATGCCCAGAAAGCAGATCCAAAAATTCTCTTCTTGCTTGCCTATAGCAACAGAGACGCACAATATTATGACGTTCTGTCATTCATTCAGTTTCTTTATGGTTATTTTAAATTGTTTCACTTTATATGGCGAGGTAATTTGGCATTTTTTTAAACTTTCACCATATATATAAATCTTTATTGCAACCCAACTTACATCTAAATTTTTTTGAATTTTTATTTCAAGGGTCAGGATTCCAAATATGTATAAATATATATATATGTTTACTCAGAGAAAGTACGTTTTTGTGTCTGATTTCGTAACTTAATTAATTGTTAGCACTAATTAATTAGCGTATTTGAGGTCACCCCCAGGAACCATTAAGATTGAAACTTAGTTTGTGAAAATCCGATCATTAGAACGAAAGTTATTCAGGGTGATTCTTTTTTTTTTTTTTTGCGGGTTGTACTTAAGTTGAGAAAACTATACTTTTTTTAATTTTATTTTATGAGTAAAATTTTATCTACTTCATGAAAAAAAGAAAAGAAAAATTGTTACAAAAATATTGTTAATATTTCCTTAACATGACAATATTTTTATTTCATTTAGTGTAATTTATACAGAAATATTCCCTTTAAATATGTATCGGCTAATATAAAAATCAAAATAGGGAAAGCAATTATCACACACACTTATTTTTAGGAAAAGTTTATATTTTGTATTTTATAATCGAGGACAAATTCTTATAGGTACGTCGGTAAAGCATTAAAATGTGATTGCCTGCACAGCTCACGTTTCAAAACAAAAATCAAGTATTGAGTAACAGAGCGGTATAATTAAATGTTATCAATATATAAATAGCTTTTTAAAGAGCTCTTTTATTAATTTTTTTTCAAAAGTTTGAAAGGAAATGGAGAAAAATTAGCCTCAATGCAATGATTTGTTTACAAAGTGATTTGTTAAGTGAGGAGACAATGTATGATTGTCGGAGGAAAAAAAATTCAAGGATTGCATTCTACTAAAGCATCCAGAAATAGAGGGCAGAATAAAATCTATTGTTATAAAATTTTGACCAAATAATTTTTTTGAGAAATTAATAAAATAAAAGTGACCCAAACATTCTTAATCGTTTTGATAAAGGAAAAAAATGCCCCTTACATATTGGAACGAACTTGAACGATAAATGAGTGCAGCCCAATGATAAACAGTTTTTTTTTTCCTTTAGAACTTTCGAAACAATTTCAAGATTGGTGTTGTATAGCCTCATACCCTTTCAATTTTAATAGCCAATTTGATTAAAACTAGTCAAACCTAACTAAACCAAAATCTATCATAAATTCTCACTTGCAATAATAATAAACGAATCATTCTTGTCTTACATTTACTTCCAATAATATTATTTCTTCTCTGTACATAAAACAGGTTTATAGATACATAAGTATTATAAGCATTGGCGCAATTGTAAAAGTAAAACTTGACACTAATAATATTTTTACATGGGTTTAATGTATAGAACTTTGGAACTTAAATGAGAGGCCAATGCAAGTTATTGTATATTGATAAAGTTGTTTATTCACTTTTCTAGAAGGATAAAACTTAATATGCTATTTATATGTAAATCAAAATTTGATCAACTTCAGGACATGAAAACATATGTATAGTTTAGAATAAAATGCTGCTCCTTATTATTTAGTTTTAAAAATAAAATTTTCCAAAATGAATTAAAAACATTGAATACATATGCCTAGTCACTATGTTACCCAAACTCTTACCACTAAGAACTGTGAAATAAAGAGATTTCAATTATGTACTTTAGCTGCCACTCCCCTCTAAATTACCTATAATTTTGAAATGCAGTAAAACATGTTACAATATATGTGACCAAATTCAAAATTATAGATTGATATTTATGAAAAATACTGGCAATTGTAGATGGCCATGAATAAGGTTTGTTCACTCACATTTCTGAGGGCAAAAAATTATCTCTCATTTTGACGACATACAATACTATGAAACTAAATTAAGAGGATTTATTTACGTTTCAATTAGGCCCGTTACTCACCCTCGAATTAGGCTACAATAATAAAATTTTATATGGTATATGTATATAAATGTTTTTACATAATAAGTGGTTAAATTTCAAATCTGTAGGTAAGTATTACTGCAAATATCTTTTATTTATGGCCATATAATGTAGATTTTAAACAGGCTTAAA
This sequence comes from Parasteatoda lunata, assembly GCA_949128135.1. NCBI lineage: Eukaryota > Metazoa > Arthropoda > Arachnida > Araneae > Theridiidae > Parasteatoda > Parasteatoda lunata. The sequence goes on from OX421980.1 coordinate 74,317,336, forward strand.
TATATAGCCACTTTCATCAAGGTAGCATTGCCTGCTGTGTGGACTGCATGTTATAGATATACATATTTTATAGAATCCAACATTATTTCTATGACTTATTGAATGGAGCCAAATAATGTGTGGGTAACATATTGTATAGCATATTCTACAGAACAACTTACAGTCCCTGACCAAACTATTAGACGCACTATAAGATTCTATGTAAAATCGTAATTATCAGGTGATACTACTATACAACTTTATTGTTTTTACGCGACCAAAACCGGTTTGCATTTGTTTATGTTCGTGCATCAATTGTTTAACATTGCAATGCAATACGTTAAAAATAAATACAAATAGGATGTATATAAAAAGTCTCTAGAAAAAAACAATTACATTTATGTTTAAATTTAAAAGTATTGCATCTAAACTTGTGTAACATATGTAATTATTAAAAAAATACAGTGTGTCTAATAATTTGGTCTAATTATTATAATACATTAATATAATACCTGATATAAGAAATATTTTAATTTATGCAATAAATCGTCTAATTTTTCCAATCCTCGAATTTATATTATATATCGTCAAACTTAACCAATTGATGTACGAAGGTAAACAAGGTTTCAGTCACGTTAAAACAATCACCTGACAATTAAGATTTTACATAGAATCTTATAGTGCGTCTAATAATTTGGCCAGTGACTGTAGAGCCACATGTTATACTGGATTTCTTTATAGGGCGACATCAGCTAGACGCTGGTCCGGGCCGGACCGGACTGCATCGTTGCAGCCAGTCCCGGTGCAGTGCCACACCCGCTTCGGACCCTAGCCCGATGAGCCCAGTCCTCAGAGCCAATCCTTATGCCGAAGTTACGGATCGAACTTGCCGACTTCCCTTACCTACATTGTTCTATCGACTAGAGGCTGTTCACCTTGGAGACCTGCTGCGGATATGGGTACGGACCGGCACGAAAATCACACTCTCTCCCTCGGATTTGCAAGGGCTGGCAGAGGCGCACCGGACACCGCAAGAGCCGCGCTGCTTTTACGAGAACAGCAGCATTGAATATAGAACGCTATAGCGGATAAATTCTGATTCAAATGAAGATCCATGTAGAAGAATCAAGTCGCTGTGTACTAGTGTTAAATTTTTATTAAGTTAATCGGTTTTGTAAGTATTTTTATCATCCTGTGTGATATAGTAGAAATACAATAATGTACGTATTAGTTATTACATCATCTAATTGTTAATAAACTTATTCTTTTATATGCTATTTGTTTCTTTGGTTGTTAACAATTCTTTGCGGCTAGGAATAACACTTTGTTTGAAATGTCACGTATCTGCCTCAATCATGTATTAGGCATTTCAATCCCACATCATACCACTATTATTTAAGAGCAACCTATCACCTTTAACTATTGAACACTTCAAGTTTAAAGATATTTTTAAGCTGTTTTTAACCGAAATTACCAAAAAGTGGAGGAAAACTAATTCTGAACTGAATTATACCCATTGCCGAATTCCTTATCTCCTAAAGTTAAGATTTAAAAAAAAAAGAGACTGTGACAATTGAGAACAATACTGATGTCTTTTAATTAAACTGACTTTTGACAGTAAATACTTTAAATGATACAAGAACTAATTAGAAAGAAATTATTTTATTTCAGTTTTTTTAAATGAGATTTAATATCCTTATAAATGTTTTTTTTTTCTCCCTAATACAAGGATAATCCTCAGGGATGTTTCCCAGACAGTCGTCAATTGCCCATTCCGCAGATGATATAAATGAAAGTACCACTACAATATTACTAAGAATATAAAAATTATTAAAAAAAAAAACAAACATCTAAGTGATGAGCCTTTTGGTTAATCAAGTTGTGGTCTTGCTATTACTAGTTAGTTGGGTGATTTCTCTTTGAATATCAGCAACGCTTAACCCCGTCCCGCCCCCTGGCAGGGGCATCCGGGGAGTAATTTTATTAATCAACAGAAATATACAAAATCAATTCTCAGTTTGAAAAACAAAGGGAAGATGAGTATTTACAATGAGGAATATAAAGGGTGACTTGAATTCAAGATGTAGATAGCAAAACAGATGAAAAGATGACTCCATCAATAAAGTATCGTGAAATTTAAAAAAAATGCAAAGAAAGTAAAAAGCAGATGTTTGAACAGATGAAAAGTTAACTCGGTGTACGAAATCGTTAATTTTAACAGGTGGAGAGCTGACCCAGCTCACATATCAAAACGAGTTTAAATGTTAAAGTAAAATGTTAATTCCATACACAAGGTGTTCTATATTTTAATTTTTAAAAAAAAGTCAGGGTAGGTGGAAAGGGAACTTTACAACAAATCGAAAAGTTTGGATAAGTCTTTGAAATTCAGTGCGTGATGTCAATATTCTGAGAAAACACAGTTTCGACATTTTCGTTATTATGACATGTCTGGTGGCAAGCCAGCACTAAAGTGGCTTTCGATGATTGTTTCTATGCCCTTTTGCATAGCTGGTATCCTCCAGTGTCGTTTGAGGGAGCTATAGGTCAGGTTTGCCGGAAAATTTGCTTTTCTTATGTTATCAAATAGAAGGCAATGAATCAGTATATGCTCCAGGTCATCTGTAACTTTGCAGTTATTGCATAGGGGAGATTTATTGTGAAATTTGGATTAGTATGTACCCTGGGTGCCGTGGTTTGTGATAAATTGATTCAAGTAGAAATTTTCATAAATTTTACGGTAATTAATTTTCGGGATCAGATGGAGGGTATGCCTGCCCTGGTTTTGATCATCATCCCACAATTTTTGCCGAAGATTTATATTTCATTTGAACATCGATAACTTTACTGATCTTTTTGGTCTCTGATCAAAGAGATCTATTTCGGGTCTTTGGCAGGCCAATTTTGCCTGTCTGTCTGCTTCCTCGTTGCCGTGGTGCCCGACGTGAGCTTTAATCCAATGGATTATCATATTTGATTTATATTGGTCTTTCAACATTTTAATTAAGTAATCGTTTTCCTCAGGGTTTGCTAGTGCTTGTAATCCCGAGAGGGAATCGGAAAAGAAATTAACATTTCTATTTAATTTGTTCCTAATTATCCAATACATTGCCTGAAGAATCGTCCATAATTCTGCTTGAAAAACGGATGAGTAGTTATTAAGTCTATCTATAACAACCAATATGAATATCCCCATCGTACACCACGAAAGCGCATCCCACGCGGAATTCGTTATTATATATTAATTTCTCTTTGAATATATGATATCTTAATTTTACACTTACTACTTTTAATAAAAATGCTTAAAATATATTCAACGAAAACCTAGTTAGCAAGATTACGCGGGTAAATATATTAAACCACTTAAATTCTCACTCACATATTCTAGTTATTATTATTAGACCAATTTTTCGTAACGCTGTGTTACCCTAACAAAAAAAAAAAAAAAACACTGTATTTTTTACTATAAAAAATGCACAAAAGTAAAAAATCACAACTGGCTGTTGACACCACTAATTATTAACTGCAAAAAAATGGCCTATATAAAAATACATAATCTTAAATTTTTTTGGCTAGATTTGTTTTTAAATAAAAAATTTTGAAAATTTCGTTTGTTGCAATATATTTCGCATAAGAACGCGTACCCTCGCTAAACTGTTCCCGTACCCCTGGGGGTACGGGTACCACACTTTGGGAAACACTGTTCTAATTCAATCATATAAATTCCTCGCAAGTCATTTATGCTGCAATCGATTGCCAGAGAAATACGTGTGAATGCTAAGAAACTACATGTTGCAATAGAACATGTGTGACACATGCAGTGAATATTCTATTTTAGACTTAAATGTAGAGAAAGTGCTAATATAAACAAAAACGCTAATTTAAATAAATCGGATTCACGCATGCGCAATCAGTTCCACTTATATGTAAATTTTACAGTTAGGCACTCGAGTAATATGAAGAGCAATCTAATATTTTTTAAAATCCATTAACATGTGATATATATTAATTGCAAAATGAAAGAATTTATAAAAATATAATATTTTAAAGAAATTATTCAATACAATTAAATATCGGCGTCATGATTTTCTTAAAAAGATACAAAAACAAAATTCAACTTTTTTTATTAAATATTTTGCTTTTAATTTTCATATACATATGCTGAACAAATAATTATTAAACATCTGTAAAAAAATTTTATTTTGTCTGTGTTACCCTAGATTATTACCATAGGTGTCACTAAAATCGATAGTGAAGAAAATAAGACATAAGGAGGGTTGAGAAAATTCGTTATGGCCTACTTTTAAAGTACACATTTGTCTATTTCAATTACAGGGATTGTTCTCCTTTGCTTTTTGTTTAATATTACATGCTGTATTTGAGGGGGTCTTTTGCCGGACACTTTAATGATTTTTTTGGTTTACAAGAGAGCTTCGGTATTAATTTCAAGTGATTGGATAGGTGTCAAAATTTCTAAAAATATATACATATGCTAAGAAATATAGATTAAACATGTTTAAAAAAATTTTTTTATTTGTCCGTCTCACCTTAGATATAGTGATGCAAATTTGAAATGAGAATGTGGGGCAAATTCGCTTTTGGCCTACTTTAAAGTACGCTAAAATCTATTTCATTTTTAGGCATTGTTATCCTTTGCATTTTAATTAATATTAAATGCTGCATTTGAGGGGGTCATTTGGCGGACACTATAGTGATTTTTAATATTTTTTTGATTCACAAGAGAACTTTAATTTCAAGTCATATTCAAGTCAAAAGATCTTCGGGTAGGTGTCAAATTTTCTAAAAATATTATGCTAAGAAATATAGATTAAACATCTTTAAAAAAAAATTTTAATTTGTGCGTGTCTGCCTTAAGTATTAGCACAGGTGACGCTAAAATCAATAGTGTTGCAAATTAGATATAAGAAGGGAGGGGAAAATTCGTTTTGGCCTACTTTTGACATATAATAAGCTATTGTCTATTTCAGCTCTAGGCCTTGTTCTCATTTGCTTTCTAATTAATATTAAATGCTGCATTTGAGGGGGTCATTAGGCGGACACTTTAATGATTTTTCATATATTCTTGGATCACAAGAAAACTTTGGTAGTAATTTCAAGTAAATGGATAGGTGTCAACATTTCTAAAAATATATACACATGCTAAGAAATATAGATCAAACATATATTGAAAGATAAGGCGAGAAAGCAAAAAAAGTAGCCGTATGAATAGCGTCACCAACAATTTATGGTTTATTATCCAGTGATTGGTGCAAAAAGATCTTAACTATTATTTTTATCTTGTTTACTGTGAAAAGTAACAAAATGAAAAAAAATTGAATCATTGATATGTGCCATTATTATGGAATAAAGATACATTTTAGAATCAGTGGGCTATAAATTTCTGGTAAGCAACTCTAGATTGTGTTAATTAGTCCAAAAATAAGTTCTGTCATGAAATTTGTTTAGAGTGGCACCCATGTAGGTACGTCGGTGAAGCATTAAAATGTGATTGCCTGCACAATTGTCGTTTCTGGAGAATCCTTTCCGATCCAAAATCACAGGTGTTCATCACTCAAAGTTTTCCCCATCCCTCGATGAATTAGGATAATATTTTATGAATCAATATTTTCAAATATTAACCTTTTGACAAAAATTTTAAAACTAGCGAAGAGTGGTGTTTATGAAAAAAAATTATTATGAATGTTTCTAAAATATAGATGGAACAGTTGTGTTCATCAAGGCACTATTTTATAACAAATAAAACAGCTATGAAATAAAACTAAGGAAATTTAAATATACACTACCGCGCAATAATAAATAAGACCAGGGCCGGATTAAGACCTCTTGAGGCCCTAAGCACTGAAAATATTTTGATGCTCCCCCCCCCACTCTAACAATTAAAATATATCTAGTATTAAGTCACTGGTTAATTCAAAATATACAATCACAAAAAAATTATTATTAATGTTTCTAAAATATAGATGGAACAGTTGTGTTCATCAAGGCACGATTTTATAACAAATAAAACAGCTATGAAATAAAACTAAGGAAATTTAAATATACACTACCGCGCAATAATAAATAAGACCAGGGCCGGATCAAGACCTCTTGAGGCCCTAAGCACTGAAAATATTTTGGTGCTCCCCCCCACTCTAACAATTAAAATATATCTAAGTCACTGGTTAATTCAAAATATACAATCACAATTTTTTGTAAAAAAAAGTTTTTATTCAAATTAAATTTAAAAAAATTAAAATAGAATCAATTGAAAACTTTTCAATTAATATATAAAAAAAAAACTTATGTTTGTGTGTATGTTCAATGTGCAAAAAAAGCAAACACTTTGAATAACTTATGATCGAAAGTTTGAACTTTTATATACTAAGACTCAAAATAGTTTAAATTAAAAAAACAGACAAGTAGTTTTTCTAAAAAAAGCATGCCTTTTTTTTCCAATTGATTCGAATTCTTGACTCTCGAAATAAATAACCATATCTCGAGAATTTTTCAAACGAACTAAAACATTTTAGGGAATAATAATAAAGTTCATTTACCTAAAAATAGTTATTTGTAAAAATAATTTTTAAGAAGTATTAATTATTTTATATTATTTTATTTATTAAGAGAATAGTCAAAAGAACTTTAAATTGAAAATTTAACAAATGTCATTTCGAATGACAAAATACAAAATTTAATGTGTACTAAATTAATCAAATAAACCTTAATTATTCAATTTTAAAAAAGTTATATATTTAACATTTAATTTCTCAAGAACTTTTCGACAGATTTCTTAAAAATTTTATATTTTACCATTTAAATCAATATTCTTTAAAATTATATAAAAATTTGTAAAATTGTTCCGATCAAAATTGTTCAAAATTGTTCCGAATAAATAATTAAAAAAAAACTATTTTTGACAGGGAATTATTTTCAGGCAAATTTTTTTCAATTCGTTTCAAAAGGCGAAATGCATGAAAACTGCAATTGAATAAAAAAAGAGTCAAAACTTTCAACCTAAAAAATTTTTTGGGATCTTAATTTCCATATTGTGAATACCATCAATATTTCAAGAGGCAAATATCCAAATTCAATAACAACAACATTTATATATGTATGTAGAGGAAGCACGTTTGCCTGATTTCATAACTTAAAAAAATATCTTCTGCACCAACTAATTAGCATATTTTAAGTTTGGCCCTCAAACCATTTAGATTGAGATCTAGTAAGTTAAAATCCGATCATTAAATCAAGAGTTATTCAGGTTTTTTACTTTTTTTTATTTTACGCACAGTATATAATACAGCAACACTTTTACTATTAATAATGCTTTTCATTATTCCTTTTTCCTTAAGAAACCTAATATGTTAATAATGATAGGAAGAGAAATGAGGGGAAAAATAATGATGAGTAAGGCCCGGATTTTGATGACATTTGCATTTTTTTGCATTTTTTGCATTTTCGGACATTTTTTGTCCTTTAGAGCATTTTTTTAGATTTATAGGGCATTTTTCTTTAAATTTTGGGGCATATTTTGCATTTTAAAGCATTTTTTAAATTTTTTGTTAATTTTTTCCAATATTTATTATTTTTTATCATTTTTTATTATTACACTGGCTTCCAAACAATGAAGAAAATCTCTAGGATATTAACAGGTGAAGCAACATCTTTTCAAATTGAAGAAGAATTGTCAGTGAGTGAGACCGTCTTTTTCAAGTACGCACCAATAACATCAGTAGACGTTGAAAGAAGCTTCTTCAGGTATAAAAATTAACTTTCAGACAAGAAACGCTCGTTTACATTTCAAAATATTAAAAAAAAATTAATAATCCAATGTAATTCTAATATTTAGTAATATTATGAGATGGAAGTTGTTATATTCATTAAAGTTTCTATACAAAATGAAAATGTTTTGGAGTCAATATATTTTCCTTTTTTTTTGTTATTTTAGGATATAAAACATATTTTTCAAACTTTAATGAACGTAGAACAAGTATTGCATTGCTTTATATTTTTTGAAATGACTCATAATAATTTTAAAGAGTAAAAAATTGTTTTAGTTCAATATTTTTACTTTATTTAAGTCATGTCATAAGGCGTTTTTAGCGAAATTTTTGCATTTCAAGGACATTTTTTGCATTTTTTAAGGGCATTTTTTGAACTTTTAAAGGGCATTTTTTGCACTTTTTAAGGGCATTAATTGAGATTTTTTAGGTTATCAAAATCCGGGCTCTAGTGATGAGTAATTTTATAAATGCAACAATTATCTTTAATGATCCTATAAAATCTGGATTAAAAATCAGAAATGAACTTATTTCATAATAACAACTCACTCTAGATTGCATCTGTGGAAAACAGAACTAATTATCTAATAGAATTATTACTATTTTGTTTTATATTTTGGACATTCTCGTAATTAGTTGACCTGTCGAAGTCAAAGGTACAGAAGAGCTTAAGAGCAATAAATTACTATAAATTAAATCTTAATTTGACTAGTAAAAAAATGACCTTTTAGAAAAAATGATAGAAATCACTTAAAACTACTGCATTAAACCTGTACTTGAAATTCTCATAAGTGATAGCAGAAACTTAGGTCTGAAAAAGCTGTTACAGTAAATAAACACTCTGTCCTCAATAAGTAAATAAATGCATAAACAAAATACATTAAATAACTATAAATTAAATGATCAGATTTTCATTTACAAATTCAGAACATTCGTGTTTTTATAATACAAAACAAAAACATAAATATAGCAACAATGAATATAATATAAAAACTGAACTTAAATAATAATCAGTAGAAAATAACAGACCATCATTTTTAATTTATTCACTTTTTTTTGTGTTACAATATTTTTTATTCCTGTATGCAAACGCGTACATAATACCACATAAGTTTTATAGAAAATAATTTTAGGTTTGGAAAAATATAATCATAAATGTAGTTAATCCTATGTATGTAATTTTCTTAAACCAATATTTATCTTAAACCAACTAATGTCTACTTTGCCTACTAAAATTTTATGTACTAAATATTTTACATATTCTTTACAACATTTAAAGACAAATAAATCAAAATAAAATTTGTGCATTGTTACCTAAAATTTTTATTTTAAATCGAATAACTATTTTAATTATAACGTCATAGAATGAAATTTATTTCGATGACATCAATCATTTAAAAAATTTAATTACTTCTTAAAACTTATAATACGGCATCCCCTCTTAAAAAACATGTCACATTGTATTTTTAACAAAAACTATAAATTTGTTTTTATTACTTTTGAGTATTATTGTGTAATAGAATGCTTAAAATGTAAAAACAATTATATAATTTTTAATAATTGTAATTTTATTTTTACATTTAAGTTTGTTTAATTTTTTATTATTAAAATATAATACTATAGGAAAATTAAACTCTTCACTTATATTGATTTAGACAAAATCAATATTGATCAATAAATAATAATTATGGATAAAATTATTTGAAGGGTTTAGCTACTACCTGAAGCAACATCAGCTTTACACTATTGCAGCATGCTTTCTAAAGCAATAATTTAGAATAATGTTTTAGTAGAATATACTTTTTCTGTGCATTCATGTAGGATTCAGTGCATTCACGTATATACGGGGGTGTGTAAATACGGGAAATTAGTTACTGATTGTAGCATAAATAATGTTATTGGTTAAAAATTATGTCAATCAAGATACTTTTCTTTTCCTAGACCTCCAACTTTCTTCAATCTTAAGTCACCATTTATTTGTATCTCTACCCCTCTCGAAAGGAAGACAAGAAAACAATTTGAATTTTCTGAGCTATGCACCCTTTTTTCTTTTTTTTTTAAAAAAAAAAGAAGGGGGAATGAGTCACCTATAGGATGCTTAAAGATATCTGAGATGAAAGGATGTTTTCTGTCTGTAGTAAATCAATTGGTTACACTTGGACTTGTCCTTAAAGTGGTTCTTCTCGGAAAATTTAGCTTTGTATTCTAACATATATGTTGGTGACAATCACGGTGGTCCTTTTCGGGAACCTTCGAATTCATGAAATTGAATGCTGGCAACATACAGCTTTTGTTGTTTTATGGCGAGATTGTTTGTTATAGGCAGAAAGCAAGATCAAGTTAAATTGATCCACGTTTACCAGCAGTCTGTTACTTATAATAAAAAAACAGGAACAACAATATTTTCCCCACTCCTTTATGTAAAAATTTCCTTCGGCAAGCATGATTGGACCATAGAGACCTACCTTGGGACCGAGTTTAAAAATTATAACTTAATGTTAAAAGGAGCTAGGAGGTCTCGAAGCCTGAACCTTATTCTGGACATTTCGATTTTTTTAAATTTTTTTTAATATTATTCCAAAAAGTGTTCTTTAACAAAGAAAGATGATCGATTTTATACACACAAAACCTTATGCATGATAGACTACATAAATGTTGCAATAGGAGTTTAAAAATAACAAATAAACTGATTTTCTTAAATTTTTCCAATTTTTCCCATTTTCCTTATTAAAAAAAAAATTTCCTACATGCAGGACCCTCCAGAATATCCAAAAACACATCTAAAAAATAATATAATATAAAAAAAACAAAAGAAAGAAAGAAAAAATTTTTTTTTGAAAAAGTGTCCACAGCTGGGATTCGAACCCCCGACCCCTCCATACAGCCTCATTTTGCCAGTAAGGTTTCCTACCCCCAGACCAAGGCGGTAAGAAAAAAATGAAACAATTTTGCTTCAAAAGCCCTTTCTCGGTTACCTATGCAAAAGACCATTAGGGTCCCACTGGGTCCCTCCTAATTAACATATAAAAATTTCCTTCGGCAGGCATGATTGGACCATAGAGGCCAAGCTTGGGACCGAGTTTGAAAATTATAACTTAATATTAAAGGGAGTTAGGAGGTCTCGTAGCCTAAACCTTATTCTCGACATTTCGACTTTATTTAAAAAAATTTTTATTGTTATTCCAAAAAGTGTTCTTTAACAAAAAAAGATGCTCGATTTTATACACAGAACACCTTATGCATGATAGACGACCTAAAATATTGCAATAGGAGTCAAAAAATAACAAATAAACTGATTTTCGTAGATTTTTTCAGTTTTTTCCCATTTTCCTAATTAAAAAAAAAAACTTCCTACATGCAGGGCCCTCCAGAATATCAAAAAACACATCTAAAAATTAATATAATGTAAAATAAACAAAAGAAAGAAAAAAAAGGAATTTTTTGAAAAAGTAGACGCAGCTGGGGATCGATCCCCCGACCCCTCCCTGCAGCCTCAAATTGCCAGTCAGGTTTCCTACCCCCACACCAAGGCGATACGGAAAGAAAGAAACAATTCTGTTTCAAAAGCCCTTTCTCGATTACCTATGCAATAGACTTTTAAGACCTCCTAATTAACATATAAAAATTTCCGTCGGCAAGCATGATTGGACCATAGAGGCCTACCTTGGGACCGAGTTTAAAAATTATAACTTAATGTTAAAAGGAGCTAGGAGGTCTCGAAGCCTGAACCTTATTCTGGACATTTCGATTTTTTAAAATTTTTTTTTAATATTATTCCAAAAAGTGTTCTTTAACAAAGAAAGATGATCGATTTTATACACACAAAACCTTATGCATGATAGACTACCTAAAATGTTGCAATAGGAGTTTAAAAATAACAAATAAACTGATTTTCTAAATTTTTCCAATTTTTCCCATTTTCCTTATTAAAAAAAAAAAATTTCCTACATGCAGGACCCTCCAGAATATCCAAAAACACATCTAAAAAATAATATAATATAAAAAAACAAAAGAAAGAAAGAAAAAAATTTTTTTTGAAAAAGTGTCCACACCTCTGACTCGAACCCCCGACCCCTCCCTCCAGCCTCAACTTGCCAGTCAGGTGTCCTACCACCAGACCATGGTGGTACAGAAAGAAAGAAACAATTTCGGTTCAAAAGCCCTTTCTCTGTTACCTATGCAATAGACATTTAGGGTTCCACTTGGGCCCTCCTAATTAACATATAAGAATTTCCTTCGGCAGACATGATTGAACCATAGAGGCCTACCATGAGACCGAGTTTGAAAATTATAACTTAACATTAAATGGAGCTAGGAGGTCTCGAAGCCTGAACCTTATTCTCGACATTTCGACTCTTTCATAATTTTATTTAATATTATTCCAAAAAGTGTTCTTTAACCCACTGGTGGTTAAGGAAATGGGCGAAATTGGGAGAATGTTTTTCCCCTACACACAGTTCCCCTATCCATTAACATGGGAAAACTGGTTTTGCTGTGCAGAGAAGACTGCAGGTTAAAATACGACTTTTTACATGCATAACCGTCAGTGGGTTAACAAAGAAAGATGCTCGATTTTATACACAGAACACCTTATGCATGATAGACTACTTTAAATGTTGCAATAGGAGTGTAAAAATAACAAATAAACAGATTTTTCTAGATTTTTCCAGTTTTTTCCCATTTTCCTAATTAAAAAAAAATTTCCTACATGCAGGACCCTCCAGAATATCGAAAAACACATCTAAAAAATAATATAATGTAAAATAAACAAAAGAAAGAAAAAAAGAAATTTTTTTTAAAAAGTGGTCGAAGCTGGGACTCGAACCCCCGTCCCCTCCCTCCAACCTCGACTTGCCAGGCTGGTGTCCTACCACCAGTCCAAGGCGGTACGGAAAGGAAGAAACAATTTCGCTTCAAAAGCCCTTTCTCGGTTACCTATGAAATAGACATTTAGGGCCCCACTGGGGCCCTTCTAATTAACATATAAAAATTTCCTTTTGCAGGCATGATTGGACCATAGAGGCCTACCTTGAGACAGAGTTTGAAAATTATAACTTAATATTAAAGGGAGCAAGGAGGACTCGAAACCTGAACCTTATTCTCGACATTTCAACTTTTTCTTAATTTTTATTATTATTATTCCAAAAAGTGTTCTTTAACAAAGAAAGATACTCGATTTTATACACAGAACACCTTATGCATGATAGACTTCCTAAAATGTTGCAAAAAGAGTCGAAAAATAACAAATAAACAGATTTTCCTAGATTTTTCCAGTTTTTTCCCATTTTCCTAATTAAAAAAAAACTTCCTACCTGCATGACCCTCTTGAATATCAAAAAACACATCTAAAAAATAATATAATGTAAAAAAAACTAAAGAAAGAAAAAAAAGAAATTTTTCTGAAAAAGTGTCTGCAGGTGGGATTCGAACCCCCGAACCCTATCTCCAGTCTCGACTTGCCAGTTAGATGTCCTACCACCAGACCAAGGTGGTACGAAAAGAAAGAAACAATTTCGCTGTAAAAGCCCTTTTTCGGTTACCTACGCAATAGACCTTTAGGGCCCCACTGGGGCCCTCCTAATTAACATATAAAAATTTCCTTCGGCAGGCATGATTGGACCATAGAGGCCTACCTTGAGACCGAGTTTGAAAATTATAACTTAATATTAAAGGGAGCTGGGATGTCTCGAAGCCTGAACCTTATTCTCGACATTTCGCCTTTTTCATAATTTTTTTTAATATTATTCCAAAAAGTGTTCTTTAACAAAGAAAGATGCTCGATTTTATACACAGAACACCTTATGCATGATAGACTACCTTAAATGTTGCAATAGGAGTCGAAAAATAGCAAATAAACAGATTTTCCTAGATTTTTCCAGTTTTTTTCCCATTTTCCAAATTAAAAAAAAATTTCCTACATGCAGGAGCCTCCGGAATATCGAAAAACACATCTAAAAAATAATATAATGTAAAATAAACAAAAGAAAGAAATAAACAAATTTTTTTGAAAAAGTGGTCGAAGCTGGGATTCGAACCCCCATCCCCTTCTTCCAACCTCGACTTGCCAGTCAGGTGTCCTACCACCAGACCAAGGCGGTACGGAAAAAAAGAAACAATTTCGCTTCAAAAGCCCTTTCTCGGTTACCTATGCAATAGACCTTTAGGGCCCCACCGGGGCCTTCCTAATTAACATATAAAAATTTTCTTCTGCAAGCATGATTGGACTATAGAGGCCCACCTTGAGACCGAGTTTGAAAATTATAACTTAATATTAAAGGGAGCTAGGAGGTCTCGAAGCCTGAACCTTATTCTCGACATTTCGACATTTTTTAAAATTTTTTTTAGTATTATTCCAAAAAGTGTTCTTTAACAAAGAAAGATGCTCGATTTTATACACAGAACACCTTATGCATAATTAATTACCTTAAATGTTGTAATAGGAGTCGAAAAATAACAAATAAACAGATTTTCCTAGATTTTTCCAGTTTTTTCCCATTTTCCTAATTAAAAAAAATTTCCTACTTGCATGACCCTCTAGAACATCAAAAAACACGTCTAAAAAATAATAAAATGTAAAATAAACAAAAGAAAGAAAAAAAGAACTTTTTTTGAAAAAGTGGCCGAAGCTGGGATTTGAACCCCCGTCCCCTCCCTCCAACCTCGACTTGCCAGTCAGGTGTCCTACCACCAGACCAAGGTGGTACGGAAAGAAAGAAACAATTTCGCTTCAAAAGCCCTTTCTCGGTTATCTATGCAATAGACATTTAGGGCCCCACTGGGGCCCTCCTTATTAACATATAAAAATTTCCTTTGGCAGGTATGATTGGACCATAGAGGCCTACCTTGAGACCGAGTTTGAAAATTATAACTTAATATTAAAGGGAGCTAGGATGTCTCGAAGCCTGAACCTTATTCTCGACATTTCGCCTATTTTAAAATTTTTTTTATTATTATTTCAAAAAGTGTTCTTTAACAAAGAAAGTTGCTTGATTTTATACACAGAACACCTTACGCACTATAAACTACCTAAAATGTTGCAAAAGGAGTCTAAAAATAACAAATAAACTGATTTTCCTAGATTTTTCCAGTTTTTCCCATTTTCCTAATTAAAAAAAAATTTCCTACTTGCATAACCCTCTAGAATATCGAAAAACACATCTAAAAAATAATATAATGTAAAAAAAACTAAAGAAAGAAAAAAAAGAAATTTTTTAGAAAAAGTGTCCGCAGCTCAGATTCGAACCCCCGACTCCTCCCTCCAGTCTCGACTTGCCAGTCAGGTGTCCTACCTCCAGACCGAGGTGGTACGAAAAGAAGAGACAATTCCGCTTCAAAAGCCCTTACTCGGTTACCTATGCAATAGACATTTAGGGCACCACTGGGGCCCTCCTAATTAACATATAAAAATTTCCTTCGACAGGCATGATTGAACCATAGTGGCCTACCTTGAGAAAGAGTTTGAAAATTATAACTTAATATTAAATGGAGCTAGGAGGTCTCGAAGCCTGAACCTTATTCTCGACATTTCTACTGTTTCATAATTTTTTTTAATATTATTCCAAAAAGTGTTCTTTAACAAAGAAAGATGCTCGATTTTATACACAGAACACCTTATGCATGATAGACTACCTTAAATGTTGCAATAGGAGTGTAAAAATAACAAATAAACAGATTTTCCTAGATTTTTCCAGTTTTTTTCCCATTTTCCTAATTAAAAAAAATTTTCCTACATGCAGGACCCTCCAGAATATCGAAAAAATAATATATGGTAAAATAAACAAAAAAAAGAAAAAAAGACATTTTTTTGAAAAAGTGGTCGAAGCTGGGATTCGAACCCCCGTCCCCTCCCTCCAACCTCGACTTGCCAGTCAGGTGTCCTACCACCAGACCAAGGCGGTAGGGAAAGAAAGAAACAATTTCGCTTCAAAAGCCCTTTCTCGGTTACCTATGCAATAGACATTTAGGGCCCCACTGGGGCCCTCATAATTAACATATAAAAATTTCCTTCGGCAGGCATGATTGGACCATAGAGGCCTACCTTGAGACCGAGTTTGAATATTATAACTTAATATTAAAGGGAGCTAGGATGTCTCGAAGCCTGAACCTTATTCTCCACATTTCGCCTTTTTTAAAATTTTTTTTTTATTTTTCCAAAAAGTGTTCTTTAACAAAGAAAGATGCTCGATAATATACACAGAACACCTTATGCATGATAGACTACCTAAAATGTTGCAAAAAGAGTCGAAAAATATCAAATAAACAGATTTTCCTAGATTTTTCCAGTTTTTTCCCATTTTCCTAATTAAAAAAAAATTTCCTACATGCAGGACCCTCCAGAATATCGAAAAACACATCTAAAAAATAATATAATGTAAAATAAACAAAAGAAAGAAATAAACAAATTTTTTTGAAAAAGTGGTCGAAGCTGGGATTCGAACTCCCATCCCCACCCTCCAACCTCGCCTTGCCAGTCAGGTGTCCTACCACCAGACCAAGGCGGTATGAAAAGAAAGAAACAATTTCGCTTCAAAAGGCCTTTCTCGGTTACCTATGCAATAGACATTTAGGGCCCCAGTGGGGCCCTCCTAGTAAACATATAAAAATTTCCTTCGGCAGGCATAATTGGACTATAGAGGCCTACCTTGAGACCGAGTTTGAAAATTATAACTTAATATTAAAGGGAGCTAGGAGGTCTCGAAGCCTGAACCTTTTTCTCGACATTTCGCTTTTTTTTTAAATTTTTTTTATTATTATTTCAAAAAGTGTTCTTTAACAAAGAAAGTTGCTCGTTTTTATACACAGAACACCTTACGCACTGTAAACTACCTAAAATGTTGCAAAAGGAGTCGAAAAATAACAAATAAACTGATTTTCCTAGATTTTTCCAGTTTTTCCCATTTTCCTAATTAAAAAAAAAATTTCCTACTTGCATGACCCTCTAGAATATCGAAAAATACATCTAAAAAATAATATAATTTAAAAAAAACTAAAGAAAGAAAAAAAAGAAATTTTTTTGAAAAAGTGTCCGCATCTGGGATTCGAACCCCCGACCTCTCCGTCCTGTCTCGACTTGCCAGTCAGGTGTCCTACCACCAGACCAAGGTGGTACGAAAAGAAAGAAACAATTTCGCTTCAAAAGCCCTTACTCGGTTACCTATGCAATAGACATTTAGGGCACCACTGGGGCCCTCTTAATTAACATATAAAAATTTCCTTCGACAGGCATGATTGCACCATAGAGGCCTACCTTGAGACCGAGTTTGAAAATTATAACTTAATATGAAATGGAGCTAGGAGGTCTCGAAGCCTGAACCTTATTCTCGAAATTGCGACTTTTTAAAAAAAATTTTTATTATTATTCCAAAAACTGTTCTTTAACAAAGAAAGTTGCTCGATTTTAAACACAGAACACCTTACGCACTATAAACTACCTAAAATGTTGCAAAAGGAGTCGAAAAATAACAAATAAACTGATTTTCCTAGATTTTTCCAGTTTTTCCCATTTTCCTACTTAAAAAAAAAAATTTCCTACTCGCATGACCCTCTAGAATATCGAAAAATACATCTAAAAAATAATATAATTTTAAAAAAAACTAAAGAAAGAAAAAAAAGAAATTTTTTTGAAAATGTGTCCGCAGCTGGGATTCGAACCCCCGATCTCTCTGTTCAGTCTCGACTTGCCAGTCAGGTGTCCTACCACCAGACCAAGGTGGTATGAAAAGAAAGAAACAATTTCGCTTCAAAAGCCCTTTCTCAGTTACCTATGCAATAGACATTTAGGGCCCAACTGGGGCCCTCCTAATTAACATATAAAAATTTCCTTCGGCAGGCATGATTGGACCATCGAGGCCTACCTTGAGACCGAGTTTGAAAATTATAACTTAATATTAAATGTTGCTAGGATGTCTCGAAGCCTGAACCTTATTCTCGACATTTCGTCTTTTTCATAATTTTTTTTAATATTATTCCAAAAAGTGTTCTTTAACAAAGAAAGATGCTCGATTTTATACACAGAACACCTTATGCATGATAGACTACCTTAAATGTTGCAATAGGAGTCGAAAAATAGCAAATAAACAGATTTTCCTAGATTTTTCCAGTTTTTTTCCCATTTTCCAAATTAAAAAAAAATTTCCTACATGCAGGACCCTCCAGAATATCGAAAAACACATTTAAAAAATAATATAATGTAAAATAAACAAAAGAAAGAAATTTTTTTGAAAAAGTGGTCGAAGATGGGATTCGAACCCCCGTCCCCTCCCTCCAACCTCGACTTGCCAGTCAGGTGTCCTAACAACAGACCAAGGCGGTACGGAAAGAAAGAAACAATTTCGCTTCAAAAGCCCTTTCTCGGTTACCTATGCAATAGACATTTAGGGCCCCACTGGGGCCCTCCTAATTAACATATAAAAATTTCCTTCAACAGGCATAATTGGACCATAGAGGCCTACCTTGAGACCGAGTTTGAAAATTATAACTTAATATTAAATGGAGCTAGGAGGTCTCGAAGCCTGAACCTTATTCTCGACATTTCAACTTTTTCATAATTTTTTTTAATATTATTCCAAAAAGTGTTCTTTAACAAGGAAAGATGCTCGATTTTATACACAGAACACCTTATGCATGATAGACTACCTTAAATGTTGCAATATGTTGCAATAGGAGTCAAAAAATAACAAATAAACAGATTTTCCTAGATTTTTCCAGTTTTTTCCCATTTTCCTAATTAAAAAAAAATTTCCTACATGCAGGACCCTCCAGAATATCGAAAAACACATCTAAAAAATAATATAATGTAAAATAAACGAAAGAAAGAAAAAAAGAAATTTTTTTGAAAATGTGGTCAAAGCTGGGATTCAAACCCCCGCCCCTTCCCTCCAACCTCGACTTGGCAGTTAGGTGTCCTACAACCAGACCAAGGCGGTACGGAAAGAAAGAAACAATTTCGCTTCAAAAGCCTTTTCTCGGTTACCTATGCAATAGACATTTAGGGCCCCACTGGGGCCCTCCTAATTAACATATAAAAATTTCCTTCGGCAGGCATGATTGGACCATAAAGGCCTACCTTGAGACCGAGTTTGAAAATTATAACTTAATATTAAATGTTGCTAGGATGTCTCGAAGCCTGAACCTTATTCTCGACATTTCGTCTTTTTCATAATTTTTTTTAATATTATTCCAAAAAGTGTTCTTTAACAAAGAAAGATGCTCGATTTTATAAACAGAACACCTTATGCATGATAGACTACCTTAAATATTGCAATAGGAGTCGAAAAATAACAAATAAACAGATTTTCCTAGATTTTTCCAGTTTTTTCCCATTTTCCTAATTAAAAAAAAATTTCCTACATGCAGGACCCTCCAGAATATCGAAAAACACATCTAAAAAATAATATAATGTAAAATAAACAAAAGTAAGAAAAAAAGAAATTTTTTTGAAAAAGTGGTCGAAGCTGGGATTCGAACCCCCGTCCCCTCCCTCCAACCTCGACTTGCCAGTCAGGTGGCCTACCACCAGACAAAGGTGGTAGGGAAAGAAAGAAACAATTTCGCTTCAAAAGCCCTTTCTCGGTTACCTATGCAATAGACATTTAGGGCCCCGCTGGGTCCCTCTTAATTAACATATAAAAATTTCCTTCGGCAGGCATCATTGGACCATAGAGGCCTACCTTGAGACCGAGTTTGAAAATTATAACTTATTATTAAAGGGAGCTAGGATGTCTCGAAGCCTGAACCTTATTCTCCTCATTTCGCCTTTTTTAAAATTTTTTTTTTATTTTTCCAAAAAGTGTTCTTTAACAAAGAAAGATGCTCGATAATATACACAGAACACCTTATGCATGATTGACTACCTAAAATGTTGCAAAAAGAGTCGAAAAATATCAAATAAACAGATTTTCCTAGATTTTTCCAGTTTTTTCCCATTTTCCTAATTAAAAAAAATTTTCCTACATGCAGGACCCTCCAGAATATCGAAAAACACATCTAAAAAATAATATAATGTAAAATAAACAAAAGAAAGAAATAAACAAATTTTTTTGAAAAAGTGGTCGAAGCAGGGATTCGAACTCCCATCCCCACCCTCCAACCTCGCCTTGCCAGTCAGGTGTCCTACCACCAGACCAAGGCGGTATGAAAAGAAAGAAACAATTTCGCTTCAAAAGGCCTTTCTCGGTTACCTATGCAATAGACATTTAGGGCCCCAGTGGGGCCCTCCTAGTTAACATATAAAAATTTCCTTCGGCAGGCATAATTGGACCATAGAGGCCTACCTTGAGACCGAGTTTGAAAATTATAACTTAATATTAAATGGAGCTAGGAGGTCTCGAAGCCTGAACCTTATTCTCGACATTTCGACTTTTTCATAATTTTTTTTAATATTATTCCAAAAAGTGTTCTTTAACAAGGAAAGATGCTCGATTTTATACACAGAACACCTTATGCATGATAGACTACCTTAAATGTTGCAATATGTTGCAATAGGAGTCAAAAAATAACAAATAAACAGATTTTCCTAGATTTTTCCAGTTTTTTCCCATTTTCCTAATTAAAAAAAAATTTCCTACATGCAGGACCCTCCAGAATATCGAAAAACACATCTAAAAAATAATATAATGTAAAATAAACGAAAGAAAGAAAAAAAGAAATTTTTTTGAAAATGTGGTCAAAGCTGGGATTCAAACCCCCGCCCCTTCCCTCCAACCTCGACTTGGCAGTTAGGTGTCCTACAACCAGACCAAGGCGGTACGGAAAGAAAGAAACAATTTCGCTTCAAAAGCCTTTTCTCGGTTACCTATGCAATAGACATTTAGGGCCCCACTGGGGCCCTCCTAATTAACATATAAAAATTTCCTTCGGCAGGCATGATTGGACCATAAAGGCCTACCTTGAGACCGAGTTTGAAAATTATAACTTAATATTAAATGTTGTTTGGATGTCTCGAAGCCTGAACCTTATTCTCGACATTTCGTCTTTTTCATAATTTTTTTTAATATTATTCCAAAAAGTGTTCTTTAACAAAGAAAGATGCTCGATTTTATAAACAGAACACCTTATGCATGATAGACTACCTTAAATATTGCAATAGGAGTCGAAAAATAACAAATAAACAGATTTTCCTAGATTTTTCCAGTTTTTTCCCATTTTCCTAATTAAAAAAAAATTTCCTACATGCAGGACCCTCCAGAATATCGAAAAACACATCTAAAAAATAATATAATGTAAAATAAACAAAAGAAAGAAAAAAAGAAATTTTTTTGAAAAAGTGGTCGAAGCTGGGATTCGAACCCCCGTCCCCTCCCTCCAACCTCGACTTGCCAGTCAGGTGGCCTACCACCAGACAAAGGTGGTAGGGAAAGAAAGAAACAATTTCGCTTCAAAAGCCCTTTCTCGGTTACCTATGCAATAGACATTTAGGGCCCCGCTGGGTCCCTCTTAATTAACATATAAAAATTTCCTTCGGCAGGCATCATTGGACCATAGAGGCCTACCTTGAGACCGAGTTTGAAAATTATAACTTATTATTAAAGGGAGCTAGGATGTCTCGAAGCCTGAACCTTATTCTCCTCATTTCGCCTTTTTTAAAATTTTTTTTTTATTTTTCCAAAAAGTGTTCTTTAACAAAGAAAGATGCTCGATAATATACACAGAACACCTTATGCATGATTGACTACCTAAAATGTTGCAAAAAGAGTCGAAAAATATCAAATAAACAGATTTTCCTAGATTTTTCCAGTTTTTTCCCATTTTCCTAATTAAAAAAAATTTTCCTACATGCAGGACCCTCCAGAATATCGAAAAACACATCTAAAAAATAATATAATGTAAAATAAACAAAAGAAAGAAATAAACAAATTTTTTTGAAAAAGTGGTCGAAGCAGGGATTCGAACTCCCATCCCCACCCTCCAACCTCGCCTTGCCAGTCAGGTGTCCTACCACCAGACCAAGGCGGTATGAAAAGAAAGAAACAATTTCGCTTCAAAAGGCCTTTCTCGGTTACCTATGCAATAGACATTTAGGGCCCCAGTGGGGCCCTCCTAGTTAACATATAAAAATTTCCTTCGGCAGGCATAATTGGACTATAGAGGCCTACCTTGAGACCGAGTTTGAAAATTATAACTTAATATTAAAGGGAGCTAGGAGGTCTCGAAGCCTGAACCTTTTTCTCGACATTTCGCTTTTTTTTTAATTTTTTTCATTATTATTTCAAAAAGTGTTCTTTAACAAAGAAAGTTGCTCGTTTTTATCCACAGAACACCTTACGCACTATAAACTACCTAAAATGTTGCAAAAGGAGTCGAAAAATAACAAATAAACTGATTTTCCTAGATTTTTCCAGTTTTTCCCATTTTCCTAATTAAAAAAAAATTTCCTACTTGCATGACCCTCTAGAATATCGAAAAATACATCTAAAAAATAATATAATTTAAAAAAAACTAAAGAAAGAAAAAAAAGAAATTTTTTTGAAAAAGTGTCCGCATCTGGGATTCGAACCCCCGACCTCTCCGTCCTGTCTCGACTTGCCAGTCAGGTATCCTACCACCAGACCAAGGTGGTACGAAAAGAAAGATACAATTTCGCTTTAAAAGCCCTTACTCGGTTACCTATGCAATAGACATTTAGGGCACCTCTGGGGCCCTCTTAATTAACATATAAAAATTTCCTTCGACAGGCATGATTGCACCATAGAGGCCTACCTTGAGACCGAGTTTGAAAATTATAACTTAATATGAAATGGAGCTAGGAGGTCTCGAAGCCTGAACCTTATTCTCGACATTGCGACTTTTTAAAAAAAATTTTTATTATTATTCCAAAAACTGTTCTTTAACAAACAAGGATGCTCGATTTTATACACAGAACACCTTATGCATGATAGACTACCTAAAATGTTGCAAAAGGAGTCGAAAAATAACAAATAAACTGATTTTCCCAGATTTTTCCAGTTTTTTCCCATTTTCCTAATTAAAAAAAAATTTCCTACATGCAGGACCCTCCAGAATATCGAAAAACACATTTAGAAAATAAAATAATGTAAAAAAACTAAAGAAAGAAAAAAAAGAAATTTTTATGAAAAAGTGTCCGCAGCTGAGATTCAAACCCCCGACCCCTCCCTCCAGTCTCGACTTGCCAGTCAGGTGTCCTACCACCAGACCAAGGTGGTACGAAAAGAAAGAAACAATTTCGCTTCAAAAGCCCTTTCTTGGTGACCTACGCAATAGACCTTTAGGGCCCCACTAGGGGCCTCCTAATTAACATATAAAAATTTCCTTTTGCAGGCATGATTGGTCCATAGTGGCCTACCTTGAGACAGAGTTTGAAAATCTTTACTTAATTATAAAATGAGCTAGGAGGTCTCGAAGCCTGAACCTTATTCTCGACATTTCATCTTTTTAAAATTTTTTTTTTATTATTTCAAAAAGTGTTCTTTAACAAAGAAAGTTGCTCGATTTCATACACAGAACACCTTACGCATGATAAACTATCCAAAATGTTGCAAAAGGAGTCGAAAAATAACAAATAAACTGATTTTCCTAGATTTTTCCAGTTTTTCCCATTTTCCTAATTAAAAAAAAAAATTTCCTACTTGCATGACCCTCTAGAATATCGAAAAATACATCTAAAAAATAATATAATTTAAAAAAAAACTAAAGAAAGAAAAAAAAGAAATTTTTTTGAAAATGTGTCCGCAGCTGGGATTCGAACCCCCGATCTCTCCGTTCAGTCTCGACTTGCCAGTCAGGTGTCCTACCACCAGACCAAGGTGGTATGAAAAGAAAGAAACAATTTCGCTTCAAAAGCCCTTTCTCGGTTACCTATGCAATAGACATTTAGGGCCCAACTGGGGCCCTCCTAATTAACATATAAAAATTTCCTTCGGCAGGCATGATTGGACCATCGAGGCCTACCTTGAGACCGAGTTTGAAAATTATAACTTAATATTAAATGTTGCTAGGATGTCTCGAAGCCTGAACCTTATTCTCGACATTTCGTCTTTTTCATAATTTTTTTTAATATTATTCCAAAAAGTGTTCTTTAACAAAGAAAGATGCTCGATTTTATACACAGAACACCTTATGCATGATAGACTACCTTAAATGTTGCAATAGGAGTCGAAAAATAGCAAATAAACAGATTTTCCTAGATTTTTCCAGTTTTTTTCCCATTTTCCAAATTAAAAAAAAATTTCCTACATGCAGGACCCTCCAGAATATCGAAAAACACATCTAAAAAATAATATAATGTAAAATAAACAAAAGAAAGAAAAAAAGAAATTTTTTTGAAAAAGTGGTCGAGGCTGGGATTCGAACCCCCGTCCCCTCCCTCCAACCTCGACTTGCCAGTCAGGTGTCCTACCACCAGACAAAGGTGGTAGGGAAAGAAAGAAACAATTTCGCTTCAAAAGCCCTTTCTCGGTTACCTATGCAATAGACATTTAGGGCCCCGCTGGGGCCCTCCTTATTAACATATAAAAATTTCCTTTGGCAGGCATCATTGGACCATAGAGGCCTACCCTGAGACCGAGTTTGAAAATTATAACTTAATATTAAAGGGAGCTAGGATGTCTCGAAGCCTGAACCTTTTTCTCGACATTTCGCCTTTTTTAAAAAAAATTTTTATTATTTTTTCAAAAAGTGTTCTTTAACAAAGAAAGTTGCTCGTTTTTATACACAGAACACCTTACGCACTATAAACTACCTAAAATGTTGCAAAAGGAGTCTAAAAATAACAAATAAACTGATTTTCCTAGATTTTTCCAGTTTTTCCCATTTTCCTAATTAAAAAAAAATTTCCTACTTGCATAACCCTCTAGAATATCGAAAAACACATCTAAAAAATAATATAATGTAAAAAAAACTAAAGAAAGAAAAAAAAGAAATTTTTTAGAAAAAGTGTCCGCAGCTCAGATTCGAACCCCCGACTCCTCCCTCCAGTCTCGACTTGCCAGTCAGGTGTCCTACCTCCAGACCGAGGTGGTACGAAAAGAAGAGACAATTCCGCTTCAAAAGCCCTTACTCGGTTACCTATGCAATAGACATTTAGGGCACCACTGGGGCCCTCTTAATTAACATATAAAAATTTCCTTCGACAGGCATGATTGCACCATAGAGGCCTACCTTGAGACCGAGTTTGAAAATTATAACTTAATATTAAATGGAGCTAGGAGGTCTCGAAGCCTGAACCTTTTTCTCGACATTTCGCCTGTTTTTAAATTTTTTTTATTATTATTTCAAAAAGTGTTCTTTAACAAAGAAAGTTGCTCGATTTTATACACAGAACACCTTATGCATGATAGACTACCTTAAATGTTGCAATATGTTGCAATAGGAGTCGAAAAATAACAAATAAACAGATTTTCCTAGATTTTTCCTGTTTTTTCCCATTTTCCTAATAAAAAAAAATTTCCTACATGCAGGACCCTCCAGAATATCGAAAAACACATCTAAAAAATAATATAATGTAAAATAAACGAAAGAAAGAAAAAAAGAAATTTTTTTGAAAAAGTGGTCAAAGCTGGGATTCGAACCCCCGTCCCTTCCCTCCAACCTCGACTTGGCAGTTAGGTGTCCTACCACCAGACCAAGGCGGTACGGAAAGAAAGAAACAATTTCGCTTCAAAAGCCTTTTCTCGGTTACCTATGCAATAGACATTTAGGGCCCCACTGGGGCCCTCCTAATTAACATATAAAAATTTTACTTCGGCAGGCATAATTGGACCATAGAGGCCTACCTTGAGACCGAGTTTGAAAATTATAACCTAATATTAAATGTTGCTAGGATGTCTCGAAGCCTGAACCTTATTCTCGACATTTCGTCTTTTTCATAATTTTTTTTAATATTATTACAAAAAGTGTTCTTTAACAAAGAAAGATGCTCGATTTTATAAACAGAACACCTTATGCATGATAGACTACCTTAAATGTTGCAATAGGAGTCGAAAAATAACAAATAAACTGATTTTCCTAGATTTTTCCTGTTTTTTCCATTTTTCCTAATTAAAAAAAAAAATTTGCTACTTGCATGACCCTCTAGAATATCGAAAAATACATCTAAAAAATAATATAATTTAAAAAAAACTAAAGAAAGAAAAAAAAGAAATTTTTTTGAAAAAGTGGTCGAAGCTGGGATTCGAACAACTGTCTCCTCCCTCCAACCTCGACTTGCCAGTCAGGTGTCCTACCACCAGACCAAGGCGGTACGGAAAGAAAGAAACAATTTCGCTCCAAAAGCCGTTTCTCGGTTACCTATGCAATAGACATTTAGGGCCCCACTTGGGCCCTTTTAATTAACATATAAAAATTTCTTTCGGCAGGCATGATTGGACCATAGAGGCCTACCTTGAGACCGAGTTTGAAAATTATAACTTAATAGTAAAGGGAGCTAGGAGGTCTCGAAGCCTGAACCTTTTTCTCGAC
Organism: Parasteatoda lunata; assembly: GCA_949128135.1. Lineage (NCBI taxonomy): Eukaryota > Metazoa > Arthropoda > Arachnida > Araneae > Theridiidae > Parasteatoda > Parasteatoda lunata. The sequence goes on from OX421980.1 coordinate 74,343,507, forward strand.
ATTTCGCTTTTTTTAAAATTTTTTTTATTATTTTTTCAAAAAGTGTTCTTTAACAAAGAAAGTTGCTCGTTTTTATACACAGAACACCTTACGCACTATGAACTACCTAAAATGTTGCAAAAGGAGTCGAAAAATAACAATTAAACTGATTTTCCTAGATTTTTCCAGTTTTTCCCATTTTCCTAATTAAAAAAAAATATTTCCTACTTGCATGACCCTCTAGAATATCGAAAAATACATCTAAAAAATAATATAATTTAAAAAAAACTAAAGAAAGAAAAAAAAGAAATTTTTTTGAAAAAGTGGTCGAAGCTGGGATTCGAACAACTGTCTCCTCCCTCCAACCTCGACTTGCCAGTCAGGTGTCCTACCACCAGACCAAGGCGGTACGGAAAGAAAGAAACAATTTCGCTCCAAAAGCCCTTTCTCGGTTACCTATGCAATAGACATTTAGGGCCCCACTTGGGCCCTTTTAATTAACATATAAAAATTTCTTTCGGCAGGCATGATTGGACCATAGAGGCCTACCTTGAGACCGAGTTTGAAAATTATAACTTAATATTAAAGGGAGCTAGGAGGTCTCGAAGCCTGAACCTTATTCTCGAGATTTCGACTTTTTTAAAATTATTTCCATTATTATTCCAAAAAGAGTTATTTAACAAAGAAAGTTGCTTGATTATATACACAGAACACCTTATGCATGATAGACTTCCTAAAATGTTACAAAAAGAGTCGAGAAATAACAAATACACTGATTTTCCTAGATTTTTCCCGTTTTTTCCTATTTTCCCATTTAAAAAACATTTCCTACATGCAGCACTCTGCAGAACATCGAAAAACACTTCTAAAAAATAATATAATGTGAAATAAACAAAAGAAAGAAATAAAGAAATTTTTTTGAAAATGTGGTCAAAGCTGGGATTCGAACCCCCGTCCCCTCCCTCCAACCTCGACTTGCCAGTCAGGTGTCCTAACACCAGACCAAGGCGGTACGGAAAGACAGAAACAATTTCGTTTCAAAAGCCCTTTCTCAGTTACCTATGCAATAGACATTTAGGGCACCACTGGGGCCCTTCTAATTAACATATAAAAATTTCCTTCGACAGGCATGATTGAACCATAGAGGCATACCTTGAGACCGAGTTTGAAAATTTTAACTTAATATTAAAGGTTACTAGGAGGTCTCGAAGTCTGAACCTTAATCTCAACATTTCGTCTTTTTCATAATTTTTTTTATTATTATTCCAAAAACTGTTCTTTAACAAAGAAAGATGCTCGATTTTATACACAGAACACCTTATGCATGATAGACTACCTTAAATGTTGCAATAGGAGTCAAAAAATAGCAAATAAACAGATTTTCCTAGAGTTTTCCAGTTTTTTCCAATTTTCCTAATTAAAAAAAAATTTCCTACATGCAGGACCCTCCAGAATATCGAAAAACACATCTGAAAAATAATATAATGTAAAATAAACAAAAGAAGGAAAAAAAGAAATATTTTTGAAAAAGTGGTCGAAGCTGGGATTCGAACCACTGACCCCTCCCTCCAACCTCGACTTGCCAGTCAGGTGTCCTACCACCAGACCAAGGTGGTACGAAAAGAAAGAAACAATTTCGCTTCAAAAGCCCTTACTCGGTTACCTATGCAATAGACATTTAGGGCACCACTGGGGCCCTCCTAATTAACATATAAAAATTTCCTTCGACAGGCATGATTGAACCAAAGAGGCCTACCTTGAGACAGAGTTTGAAAATTATAACTTAATATTAAATGGAGCTAGGAGGTCTCGAAGCCTGAACCTTATTCTCGACATTGCGACTTTTTTTAAATTTTTTTTATTATTATTCCAAAAAGTGTTCTTTACCAAAGAAGGATGCTCGATTTTATACACAGAACTCCTTTTGCATGATAGACTACCTTAAATGTTGCAGACTACCTTAAATGTAGTCGAAAAATAACAAATAAACAGATTTTCCTCGATTTTTCCAGTTTTTTCCCATTTTCCTAATTAAAAAATAAATCCTACATGCAGGACCCTCCAGAATATCGAAAAACACATCTAAAAAATAATCACCAGACCAAGGCGGTACGGAAAGAAAGAAACAATTTCGCTTGAAAAGCTCTTTCTCGGTTACCTATGCAATAGACGTTTAGGGCCCCACTGGGGCCCTTCTAATTAACATATAAAAATTTCCTTCGGCGGGCATGATAGGACCATAGAGGCCTATCTTGGGACCGAGTTTGAAAATTATAACTCAATATTAAAGGATTAAAGGGATTAAAGGGGAAAAAGTGGTCGAAGCTGGGATTCGAACAACTGTCTCCTCCCTCCAACCTCGACTTGCCAGTCAGGTGTCCTACCACCAGACCAAGGCGGTACGGAAAGAAAGAAACAATTTCGCTCCAAAAGCCCTTTCTCGGTTACCTATGCAATAGACATTTAGGGCCCCACTTGGGCCCTTTTAATTAACATATAAAAATTTCTTTCGGCTGGCATGATTGGACCATAGAGGCCTACCTTGAGATCGAGTTTGAAAATTATAACTTAATAGTAAAGGGAGCTAGGAGGTCTCGAAGCCTGAACCTTATTCTCGACATTGCGACTTTTTTTAAATTTTTTTTATTATTATTCCAAAAAGTGTTCTTTACCAAAGAAGGATGCTCGATTTTATACACAGAACACCTTTTGCATGATAGACTACCTTAAATGTTGCAGACTACCTTAAATGTAGTCGAAAAATAACAAATAAACAGATTTTCCTCGATTTTTCCAGTTTTTTCCCATTTTCCTAATTAAAAAATAAATCCTACATGCAGGACCCTCCAGAATATCGAAAAACACATCTAAAAAATAATCACCAGACCAAGGCGGTACGGAAAGAAAGAAACAATTTCGCTTGAAAAGCTCTTTCTCGGTTACCTATGCAATAGACGTTTAGGGCCCCACTGGGGCCCTTCTAATTAACATATAAAAATTTCCTTCGGCGGGCATGATAGGACCATAGAGGCCTATCTTGGGACCGAGTTCGAAAATTATAACTCAATATTAAAGGATTAAAGGGATTAAAGGGGAAAAAGTTTTCGAAGCTGGGATTCGAACAACTGTCTCCTCCCTCCAACCTCGACTTGCCAGTCAGGTGTCCTACCACCAGACCAAGGCGGTACGGAAAGAAAGAAACAATTTCGCTCCAAAAGCCCTTTCTCGGTTACCTATGCAATAGACATTTAGGGCCCCACTTGGGCCCTTTTAATTAACATATAAAAATTTCTTTCGGCAGGCATGATTGGACCATAGAGGCCTACCTTGAGACCGAGTTTGAAAATTATAACTTAATAGTAAAGGGAGCTAGGAGGTCTCGAAGCCTGAACCTTATTCTCGACATTTCGTCTTTTTTTAAATTTTTTTTTTATTATTTCAAAAAGTGTTCTTTAACAAAGAAAGTTGCTCGATTTTATACACAGAACACCTTACGCATGATAAACTATCCAAAATGTTGCAAAAGGAGTCGAAAAATAACAAATAAACTGATTTTCCTAGATTTTTCCAGTTTTTCCCATTTTCCTAATTAAAAAAAAAATTTACTACATGCATGACCCTCTAGAATATCGAAAAACACATATAAAAACTAATATCATGTAAAAAAACTAAAGAAAGAAAAAAAAGAAATTTTTTTGAAAAAGTGTCCCCAGCTGGGTTTTGAACCCCTGACCCCTCCCTCCAGTCTTGACCTGCCAGTCAGGTGTCCTACCAACAGACCAAGGCGGTACGGAAAGAAAGAAACAATTTCGCTTCAAAAGCCCTTTCTCGGTTACCTATGCAATAGACATTTAGGGCCCCACTGGGGCCCTTCTAATTAACATATAAAAATTTCCTTCGGCAGGCATGATTTGACCATAGAGGCCTACCATGAGACCGAGTTTGAAAACTTTAACTTAATATTAAAGGGAGCTAGGAGGTCTCGAAGCCTGAAGCTTATTCTCGACATTTCGTCTTTTTTAAAAATTTTTTTTTATTATTTCAAAAAGTGTTCTGTAATCAAGAAAGTTGCTCGATTTTATACACAGAACACCTTACGCATGATAAACTATCCAAAATGTTGCAAAAGGAGTCGAAAAATAACAAATTAACTGATTCTCCTAGATTTTTCCAGTTTTTCCCATTTTCCTAATTAAAAAAAAATTTCCTACATGCATGACCCTCTAGAATATCGAAAAACACATTTAAAAAATAATATAATGTAAAAAAAACTAAAGAAAGAAAAAAAAGTAATTTTTTTGAAAAAGTGTCCCCAGCTGGGTTTCGAACCCCTTACCCCTCCCTCCAGTCTCGACTTGCCAGTCAGGTGTCCTACCACCAGACCAAGGTGGTACGAAAAGAAAGAAACAATTTCGCTTCAAAAGCCCTTTCTTGGTGACCTACGCAATGGACCTTTAGGGCCCCACTGGGGGCCTCCTAATTAACATATAAAAATTTCCTTTTGCAGGCACGATTGGACCATAGAGGTCTATCTTGAGACCGAGTTTGATAATTATAACTTAATATTAAATGGAGCTAGGAGGTCTCGAAGCCTGAACCTTATTCTCGACATTGCGACTTTTTTTAAATTTCTTTTATTATTATTCCAAAAAGTGTTCTTTAACAAAGAAGGATGCTCGATTTTATACACAGAACACCTTATGCATGATAGACTACCTAAAATGTTGCAAAAGGAGTCAAAAAATAACAAATAAACTGATTTTCCTAGATTATTCCAGTTTTTCCCATTTTCCTAATTAAAAAAAAATTTCCTACATGCATGACCCTCTAGAATATCGAAAAACACATTTAAAAAATAATATATTGTAAAAAAAACTAAAGAAAGAAAAAAAAGAAATTTTTTTGAAAAAGTGTCCCCAGCTGGGTTTCGAACACCTGACCCCTCCCTCCAACCTCGACTTGCCAGTCAAGTGTCCTACCACCAGACCTAGGTGGTACGGAAAGAAAGAAACAATTTCGCTTCAAAGGCCCTTTCTTGGTGACCTACGCAATAGACTTTAGGGCCCCACTGGGGGCCTCCTAATTAACATATAAAAATTTCCTTTTGTAGGCATGATTGGACGATAGTGGCCTACCTTGTGACCGAGTTTGAAAATTATAACTCAATACTAAAGGGAGCTAGGAGGTCTCGAAGCCTGAACCTGATTCTCGACATTTCGACTTTTTAAAAAAAAATTTTTATTATTATTCCAAAAAGTGTTCTTTATCAAAGAAAGATGCTCGATTTTATACACAGAACACCTTACGCATTATAAACTATCCAAAATGTTGCAAAAGGAGTCGAAAAATAACAAATTAACTGATTCTCCTAGATTTTTCCAGTTTTTCCCATTTTCCTAATTAAAAAAAAATTTCCTACATGCATGACCCTCTAGAATATCGAAAAACACATTTAAAAAATAATATAATGTAAAAAAAACTAAAGAAAGAAAAAAAAGTAATTTTTTTGAAATAGTGTCCCCAGCTGGGTTTCGAACCCCTTACCCCTCCCTCCAGTCTCGACTTGCCAGTCAGGTGTCCTACCACCAGACCAAGGTGGTACGGAAAGAAAGAAACAATTTCGCTTCAAAAGCCCTTTCTTGGTGAACTACGCAATAGACTTTAAGGGCCCCACTTGGGGCCTCCTAATTAACATATAAAAATTTCCTTTTGCAGGCATGGTTGGACCATAGAGGCCTACCTTGAGACCGAGTTTGAAAATTATAACTGAATATTAAAGGGAGCTAGGAGGTCTCGAAGCCTGAACCTTATTCTCGACATTGCGACTTTTTTTAAATTTCTTTTATTATTATTCCAAAAAGTGTTCTTTATCAAAGAAAGATGCTCGATTTTATACACAGAACACCTTATGCATGATAGACTACCTAAAATGTTGCAAAAGGAGTCGAAAAATAGGAAATTAACTGATTTTTCTAGATTTTTCCAGTTTTTTCCCATTTTCCTAATTAAAAAAAATTTCTACATGCAGGACCCTCCTGAATATCGAAAAACACATCTAAAAAATAATATAATGTAAAAAAATCAAAAGATAGAAAAAAAAGAAATTTTTTTGAAAAAGTGTCCGCAGCTGGCATTCGAACCCCGGACTCCTCTCTCCAGCCTCGACTTGCCAGTCAGGTGTCCTACCACCAGACCAAGGCGGTACGGAAAGAAAGAAACAATTTCGCTTCAAATGGCCTTTCTCAGTTACCTATGCAATAGAACTTTAGGACCCAACTTGGGCCCTCCTAATGGACATATAAAAATTTTATACGGCAGGCATGATTGGACTATAGAGGCCTACCTTGGGACCGAGTTTGAAAATTATAACTTAATATTACAGGGAGCTAGGAGGTCTCGAAACCTGAACCTTATTCTAGACATTTCGACTTTTTTAAAAAATTTTTTATTATTATCCCAAAAAGTGTTCTTTAACAAAGAAAGATGCTCGATTTTATACACAGAACACCTTATGCATGATAGACTACCTAAAATGTTGCAAAAGGAGTCGAAAAATAAGAAATAAACTGATTTTTCTAGATTTTCCAGTTTTTTCCCATTTTCCTAATTAAAAAAAATTTCTATATGCAGGACCCACCAGAATTTCGAAAAACACATCTAAAAAATAATATAATGTAAAATAAACAAAAGACAGAAAAAAAAGAAATTCTTTTGAAAAAGTGCCCTAGCAGGGATTCGAACCCCTGTCGAATTTTATAATTTTTATAATTTAAAAAAAAATTTCCTACACTCAGGACCCTCCAGAATATCGAAAAACACATCTAAAAAATAATATAGTGTAAAATAAACAAAAGAAAGAAAAAAAGAAATTTTTTTGAAAAAGTGTCCGCAGCTGGGTTTCGAACCCCTGACCCCTCCCTGCAGTCTGGACCTGCCAGTCAGGTATCCTACCACCAGACCAAGGAGGTACGGAAAGAAAGAAACAATTTTGCTTCCAAAGCCCTTTCTCGGTTCCCTATGCAATAAACAATACTGGGGCGCTCCTAAAGGACATATAAAAATTTCCTTAGGAAGGCATATTTGGACCATAGAGGCCTACCTTGAGACCAAGTTTGATAATTATAACTTAATATTAAATGGATCTAGGAGGTCTCGAAGCCTGAACCTTATTCTCGACATTGCGACTTTTTTAAAATTTTTTTTTTTTATTATTATTCCAAAAAGTGTTCTTTAACAAAGAAGGATGCTCGATTTTATACACAGAACACCTTATGCATGATAGACTACCTTAAATGTTGCAAAAGGAGTCGAAAAATAACAAATAAACTGATTTTCCTAGATTTTTCCAGTTTTTCCCATTTTCCTAATTAAAAAAAAAATTTCCAACATGCATGTCCGTCTAGAATATCGAAAAACACATCTGAAAAATAATATAATGTAAAAAAACTAAAGAAAGAAAATAAAGAAATTTTTCTGAAAAAGTATCAGCAGCTGAGATTCGAACCCCCGACCCCTCCCTCCAGTCTCGACTTGCCAGTCAGGTGTCCTACCACCAGACAAGGGTGGTACGAAAAGAAAGAAACAATTTCGCTTCAAAAGCCCTTTCTTGGTGACCTACGCAATAGACATTTAGGGCCCCACTGGGGCCCTTCTAATTAACATATAAAAATTTCCTTCGGCAGGCATGATTTGACCATAGAGGCCTACCATGAGACCGAGTTTGAAAATTTTAACTTAATATTAAAGGGAGCTAGGAGGTCTCGAAGCCTGAAGCTTATTCTCGACATTTCGTCTTTTTTAAAAATTTTTTTTTATTATTTCAAAAAGTGTTCTGTAACTAAGAAAGTTGCTCAATTTTATACACAGAACACCTTACGCATGATAAACTATCCAAAATGTTGCAAAAGGAGTCGAAAAATAACAAATTAACTGATTCTCCTAGATTTTTCCAGTTTTTCCCATTTTCCTAATTAAAAAAAATTTCCTACATGCATGACCCTCTAGAATATCGAAAAACACATTTAAAAAATAATATAATGTAAAAAAAACTAAAGAAAGAAAAAAAAGTAATTTTTTTGAAAAAGTGTCCCCAGCTGGGTTTCGAACCCCTTACCCCTCCCTCCAGTCTCAACTTGCCAGTCAGGTGTCCTACCACCAGACCAAGGTGGTACAGAAAGAAAGAAACAATTTCGCTTCAAAAGCCCTTTCTTGGTGAACTACGCAATAGACTTTAGGGCCCCACTAGGGGCCTCCTAATTAACATATAAAAATTTCCTTTTGCAGCCATGGTTGGACCATAGAGGCCTACCTTGAGACCGAGTTTGAAAATTATAACTTAATATCAAATGGAGCTAGGAGGTCTCGAAGCCTGAACCTTATTCTCGACATTGCGACTTTTTTTAAATTTCTTTTATTATTATTCCAAAAAGTGTTCTTTAACAAAGAAGGATGCTCGATTTTATACACAGAACACCTTATGCATGATAGACTACCTAAAATGTTGCAAAAGGAGTCAAAAAATAACAAATAAACTGATTTTCCTAGATTATTCCAGTTTTTCCCATTTTCCTAATTAAAAAAAAATTTCCTACTTGCATGACCCTCTAGAATATCGAAAAACACATTTAAAAAATAATATAATGTAAAAAAAACTAAAGAAAGAAAAAAAAGAAATTTTTTTGAAAAAGTGTCCCCAGCTGGGTTTCGAACACCTGACCCCTCCCTCCAACCTCGACTTGCCAGTCAAGTGTCCTACCACCAGACCAAGGTGGTACGGAAAGAAAGAAACAATTTCGCTTCAAAGGCCCTTTCTTGGTGACCTACGCAATAGAATTTAGGGCCCCACTGGGGGCCTCCTAATTAACATATAAAAATTTCCTTTTGTAGGCATGATTGGACGATAGAGGCCTACCTTGTGACCGAGTTTGAAAATTATAACTCAATATTAAAGGGAGCTAGGAGGTCTCGAAGCCTGAACCTGATTCTCGACATTTCGACTTTTTTAAAAAAATTTTTTATTATTATTCCAAAAAGTGTTCTTTATCAAAGAAAGATGCTCGATTTTATACACAGAACACCTTACGCATGATAAAATATCCAAAATGTTGCAAAAGGAGTCGAAAATTAACAAATAAACAGATTTTCCTCGATTTTTCCAGTTTTTTCCCATTTTCCTAATTAAAAAATAAATCCTACATGCAGGACCCTCCAGAATATCGAAAAACACATCTAAAAAATAATCACCAGACCAAGGCGGTACGGAAAGAAAGAAACAATTTCGCTTGAAAAGCTCTTTCTCGGTTACCTATGCAATAGACATTTAGGGCCCCACTGGGGCCCTCCTATTTAAAATATAAAAATTTCCTTCGGCGGGCATGATAGGACCATAGAGGCCTATCTTGGGACCAAATTTGAAAATTATAACTCAATATTAAAGGATTAAAGGGAGCTAGGAGGTCTCGAAGCCTGAACCTTATTCTCGACATTTCGACTTTTTTTAAATTTTTTTTTATTATTATTCCAAAAAGTGTTCTTTATCAAAGAAAGATGCTCGATTTTATACACAGATTACCTTATGCATGATAAACTACCTAAAATAATGCAAAAGGAGTCGAAAAATAATAAATAAACCGATTTTCCTAGATTTTTCAAGTTTTTCCAATTTTCCTAATTAAAAAAAAATTTCTTACATGCATGACCCTCTAGAATATCGAGAAACACATCTGAAAAATAATATAAAGTAAAAAAAACTAAAGAAAGAAAAAAAAGACATTTTTTTGAAAAAGTGTCCGCAGCTGAGATTCGAACCCCGAGCCCTCCCTCCAGTCTCGACTTGCCAGTCAGGTGTTCTACCACCAGACCAAGGTGGTACGAAAAGAAAGAAACAATTTCGCTTCAAAAGCCCTTTCTTGGTGACCTACGCAATAGACCGTTAGGGCCCCACTGAAGGCCTCCTAATTAACATATAAAAATTTCCTTTTGCAGGCATGATTGGACCATAGAGGCCTACTTTGAGACCGAGTTTGATATATATAACTTAATATTAAATGGAGCTAGGAGGTCTCGAAGCCTGAACCTTATTCTCGACATTTCGTCTTTTTTTAAATTTTTTTTTTATTATTTCAAAAAGTGTTCTTTAACAAAGAAAGTTGCTCGATTTTATACACAGAACACCTTACGCATGATAAACTATCCAAAATGTTGCAAAAGGAGTCGAAAAATAACAAATAAACTGATTTTCCTAGATTTTTCCAGTTTTTCCCATTTTCCTAATTAAAAAAAAAATTTACTACATGCATGACCCTCTAGAATATCGAAAAACACATATAAAAAATAATATCATGTAAAAAAACTAAAGAAAGAAAAAAAAGAAATTTTTTTGAAAAAGTGTCCCCAGCTGGGTTTTGAACCCCTGACCCCTCCCTCCAGTCTTGACCTGCCAGTCAGGTGTCCTACCAACAGACCAAGGCGGTACGGAAAGAAAGAAACAATTTCGCTTCAAAAGCCCTTTCTCGGTTACCTATGCAATAGACATTTAGGGCCCCACTGGGGCCCTTCTAATTAACATATAAAAATTTCCTTCGGCAGGCATGATTTGACCATAGAGGCCTACCATGAGACCGAGTTTGAAAACTTTAACTTAATATTAAAGGGAGCTAGGAGGTCTCGAAGCCTGAAGCTTATTCTCGACATTTCGTCTTTTTTAAAAAATTTTTTTTATTATTTCAAAAAGTGTTCTGTAATCAAGAAAGTTGCTCGATTTTATACACAGAACACCTTACGCATGATAAACTATCCAAAATGTTGCAAAAGGAGTCGAAAAATAACAAATTAACTGATTCTCCTAGATTTTTCCAGTTTTTCCCATTTTCCTAATTAAAAAAAAATTTCCTACATGCATGACCCTCTAGAATATCGAAAAACACATTTAAAAAATAATATAATGTAAAAAAAACTAAAGAAAGAAAAAAAAGTAATTTTTTTGAAAAAGTGTCCCCAGCTGGGTTTCGAACCCCTTACCCCTCCCTCCAGTCTCGACTTGCCAGTCAGGTGTCCTACCACCAGACCAAGGTGGTACGAAAAGAAAGAAACAATTTCGCTTCAAAAGCCCTTTCTTGGTGACCTACGCAATGGACCTTTAGGGCCCCACTGGGGGCCTCCTAATTAACATATAAAAATTTCCTTTTGCAGGCACGATTGGACCATAGAGGTCTATCTTGAGACCGAGTTTGATAATTATAACTTAATATTAAATGGAGCTAGGAGGTCTCGAAGCCTGAACCTTATTCTCGACATTGCGACTTTTTTTAAATTTCTTTTATTATTATTCCAAAAAGTGTTCTTTAACAAAGAAGGATGCTCGATTTTATACACAGAACACCTTATGCATGATAGACTACCTAAAATGTTGCAAAAGGAGTCAAAAAATAACAAATAAACTGATTTTCCTAGATTATTCCAGTTTTTCCCATTTTCCTAATTAAAAAAAAATTTCCTACATGCATGACCCTCTAGAATATCGAAAAACACATTTAAAAAATAATATATTGTAAAAAAAACTAAAGAAAGAAAAAAAAGAAATTTTTTTGAAAAAGTGTCCCCAGCTGGGTTTCGAACACCTGACCCCTCCCTCCAACCTCGACTTGCCAGTCAAGTGTCCTACCACCAGACCTAGGTGGTACGGAAAGAAAGAAACAATTTCGCTTCAAAGGCCCTTTCTTGGTGACCTACGCAATAGACTTTAGGGCCCCACTGGGGGCCTCCTAATTAACATATAAAAATTTCCTTTTGTAGGCATGATTGGACGATAGTGGCCTACCTTGTGACCGAGTTTAATAATTATAACTCAATATTAAAGGGAGCTAGGAGGTCTCGAAGCCTGAACCTGATTCTCGACATTTCGACTTTTTTAAAAAATTTTTTTATTATTATTCCAAAAAGTGTTCTTTATCAAAGAAAGATGCTCGATTTTATACACAGAACACCTTACGCATTATAAACTATCCAAAATGTTGCAAAAGGAGTCGAAAAATAACAAATTAACTGATTCTCCTAGATTTTTCCAGTTTTTCCCATTTTCCTAATTAAAAAAAAATTTCCTACATGCATGACCCTCTAGAATATCGAAAAACACATTTAAAAAATAATATAATGTAAAAAAAACTAAAGAAAGAAAAAAAAGTAATTTTTTTGAAAAAGTGTCCCCAGCTGGGTTTCGAACCCCTTACCCCTCCCTCCAGTCTCGACTTGCCAGTCAGGTGTCCTACCACCAGACCAAGGTGGTACGGAAAGAAAGAAACAATTTCGCTTCAAAAGCCCTTTCTTGGTGAACTACGCAATAGACTTTAAGGGCCCCACTTGGGGCCTCCTAATTAACATATAAAAATTTCCTTTTGCAGGCATGGTTGGACCATAGAGGCCTACCTTGAGACCGAGTTTGAAAATTATAACTGAATATTAAAGGGAGCTAGGAGGTCTCGAAGCCTGAACCTTATTCTCGACATTGCGACTTTTTTTAAATTTCTTTTATTATTATTCCAAAAAGTGTTCTTTATCAAAGAAAGATGCTCGATTTTATACACAGAACACCTTATGCATGATAGACTGCCTAAAATGTTGCAAAAGGAGTCGAAAAATAGGAAATTAACTGATTTTTCTAGATTTTTCCAGTTTTTTCCCATTTTCCTAATTAAAAAAAAATTCTACATGCAGGACCCTCCTGAATATCGAAAAACACATCTAAAAAATAATATAATGTAAAATAAACAAAAGAAAGAAAAGAAATTTTTTTGAAAAAGTGTCCGCAGCTGGGATTTGAACCCCCGACCCCTCCCTCCAGCATCGACTTGCCAATTAGGTGTCCTACCACCAGACCAAGGTAGCACGGAAAGAAAGAAACAATTTCGCTTCAAAAGCCCTTCCTCGGTTCCCTATGCAATAAACAATACTGGGGCCCTCCTAAAGGACATATAAAAATTCTACATGCAGGACCCTCCTGAATATCGAAAAACACATCTAAAAAATAATATAATGTAAAATAAACAAAAGAAAGAAAAGAAATTTTTTTGAAAAAGTGTCCGCAGCTGGCATTCGAACCCCGGACCCCTCTCTCCAGCCTCGACTTGCCAGTCAGGTGTCCTACCACCAGACCAAGGCGGTACGGAAAGAAAGAAACAATTTCGCTTCAAATGGCCTTTCTCAGTTACCTATGCAATAGAACTTTAGGACCCAACTTGGGCCCTCCTAATGGACATATAAAAATTTTATACGGCAGGCATGATTGGACTATAGAGGCCTACCTTGGGACCGAGTTTGAAAATTATAACTTAATATTACAGGGAGCTAGGAGGTCTCGAAACCTGAACCTTATTCTAGACATTTCGACTTTTTTAAAAAATTTTTTATTATTATCCCAAAAAGTGTTCTTTAACAAAGAAAGATGCTCGATTTTATACACAGAACACCTTATGCATGATAGACTACCTAAAATGTTGCAAAAGGAGTCGAAAAATAAGAAATAAACTGATTTTTCTAGATTTTCCAGTTTTTTCCCATTTTCCTAATTAAAAAAAATTTCTATATGCAGGACCCACCAGAATTTCGAAAAACACATCTAAAAAATAATATAATGTAAAATAAACAAAAGACAGAAAAAAAAGAAATTCTTTTGAAAAAGTGCCCTAGCAGGGATTCGAACCCCTGTCGAATTTTATAATTTTTATAATTTAAAAAAAAATTTCCTACACTCAGGACCCTCCAGAATATCGAAAAACACATCTAAAAAATAATATAGTGTAAAATAAACAAAAGAAAGAAAAAAAGAAATTTTTTTGAAAAAGTGTCCGCAGCTGGGTTTCGAACCCCTGACCCCTCCCTGCAGTCTGGACCTGCCAGTCAGGTATCCTACCACCAGACCAAGGAGGTACGGAAAGAAAGAAACAATTTTGCTTCCAAAGCCCTTTCTCGGTTCCCTATGCAATAAACAATACTGGGGCGCTCCTAAAGGACATATAAAAATTTCCTTAGGAAGGCATATTTGGACCATAGAGGCCTACCTTGAGACCAAGTTTGATAATTATAACTTAATATTAAATGGATCTAGGAGGTCTCGAAGCCTGAACCTTATTCTCGACATTGCGACTTTTTTAAAATTTTTTTTTTTTATTATTATTCCAAAAAGTGTTCTTTAACAAAGAAGGATGCTCGATTTTATACACAGAACACCTTATGCATGATAGACTACCTTAAATGTTGCAAAAGGAGTCGAAAAATAACAAATAAACTGATTTTCCTAGATTTTTCCAGTTTTTCCCATTTTCCTAATTAAAAAAAAAATTTCCAACATGCATGTCCGTCTAGAATATCGAAAAACACATCTGAAAAATAATATAATGTAAAAAAACTAAAGAAAGAAAATAAAGAAATTTTTCTGAAAAAGTATCAGCAGCTGAGATTCGAACCCCCGACCCCTCCCTCCAGTCTCGACTTGCCAGTCAGGTGTCCTACCACCAGACAAGGGTGGTACGAAAAGAAAGAAACAATTTCGCTTCAAAAGCCCTTTCTTGGTGACCTACGCAATAGACATTTAGGGCCCCACTGGGGGCCTCCTAATTAACATATAAAAATTTCCTTTTGCAGGCATGATTGGACCATAGAGGCCTATCTTGAGACCGAGTTTGATAATTATAACTTAATATTAAATGGAGCTAGGAGGTCTCGAAGCCTGAACCTTATTCTCGACATTGCGACTTTTTTTAAATTTCTTTTATTATTATTCCAAAAAGTGTTCTTTAACAAAGAAGGATGCTCGATTTTATAGACAGAACACCTTACGCATGATAAACTATCCAAAATGTTGCAAAAGGAGTCGAAAAATAACAAATAAACTGATTTTCCTAGATTTTTCCAGTTTTTCCCATTTTCCTAATTAAAAAAAAATTTCCTACATGCATGACCCTCTAGAATATCGAAAAACACATTTAAAAAATAAGATAATGTAAAAAAAACTAAAGAAAGAAAAAAAAGAAATTTTTTTGAAAAAGTGTCCCCAGCTGGGTCTCGAACCCCAGACCCCTCCCTCCAGTCGGGACCTGCCAGTCAGGTGTCCTACCACCAGAACAAGGTGGTACGGAGAGAAAGAAACAATTTCGCTTCAAAAGCCCTTACTCGGTTGCCTATGCAATAGACCTTTAGGGCCCCACTGGGTCCCTCCTAATTAACATATAAAAATTTCCTTCAACAGGCATGATTGGACCATAGAGGCCTATCTTGGGACCGAGTTTGAAAATTATAACTCAATATTAAAGGGAGCTAGGAGGTCTCGAAGCCTGAACCTTATTCTCGACATTTCGACTTTTTTAAATTTTTTTTTTATTATTATTCCAAAAAGTGTTCTTTATCAAAGAAAGATGCTCGATTTTATACACAGAACACCTTATGCAGAATAAACTACCTAAAATGTTGCAAAAGGAGTCGAAAAATAACAAATAAACCGATTTTCCTAGATTTTTCCAGTTTTTCCCATTTTCCTAATTAAAAAAAAAATTTCCTACATGCATGACCCTCTAGAATATCGAAAAACACATTTAAAAAATAATATAATGTAAAAAAAACTAAAGAAAGAAAAAAAAGAAATTTTTTTGAAAAAGTGGTCGAAGCTGGGATTCGAACCCCCATCCCCTACCTCCAACCTCGACTTGCCAGTTGCCAGTCAGGTGTCCTACCGCCAGACCAAGGTGGTACGGAAAGAAAGAAACAATTTCGCTTCAAAAGCCCTTACTCAGTTGCCTATGCAATAGACCTTTAGGGCCCCACTGGGTCCCTCCTAATTAACATATAAAAATTTCCTTCAACAGGCATGATTGGACCATAGCGGCCTATCTTGGGACCGAGTTTGAAAATTATAACACAATATTAAAAGGAGCTAGGAGGTCTCGAAGCCTGAACCTTATTCTCGACATTTCGACTTTTTTAAATTTTTTTTTTATTATTATTCCAAAAAGTGTTCTTTATCAAAGAAAGATGCTCGATTTTATACACAGAACACCTTATGCAGAATAAACTACCTAAAATGTTGCAAAAGGAGTCGAAAAATAACAAATAAACCGATTTTCCTAGATTTTTCCAGTTTTTCCCATTTTCCTAATTAAAAAAAAAATTTCCTACATGCATGACCCTCTAGAATATCGAAAAACACATTTAAAAAATAATATAATGTAAAAAAAACTAAAGAAAGAAAAAAAAGAAATTTTTTTGAAAAAGTGGTCGAAGCTGGGATTCGAACCCCCATCCCCTCCCTCCAACCTTGACTTGCCAGTCAGGTGTCCTACCGCCAGGCCAAGGTGGTACGGAAAGAAAGAAACAATTTCGCTTCAAAAGCCCTTACTCAGTTGCCTATGCAATAGACCTTTAGGGCCCCACTGGGTCCCTCCTAATTAACATATAAAAATTTCCTTCAACAGGCATGATTGGACCATAGCGGCCTATCTTGGGACCGAGTTTGAAAATTATAACACAATATTAAAGGGAGCTAGGAGGTCTCGAAGCCTGAACCTTATTCTCGACATTTCGACTTTTTTTAAATTTTTTTTTATTATTATTCCAAAAAGTGTTCTTTATCAAAGAAAGATGCTCGATTTTATACACAGAACACCTTATGCAGAATAAACTACCTAAAATGTTGCAAAAGGAGTCGAAAAATAACAAATAAACCGATTTTCCTAGATTTTTCCAGTTTTTCCCATTTTCCTAATTAAAAAAAAAATTTCCTACATGCATGACCCTCTAGAATATCGAAAAACACATTTAAAAAATAAGATAATGTAAAAAAAACTAAAGAAAGAAAAAAAAGAAATTTTTTTGCAAAAGTGGTCGAAGCTGGGATTCGAACCCCCGTCCCCTCCCTCCAACCTCGTCTTGCCAGTCAGGTGTCCTACCACCAGACCAAGTTGGTACGGAGAGAAAGAAACAATTTCGCTTCAAAGGCCATTTCTTGGTGACCTACGCAATAGACTTTAGGGCCCCACTGGGGGCCTCCTAATTAACATATAAAAATTTCCTTTTGCAGACATGATTAGACTATAGAGGCCTACCTTGAGACCGAGGTTGAAAATTATAACTCAATATTAAAGGGAGCTAGGAGGTCTCGAAGCCTGAACCTTATTCTCGACATTTCGACTTTTTTAAAAAAAATTTTTATTATTATTCCAAAAAGTGTTCTTTATCAAAGAAAGATGCTCGATTTTATACACAGATTACCTTATGCATGATAAACTACCTAAAATAATGCAAAAGGAGTCGAAAAATAATAAATAAACCGATTTTCCTAGATATTTCCAGTTTTTCCAATTTTCCTAATTAAAAAAAAATTTCTTACATGCATGACCCTCTAGAATATCGAAAAACACATCTGAAAGATAATATAAAGTAAAAAAAACTAAAGAAAGAAAAAAAAGACATTTTTTTGAAAAAGTGTTCCCAGCTGGGTTTCGAACCCCTGACCCCTCCCTCCAGTCTTGACCTGTCAGTCAGGTGTCCTACCAACAGACCAAGGCGGTACGGAAAGAAAGAAACAATTTCGCTTCAAAAGCCCTTTCTCGGTTACCTATGCAATAGACATTTAGGGCCCCACTGGGGCCCTTCTAATTAACATATAAAAATTTCCATCGGCAGGCATGATTTGACCATAGAGGCCTACCATGAGACCGAGTTTGAAAATTTTAACTTAATATTAAAGGGAGCTAGGAGGTCTCGAAGCCTGAAGCTTATTCTCGACATTTCGTCTTTTTTAAAATTTTTTTTTTTATTATTTCAAAAAGTGTTCTGTAACCAAGAAAGTTGCTCGATTTTATACACAGAACACCTTACGCATGATAAACTATCCAAAATGTTGCAAAAGGAGTCGAAAAATAACAAATTAACTGATTCTCCTAGATTTTTCCAGTTTTTCCCATTTTCCTAATTAAAAAAAAATTTCCTACATGCAGGACCCTCCAGAATATCGAAAAACACATCTAAAAAATAATATAATGTAAAATAAACAAAAGAAAGAAAAAAAGAAATTTTTTTGAAAAAGTGGTCGAAGCTGGGATTCGAACCCCCGTCCCTTCCCTCCAACCTCGACTTCGCAGTCAGGTGTCCTACCACCAGACCAAGGCGGTACGGAAAGAAAGAAACAATTTCGCTTCAAAAGCCTTTTCTCGGTTACCTATGCAATAGACATTTAGGGCCCCACTGGGGCCCTCCTAATTAACATATAAAAATTTCCTTCGGCAGGCATGATTGGACCATAGAGGCCTACCTTGAAAACGAGTTTGAAAATTATAACTTAATATTAAATGTTGCTAGGATGTCTCGAAGCCTGAACCTTATTCTCGACATATCGTCTTTTTCATAATTTTTTTAAATATTATTCCAAAAAGTGTTCTTTAACAAAGAAAGATTCTCGATTTTATAAACAGAACACCTTATGCATGATAGACTACCTTAAATGATGCAATAGGAGTCGAAAAATAACAAATAAACAGATTTTCCTAGATTTTTCCAGTTTTTTCCCATTTTCCTAATTAAAAAAAAAATTCCTACCTGCATGACCCTCCAGAATATCGAAAAACACATCTAAAAAATAATATAATGCAAAATAAACAAAAGAAAGAAAAAAAGAAATTTTTTTGAAAAAGTGGTCAACGCTGGGATTCGAACCCCCGTCCCTTCCCTCCAACCTCGACATCGCAGTCAGGTGTCCTACCACCAGACCAAGGCGGTACGGAAAGAAAGAAACAATTTCGCTTCAAAAGCCTTTTCTCGGATACCTATGCAATAGACATTTAGGGCCCCACTGGGGCCCTCCTAATTAACATATAAAAATTTCCTTCAGCAGGCATGATTGGACCATAGAGGCCTACCTTGAAAACGAGTTTGAAAATTATAACTTAATATTAAATGTTGCTAGGATGTCTCGAAGCCTGAACCTTATTCTCGACATTTCGTCTTTTTCATAATTTTTTTTAATATTATTCCAAAAAGTGTTCTTTAACAAAGAAAGATGCTCGATTTTATAAACAGAACACCTTATGCATGATAGACTACCTTAAATGATGCAATAGGAGTCGAAAAATAACAAATAAACAGATTTTCCTAGATTTTTCCAGTTTTTTCCCATTTTCCTAATTAAAAAAAAAATTCCTACCTGCATGACCCTCCAGAATATCGAAAAACACATTTAAAAAATAATATAATGCAAAATAAACAAAAGAAAGAAAAAAAGAAATTTTTTTGAAAATGTGTCTGCAGCTGAGATTCGAACCCCCGACCCCTCCCTTCAGTCTCCACTTGGCAGTCAGCTGTCCTGCCACCAGACCAAGGCGGTACGGAAATAAAGAAACAATTTCGCTTCAATAGCCCTTTCTCGGTTGCCTACGCAATAGACATTTAGGGCCCCACTGAGCCCTTCTAATTAACATATAAAAATTTCTTTCGGCAGGCATGATTGGACTATAGAGGCCTACCTTGAGACCGAGTTTGAAAATTATAACACAATATTAAAAGGAGCTAGGAGGTCTCGAAGCCTGAACCTTATTCTCGACATTTCGACTTTTTTAAATTTTTTTTTTATTATTATTCCAAAAAGTGTTCTTTATCAAAGAAAGATGCTCGATTTTATACACAGAACACCTTATGCAGAATAAACTACCTAAAATGTTGCAAAAGGAGTCGAAAAATAACAAATAAACCGATTTTCCTAGATTTTTCCAGTTTTTCCCATTTTCCTAATTAAAAAAAAAATTTCCTACATGCATGACCCTCTAGAATATCGAAAAACACATTTAAAAAATAATATAATGTAAAAAAAACTAAAGAAAGAAAAAAAAGAAATTTTTTTGAAAAAGTGGTCGAAGCTGGGATTCGAACCCCCATCCCCTCCCTCCAACCTTGACTTGCCAGTCAGGTGTCCTACCGCCAGACCAAGGTGGTACGGAAAGAAAGAAACAATTTCGCTTCAAAAGCCCTTACTCAGTTGCCTATGCAATAGACCTTTAGGGCCCCACTGGGTCCCTCCTAATTAACATATAAAAATTTCCTTCAACAGGCATGATTGGACCATAGCGGCCTATCTTGGGACCGAGTTTGAAAATTATAACACAATATTAAAGGGAGCTAGGAGGTTTCGAAGCCTGAACCTTATTCTCGACATTTCGACTTTTTTTAAATTTTTTTTTATTATTATTCCAAAAAGTGTTCTTTATCAAAGAAAGATGCTCGATTTTATACACAGAACACCTTATGCAGAATAAACTACCTAAAATGTTGCAAAAGGAGTCGAAAAATAACAAATAAACCGATTTTCCTAGATTTTTCCAGTTTTTCCCATTTTCCTAATTAAAAAAAAAATTTCCTACATGCATGACCCTCTAGAATATCGAAAAACACATTTAAAAAATAAGATAATGTAAAAAAAACTAAAGAAAGAAAAAAAAGAAATTTTTTTGAAAAAGTGGTCGAAGCTGGGATTCGAACCCCCGTCCCCTCCCTCCAACCTCGTCTTGCCAGTCAGGTGTCCTACCACCAGACCAAGTTGGTACGGAGAGAAAGAAACAATTTCGCTTCAAAGGCCATTTCTTGGTGACCTACGCAATAGACTTTAGGGCCCCACTGGGGGCCTCCTAATTAACATATAAAAATTTCCTTTTGCAGACATGATTAGACTATAGAGGCCTACCTTGAGACCGAGGTTGAAAATTATAACTCAATATTAAAGGGAGCTAGGAGGTCTCGAAGCCTGAACCTTATTCTCGACATTTCGACTTTTTTAAAAAAAATTTTTATTATTATTCCAAAAAGTGTTCTTTATCAAAGAAAGATGCTCGATTTTATACACAGATTACCTTATGCATGATAAACTACCTAAAATAATGCAAAAGGAGTCGAAAAATAATAAATAAACCGATTTTCCTAGATATTTCCAGTTTTTCCAATTTTCCTAATTAAAAAAAAATTTCTTACATGCATGACCCTCTAGAATATCGAAAAACACATCTGAAAGATAATATAAAGTAAAAAAAACTAAAGAAAGAAAAAAAAGACATTTTTTTGAAAAAGTGTTCCCAGCTGGGTTTCGAACCCCTGACCCCTCCCTCCAGTCTTGACCTGTCAGTCAGGTGTCCTACCAACAGACCAAGGCGGTACGGAAAGAAAGAAACAATTTCGCTTCAAAAGCCCTTTCTCGGTTACCTATGCAATAGACATTTAGGGCCCCACTGGGGCCCTTCTAATTAACATATAAAAATTTCCATCGGCAGGCATGATTTGACCATAGAAGCCTACCATGAGACCGAGTTTGAAAATTTTAACTTAATATTAAAGGGAGCTAGGAGGTCTCGAAGCCTGAAGCTTATTCTCGACATTTCGTCTTTTTTAAAATTTTTTTTTTTATTATTTCAAAAAGTGTTCTGTAACCAAGAAAGTTGCTCGATTTTATACACAGAACACCTTACGCATGATAAACTATCCAAAATGTTGCAAAAGGAGTCGAAAAATAACAAATTAACTGATTCTCCTAGATTTTTCCAGTTTTTCCCATTTTCCTAATTAAAAAAAAATTTCCTACATGCAGGACCCTCCAGAATATCGAAAAACACATCTAAAAAATAATATAATGTAAAATAAACAAAAGAAAGAAAAAAAGAAATTTTTTTGAAAAAGTGGTCGAAGCTGGGATTCGAACCCCCGTCCCTTCCCTCCAACCTCGACTTCGCAGTCAGGTGTCCTACCACCAGACCAAGGCGGTACGGAAAGAAAGAAACAATTTCGCTTCAAAAGCCTTTTCTCGGTTACCTATGCAATAGACATTTAGGGCCCCACTGGGGCCCTCCTAATTAACATATAAAAATTTCCTTCGGCAGGCATGATTGGACCATAGAGGCCTACCTTGAAAACGAGTTTGAAAATTATAACTTAATATTAAATGTTGCTAGGATGTCTCGAAGCCTGAACCTTATTCTCGACATATCGTCTTTTTCATAATTTTTTTAAATATTATTCCAAAAAGTGTTCTTTAACAAAGAAAGATTCTCGATTTTATAAACAGAACACCTTATGCATGATAGACTACCTTAAATGATGCAATAGGAGTCGAAAAATAACAAATAAACAGATTTTCCTAGATTTTTCCAGTTTTTTCCCATTTTCCTAATTAAAAAAAAAATTCCTACCTGCATGACCCTCCAGAATATCGAAAAACACATCTAAAAAATAATATAATGCAAAATAAACAAAAGAAAGAAAAAAAGAAATTTTTTTGAAAAAGTGGTCAACGCTGGGATTCGAACCCCCGTCCCTTCCCTCCAACCTCGACATCGCAGTCAGGTGTCCTACCACCAGACCAAGGCGGTACGGAAAGAAAGAAACAATTTCGCTTCAAAAGCCTTTTCTCGGATACCTATGCAATAGACATTTAGGGCCCCACTGGGGCCCTCCTAATTAACATATAAAAATTTCCTTCAGCAGGCATGATTGGACCATAGAGGCCTACCTTGAAAACGAGTTTGAAAGTTATAACTTAATATTAAATGTTGCTAGGATGTCTCGAAGCCTGAACCTTATTCTCGACATTTCGTCTTTTTCATAATTTTTTTTAATATTATTCCAAAAAGTGTTCTTTAACAAAGAAAGATGCTCGATTTTATAAACAGAACACCTTATGCATGATAGACTACCTTAAATGATGCAATAGGAGTCGAAAAATAACAAATAAACAGATTTTCCTAGATTTTTCCAGTTTTTTCCCATTTTCCTAATTAAAAAAAAAATTCCTACCTGCATGACCCTCCAGAATATCGAAAAACACATCTAAAAAATAATATAATGCAAAATAAACAAAAGAAAGAAAAAAAGAAATTTTTTTGAAAATGTGTCTGCAGCTGAGATTCGAACCCCCGACCCCTCCCTTCAGTCTCCACTTGGCAGTCAGCTGTCCTGCCACCAGACCAAGGCGGTACGGAAATAAAGAAACAATTTCGCTTCAATAGCCCTTTCTCGGTTGCCTACGCAATAGACATTTAGGGCCCCACTGGGGCCCTTCTAATTAACATATAAAAATTTCTTTCGGCAGGCATGATTGGACTATAGAGGCCTACCTTGAGACCGAGTTTGAAAATTATAACTTAATATTAAAGGGAGCTAGGAGGTCTCGAAGCCTGAACCTTTTTCTCGACATTTCGCCTTTTTTTAAATTTTTTTTATTATTATTTCAAAAAGTGTTCTTTAACAAAGAAAGTTGCTCGATTTTATACACAGAACACCTTATGCATGATAGACTACCTTAAATGTTGCAATATGTTGCAATAGGAGTCGAAAAATAACAAATAAACAGATTTTCCTAGATTTTTCCAGTTTTTTCCCATTTTCCAAATTAAAAAAAAATTTCCTACATGCAGGAACCTCCAGAATATCGAAAAACACATCTAAAAAATAATATAATGTAAAATAAACGAAAGAAAGAAAAAAAATTTTTTTTTTGAAAAAGTGGTCGAAGCTGGGATTCGAACCCCCTTCCCTTCCCTCCAACCTCGACTTGGCAGTTAGGTGTCCTACAACCAGACCAAGGCGGTACGGAAAGAAAGAAACAATTTCGCTTCAAAGACATTTAGGGCCCCACTGGGGCCCTCCTATTTAAAATATAAAAATTTCCTTCGGCGGGCATGATAGGACCATAGAGGCCTATCTTGGGACCGAGTTTGAAAATTATAACTCAATATTAAAGGATTAAAGGGAGCTAGGATGTCTCGAAGCCTGAACCTTATTCTCGACATTTCGACTTTTTTTAAATTTTTTTTATTATTATTCCAAAAAGTGTTCTTTATCAAAGAAAGATGCTCGATTTTATACACAGATTACCTTATGCATGATAAACTACCTAAAATAATGCAAAAGGAGTCGAAAAAATAATAAATAAACCGATTTTCCTAGATTTTTCAAGTTTTTCCAATTTTCCTAATTAAAAAAAAATTTCTTACATGCATGACCCTCTAGAATATCGAGAAACACATCTGAAAAATAATATAAAGTAAAAAAAACTAAAGAAAGAAAAAAAAGACATTTTTTTGAAAAAGTGTCCGCAGCTCAGATTCGAACCCCGAGCCCTCCCTCCAGTCTCGACTTGCCAGTCAGGTGTCCTACCACCAGACCAAGGTGGTACGAAAAGAAAGAAACAATTTCGCTTCAAAAGCCCTTTCTCGGTTACCTATGCAATAGACATTTAGGGCCCCACTGGGGCCCTTCTAATTAACATATAAAAATTTCCTTCGGCAGGCATGATTTGACCATAGAGGCCTACCATGAGACCGAGTTTGAAAATTTTAACTTAATATTAAAGGGAGCTAGGAGGTCTCGAAGCCTGAAGCTTATTCTCGACATTTCGTCTTTTTTAAAATTTTTTTTTTATTATTTCAAAAAGTGTTCTGTAACCAAGAAAGTTGCTCGATTTTATACACAGAACACCTTACGCATGATAAACTATCCAAAATGTTGCAAAAGGAGTCGAAAAATAACAAATTAACTGATTCTCCTAGATTTTTCCAGTTTTTCCCATTTTCCTAATTAAAAAAAAATTTCCTACATGCATGACCCTCTAGAATATCGAAAAACACATTTAAAAAATAATATAATGTAAAAAAAACTAAAGAAAGAAAAAAAAGTAATTTTTTTGAAAAAGTGTCCCCAGCTGGGTTTCGAACCCCTTACCCCTCCCTCCAGTCTCGACTTGCCAGTCAGGTGTCCTACCACCAGACCAAGGTGGTACGAAAAGAAAGAAACAATTTCGCTTCAAAAGCCCTTTCTTGGTGACCTACGCAATGGACCTTTAGGGCCCCACTGGGGGCCTCCTAATTAACATATAAAAATTTCCTTTTGCAGGCACGATTGGACCATAGAGGCCTATCTTAAAACCGAGTTTGATAATTATAACTTAATATTAAATGGAGCTAGGAGGTCTCGAAGCCTGAACCTTATTCTCGACATTGCAACTTTTTTTAAATTTCTTTTATTATTATTCCAAAAAGTGTTCTTTAACAAAGAAGGATGCTCGATTTTATACACAGAACACCTTATACATGATAGACTACCTAAAATGTTGCAAAAGGAGTCAAAAAATAACAAATAAACTGATTTTCCTAGATTATTCCAGTTTTTCCCATTTTCCTAATTAAAAAAAAATTTCCTACATGCAAGACCCTCTAGAATATCGAAAAACACATTTAAAAAATAATATATTGTAAAAAAAACTAAAGAAAGAAAAAAAAGAAATTTTTTGAAAAAGTGTCCCCAGCTGGGTTTCGAACACCTGACCCCTCCCTCCAACCTCGACTTGCCAGTCAAGTGTCCTACCACCAGACCAAGGTGGTACGGAAAGAAAGAAACAATTTCGCTTCAAAAGCCCTGACTCGGTTGCCTATGCAATAGACCTTTAGGGCCCCACTGGGTCCCTCCTAATTAACATATAAAAATTTCCTTCAACAGGCATGATTGGACCATAGAGGCCTATCTTGGGACCGAGTTTGAAAATTATAACTCAATATTAAAGGGAGCTAGGAGGTCTCGAAGCCTGAACCTTATTCTCGACATTTCGACTTTTTTTAATTTTTTTTTTATTATTATTCCAAAAAGTGTTCTTTATCAAAGAAAGATGCTCGATTTTATACACAGAACACCTTATGCAGAATAAACTACCTAAAATGTTGCAAAAGGAGTCGAAAAATAACAAATAAACCGATTTTCCTAGATTTTTCCAGTTTCTCTCATTTTCCTAATTAAAAAAAAAATTTCCTACATGCATGACCCTCTAGAATATCGAAAAACACATTTAAAAAATAATATAATGTAAAAAAAACTAAAGAAAGAAAAAAAAGAAATTTTTTTGAAAAAGTGGTCGAAGCTGGGATTCGAACCCCCATCCCCTCCCTCCAACCTCGACTTGCCAGTCAGGTGTCCTACCACCAGACCAAGGTGGTACGGAAAGAAAGAAACAATTTCGCTTCAAAAGCTCTTACTCAGTTGCCTATGCAATAGACCTTTAGGGCCCCACTGGGTCCCTCCTAATTAACATATAAAAATTTCCTTCAACAGGCATGATTGGACCATAGAGGCCTATCTTGGGACCGAGTTTGAAAATTATAACTCAATATTAAAGGGAGCTGGGAGGTCTCGAAGCCTGAACCTTATTCTCGACATTTCGACTTTTTTAAATTTTTTTTTTATTATTATTCCAAAAAGTGTTCTTTATCAAAGAAAGATGCTCGATTTTATACACAGAACACCTTATGCAGAATAAACTACCTAAAATGTTGCAAAAGGAGTCGAAAAATAACAAATAAACCGATTTTCCTAGATTTTTTCCAGTTTCTCTCATTTTCCTAATTAAAAAAAAAATTTCCTACATGCATGACCCTCTAGAATATCGAAAAACACATTTAAAAAATAATATAATGTAAAAAAAACTAAAGAAAGAAAAAAAAGAAATTTTTTTGAAAAAGTGGTCGAAGCTGGGATTCGAACCCCCATCCCCTCCCTCCAACCTCGACTTGCCAGTCAGGTGTCCTACCACCAGACCAAGGTGGTACGGAAAGAAAGAAACAATTTCGCTTCAAAAGCTCTTACTCAGTTGCCTATGCAATAGACCTTTAGGGCCCCACTGGGTCCCTCCTAATTAACATATAAAAATTTCCTTCAACAGGCATGATTGGACCATAGCGGCCTATCTTGGGACCGAGTTTGAAAATTATAACACAATATTAAAGGGAGCTAGGAGGTCTCGAAGCCTGAACCTTATTCTCGACATTTCGACTTTTTTTAAATTTTTTTTTATTATTATTCCAAAAAGTGTTCTTTATCAAAGAAAGATGCTCGATTTTATACACAGAACACCTTATGCAGAATAAACTACCTAAAATGTTGCTAAAAGAGTCGAAAAATAACAAATAAACCGATTTTCCTAGATTTTTCCAGTTTTTTCCATTTTCCTAATTAAAAAAAAAATTTCCTACATGCATGACCCTCTAGAATATCGAAAAACACATTTAAAAAATAAGATAATGTAAAAAAAACTAAAGAAAGAAAAAAAAGAAATTTTTTTGAAAAAGTGGTCGAAGCTGGGATTCGAACCCCCGTCCCCTCCCTCCAACCTCGACTTGCCAGTCAAGTGTCCTACCACCAGACCAAGGTGGTACGGAAAGAAAGAAACAATTTCGCTTCAAAAGCCCTGACTCGGTTGCCTATGCAATAGACCTTTAGGGCCCCACTGGGTCCCTCCTAATTAACATATAAAAATTTCCTTCAACAGGCATGATTGGACCATAGAGGCCTATCTTGGGACCGAGTTTGAAAATTATAACTCAATATTAAAGGGAGCTAGGAGGTCTCGAAGCCTGAACCTTATTCTCGACATTTCGACTTTTTTTAATTTTTTTTTTATTATTATTCCAAAAAGTGTTCTTTATCAAAGAAAGATGCTCGATTTTATACACAGAACACCTTATGCAGAATAAACTACCTAAAATGTTGCAAAAGGAGTCGAAAAATAACAAATAAACCGATTTTCCTAGATTTTTCCAGTTTCTCTCATTTTCCTAATTAAAAAAAAAAATTTCCTACATGCATGACCCTCTAGAATATCGAAAAACACATTTAAAAAATAATATAATGTAAAAAAAACTAAAGAAAGAAAAAAAAGAAATTTTTTTGAAAAAGTGGTCGAAGCTGGGATTCGAACCCCCATCCCCTCCCTCCAACCTCGACTTGCCAGTCAGGTGTCCTACCACCAGACCAAGGTGGTACGGAAAGAAAGAAACAATTTCGCTTCAAAGGCCATTTCTTGGTGACCTACGCAATAGACTTTAGGGCCCCACTGGGGGCCTCCTAATTAACATATAAAAATTTCCTTTTGCAGACATGATTGGACCATAGAGGCCTACCTTGAAACCGAGTTTGAAAATTATAACTCAATATTAAAGGGAGCTAGGAGGTCTGGAAGCCTGAACCTTATTCTCGACATTTCGACTTTTTTAAAAATTTTTTTTATTATTATTCCAAAAAGTGTTCTTTATCAAAGAAAGATACTCGATTTTATACACAGATTACCTTATGCATGATAAACTACCTAAAATAATGCAAAAGGAGTCGAAAAATAATAAATAAACCGATTTTCCTAGATTTTTCCAGTTTTTCCAATTTTCCTAATTAAAAAAAAATTTCTTACATGCATGACCCTCTAGAATATCGAAAAACACATTTAAAAAATAAGATAATGTAAAAAAAACTAAAGAAAGAAAAAAAAAGAAATTTTTTTGAAAAAGTGGTCAAAGCTGGGATTCGAACCACCGTCCCCTCCCTCCAAACTCGACTTGCCAGTCAGGTGTCCTACCACCAGACCAAGGTGGTACGGAAAGAAAGAAACAATTTCGCTTCAAAAGCCCTTACTCGGTTGCCTATGCAATAGACCTTTAAGGCCCCACTGGGTCCCTCCTAATTAACATATAAAAATTTCCTTTTGCAGGCATGATTGGACCATAGAGGCCTACCTAGAGACCGAGTTTGAAAATTATAACTCAATATTAAAGGGAGCTAGGAGGTCTCGAAGCCTGAACCTTATTCTCGACATTTCGACTTTTTTAAAAAAATTTTTTATTATTATTCCAAAAAGTGTTCTTTATCAAAGAAAGATGCTCGATTTTATACACAGATTACCTTATGCATGATAAACTACCTAAAATAATGCAAAGGAGTCGAAAAATAATAAATAAACCGATTTTCCTAGATATTTCCAGTTTTTCCAATTTTCCTAATTAAAAAAAAATTTCTTACATGCATGACCCTCTAGAATATCGAAAAACACATCTGAAAGATAATATAAAGTAAAAAAAACTAAAGAAAGAAAAAAAAGACATTTTTTTGAAAAAGTGTCCCCAGCTGGGTTTCGAACCCCTGACCCCTCCCTCCAGTCTTGACCTGTCAGTCAGGTGTCCTACCAACAGACCAAGGCGGTACGGAAAGAAAGAAACAATTTCGCTTCAAAAGCCCTTTCTCGGTTACCTATGCAATAGACATTTAGGGCCCCACTGGGGCCCTTCTAATTAACATATAAAAATTTCCATCGGCAGGCATGATTTGACCATAGAGGCCTACCATGAGACCGAGTTTGAAAATTTTAACTTAATATTAAAGGGAGCTAGGAGGTCTCGAAGCCTGAAGCTTATTCTCGACATTTCGTCTTTTTTAAAAAATTTTTTTTATTATTTCAAAAAGTGTTCTGTAACCAAGAAAGTTGCTCGATTTTATACACAGAACACCTTACGCATGATAAACTATCCAAAATGTTACAAAAGGAGTCGAAAAATAACAAATTAACTGATTCTCCTAGATTTTTCCAGTTTTTCCCATTTTCCTAATTAAAAAAAATTTCCTACATGCATGACCCTCTAGAATATCGAAAAACACATTTAAAAAATAATATAATGTAAAAAAAACTAAAGAAAGAAAAAAAAAGAAATTTTTTTGAAAAAGTGGTCGAAGCTGGTTTTCGAACCCCCATCCCCTCCCTCCAACCTCGACTTGCCAGTCAGGTGTCCTACCACCAGACCAAGTTGGTACGGAGAGAAAGAAACAATTTCGCTTCAAAGGCCATTTCTTGGAGACCTACGCAATAGACTTTAGGGCCCCACTGGGGGCCTCCTAATTAACATATAAAAATTTCCTTTTGCAGACATTATTGGACCATAGAGGCCTACCTTGAGACCGAGTTTGAAAATTATAACTCAATATTAAAGGGAGCTAGGAGGTCTCGAAGCCTGAACCTTATTCTCGACATTTCGACTTTTTTAAAAAAATTTTTTATTATTATTCCAAAAAGTGTTCTTTATCAAAGAAAGATACTCGATTTTATACACAGATTACCTTATGCATGATAAACTACCTAAAATAATGCAAAAGGAGTCGAAAAATAATAAATAAACCGATTTTCCTAGATTTTTCCAGTTTTTCCAATTTTCCTAATTAAAAAAAAATTTCTTACATGCATGACCCTCTAGAATATCGAAAAACACATTTAAAAAATAAGATAATGTAAAAAAAACTAAAGAAAGAAAAAAAAGAAATTTTTTTGAAAAAGTGGTCGAAGCTGGGATTCGAACCCCCGTACCCTCCCTCCAACCTCGACTTGCCAGTCAGGTGTCCTACCACCAGACCAAGGTGGTACTGAAAAGAAACAATTTCGCTTCAAAAGCCCTTTCTTGGTGAACTACGCAATAGACTTTAAGGGCCCCACTTTGGGCCTCCTAATTAACATATAAAAATTTCCTTTTGCAGGCATGGTTGGACCATAGAGGCCTACCTTGGGACCGAGTTTGAAAATTATAACTGAATATTAAAGGGAGCTAGGAGGTCTCGAAGCCTGATCCTTATTATCGACATTTCGACTTTTTCCTAATTTTTTTTATTATTATTCCAAAAAGTGTTCTTTAATAAAGAAAGATGCTCGATTTTATACACAGAACACCTTATGCATGATAGACTACCTTAAATGTTGCAAAAGGAGTCGAAAAATAACAAATAAACTGATTTTCCTAGATTTTTCCAGTTTTTCCCATTTTCCTAATTAAAAAAAAAATTTCCAACATGCATGTCCGTCTAGAATATCGAAAAACACATCTGAAAAATAATATAATGTAAAAAAACTAAAGAAAGAAAATAAAGAAATTTTTCTGAAAAAGTATCAGCAGCTGAGATTCGAACCCCCGACCCCTCCCTCCAGTCTCGACTTGCCAGTCAGGTGTCCTACCACCAGACAAGGGTGGTACGAAAAGAAAGAAACAATTTCGCTTCAAAAGCCCTTTCTTGGTGACCTACGCAATAGACATTTAGGGCCCCACTGGGGGCCTCCTAATTAACATATAAAAATTTCCTTTTGCAGGCATGATTGGACCATAGAGGCCTATCTTGAGACCGAGTTTGATAATTATAACTTAATATTAAATGGAGCTAGGAGGTCTCGAAGCCTGAACCTTATTCTCGACATTGCGACTTTTTTTAAATTTCTTTTATTATTATTCCAAAAAGTGTTCTTTAACAAAGAAGGATGCTCGATTTTATAGACAGAACACCTTACGCATGATAAACTATCCAAAATGTTGCAAAAGGAGTCGAAAAATAACAAATAAACTGATTTTCCTAGATTTTTCCAGTTTTTCCCATTTTCCTAATTAAAAAAAAATTTCCTACATGCATGACCCTCTAGAATATCGAAAAACACATTTAAAAAATAAGATAATGTAAAAAAAACTAAAGAAAGAAAAAAAAGAAATTTTTTTGAAAAAGTGTTCCCAGCTGGGTCTCGAACCCCAGACCCCTCCCTCCAGTCGGGACCTGCCAGTCAGGTGTCCTACCACCAGAACAAGGTGGTACGGAGAGAAAGAAACAATTTCGCTTCAAAAGCCCTTACTCGGTTGCCTATGCAATAGACCTTTAGGGCCCCACTGGGTCCCTCCTAATAAACATATAAAAATTTCCTTCAACAGGCATGATTGGACCATAGCGGCCTATCTTGGGACCGAGTTTGAAAATTATAACACAATATTAAAGGGAGCTAGGAGGTCTCGAAGCCTGAACCTTATTCTCGACATTTCGACTTTTTTTAAATTTTTTTTTATTATTATTCCAAAAAGTGTTCTTTATCAAAGAAAGATGCTCGATTTTATACACAGAACACCTTATGCAGAATAAACTACCTAAAATGTTGCAAAAGGAGTCGAAAAATAACAAATAAACCGATTTTCCTAGATTTTTCCAGTTTTTCCCATTTTCCTAATTAAAAAAAAAATTTCCTACATGCATGACCCTCTAGAATATCGAAAAACACATTTAAAAAATAAGATAATGTAAAAAAAACTAAAGAAAGAAAAAAAAGAAATTTTTTTGAAAAAGTGGTCGAAGCTGGGATTCGAACCCCCGTCCCCTCCCTCCAACCTCGTCTTGCCAGTCAGGTGTCCTACCACCAGACCAAGTTGGTACGGAGAGAAAGAAACAATTTCGCTTCAAAGGCCATTTCTTGGTGACCTACGCAATAGACTTTAGGGCCCCGCTGGGGCCCTCCTAATTAACATATAAATATTTCCTTCGACAGGCATTATTGGACCATAGAGGACTACCTTAGGACCGAGTTAGAAAATTATAACTTACTATTAAAGGGAGCTAGGAGGTCTCAAAGCCTGAACCTTATTCTCGACAACTCGTCTTTTTTTAAATTGTTTTTTATTATTATTCCAAAAAGTGTTCTTTATCAAAGAAAGATGCTCGATTTTATACACAGAACACCTTATGCAGAATAAACTACCTAAAATGTTGCAAAAGGAGTCGAAAAATAACAAATAATCCGATTTTCCTAGATTTTTCCAGTTTTTCCCATTTTCCTAATTAAAAAAAAAATTTCCTACATGCATGACCCTCTAGAATATCGAAAAACACATTTAAAAAATAATATAATGTAAAAAAAACTAAAGAAAGAAAAAAAAAGAAATTTTTTTGAAAAAGTGGTCGAAGCTGGGATTCGAACCCCCATCCCCTCCCTCCAACCTCGACTTGCCAGTCAGGTGTCCTACCACCAGACCAAGGTGGTACGGAAAGAAAGAAACAATTTCGCTTCAAAAGCCCTTACTCGGTTGCCTATGCAATAGACCTTTAGGGCCCCACTGGGTTCCTCCTAATTAACATATAAAAATTTCCTTCAACAGGCATGATTGGACCATAGCGGCCTATCTTGGGACCGAGTTTGAAAATTATAACTCAATATTAAAGGGAGCTAGGAGGTCTCGAAGCCTGAACCTTATTCTCGACATTTCGACTTTTTTAAAAAATTTTTTTATTATTATTCCAAAAAGTGTTCTTTATCAAAGAAAGATGCACGATTTTATACACAGAACACCTTATGCAGAATAAACTACCTAAAATGTTGCAAAAGGAGTCGAAAAATAACAAGTAAACCGATTTTCCTAGATTTTTCCAGTTTTTCCCATTTTCCTAATTAAAAAAAAATTTCCTACATGCATGATCCTCTAGAATATCGAAAAACACATTTAAAAAATAATATAATGTAAAAAAAACTAAAGAAAGAAAAAAAAGAAATTTTTTTGAAAAAGTGGTCGAAGCTGGGATTCGAACCCCCCTCCCCACCCTCCAACCTCGACTTGCCAGTCAGGTGTCCTACCACCAGACCAAGGCGGTACGAAAAGAAAGAAACAATTTCGCTTCAAAAGCCCTTACTCGGTTGCCTATGCAATAGACCTTTAGGGCCCCACTGGGGCCCTCCTAATTAACATATAAAAATTTCCTTCAACAGGCATGATTGGACCATAGAGGCCTACCTTGGGACTGAGTTTGAAAATTATAACTTAATATTTAAGGGAGCTAGGCGGTCTCGAAGCCTGAACCTTATTCTCGACATTTCGACTTTTTTATAATTATTTTCATTATTATTCCAAAAAGCGTTATTTAACAAAGAAAGTTGCTTGATTATATACACAGAACACCTTATGCATGATAGACTTCCTAAATTGTTACAAAAAGAGTCGAGAAATAACAAATACACTGATTTTCCTAGATTTTTCCCGTTTTTTCCTATTTTCCCAATTAAAAAAAATTTCCTACATGCAGGACTCTGCAGAACATCGAAAAACACTTCTAAAAAATAATATAATGTAAAATAAACAAAAGTAAGAAAAAAATGGAATTTTTTAAAAAAGTGGCGAAGCTGGGATTCGAACCCCCGACCCCTCCCTCTAACCTGGACTTCCCAGTCAGGAGTACTACCACCAGACCAAGGCAGCACGGAATAAAAGAAACAATTTCGCTTCAAAAGCCCTTTCTCGGGTACCTATGCAATAGACATTTAGGGCCCCACTGGGGCTCTCCTAATTAACATATAAAAAATTTCTTCGGCAGGCATAATTAGACCATAGAGGCCTACCTTAGGACCGAGTTTGAATATTATAACTTAATATTAAAAGAAGCTAAGAGGTCTCGAAGCCTGAACCTTATTCTCGACATTTCGACTTTTTGAAAAAATTTTTTATTATTATTCCCAAAAAGTGTTCTTTATCAAAGAAAGATGCTCGATTTTATACACAGAACACCTTACGCATGATAAACTACCTAAAATCTTGCAAAAGGAGTCGAAAAATAACAAATAAACTGATTTTTCTAGATTTTCCAGTCTTTTCCCATTTTCCTAATTAAAAATAATTTCTATATACATGACCCTCTAGAATTTCGAAAAACACATCTAAAAAATAATATAATGTAAAATAAACAAAAGAAAGAAAAAAAAGAAATTTTTTTGAAAAAATACCCCCAGAGCTGAGATTCGAACCCCCGGACCCCTCCCTCCAGCCTCGAATTGCCAGTCAGGTGTCTTACCACCAGACCATGGCGGTACGGAAAGAAAGAAACAATTTCGCTTCAAATGGCCTTTCTCGGTTACCTATGCAATAGAAATTTAGGGCCCCACTTGGGCCCTCCTAATGGACATATAAAAATTTTCTTCGGCAGGCATGATTGGACTATAGAGGCCTAACTTGGGACCGAGTTTGAAAATTATAACTTTATATTACAGGGAGCTAGGAGGTCTCAAAGCCTGAACCTTATTCTCGACATTTCGACTTTTTTTATATTTTTTTTATTATTCCAAAAAGTGTTCTTTAACAAAGAAATATGCTTGATGTTATACACAGAACACCTTATGCATGATAGACAATCTAAAATGTTGCAAAAGGAGTCGAAAAATAACAAATAAACTGATTTTTCTAGATTTTTCCAGTTTTTTTCCCATTTTCCTAATAAAAAAAAATTTCTACATGCAGGACCCTCCAGAATATTGAAAAACACATCTAAGAAATAATGTAATGTAAAATAAACAAAAGACAGAAAAAAAAGAAATTCTTTTGAAAAAGTGCCCCAGCAGGGATTCGAACCCCTGTCGAATTTTATAATTTTTATAATTTAAAAAAAAAATCTCTTACATGCATGACACTCTAGAATATCGAAAAACACATCTGAAAAATAATATAACGTAAAAAAAACTAAAGAAAGAAAAAAAAGAAATTTTTTTGAAAAAGTATCCGCCGCTGAGATTCGAACCCCCGACCCCTCCCTCCAGTCTCGACTTGCCAGTCAGGTGTCCTACCAGCAGACCAAGGTGGTACGAAAAGAAAGAAACAATTTCGCTTCAAAAGCCCTTTCTCGGTGACCTACGCAATAGACCTTTAGGGCCCCACTGGGGATCTCCTAATTAGCATATAAAAATTTCCTTTTGCAGGCATGATTGGACCATAGAGGCCTACCTTGAGACCGAGTTTGAAAATTATAACTTAATATTTAAGGGAGCTAGGCGGTCTCGAAGCCTGAACCTTATTCTCGACATTTCGACTTTTTTATAATTATTTTCATTATTATTCCAAAAAGCGTTATTTAACAAAGAAAGTTGCTTGATTATATACACAGAACACCTTATGCGTGATAGACTTCCTAAATTGTTACAAAAAGAGTCGAGAAATAACAAATACACTGATTTTCCTAGATTTTTCCCGTTTTTTCCTATTTTCCCATTTAAAAAAAATTTCCTACATGCAGGACTCTGCAGAACATCGAAAAACACTTCTAAAAAATAATATAATGTAAAATAAACAAAAGTAAGAAAAAAATGGAATTTTTTAAAAAAAGTGGCGAAGCTGGGATTCGAACCCCCGACCCCTCCCTCTAACCTGGACTTTCCAGTCAGGAGTCCTACCACCAGACCAAGGCAGCACGGAATAAAAGAAACAATTTCGCTTCAACAGCCCTTTCTCGGGTACATATGCAATAGACATTTAGGGCCCCACTGGGGCTCTCCTAATTAACATATAAAAAATTCCTTCGGCAGGCATGATTAGACCATAGAGGCCTACCTTAGGATCGAGTTTGAAAATTATAACTTAATATTAAAAGGAGCTAGGAGGTCTCGAAGCCTGAACCTTATTCTCGACATTTCGACTTTTTGAAAATTTTTTTTATTATTATTCCCAAAAAGTGTTCTTTATCAAAGAAAGATGCTCGATTTTATACACAGAACACCTTACGCATGATAAACTACCTAAAATCTTGCAAAAGGAGTCGAAAAATAACAAATAAACTGATTTTTCTAGATTTTCCAGTCTTTTCCCATTTTCCTAATTAAAAATAATTTCTATATACATGACCCTCTAGAATTTCGAAAAACACATCTAAAAAATAATATAATGTAAAATAAACAAAAGAAAGAAAAAAAAGAAATTTTTTTGAAAAAATACCCCCAGAGCTGAGATTCGAACCCCGGACCCCTCCCTCCAGCCTCGAATTGCCCCAGTCAGGTGTCTTACCACCAGACCAAGGCGGTACGGAAAGAAAGAAACAATTTCGCTTCAAATGGCCTTTCTCGGTTACCTATGCAATAGAACTTTAGGGCCCCACTTGGGCCCTCCTAATGGACATATAAAAATTTTCTTCGGCAGGCATGATTGGACTATAGAGGCCTACCTTGGGACCGAGTTTGAAAATTATAACTTTATATTACAGGGAGCTAGGAGGTCTCAAAGTCTGAACTTTATTCTCGACATTTCGACTTTTTTTATATTTTTTTTATTATTCCAAAAAGTGTTCTTTAACAAAGAAATATGCTCGATGTTATACACAGAACACCTTATGCATGATAGACAATCTAAAATGTTGCAAAAGGAGTCGAAAAATAACAAATAAACTGATTTTTCTAGATTTTTCCAGTTTTTTTCCCATTTTCCTAATAAAAAAAAATTTCTACATGCAGGACCCTCCAGAATATTGAAAAACACATCTAAAAAATAATATAATGTAAAATAAACAAAAGACAGAAAAAAAAGAAATTCTTTTGAAAAAGTGCCCCAGCAGGGATTCGAACCCCTGTCGAATTTTATAATATTTATAATTTTAAAAAAAAATCTCTTACATGCATGACACTCTAGAATATCGAAAAACACATCTGAAAAATAATATAACGTAAAAAAAACTAAAGAAAGAAAAAAAAGAAATTTTTTTGAAAAAGTGTCCGCCGCTGAGATTCGAACCCCCGACCCCTCCCTCCAGTCTCGACTTGCCAGTCAGGTGTCCTACCAGCAGACCAAGGTGGTACGAAAAGAAAGAAACAATTTTGCTTCAAAAGCCCTTTCTCGGTAACCTACGCAATAGACCTTTAGGGCCCCACTGGGGATCTCCTAATTAGCATATAAAAATTTCCTTTTGCAGGCATGATTGGACCATAGAGGCCTACCTTGAGACCGAGTTTGATAATTATAACTTAATATTAAATGGAGCAAGGAGGTCTCGAAGCCTGAACCTTATTCTCGACATTTCCACTTTTTTTAAATTTTTTTTTATTATTATTCCAAAAAGTGTTCTTTATCAAAGAAAGATGCTCGATTTTATACACAGAACACCTTACGCATGATAAACTACCTAAAATGTAGCAAAAGGAGTCGAAAAATAACAAATAAACTGATTTTCCTAGATTTTTCCAGTTTTTCCCATTTTCCTGATTAAAAAAAAATTTCCTACATGCATGACCCTCTAGAATATCGAAAAACACATCTGAAAAATAATATAACGTAAAAAAAACTAAAGAAAGAAAAAAAAGAAATTTTTTTGAAACAGTATCCGCAGCTGAGATTCGAACTCCCGACCCCTCCCTCCAGTCTCGACTTGCCAGTCAGGTGTCCTACCACCAGACCAAGGTGGTACGAAAAGAAAGAAACAATTTCGCTTCAAAAGCCCTTTCTTGGTGACCTACGCAATAGACCTTTTGGGCCCCACTGGAGGCCTCCTAATTAACATATAAAAATTTCCTTCAACAGGCATGATTGGACCATAGCAGCCTATCTTATGACCGAATTTGAAAATTATAACTCAATATTAAAGGGAGCTAGGAGGTCTCGAAACCTGAACCTTATTCTCGACATTTCGACTTTTTTTAAATTTTTTTTTATTATTATTCCAAAAAGTGTTCTTTATCAAAGAAAGATGCTCGATTTTATACACAGAACACCTTATGCAGAATAAACTACCTAAAATGTTGCAAAAGGAGTCGAAAAATAACAAATAAACCGATTTTCCTAGATTTTTCCAGTTTTTCTCATTTTCCTAATTAAAAAAAAAATTTCCTACATGCATGACCCTCTAGAATATCGAAAAACACATTTAAAAAATAAGATAATGTAAAAAAAACTAAAGAAAGAAAAAAAAGAAATTTTTTTGAAAAAGTGGTCGAAGCTGGGATTCGAACCCCCGTCCCCTCCCTCCAACCTCGACTTGCCAGTCAGGTGTCCTACCACCAGACTAAGTTGGTACGGATAGAAAGAAACAATTTCGCTTCAAAGGCCCTTTCTTGGTGACCTAAGCAATAGACTTTAGGGCCCCACTGGGTACCTCCTAATTAACATATAAAAATTTCCTTTTGCAGGCATGATTGGACCATAGAGGCCTACCTTGAGACCGAGTTTGATAATTATAACTTAATATTAAATGGAGCTAGGAGGTCTCGAAGCCTGATTCTTATTCTCGACATTTCGAATTTTTTAAAATTTTTTTTATTATTATTCCAAAAAGTGTTCTTTATCAAAGAAAGATGCTCGATTTTATACACAGATTACCTTATGCATGATAAACTTACTAAAATAATGCAAAAGGAGTCGAAAAATAATAAATAAACCGATTTTCCTAGATATTTCCAGTTTTTCCAATTTTCCTAATTAAAAAAAAATTTCTTACATGCATGACCCTCTAGAATATCGAAAAACACATCTGAAAAATAATATAATGTAAAAAAAACTAAAGAAAGAAAAAAAGAAATTTTTTTGAAAAAGTGGTCGAAGCTGGGATTCGAACCCCCGTCCCCACCCTCCAACCTCGACTTGCCAGTCAGGTGTCTTACCACCAGACCAAGGCGGTACGGAAAGAAAGAAACAATTTCGCTTCAAATGGCCTTTCTCGGTTACCTATGCAATAGAACTTTAGGGCCCCACTTGGGCCCTCCTAATGGACATATAAAAATTTTCTTCGGCAGGCATGATTGGACTATAGAGGCCTACCTTGGGACCGAGTTTGAAAATTATAACTTTATATTACAGGGAGCTAGGAGGTCTCAAAGCCTGAACCTTATTCTCGACATTTCGACTTTTTTTATATTTTTTTTATTATTCCAAAAAGTGTTCTTTAACAAAGAAATATGCTCGATGTTATACACAGAACACCTTATGCATGATAGACAATCTAAAATGTTGCAAAAGGAGTCGAAAAATAACAAATAAACTGATTTTTCTAGATTTTTCCAGTTTTTTTCCCATTTTCCTAATAAAAAAAAATTTCTACATGCAGGACCCTCCAGAATATTGAAAAACACATCTAAAAAATAATATAATGTAAAATAAACAAAAGACAGAAAAAAAAGAAATTCTTTTGAAAAAGTGCCCCAGCAGGGATTCGAACCCCTGTCGAATTTTATAATTTTTATAATTTAAAAAAAAATCTCTTACATGCATGACACTCTAGAATATCGAAAAACACATCTGAAAAATAATATAACGTAAAAAAAACTAAAGAAAGAAAAAAAAGAAATTTTTTTGAAAAAGTGTCCGCCGCTGAGATTCGAACCCCCGACCCCTCCCTCCAGTCTCGACTTGCCAGTCAGGTGTCCTACCAGCAGACCAAGGTGGTACGAAAAGAAAGAAACAATTTCGCTTCAAAAGCCCTTTCTCGGTGACCTACGCAATAGACCTTTAGGGCCCCACTGGGGATCTCCTAATTAGCATATAAAAATTTCCTTTTGCAGGCATGATTGGACCATAGAGGCCTACCTTGAGACCGAGTTTGATAATTATAACTTAATATTAAATGGAGCTAGGAGGTCTCGAAGCCTGAACCTTATTCTCGACAT
The DNA here is from genome assembly GCA_949128135.1 of Parasteatoda lunata. Taxonomy (NCBI): domain Eukaryota; kingdom Metazoa; phylum Arthropoda; class Arachnida; order Araneae; family Theridiidae; genus Parasteatoda; species Parasteatoda lunata. Next base: position 74,383,495 of record OX421980.1, read on the forward strand.
TTCCACTTTTTTTAAATTTTTTTTTATTATTATTCCAAAAAGTGTTCTTTATCAAAGAAAGATGCTCGATTTTATACACAGAACACCTTACGCATGATAAACTACCTAAAATGTAGCAAAAGGAGTCGAAAAATAACAAATAAACTGATTTTCCGAGATTTTTCCAGTTTTTCCCATTTTCCTGATTAAAAAAAAAATTTCCTACATGCATGACCCTCAAGAATATCGAAAAACTCATCTGAAAAATAATATAACGTAAAAAAAACTAAAGAAAGAAAAAAAAGAAATTTTTTTGAAACAGTATCCGCAGCTGAGATTCGAACTCCCGACCCCTCCCTCCAGTCTCGACTTGCCAGTCAGGTGTCCTACCACCAGACCAAGGTGGTACGAAAAGAAAGAAACAATTTCGCTTCAAAAGCCCTTTCTTATGACCTACGCAATAGACCTTTTGGGCCCCACTGGAGGCCTCCTAATTAACATATAAAAATTTCCTTTTGCAGGCTTGATTGGACCATAGAGGCCTACCATGAGACCGAGTTTGAAAATTATAACTTAATATTAAATGGAGCTAGGAGGTCTAGAAGCCTGAACCTTATTCTCGACATTTCGTCTTTTTTTGAATTTTTTTTATTGTTATTTCAAAAAGTGTTCTTTAACAAAGAAAGATGCTCGATTTTATACACAGAACACCTTATGCATGATAAACTACCTAAAATGTTGCAAAAGGAGTCGAAAAATAACAAATAAATTGATTTTCCTAGATTTTTCCAGTTTTTCCCATTTTCCTAATTAAAAAAAAAAATTTCCTACATGCATGACCCTCTAGAATATCGAAAAACACATCTGAAAAATAATATAACGTAAAAAAAACTAAAGAAAGAAAAAAAAGAAATTTTTTTGAAACAGTGTCCGCAGCTGAGATTCGAACCCCCGACCCCTCCCTCCAGTCTCGACTTGCCAGTCAGGTGTCCTACCACCAGACCAAGGTGGTACGAAAAGAAAGAAACAATTTCGCTTCAAAAGCCCTTTCTTATGACCTACGCAATAGACATTTTGGGCCCCACTGGAGGCCTCCTAATTAACATATAAAAATTTCCTTTTGCAGGCATGATTGGACCATAGAGGCCTACCATGAGACCGAGTTTGAAAATTATAACTTAATATTAAATGGAGCTAGGAGGTCTAGAAGCCTGAACCTTATTCTCGACATTTCGTCTTTTTTTGAATTTTTTTTATTGTTATTTCAAAAAGTGTTCTTTAACAAAGAAAGATGCTCGATTTTATACACAGAACACCTTATGCATGATAAACTACCTAAAATGTTGCAAAAGGAGTCGAAAAATAACAAATAAATTGATTTTCCTAGATTTTTCCAGTTTTTCCCATTTTCTTAATTAAAAAAAAAAATTTCCTACATGCATGACCCTCTAGAATATCGAAAAACACATCTGAAAAATAATATAACGTAAAAAAAACTAAAGAAAGAAAAAAAAGAAATTTTTTGAAACAGTGTCCGCAGCTGAGATTCGAACCCCCGACCCCTCCCTCCAGTCTCGACTTGCCAGTCAGGTGTCCTACCACCAGCCAAGGTGGTACGAAAAGAAAGAAACAATTTCGCTTCAAAAGCCCTTTCTCGGTGACCTACGCAATGGACCTTTAAGGCCCCACTGGGGGTCTCCTAATTAACATATAAAAATTTCCTTTTGCAGGCATGATTGGACCGGAGAGGCCTACCTTGAGACCTAGTTTGATAATTATAACTTAATATTAAATGGAGCTAGGAGGTCTCGAAGCCTGAACCTTATTCTCGACATTGGGACTTTTTTTTAATTTTTTTTATTATTATTCCAAAAAGTGTTCTTTAACAAAGAAGGATGCTCGATTTTATACACAGAACACCTTATGCATGATAGACTACCTAAAATTTTGCAAAAGGAGTCATAAAATAACAAATAAACTGATTTTCCTAGATTTTTCCAGTTTTTCCCATTTTCCTAATTAAAAAAAAATTTCCTACATGCATGACCCTCTAGAATATCGAAAAACACATTTAAAAAATAATATAATGTAAAAAAAACTAAAGAAAGAAAAAAAAGAAATTTTTTTGTAAAAGTGTCTGCAGCTGGGATTCGAACCCCCGACCCCTCCCTCCATGTCGACTTGCAAGTCAGGTGTCCTACCACCAGACCAAGGTGGTACGGAAAGAAAGAAACAATTTCGCTTCAAAAGCCCTTTCTCGGTTACCTATGCAATAGACATTTAGGGCCCCACTGGGGCCCTCCTAATTAACATATAAAAATTTCCTTCGGCAGGCATGATTGGACCATAGAGGCCCACCCTAAAACCGAGTTTGAAATTTATAACTTAATATTAAATGGAGCTAGGAGGTCTCGAAGCCTGAACCTTATTCTCGACATTTCGTCTTTTTTTAAATTTTTTTTATTATTATTTCAAAAAGTGTTCTTTAACAAAGAAAGATGCTCGATTTTATACACAGAACACCTTACGCATGATAAACTACCAAAAATGTTGCAAAAGGAGTCGAAAAATAACAAATAAACTGATTTTCCTAGATTTTTCCAGTTTTTCCAATTTTCCTCATTAAAAAAAAAATCTCCTACATGCATGACCCTCTAGAATATCGAAAAACACATCTGAAAAATAATATAACGTAAAAAAAAACTAAAGAAAGAAAAAAAAGAATTTTTTTTGAAAAAGTGTCCGCAGCTGAGATTCGAACCCCCGACCCCTACCTCCAGTCTCGACTTGCCAGTCAGGTGTCCTACCACCAGACCAAGGTGGTACGAAAAGAAAGAAACAATTTCGCTTCAAAAGCCCTTTCTTGGTGACCTACGCAATAGACTTTTAGGGCCATCTGGGGGCCTCCTAATTAACATATAAAAATTTCCTTTTGCAGGCATGATTGGACCATAGAGGCCTACCTTGAGACCGAGTTTGATAATTATAACTTAATATTAAATGGAGCTAGGAGGTCTCGAAGCCTGAACCTTATTCTCGACATTTCGAATTTTTTAAAATTTTTTTATTATTATTCCAAAAAGTGTTCTTTATCAAAGAAAGATGCTAGATTTTATACACAGAACACCTTATGCATGATAAACTGCCTAAAATGTTGCAAAAGGAGTCGAAAAATAACAAATAAACTGATTTTCCTAGATTTTTCCAGTTTTTCCCATTTTCCTAATTTAAAAAAAAAATTTCTACATGCATGACCCTCTAGAATATCGAAAAACACATTTAAAAAATAATATAATGTAAAAAAAACTAAAGAAAGAAAAAAAAGAAATTTTTTTGAAAAAGTGTCTCCAGCTGGGTGTTGAACCCCCGACCCCTTCCTCCAGTCTGGACCTGCCAGTCAGGTGTCCTACCGGCAGACCAAGGTGGTACGGAAAGAAAGAAACAATTTCGCTTCAAAAGCCCTTTCTTGGTGACCTACTCAATAGACCTTTAGGGCCCCACTGGGGGCCTCCTAATTAACATATAAAAATTTCCTTTTGCAGGCATGATTGGACCATAGAGGCCTACCTTGAGACCGAGTTGGATAATTGTAACTTAATATTAAATGGAGCTAGGAGGTCTCGAAGCCTGATTCTTATTCTCGACATTTCGAATTTTTTAAAAAAATTTTTATTATTATTCCAAAAAGTGTTCTTTATCAAAGAAAGATGCTAGATTTTATACACAGAACACCTTATGCATGATAAACTGCCTAAAATGATGCAAAAGGAGTCGAAAATTAACAAATTAACCGATTTTCCTAGATTTTTCCAGTTTTTCCCATTTTCCTAATTAAAAAAAAATTTCCTACATGCATGACCCTCTAGAATATCGAAAAACACATCTGAAAAATAATATAACGTAAAAAAAACTAAAGAAAGAAAAAAAAGAAATTTTTTTGAAAAAGTGTCTCTAGCTGGATGTTGAACCCCCGACCCCTCCCTCCAGTCTGGACCTGCCAGTCAGGTGTCCTACCAGCAGACCAAGGTGATACGGAAAGAAAGAAACAATTTCGCTTCAGAAGCCCTTTCTTGGTGACCTACACAATAGACCTTTAGGGCCCCACTGGGGGTCTCCTAATTAACATATAAAAATTTCCTTTTGCAAGCATGATTGGACCGTAGAGGCCTACCTTGAGACCGAGATTGATAATTATAACTTAATATTAAATGGAGCTAGGAGGTCTCGAAGCCTGAACCTTATTCTCGACATTGCGACTATTTTTAAATTTTTTTTATTATTATTCCAAAAAGTGTTCTTTAACAAAGAAGGATGCTCGATTTTATACACAGAACACCATATGCATGATAGACTACCTAAAATGTTGCAAAAGGAGTCGAAAAATAACAAATAAACTGATTTTCCTAGATTTTTCCAGTTTTTCCCATTTTCCTAATTAAAAAAAAAATTTCCTACATGCATGACCCTCTAGAATATCGAAAAACACATTTAAAAAATAATATAATGTAAAAAAAACTAAAGAAAGAAAAAAAAGAAATTTTTTTGAAAAAGTGTCTGCAGCTGGGATTCGAACCCCCGACCCCTCCCTCCATCTCGACTTGCAAGTCAGGCGTCCTACCACCAGACAAAGGTGGTACGGAAAGAAAGAAACAATTTCGCTTCAAAAGCCCTTTCTCGGTTACCTATGCAATAGACATTTAGGGCCCACTGGGGCCCTCCTAATTAACATATGAAATTTTCCTTCGGCAGGCATGATTGGACCATAGAGGCCTACCTTGAGACCGAGTTTGATAATTATAACTTAATATTAAATGGAGCTAGGAGGTCTCGAAGCCTGATTCTTATTCTCGACATTTCGAATTTTTTTAAATTTTTTTTATTATTATTCCAAAAAGTGTTCTTTATCAAAGAAAGATGCTAGATTTTATACACAGAACACCTTATGCATGATAAACTGCCTAAAATGTTGCAAAAGGAGTCGAAAAATAACAAATTAACCGATTTTCCTAGATTTTTCCAGTTTTTCCCATTTTCCTAATTAAAAAAAAAATTTCCTACATGCATGACCCTCTAGCATAACGAAAAACATATTTAAAAAATAATATAATGTAAAAAAAACTAAAGAAAGACAAAAAAGAAATTTTTTTGAAAAAGTGACTCCAGCTGGGTTTCGAACCCCCGACCCCTCCCTCCAGTCTGGACCTGCCAGTCAGGTGTCCTACCACAAGACCAAGGTGGTGAGAAAAGAAAAAAACAATTTCGCTTCAAAAGCCCTTTCTTGGTGACCTACGCAATAGACCTTTAGGGCCCCACTGGGGGCCTCCTAATTAACATATAAAAATTTCCTTTTGCACGCATGATTGGACCATAGAGGCCTACCTTGAGACCGAGTTTGATAATTATAACTTAATACTAAATGGAGCTAGGAGGTCTCGAAGCCTAAACCTTATTCTCGACATTGCGACTATTTTTAAATTTTTTTTATTATTATTCCAAAAAGTGTTCTTTAACAAAGAAAGTTGCTCGATTTTATACACAGAACACCATATGCATGATAGACTACCTAAAATGTTGCAAAAGGAGTCGAAAAATAACAAATAAACTGATTTTCCTAGATTTTTCCAGTTTTTCCCATTTTCCTAATTAAAAAAAATATTTCCTACATGCATGACCCTCTAGCATAACGAAAAACACATTTAAAAAATAATATAATGTAAAAAAAACTAAAGAAAGAAAAAAAAGAAATTTTTTTGAAAAAGTGACTCCAGCTGGGTTTCGAACCCCTGTTCCCTCCCTCCAGTCTGGACCTGCCAGTCAGGCGTCCTACCACCAGACCAAGGTGGTACGGAAAGAAAGAAAGAAAAAATTTCGCTTCAAAAGCCCTTAATCGGTTGCCCATGCAATAGACATTTAGGGCCCCACTGGGGGTCTCCTAATTAACATATAAAAATTTCCTTTTGCAGGCATGATTGGACCATAGAGGCCAACCTTGAGACAGAGTTTGATAATTATAACTTAATATTAAATGGAGCTAGTAGGTCTCGAAGCCTGAACCTTATTCTCAACATTGCGTCTTTTTTTAAATTTTTTTTATTATTATTCCAAAAAGTGTTCCTTAACAAAGAAAGATGCTCGATTTTATACACAGAACATCTTACGCATGATAAACTACCTAAAATGTTGCAAAAGGAGTCGAAAAATAACAAATGAACTGATTTTCCTAGATTTTTCCAGTTTTTCCCATTTTCCTAATTAAAAAAAAATCTCCTACATGCATGACCCTCTAGAATATCGAAAAACGCATTTAAAAAATAATATAACGTAAAAAAAAACTAAAGAAAGAAAAAAAAGAATTTTTTTTGAAAAAGTGTCCGCAGCTGAGATTCGAACCCCCGAACCCTACCTCCAGTCTCGACTTGCCAGTCAGGTGTCCTACCACCAGACCAAGGTGGTACGAAAAGAAAGAAACAATTTCGCTTCAAAAGCCCTTTCTCGGTGACCTACGCAATAGACCTTTTGGGCCCCACTGGGGGTCTCCTAATTAACATATAAAAATTTCCTTTTGCAGGCATGATTGGACCATAGAGGCCAACCTTGAGACCGGGTTTGATAATTATAACTTAATATTAAATGGAGCTAGGAGGTCTCGAAGCCTGAACCTTATTCTCGACATTGCGTCTTTTTTTTTAATTTTTTTTATTATTATTCCAAAAAGTGTTCTTTAACAAAGAAGGATGCTCGATTTCATACACAGAACACCTTATGTATGATAGACTACCTAAAATGTTGCAAAAGGAGTAAAAAAAAAAACAAATAAACTGATTTTCCTAGATTTTTCCAGTTTTTCCCATTTTCCTAATTAAAAAAAAAAATTTCTACATGCATGACCCTCTAGAATATCGAAAAACACATTTAAAAAATAATATAATGTAAAAAAAACTAAAGAAAGAAAAAAAAGAAATTTTTTTGAAAAAGTGTCTCCAGCTGGGTGTCGAACCCCTGACCCCTCCCTCCAGTCTGGACCTGCCAGTCAGGTGTCCTACCAGCAGACCAAGGTGGTACGGAAAGAAAGAAACAATTTCGCTTCTAAAGCCCTTTCTTGGTGACCTACGCAATAGACCTTTAGGGCCCCACTGGGGGTCTCCTAATTAACATATAAAAATTTCCTTTTGCAGGCATGATTGGACCATAGAGGCCAACCTTGAGACAGAGTTTGATAATTATAACTTAATATTAAATGGAGCTAGTAGGTCTCGAAGCCTGAACCTTATTCTCGACATTTCGTCTTTTTTTAATTTTTTTTTTTTTGTTATTTCAAAAAGTGTTCTTTAACAAAGAAAGATGCTCGATTTTATACACAGAACACCTTACGCATGATAAACTACCTAAAATGTTGCAAAAAGAGTCGAAAAATAACAAATAAACTGATTTTCCTAGATTTTTCCAGTTTTTCCCATTTTCCTAATTACAAAAAATTTCCTACATGCATGACCCTCTAGAATATCGAAAAACACATTTAAAAAATAATATAATGTAAAAAAAACTAAAGAAAGAAAAAAAAGAAATTTTTATGAAAAAGTGTCCATAGCTGCGATTCGAACCCCCGACCCCTCCCTCCAGTCTCGACTTGCCAGTCAGGTGTCCTACCACCAGACCAAGCTGGTACGAAAAGAAAGAAACAATTTCACTTCAAAAGCCCTTTCTTGGTGACCTACGCAATAGACCTTTAGGGCCCCACTGGGGGCCTCCTAATTAACATATAAAAATTTCCTTTTGCAGGCATGATTGGTCCATAGTGGCCTACCTTGAGACCGAGTTTGAAAATTTTACCTTAATTATAAAATGAGCTAGGAGGTCTCGAAGCCTGAACCTTATTCTCGACATTTCGTCTTTTTTTAAATTTTCTTTATTATTATTTCAAAAAGTGTTCTTTAACAAAGAAAGTTGCTCGATTTTATACACAGAACACCATACGCATGATAAACTACCTAAAATGTTGCAAAAGGAGTCGAAAAATAACAAATAAACTGATTTTCCTAGAATTCTCAAGTTTTTCCCATTTTCCTAATTAAAAAAAAAATTTCCTACATGCATGACCGTCTAGAATATCGAAAAACACATCTGAAAAATAATATAATGCAAAAAAAACTAAAGAAAGAAAAAGAAGAAATTTTTTTGAAAAAGTGTCCGCAGGTGGGATTTGAACCCCCGACCTCTCTGTCCAGTCTCGACTAGCCAGTCAGGTGTCCTACCACCAGACCAAGGTGGTACGAAAAGAAAGAAACAATTTCGCTTCAAAAGCCCTTACTCGGTTACCTATGCAATAGACCTTTAGGGCCCCACTGGGGGCCTCCTAATTAACATATAAAAATTTCCTTCGACAGGCATGATTGAACCATAGAGGCCTACCTTGAGACCGAGTTTGAATATTATAACTTAATATTAAATGGATTTAGGAGGTTTCGAAGCCTGAACCTTATTCTCGACATTTCGACTTTTTAAAAAATTTTTTTTATTATTATTCCAAAAAGTGTTCTTTATCAAAGAAAGATGCTCGATTTTATACACAGAACACCTTACGCATGATAAACTGCCTAAAATGTAGCAAAAGGAGTCGAAAAATAACAAATGAACCGATTTTCCTAGATTTTTCCAGTTTTTCCCATTTTCCTAATTAAAAAAAAATTTCCTACATGCATGACCCTCTAGAATATCGAAAAACACATTTAAAAAATAATATAATGTAAAAAAAAACTAAAGAAAAAAAAGAAATTTTTTTGAAAAAGTGTCCGCAGCTGGGATTCGAACCCCGTCCCCTCCCTCCAACCTCGACTTGCCAGTCAGGTGTCCTACCACCAGACCAAGGCGGTACGGAAAGAAAGAAACAATTTCGCTTCAAAAGCCCTTTCTCCGTTACCTATGCAATAGACATTTAGGGCCCCACTGGGGCCCTCCTAATTAACATATAAAAATTTCCTTCGGCAGGCATGATTGGACCATAGAGACCTACCATGAGACCGAGTTTGAAAATTATGACTTAATATTAAATGGAGCTAGGAGGTCTCGAAGCCTGAACCTTATTCTCCACATTTCGTCTTTCTTTTAATTTTTTTTTTTTTGTTATTTCAAAAAGTGTTCTTTAACAAAGAAAGATGCTCGATTTTATACACAGAACACCTTACGCATGATAAACTACCTGAAATATTGCAAAAAGAGTCGAAAAATAACGAATAAAGTGATTTTCCTAGATTTTTCCAGTTTTTCCCATTTTCCTAATTAAAAAAAAAATTTCCTACATGCATGAACCTCTAGAATATCGAAAAACACATTTAGAAAATAAAATAATGTAAAAAAACTAAAGAAAGAAAAAAAAGAAATTTTTATGAAAAAGTGTCCGCAGCTGAGATTCAAACCCCCGACCCCTCCCTCCAGTCTCGACTTGCCAGTCAGGTGTCCTACCACCAGACCAAGGTGGTACGAAAAGAAAGAAACAATTTCGCTTCAAAAGCCCTTTCTTGGTGACCTACGCAATAGACCTTTAGGGCCCCACTAGGGGCCTCCTAATTAACATATAAAAATTTCCTTTTGCAGGCATGATTGGTCCATAGTGGCCTACCTTGAGACAGAGTTTGAAAATCTTTACTTAATTATAAAATGAGCTAGGAGGTCTCGAAGCCTGAACCTTATTCTCGACATTTCATCTTTTTAAAATTTTTTTTTTATTATTTCAAAAAGTGTTCTTTAACAAAGAAAGTTGCTCGATTTCATACACAGAACACCTTACGCATGATAAACTATCCAAAATGTTGCAAAAGGAGTCGAAAAATAACAAATAAGCTGATTTTCCTAGATTTTTCCAGTTTTTCCCATTTTCCTAATTAAAAAAATATTTCCTACATGCATGACTCTCTAGATTATCGAAAAACACATTTAAAAAATAATATAATGTACAAAAAACTAAAGAAAGAAAAAAAGAATTTTTTTTGAAAAAGTGGTCGAAGCTGGGATTCGAACCGCCGTCCTCTCAATCCAGTCTCGACTTGCCAGTCAGGTGTCCTACCACCAGACCAAGGTGGGGAGAAAAGAAAAAAACAATTTCGCTTCAAAAGCCCTTTCTTGGTGACCTACGCAATAGACCTTTAGGGCCCCGCTGGGGGCCTCCTAATTAACATATAAAAATTTCCTCTTGCAGACATGATTGGACCATAGACGCCTACCTTGAGACCGAGTTTGATAATTATAACTTAATATTAAATGGAGCTAGGAGGTCTAGAAGCCTGAACCTTATTCTCGACATTTCGTCTTTTTTTAAATTTTTTTTTTATTATTTCAAAAAGTGTTCTTTAACAAAGAAAGTTGCTCGATTTTATACACAGAACACTTTACACATGATAAACTATCCAAAATAATGCAAAAGGAGTCGAAAAATAACAAATAAACTGATTTTCCTAGATTTTTCCTGTTTTTCCCATTTTCCTACTTAAAAAAATAATTTCCTACATGCATGACCCTCTAGAATATCGAAAAACACATCTGAAAAATAATATAACGTAAAAAAACTAAAGAAAGAAAAAAAAGAAATTTTTTTGAAAAAGTGTCCGCCGCTGAGATTCGAACCCCCGACCCCTCCCTCCAGTCTCGACTTGCCAGTCAGGTGTCCTACCACCAGACCAAGGTGGTACGAAAAGAAAGAAACAATTTTGCTTCAAAAGCCCTTTCTCCGTTACCTATGTAATAGACATTTAGGGCCCCACTGGGGCCCTCCTAATTAACATATAAAAATTTCCTTCCGCAGGCATGATTGGACCATAGAGACCTACCATGAGACAGAGTTTGAAAATTATGACTAAATATTAAATGGAGCTAGGAGGTCTCGAAGCCTGAACCTTATTCTCCACATTTCGTCTTTCTTTTAATTTTTTTTTTTTTTGTTATTTCAAAAAGTGTTCTTTAACAAAGAAAGATGCTCGATTTTATACACAGAACACCTTACGCATGATAAACTACCTGAAATATTGCAAAAAGAGTCGAAAAATAACAAATAAAGTGATTTTCCTAGATTTTTCCAGTTTTTCCCATTTTCCTAATTAAAAAAAAAATTTCCTACATGCATGACTCTCTAGATTATCGAAAAACACATTTAAAAAATAATATAATGTAAAAAAAACTAAAGAAAGAAAAAAAGAAATTTTTTTGAAAAAGTGTCCCCAGCTGGGTTTCGAACCCCTGACCCCTCCCTCCAGTCTCGACTTGCCAGTCAGGTGTCCTACCACCAAAACAAGGTGGTACGGAAAGAAAGAAACAATTTCGCTTCAAAAGCCCTTATTCGGTTACCTATGCAATAGACATTTAGGGCCCCACTGGGGCCCTCCTAATTAACATATAAAAATTTCTTTCGGCAGGCATGATTGGACCATAGAGGCCTACCTTGGGACCGAGTTTGAAAATTATAACTTAATATTAAAGGGAGCTAGGAGGTCTCAAAGCCTGAACCTTATTCTCGACATTTCGTCTTTTTTTAAATTTTTTTTATTATTATTTCAAAAAGTGTTCTTTAACAAAGAAAGTTGCTCGATTTTATACACAGAACACCTTATGCATGATAAACTGCCTAAAATGTTGCAAAAGGAGTCCAAAAATAACAAATGAACCGATTTTCCTAGATTTTTCCAGTTTTTCCATTTTCCTAATTAAAAAAAAATTTCCTACATGCATGACCCTCTAGAATATCGAAAAATACATCTGAAAAATAATATAATGTAAAAAAAACTAAAGACAGAAAAAAAAGAAATTTTTTGGAAAAAGTTGTCGAAGCTTGGATTCGAACTCCCGTCCTCTCCCTCCAACCTCGACTTGCCAGTCAGGTGTCCTACCACCAGACCAAGGCGGTAGGGAAAGAAAGAAACAATTTTGCTTCAAAAGCCCTTTCTTGGTGACCTATGCAATAGACATTTAGGGCCCCACTGGGGCCCTCCTAATTAACATATAAAAATTTCCTTCTGGAGGCACGATTGGACTATAGATGCCTACCATGAGACCGAGTTTGAAAATTTTTACTTAATATTAAAGGGAGCTAGGAGGTCTCGAAGCCTGAACCTTATTCTGGACATTTCGTCTTTTTTTAAATTTTTTTTTTATTATTTCAAAAAGTGTTCTTTAACAAAGAAAGTAGCTCGATTTTATACACAGAACACTTTACGCATGATAAACTATCCAAAATGTTGCAAAAGGAGTCGAAAAATAACAAATAAACTGATTTTCCTAGATTTTTCCAGTTTTTCCCATTTTCCTAATTAAAAAAAAAATTTCCTACCTGCATGACCCTCTAGAATATCGAAAAACACATTTAAAAAATAATATAATGTAAAAAAAACAAAAGAAAGAAAAAAAGAAATTTTTTTGAAAAAGTGGTCGAAGCTGGGATTCGAACCGCCGTCCTCTCAATCCAGTCTCGACTTGCCAGTCAGGTGTCCTACCACCAGACCAAGGTGGGGAGAAAAGAAAAAAACAATTTCGCTTCAAAAGCCCTTTCTTGGTGACCTACGCAATAGACCTTTAGGGCCCCGCTGGGGGCCTCCTAATTAACATATAAAAATTTCCTCTTGCAGACATGATTGGACCATAGACGCCTACCTTGAGACCGAGTTTGATAATTATAACTTAATATTAAATGGAGCTAGGAGGTCTAGAAGCCTGAACCTTATTCTCGACATTTCGTCTTTTTTTAAATTTTTTTTTTATTATTTCAAAAAGTGTTCTTTAACAAAGAAAGTTGCTCGATTTTATACACAGAACACTTTACACATGATAAACTATCCAAAATAATGCAAAAGGAGTCGAAAAATAACAAATAAACTGATTTTCCTAGATTTTTCCTGTTTTTCCCATTTTCCTACTTAAAAAAATAATTTCCTACATGCATGACCCTCTAGAATATCGAAAAACGCATTTAAAAAATAATATAATGTAAAAAAAACTAAAGAAAAAAAAAAAGAAATTTTTTTGAAAAAGAGTCCCCAGCTGGGTTTCGAACCCCTGACCCCTCCCTCCAGTCTCGACTTGCCAGTCTGGTGTCCTACCACCAGACCAAGGCGGTACGGAAAGAAAGAAACAATTTCGCTTCAAAAGCCCTTTCTCGGTTACCTATGCAATCGACATTTAGAGCCCCACAGAGACCCTCCTAATTTACATATAAAAATTTCCTTCCGCAGGCATAATTGGACCATAGAGGCCTACCAAGAGACCGAGTTTGAAAATTTTAACTTAATATTAAAGGGAGCTGGGAGGTCTCGAAACCTGAACCTTATTCTCGACATTTCGTCTTTTTTAAAAATTTTTTTTTATTATTTCAAAAAGTGTTCAAAAAGTGTTCTTTAACAAAGAAAGTTGCTCGATTTTATACACAGAACACCTTACGCATGATAAACTATCCAAAATGTTGCAAAAGGAGTCGAAAAATAACAAATAAACTGATTTTCCTAGATTTTTCCTGTTTTTCCCATTTTCCTACTTAAAAAAATAATTTCCTACATGCATGACCCTCTAGAATATCGAAAAACACATTTAAAAAATAATATAATGTAAAAAAAACTCAAGAAAAAAAAAAGAAATTTTTTTGAAAAAGAGTCCCCAGCTGGGTTTCGAACCCCTGACCCCTCCCTCCAGTCTCGACTTGCCAGTCAGGTGTCCTACCACCAGACCAAGGTGGTACGGAAAGAAAGATACAATTTCGCTTCAAAAGCCCTTACTCGGTTGCCTATGCAATAGACCTTCAGGGCCCCACTGGGGCCCTCCTAATTAACATATAAAAATTTCCTTCAACTGGCATGATTGGACCATAGAGGCCTACCTTGGGACCGAGTTTGAAAATTATAACTTAATATTAAAGGGAGCTGGGAGGTCTCGAAACCTGAACCTTATTCTCGACATTTCGTCTTTTTTAAAAAAAATTTTTTATTATTTCAAAAAGTGTTCAAAAAGTGTTCTTTAACAAAGAAAGTTGCTCGATTTTATACACAGAACACCTTACGCATGATAAACTATCCAAAATGTTGCAAAAGGAGTCGAAAAATAACAAATAAACTGATTTTCCTAGATTTTTCCTGTTTTTCCCATTTTCCTACTTAAAAAAATAATTTCCTACATGCATGACCCTCTAGAATATCGAAAAACACATTTAAAAAATAATATAATGTAAAAAAAACTAAAGAAAAAAAAAAGAAATTTTTTTGAAAAAGAGTCCCCAGCTGGGTTTCGAACCCCTGACCCCTCCCTCCAGTCTCGACTTGCCAGTCAGGTGTCCTACCACCAGACCAAGGTGGTACGGAAAGAAAGATACAATTTCGCTTCAAAAGCCCTTACTCGGTTGCCTATGCAATAGACCTTCAGGGCCCCATTGGGGCCCTCCTAATTAACATATAAAAATTTCCTTCAACTGGCATGATTGGACCATAGAGGCCTACCTTGGGACCGAGTTTGAAAATTATAACTTAATATTAAAGGGAGCTAGGAGGTCTCAAAGCCTGAACCTTATTCTCGACATTTCGTCTTTTTTTAAATTTTTTTTATTATTATTTCAAAAAGTGTTCTTTAACAAAGAAAGTTGCTCGATTTTATACACAGAACACCTTATGCATGATAGACTACCTAAAATGTTGCAAAAGGAGTCGAAAAATAACAAATAAACTGATTTTCCTAAATTTTTCCAGTTTTTCCCATTTTCCTAATTAAAAAAAAAATTTCCTACATGCATGACCCTCTAGCATAACGAAAAACACATTTAAAAAATAATATAATGTAAAAAAAACTAAAGAAAGAAAAAAAAGAAATTTTTCTGAAAAAGCGACTCCAGCTGGGTTTCGAACCCCTGTCCCCTCCCTCCAGTCTGGACCTGCCAGTCAGGTGTCCTACCACCAGACCAAGGTGGTACGGAAAGAAAGAAACAATTTCGCTTCAAAAGCCCTTACTCGATTGCCTATGCAATAGACATTTAGGGCACCACTGGGGCCCTCTTAATTAACATATAAAAATTTCCTTCGACAGGCATGATTGAACCATAGAGGCCTACCTTGAGACCGAGTTTGAATATTATAACTTAATATTAAATGGAGCTAGAAGGTCTCGAAGCCTGAACCATATTCTCGACATTTCGACATTTTCATAATTTTTTTTAATATTATTCCAAAAAGTGTTCTTTAACAAAGAAAGATGCTCGATTTTATACACAGAACACCTTATGCATGATAGACTACCTTAAATGTTGCAATAGGAGTTGAAAATTAACAAATAAACAGTTTTTCCAAGATTTTTCCAGTTTTTTCCCATTTTCCTAATTAAAAAAAAATTTCCTTCATGCAGGACCCTCCAGAATATCGAAAAACACATCTAAAAAATAATATAATGTAAAATAAACAAAAGAAAGAAAAAAAGAAATTTTTTTGAAAAGTGGTCGAAGCTGGGATTCGAACCCCCGTCCCCTCAATCCAACCTCGACTTCCCAGTCAGGTGTCCTACCACTAGACCAAGGCGGTACGGAAAAAAAGAAACAATTTCGTTTCAAAAGCCCTTTCTCGGTTACCTATGCAATAGACATTTAGGGCCCCCTGGAGCCCTCCCAATTAACATATAAAACTTTCCTTTGGCAGGCGTGATTGGACCATAGAGGCCTACCTTGAGACCGAGTTTGAAAATTATAACTCAATATTAAAGGGAGCTAAGAGGTCTCGAAGCCTGAACCTTATTCTCGACATTTCGACTTTTTTAAAAAAAAATTTTATTATTATTCCAAAAAGTGTTCTTTATCAAAGAAAGATGCTAGATTTTATACACAGAACACCTTATGCATGATAAACTGCCTAAAATGTTGCAAAAGGAGTCGAAAAATAACAAATGAACCAATTTTCCTAGATTTTTCCAGTTTTTCCCATTTTCCTAATTAAAAAAAAATTTCCTACAATGTTGCAAAAAGAGTCGAAAAATAACAAATGAACCTTGAGACCGAGTTTGAAAATTATAACTTAATATTAAATGGAGCTAGAAGGTCTCGAAGCCTGAACCTTATTCTCGACATTTCGTCTTTTTCATAATTTTTTTTATTATTATTCCAAAAAGTGCTCTTTAACAAAGAAAGATGCTCGATTTTATACACAGAATACCTTATGCATGATAGACTACCTTAAATGTTGCAATAGGAGTCGAAAAATAGCAAATAAACAGATTTTCCTAGATTTTTCCAGTTTTTTCCCATTTTCCTATTTGAAAAAAAATTTCCTACATGCAGGACCCCTCCAGAATATCGAAAAACACATCTAAAAAATAATTTAATGTAAAATAAACAAAAGAAAGAAAAAAAGAAATTTTTTTGAAAAAGAGGTCGAAGCTGGGATTCGAACCCCCGACCCCTCCCTCCAGTCTCAACTTGCCAGTCAGGTGTCCTACCACCAAACCAAGGAGGTACGAAAAGAAAGAAACAATTTCGCCAACACATTTAAAAAATAATATCATGTAAAAAAACTAAAGAAAGAAAAAAAAGAAATTTTTTTGAAAAAGTGTCCCTAGCTGGGTTTCGAACCCCTGACCCCTCCCTCCAGTCTCGACTTGCCAGTCAGGTGTCCTACCACCAGACCAAGGTGGTTCGAAAAGAAAGAGACAATTTCGCTTCAAAAGCCCTTTCTTGGTGACCTACGCAATAGACCTTTAGGGCCCCACTGGAGGCCTCCTAATTAACATATAAAAATTTCCTTTTGCAGGCATGATTGGACCATAGAGGCCTACCTTGAGACCGAGTTTGATAATTATTACTTAATATTAAATGGAGCTAGGAAGTCTCGAAGCCTGAACCTTATTCTCAACATTTCGTCTTTTTCATAATTTTTTTTATTATTATTCCAAAAAGTGTTCTTTAACAAAGAAAGATGCTCGATTTTATACACAGAACACCTTATGCATGATAGACTACCTTAAATGTTGCAATAGGAGTCGAACAATAACAAATAAACAGATTTTCCTAGATTTTTCCAGTTTTTTCCCATTTTCCTAATTGAAAAAAATTTCCTATATGCAGGACCCTCCAGAATATCGAAAAACACATCTAAACAACAATATAATGTAAAATAAACAAAAGAAAGAAAAAAAGAAATTTTTTTGAAAAACTGGTCGAAGCTGGGATTCGAACCCCCCTCCCCTCACTCCAACCTCGACTTGCCAGTCAGGTGTCCTACAACCAGACCAAGGCGGTACGGAAAGAAGGAAACAATTTCGCTTCAAAAGCCCTTTCTCGGCTACCTATGCAATAGACATTTAGGACCCTCCTAATTAACATATAAAAATTTTCTTCGGCAGGCATGATTGGACCATAGAGGCCTACCATGAGACCGAGTTTGAAAATTATAACTTAATATTAAATAGAGCTAGGAGGTCTGGAAGCCTGAACCTTATTCTCGACATTTCGTCTTTTTTAAAATTTTTTTTATTGTTATTTCAAAAAGTGTTCTTTAACATAGAAAGATGCTCGATTTTATATACAGAACACCTTACGCATGATAAACTACCTAAAATGTTGCAAAAGGAGTCGAAAAATAACAAAAAAACTGAATTTCCTAGATTTTTCCAGTTTTTCTAATTTTCCTAATTAAAAAAAAAATTTCGTACATGCATGATCCTCTAGAATATCGAAAAACACATTTAAAAAATAATATAACGTAAAAAAAACTAAAGAAAGAAAAAAAAGAAATTTTTTTGAAAATGTGTCCCCAGCTGGGTTTCGAACCCCTGACCCCTCCCTCCAGTCTCGACTTGTCAGTCAGGTGTCCTACCACCAGACCTAGGTGGTACGGAAAGAAAGAAACAATTTCGCTTCAAAAGCCCTTTCTTGGTGAACTACGCAATAGACTTTAAGGGTCCCACTGGGGGCCTCCTAATTAACATATAAAATTTCCTTCTGCAGGCATGGTTGGACCATAGAGGCCTACCTTGAGACCGAGTTTGAAAATTATAACTGAATATTAAAGGGAGCTAGGAGGTCTCGAAGCCTGAACCTTATTCTCGACATTTCGACTTTTTCCTAATTTTTTTTATTATTATTCCAAAAAGTGTTCTTTAATAAAGAAAGATGCTCGATTTTATACACAGAACACCTTATGCATGATAGACTACCTTAAATGTTGCAAAAGGAGTCGAAAAATAACAAATAAACTGATTTTCCTAGATTTTTCCAGTTTTTCCCATTTTCCTAATTAAAAATAAAATTTCCAACATGCATGACCGTCTAGAATATCGAAAAACACATCTGAAAAATAATATAATGTAAAAAAAACTAAAGAAAGAAAATAAAGAAATTTTTTTGAAAAAGTGTCCGCAGCTGAGATTCGAACCGCCGACCCCTCCCTCCAGTCTCGACTTGCCAGTCAGGTGTCCTACCACCAGACCAAGGTGGTACGGAAAGAAAGAAACAATTTCGCTTCAAAAGCCCTTTCTTGGTGAACTACGCAATAGACTTTAAGGGTCCCACTGGGGGCCTCCTAATTAACATATAAAAATTTCCTTTTGCAGGCATGGTTGGACCATAGAGGCCTACCTTGAGACCGAGTTTGAAAATCATAACTGAATATTAAAGGGAGCTAGGAGGTCTCGAAGCCTGAACCTTATTCTCGACATTTCGACTTTTTCCTAATTTTTTTTATTATTATTCCAAAAAGTGTTCTTTAATAAAGAAAGATGCTCGATTTTATACACAGAACACCTTATGCATGATAGACTACCTTAAATGTTGCAAAAGGAGTCGAAAAATAACAAATAAACTGATTTTCCTAGATTTTTCCAGTTTTTCCCATTTTCCTAATTAAAAATAAAATTTCCAACATGCATGACCGTCTAGAATATCGAAAAACACATCTGAAAAATAATATAATGTAAAAAAAACTAAAGAAAGAAAATAAAGAAATTTTTTTGAAAAAGTGTCCGCAGCTGAGATTCAAACCGCCGACCCCTCCCTCCAGTCTCGACTTGCCAGTCAGGTGTCCTTCCACCAGACCAAGGCGGTACGGAAAAAAAGAAACAATTTCGCTTCAAAAGCCCTTTCTCGGTTACCTATGCAATAGACATTTAGGGCCCCCTGGAGCCCTCCTAATTAACATATAAAACTTTCCTTTGGCAGGCGTGATTGGACCATAGAGGCCTACCTTGAGACCGAGTTTGAAAATTATAACTCAATATTAAAGGGAGCTAGGAGGTCTCGAAGCCTGAACCTTATTCTCGACATTTCGACTTTTTTAAAAAAAAATTTTATTATTATTCCAAAAAGTGTTCTTTATCAAAGAAAGATGCTAGATTTTATACACAGAACACCTTATGCATGATAAACTGCCTAAAATGTTGCAAAAGGAGTCGAAAAATAACAAATGAACCAATTTTCCTAGATTTTTCCAGTTTTTCCCATTTTCCTAATTAAAAAAAAATTTCCTACAATGTTGCAAAAGGAGTCGAAAAATAACAAATGAACCTTGAGACCGAGTTTGAAAATTATAACTTAATATTAAATGGAGCTAGAAGGTCTCGAAGCCTGAACCTTATTCTCGACATTTCGTCTTTTTCATAATTTTTTTTATTATTATTCCAAAAAGTGCTCTTTAACAAAGAAAGATGCTCGATTTTATACACAGAATACCTTATGCATGATAGACTACCTTAAATGTTGCAATAGGAGTCGAAAAATAGCAAATAAACAGATTTTCCTAGATTTTTCCAGTTTTTTCCCATTTTCCTATTTGAAAAAAAATTTCCTACATGCAGGACCCCTCCAGAATATCGAAAAACACATCTAAAAAATAATTTAATGTAAAATAAACAAAAGAAAGAAAAAAAGAAATTTTTTTGAAAAAGAGGTCGAAGCTGGGATTCGAACCCCCGACCCCTCCCTCCAGTCTCAACTTGCCAGTCAGGTGTCCTACCACCAAACCAAGGAGGTACGAAAAGAAAGAAACAATTTCGCCAACACATTTAAAAAATAATATCATGTAAAAAAACTAAAGAAAGAAAAAAAAGAAATTTTTTTGAAAAAGTGTCCCTAGCTGGGTTTCGAACCCCTGACCCCTCCCTCCAGTCTCGACTTGCCAGTCAGGTGTCCTACCACCAGACCAAGGTGGTTCGAAAAGAAAGAGACAATTTCGCTTCAAAAGCCCTTTCTTGGTGACCTACGCAATAGACCTTTAGGGCCCCACTGGAGGCCTCCTAATTAACATATAAAAATTTCCTTTTGCAGGCATGATTGGACCATAGAGGCCTACCTTGAGACCGAGTTTGATAATTATTACTTAATATTAAATGGAGCTAGGAAGTCTCGAAGCCTGAACCTTATTCTCAACATTTCGTCTTTTTCATAATTTTTTTTATTATTATTCCAAAAAGTGTTCTTTAACAAAGAAAGATGCTCGATTTTATACACAGAACACCTTATGCATGATAGACTACCTTAAATGTTGCAATAGGAGTCGAACAATAACAAATAAACAGATTTTCCTAGATTTTTCCAGTTTTTTCCCATTTTCCTAATTGAAAAAAATTTCCTATATGCAGGACCCTCCAGAATATCGAAAAACACATCTAAACAACAATATAATGTAAAATAAACAAAAGAAAGAAAAAAAGAAATTTTTTTGAAAAACTGGTCGAAGCTGGGATTCGAACCCCCCTCCCCTCACTCCAACCTCGACTTGCCAGTCAGGTGTCCTACAACCAGACCAAGGCGGTACGGAAAGAAGGAAACAATTTCGCTTCAAAAGCCCTTTCTCGGCTACCTATGCAATAGACATTTAGGACCCTCCTAATTAACATATAAAAATTTTCTTCGGCAGGCATGATTGGACCATAGAGGCCTACCATGAGACCGAGTTTGAAAATTATAACTTAATATTAAATAGAGCTAGGAGGTCTGGAAGCCTGAACCTTATTCTCGACATTTCGTCTTTTTTAAAATTTTTTTTATTGTTATTTCAAAAAGTGTTCTTTAACATAGAAAGATGCTCGATTTTATATACAGAACACCTTACGCATGATAAACTACCTAAAATGTTGCAAAAGGAGTCGAAAAATAACAAAAAAACTGAATTTCCTAGATTTTTCCAGTTTTTCTAATTTTCCTAATTAAAAAAAAAATTTCGTACATGCATGATCCTCTAGAATATCGAAAAACACATTTAAAAAATAATATAACGTAAAAAAAACTAAAGAAAGAAAAAAAAGAAATTTTTTTGAAAATGTGTCCCCAGCTGGGTTTCGAACCCCTGACCCCTCCCTCCAGTCTCGACTTGTCAGTCAGGTGTCCTACCACCAGACCTAGGTGGTACGGAAAGAAAGAAACAATTTCGCTTCAAAAGCCCTTTCTTGGTGAACTACGCAATAGACTTTAAGGGTCCCACTGGGGGCCTCCTAATTAACATATAAAATTTCCTTCTGCAGGCATGGTTGGACCATAGAGGCCTACCTTGAGACCGAGTTTGAAAATTATAACTGAATATTAAAGGGAGCTAGGAGGTCTCGAAGCCTGAACCTTATTCTCGACATTTCGACTTTTTCCTAATTTTTTTTATTATTATTCCAAAAAGTGTTCTTTAATAAAGAAAGATGCTCGATTTTATACACAGAACACCTTATGCATGATAGACTACCTTAAATGTTGCAAAAGGAGTCGAAAAATAACAAATAAACTGATTTTCCTAGATTTTTCCAGTTTTTCCCATTTTCCTAATTAAAAATAAAATTTCCAACATGCATGACCGTCTAGAATATCGAAAAACACATCTGAAAAATAATATAATGTAAAAAAAACTAAAGAAAGAAAATAAAGAAATTTTTTTGAAAAAGTGTCCGCAGCTGAGATTCGAACCGCCGACCCCTCCCTCCAGTCTCGACTTGCCAGTCAGGTGTCCTACCACCAGACCAAGGTGGTACGGAAAGAAAGAAACAATTTCGCTTCAAAAGCCCTTTCTTGGTGAACTACGCAATAGACTTTAAGGGTCCCACTGGGGGCCTCCTAATTAACATATAAAAATTTCCTTTTGCAGGCATGGTTGGACCATAGAGGCCTACCTTGAGACCGAGTTTGAAAATCATAACTGAATATTAAAGGGAGCTAGGAGGTCTCGAAGCCTGAACCTTATTCTCGACATTTCGACTTTTTCCTAATTTTTTTTATTATTATTCCAAAAAGTGTTCTTTAATAAAGAAAGATGCTCGATTTTATACACAGAACACCTTATGCATGATAGACTACCTTAAATGTTGCAAAAGGAGTCGAAAAATAACAAATAAACTGATTTTCCTAGATTTTTCCAGTTTTTCCCATTTTCCTAATTAAAAATAAAATTTCCAACATGCATGACCGTCTAGAATATCGAAAAACACATCTGAAAAATAATATAATGTAAAAAAAACTAAAGAAAGAAAATAAAGAAATTTTTTTGAAAAAGTGTCCGCAGCTGAGATTCAAACCGCCGACCCCTCCCTCCAGTCTCGACTTGCCAGTCAGGTGTCCTTCCACCAGACCAAGGCGGTACGGAAAAAAAGAAACAATTTCGCTTCAAAAGCCCTTTCTCGGTTACCTATGCAATAGACATTTAGGGCCCCCTGGAGCCCTCCTAATTAACATATAAAACTTTCCTTTGGCAGGCGTGATTGGACCATAGAGGCCTACCTTGAGACCGAGTTTGAAAATTATAACTCAATATTAAAGGGAGCTAGGAGGTCTCGAAGCCTGAACCTTATTCTCGACATTTCGACTTTTTTAAAAAAAAATTTTATTATTATTCCAAAAAGTGTTCTTTATCAAAGAAAGATGCTAGATTTTATACACAGAACACCTTATGCATGATAAACTGCCTAAAATGTTGCAAAAGGAGTCGAAAAATAACAAATGAACCAATTTTCCTAGATTTTTCCAGTTTTTCCCATTTTCCTAATTAAAAAAAAATTTCCTACAATGTTGCAAAAGGAGTCGAAAAATAACAAATGAACCTTGAGACCGAGTTTGAAAATTATAACTTAATATTAAATGGAGCTAGAAGGTCTCGAAGCCTGAACCTTATTCTCGACATTTCGTCTTTTTCATAATTTTTTTTATTATTATTCCAAAAAGTGCTCTTTAACAAAGAAAGATGCTCGATTTTATACACAGAATACCTTATGCATGATAGACTACCTTAAATGTTGCAATAGGAGTCGAAAAATAGCAAATAAACAGATTTTCCTAGATTTTTCCAGTTTTTTCCCATTTTCCTATTTGAAAAAAAATTTCCTACATGCAGGACCCCTCCAGAATATCGAAAAACACATCTAAAAAATAATTTAATGTAAAATAAACAAAAGAAAGAAAAAAAGAAATTTTTTTGAAAAAGAGGTCGAAGCTGGGATTCGAACCCCCGACCCCTCCCTCCAGTCTCAACTTGCCAGTCAGGTGTCCTACCACCAAACCAAGGAGGTACGAAAAGAAAGAAACAATTTCGCCAACACATTTAAAAAATAATATCATGTAAAAAAACTAAAGAAAGAAAAAAAAGAAATTTTTTTGAAAAAGTGTCCCTAGCTGGGTTTCGAACCCCTGACCCCTCCCTCCAGTCTCGACTTGCCAGTCAGGTGTCCTACCACCAGACCAAGGTGGTTCGAAAAGAAAGAGACAATTTCGCTTCAAAAGCCCATTCTTGGTGACCTACGCAATAGACCTTTAGGGCCCCACTGGAGGCCTCCTAATTAACATATAAAAATTTCCTTTTGCAGGCATGATTGGACCATAGAGGCCTACATTGAGACCGAGTTTGATAATTATTACTTAATATTAAATGGAGCTAGGAAGTCTCGAAGCCTGAACCTTATTCTCAACATTTCGTCTTTTTCATAATTTTTTTTATTATTATTCCAAAAAGTGTTCTTTAACAAAGAAAGATGCTCGATTTTATACACAGAACACCTTATGCATGATAGACTACCTTAAATGTTGCAATAGGAGTCGAACAATAACAAATAAACAGATTTTCCTAGATTTTTCCAGTTTTTTCCCATTTTCCTAATTGAAAAAAATTTCCTATATGCAGGACCCTCCAGAATATCGAAAAACACATCTAAACAACAATATAATGTAAAATAAACAAAAGAAAGAAAAAAAGAAATTTTTTTGAAAAACTGGTCGAAGCTGGGATTCGAACCCCCCTCCCCTCCCTCCAACCTCGACTTGCCAGTCAGGTGTCCTACAACCAGACCAAGGCGGTACGGAAAGAAGGAAACAATTTCGCTTCAAAAGCCCTTTCTCGGCCACCTATGCAATAGACATTTAGGACCCTCCTAATTAACATATAAAAATTTTCTTCGGCAGGCATGATTGGACCATAGAGGCCTACCATGAGACCGAGTTTGAAAATTATAACTTAATATTAAATAGAGCTAGGAGGTCTGGAAGCCTGAACCTTATTCTCGACATTTCGTCTTTTTTAAAATTTTTTTTATTTTTATTTCAAAAAGTGTTCTTTAACATAGAAAGATGCTCGATTTTATATACAGAACACCTTACGCATGATAAACTACCTAAAATGTTGCAAAAGGAGTCGAAAAATAACAAATAAACTGAATTTCCTAGATTTTTCCAGTTTTTCTAATTTTCCTAATTAAAAAAAAAATTTCGCACATGCATGATCCTCTAGAATATCGAAAAACACATTTAAAAAATAATATAACGTAAAAAAAACTAAAGAAAGAAAAAAAAGAAATTTTTTTGAAAATGTGTCCCCAGCTGGGTTTCGAACCCCTGACCCCTCCCTCCAGTCTCGACTTGTCAGTCAGGTGTCCTACCACCAGACCTAGGTGGTACGGAAAGAAAGAAACAATTTCGCTTCAAAAGCCCTTTCTTGGTGAACTACGCAATAGACTTTAAGGGTCCCACTGGGGGCCTCCTAATTAACATATAAAAATTTCCTTCTGCAGGCATGGTTGGACCATAGAGGCCTACCTTGAGACCGAGTTTGAAAATTATAACTGAATATTAAAGGGAGCTAGGAGGTCTCGAAGCCTGAACCTTATTCTCGACATTTCGACTTTTTCTTAATTTTTTTTATTATTATTCCAAAAAGTGTTCTTTATTAAAGAAAGATGCTCGATTTTATACACAGAACTAAAGTGTTCTTTAATAAAGAAAGATGCTCGATTTTATACACAGAACACCTTATGCATGATAGACTACCTTAAATGTTGCAAAAGGAGTCGAAAAATAACAAATAAACTGATTTTCCTAGATTTTTCCAGTTTTTCCCATTTTCCTAATTAAAAATAAAATTTCCAACATGCATGACCGTCTAGAATATCGAAAAACACATCTGAAAAATAATATAATGTAAAAAAAACTAAAGAAAGAAAATAAAGAAATTTTTTTGAAAAAGTGTCCGCAGCTGAGATTCGAACCGCCGACCCCTCCCTCCAGTCTCGACTTGCCAGTCAGGTGTCCTACCGCCAGACCAAGGTGGTACGGAAAGAAAGAAACAATTTCGCTTCAAAAGCCCTTTCTTGGTGAACTACGCAATAGACTTTAAGGGTCCCACTGGGGGCCTCCTAATTAACATATAAAAATTTCCTTTTGCAGGCATGGTTGGACCATAGAGGCCTACCTTGAGACCGAGTTTGAAAATTATAACTGAATATTAAAGGGAGCTAGGAGGTCTCGAAGCCTGAACCTTATTCTCGACATTTCGACTTTTTCCTAATTTTTTTTATTATTATTCCAAAAAGTGTTCTTTAATAAAGAAAGATGCTCGATTTTATACACATAACACCTTATGCATGATAGACTACCTTAAATGTTGCAAAAGGAGTCGAAAAATAACAAATAAACTGATTTTCCTAGATTTTTCCAGTTTTTCCCATTTTCCTAATTAAAAATAATATTTCCAACATGCATGACCGTCTAGAATATCGAAAAACACATCTGAAAAATAATATAATGTAAAAAAAACTAAAGAAAGAAAATAAAGAAATTTTTTTGAAAAAGTGTCCGCAGCTGAGATTCAAACCGCCGACCCCTCCCTCCAGTCTCGACTTGCCAGTCAGGTGTCCTTCCACCAGACCAAGGTGGTACGAAAAGAAAGAAACAATTTCGCTTCAAAAGCCCTTTCTTGGTGACCTACGCAATAGACCTTTAGGGCCCCACTGGGGGCCTCCTAATTAACATATAAAAATTTCCTTTTGCAGGCATGATTGGACCATAGAGGCCTATCTTGAGACCGAGTTTGATAATTATAACTTAATATTAAATGGAGCTAGGAGGTCTCGAAGCCTGAACCTTATTCTCGACATTGCGACTTTTTTTAAATTTCTTTTATTATTATTCCAAAAAGTGTTCTTTCACAAAGAAGGATGCTCGATTTTATACACAGAACACCTTATGCATGATAGACTACCTAAAATGTTGCAAAAGGAGTCAAAAAATAACAAATAAACTGATTTTCCTAGATTATTCCAGTTTTTCCCATTTTCCTAATTAAAAAAAAAATTTCCTACATGCATGACCCTCTAGAATATCGAAAAACACATTTAAAAAATAATATAATGTAAAAAAAACTAAAGAAAGAAAAAAAAGAAATTTTTTTGAAAAAGTGTCCCCAGCTGGGTTTCGAACACCTGACCCCTCCCTCCAACCTCGACTTGCCAGTCAAGTGTCCTACCACCAGACCTAGGTGGTACGGAAAGAAAGAAACAATTTCGCTTCAAAAGCCCTTACTCGATTGCCTATGCAATAGACATTTAGGGCCCCACTGGGTCCCTCCTAAATAACATATAAAAATTTCCTTCAACAGGCCTGATTGGACCATAGAGGCCTATCTTGGGACCGAGTTTGAAAATTATAACTCAATATTAAAGGGAGCTAGGAGGTCTCGAAGCCTGAACCTTATTCTCGACATTTCGTCTTTTTTTAAATTTTTTTTTTATTATTTCAAAAAATGTTCTGTAACCAAGAAAGTTGCTCGATTTTATACACAGAACACCTTACGCATGATAAACTATCCAAAATGTTGCAAAAGGAGTCGAAAAATAACAAATAAACTGATTTTCCTAGATTTTTCCAGTTTTTCCCATTTTCCTCATTAAAAAAAAAATTTCCTACATGCATGACCCTCTAGAATATCGAAAAACACCTTTAAAAAATAAGATAATGTAAAAAAAACTAAAGAAAGAAAAAAAAGAAATTTTTTTGAAAAAGTGTCCCCAGCTGGGTCTCGAACCCCAGACCCCTCCCTAGAGTCGGGACCTGCCAGTCAGGTGTCCTACCACCAGAACAAGGTGGTACGGAGAGAAAGAAACAATTTCGCTTCAAAAGCCCTTACTCGGTTGCCTATGCAATAGACCTTTAGGGCCCCACTGGGTCCCTCCTAATTAACATATAAAAATTTCCTTCAACAGGCATGATTGGACCATAGAGGCCTATCTTGGGACCGAGTTTGAAAATTATAACTCAATATTAAAGGATTAAAGGGAGCTAGGAGGTCTCGAAGCCTGAACCTTATTCTCGACATTTCGACTTTTTTTAATTTTTTTTTTATTATTATTCCAAAAGTGTTCTTTATCAAAGAAAGATGCTCTATTTTATCTACAGAACACCTTATGCAGAATAAACTACCTAAAATGTTGCAAAAGGAGTCGAAAAATAACAAATAAACCGATTTTTCTAGATTTTTCCAGTTTTTCCCATTTTCC
Source organism: Parasteatoda lunata (assembly GCA_949128135.1). Classification (NCBI taxonomy): domain Eukaryota; kingdom Metazoa; phylum Arthropoda; class Arachnida; order Araneae; family Theridiidae; genus Parasteatoda; species Parasteatoda lunata. The sequence goes on from OX421980.1 coordinate 74,411,197, forward strand.
TAATTAAAAAAAAAATTTCCTACATGCATGACCCTCTAGAATGTCGAAAAACACATTTAAAAAATAATATAATGTAAAAAAAACTAAAGAAAGAAAAAAAAGAAATTTTTTTGAAAAAGTGGTCAAAGCTGGGATTCGAACCCCTGTCCCCTCCCTCCAACCTCGACTTGCCAGTCAGGTGTCCTACCACCAGACCAAGTTGGTACGGATAAAAAGAAACAATTTCGCTTCAAAGGCCCTTTCTTGGTGACCTACGCAATAGACTTTAGGGCCCCACTGGGGGCCTCCTAATTAACATATAAAAATTTCCTTTTGCAGGCATGATTGGACCATAGAGGCCTACCTTGAGACCGAGTTTGAAAATTATAACTCAATATTAAAGGGAGCTAGGAGGTCTCGAAGCCTGAACCTTATTCTCGACATTTCGACTTTTTTAAAAAATTTTTTTATTATTATTCCAAAAAGTGTTCTTTATCAAAGAAAGATGCTCGATTTTATACACAGATTACCTTATGCATGATAAACTACCTAAAATAATGCAAAAGGAGTCGAAAAATAATAAATAAACCGATTTTCCTAGATTTTTCCAGTTTTTCCAATTTTCCAAATTAAAAAAAAATTTCTTACATGCATGACCCTCTAGAATATCGAAAAACACATCTGAAAAATAATATAAAGTAAAAAAAACTAAAGAAAGAAAAAAAAGACATTTTTTTGAAAAAGTGTCCGCAGCTGAGATTCGAACCCCGACCCCTCCCTCCAGTCTCGACTTGCCAGTCAGGTGTCCTACCACCAGACCAAGGTGGTACGAAAAGAAAGAAACAATTTCGTTTCAAAAGCCCTTTCTTGGTGACCTACGCAATAGACCGTTAGGGCCCCACTGAAGGCTTTCTAATTAACATATAAAAATTTCCTTCGGCAGGCATCATTTGACCATGGAGGCCTACCATGAGACCGAGTTTGAAAGTTTTAACTTAATATTAAAGGGAGCTAGGAGGTCTCGAAGCCTGAAGCTTATTCTCGACATTTCGTCTTTTTTTTCGTCTTTTTTAAAAAATGTTTTTTATTATTTCAAAAAGTGTTCTGTAACCAAGAAAGTTGCTCGATTTTATACACAGAACACCTTACGCATGATAAACTATCCAAAATGTTGCAAAAGGAGTCGAAAAATAACAAATTAACTGATTCTCCTAGATTTTTCCAGTTTTTCCAATTTTCCAAATTAAAAAAAAATTTCCTACATGCATGACCCTCTAGAATATCGAAAAACACATTTAAAAAAAAAAATAATGTAAAAAAAACTAAAGAAAGAAAAAAAAGTAATTTTTTTGAAAAAGTGTCCCCAGCTGGGTTTCGAACCCCTTACCCCTCCCTCCAGTCTCGACTTGCCAGTCAGGTGTCCTACCACCAGACCAAGGTGGTACGGAAAGAAAGAAACAATTTCGCTTCAAAAGCCCTTTCTCGGTTGCCTATGCAATAGACCTTTAGGGCCCCGCTGGGGTCCTCCTAATTAACATATAAAAATTTCCTTCGGCAGGCATAATTGCACCATAGAGGCCTATCTTGGGACCGAGTTTGAAAATTATAACTCAATATTAAAGGATTAAAGGGAGCTAGGAGGTCTCGAAGCCTGAACCTTATTCTCGACATTTCGACTTTTTTTAAATTTTTTTTTATTATTATTCCAAAAAGTGTTCTTTATCAAAGAAAGATGCTCGATTTTATACACAGAACACCTTATGCAGAATAAACTACCTAAAATGTTGCAAAAAGAGTCGAAAAATAACAAATAAACCAATTTTCCTAGATTTTTCCAGTTTTTTCTATTTTCCTAATTAAAAAAAAAATTTCCTACATGCATGACCCTCTAGAATATCGAAAAACACATTTAAAAAATAATATAATGTAAAAAAAACTAAAGAAAGAAAAAAAAGAAATTTTTTTGAAAAAGTGGTCGAAGCTGGGATTCGAACCCCCGTCCCCTCCCGCCAACCTCGACTTGCCAGTCAGGTGTCCTACCACCAGACCAAGTTGGTACGGATAGAAAGAAACAATTTCGTTTCAAAAGCCCTTTCTCGGTTGCCTATGCAATAGACCTTTAGGGCCCCGCTGGGGTCCTCCTAATTAACATATAAAAATTTCCTTCGGCAGGCATTATTGCACCATAGAGGCCTATCTTGGGACCGAGTTTGAAAATTATAACTCAATATTAAAGGATTAAAGGGAGCTAGGAGGTCTCGAAGCCTGAACCTTATTCTCGACATTTCGACTTTTTTTAAATTTTTTTTTATTTTTATTCCAAAAAGTGTTCTTTATCAAAGAAAGATGCTCGATTTTATACACAGAACACCTTATGCAGAATAAACTACCTAAAATGTTGCAAAAGGAGTCGAAAAATAAAAAATAAACCAATTTTCCTAGATTTTTCCAGTTTTTTCCATTTTCCTAATTAAAAAAAAATTTCCTACATGCATGACCCTCTAGAATATCGAAAAACACATTTAAAAAATAATATAATGTAAAAAAAACTAAAGAAAGAAAAAAAAGAAATTTTTTTGAAAAAGTGGTCAAAGCTGGGATTCGAACAACCGTCCCCTACCGCCAACCTCGACTTGCCAGTCAGGTGTCCTACCACCAGACCAAGGTGGTACGAAAAGAAAGAAACAATTTCGCTTCAAAAGCCCTTTCTTGGTGACCTACGCAATAGACCGTTAGGGCCCCACTGAAGGCCTCCTTATTAACATATAAAAATTTCCTTCGGCAGGCATGATTTGACCATAGAGGCCTACCATGAGACCGAGTTTGAAAATTTTAACTTAATATTAAAGGGAGCTAGGAGGTCTCAAAGCCTGAAGCTTATTCTCGACATTTCGTCTTTTTTAAAAAAAAAATTTTATTATTTCAAAAAGTGTTCTGTAACCAAGAAAGTTGCTCGATTTTATACACAGAACACCTTACGCATGATAAACTATCCAAAATGTTGCAAAAGGAGTCGAAAAATAACAAATTAACTGATTCTCCTAGATTTTTCCTGTTTTTCCCATTTTCCTAATTAAAAAAAAATTTCCTACATGCATGACCCTCTAGAATATCGAAAAACACATTTAAAAAATAATATAATGTAAAAAAAACTAAAGAAAGAAAAAAAAGTATTTTTTTTGAAAAAGTGTCCCCAGCTGGGTTTCGAACCCCTTACCCCTCCCTCCAGTCTCGACTTGCCAGTCAGGTGTCCTACCACCAGACCAAGGTGGTACAGAAAGAAAGAAACAATTTCGCTTCAAAAGCCCTTTCTCGGTTGCCTATGCAATAGACCTTTAGGTCCCCGCTGGGGTCCTCCTAATTAACATATAAAAATTTCCTTCGGCAGGCATGATTGTACCATAGAGGCCTATCTTGGGACCGAGTTTGAAAATTATAGCTCAATATTAAAGGATTAAAGGGAGCTAGGAGGTCTGGAAGCCTGAACCTTATTCTCGACATTTCGACTTTTTTAAAAAAAAATTTTATTATTATTCCAAAAAGTGTTCTTTATCAAAGAAAGATGCTCGATTTTATACACAGAACACCTTATGCAGAATAAACTACCTAAAATGTTGCAAAAGGAGTCAAAAAATAACAAATAAACCAATTTTCCTAGATTTTTCCAGTTTTTCCCATTTTCCTAATTAAAAAAAAAATTTCCTACATGCATGACCCTCTAGAATATCGAAAAACACATTTCAAAAATAATATAATGTAAAAAAAACTAAAGAAAGAAAAAAAAGAAATTTTTTTGAAAAAGTTGTCGAAGCTGGGATTCGAACCCCCGTCCCCTCCCTCCAACCTCGACTTGCCAGACAGGTGTCCTACCACCAGACCAAGTTGGTACGGAAAGAAAGAAACAATTTCGCTTCAAAAGCCCTTTCTTGGTGACCTACGCTATAGACTTTAGGGCCCCACTGGGGTCCTCCTAATTAACATATAAAAATTTCCTTTTGCAGGCATGATTGGACCATAGAGGCCTACCATGAGACAGAGTTTGAAAATTTTAACTTAATATTAAAGGGAGCTAGGAGGTCTCAAAGCCTGAAGCTTATTCTCGACATTTCGTCTTTTTTAAAAAAAAAATTTTATTATTTCAAAAAGTGTTCTGTAACCAAGAAAGTTGCTCGATTTTATACACAGAACACCTTACGCATGATAAACTATCCAAAATGTTGCAAAAGGAGTCGAAAAATAACAAATTAACTGATTCTCCTAGATTTTTCCTGTTTTTCCCATTTTCCTAATTAAAAAAAAATTTCCTACATGCATGACCCTCTAGAATATCGAAAAACACATTTAAAAAATAATATAATGTAAAAAAAACTAAGGAAAGAAAAAAAAGTATTTTTTTTGAAAAAGTGTCCCCAGCTGGGTTTCGAACCCCTTACCCCTCCCTCCAGTCTCGACTTGCCAGTCAGGTGTCCTACCACCAGACCAAGGTGGTACAGAAAGAAAGAAACAATTTCGCTTCAAAAGCCCTTTCTCGGTTGCCTATGCAATAGACCTTTAGGGCCCCGCTGGGGTCCTCCTAATTAACATATAAAAATTTCCTTCGGCAGGCATGATTGTACCATAGAGGCCTATCTTGGGACCGAGTTTGAAAATTATAACTCAATATTAAAGGATTAAAGGGAGCTAGGAGGTCTCGAAGCCTGAACCTTATTCTCGACATTTCGACTTTTTTAAAAAAAATTTTTATTATTATTCCAAAAAGTGTTCTTTATCAAAGAAAGATGCTCGATTTTATACACAGAACACCTTATGCAGAATAAACTACCTAAAATGTTGCAAAAGGAGTCAAAAAATAACAAATAAACCAATTTTCCTAGATTTTTCCAGTTTTTCCCATTTTCCTAATTAAAAAAAAAATTTCCTACATGCATGACCCTCTAGAATATCGAAAAACACATTTCAAAAATAATATAATGTTAAAAAAACTAAAGAAAGAAAAAAAAGAAATTTTTTTGAAAAAGTGGTCGAAGCTGGGATTCGAACCCCCGTCCCCTCCCTCCAACCTCGACTTGCCAGACAGGTGTCCTACCACCAGACCAAGTTGGTACGGATAGAAAGAAACAATTTCGCTTCAAAGGCCCTTTCTTGGTGACCTACGCTATAGACTTTAGGGCCCCACTGGGGTCCTCCTAATTAACATATAAAAATTTCCTTTTGCAGGCATGATTGGACCATAGAGGCCTACCATGAGACAGAGTTTGAAAATTTTAACTTAATATTAAAGGGAGCTAGGAGGTCTCGAAGCCTGAAGCTTATTCTCGACATTTCGTCTTTTTAAAATTTTTTTTTTTATTATTTCAAAAAGTGTTCTGTAACCAAGAAAGTTACTCGATTTTATACACAGAACACCTTACGCATGATAAACTATCCAAAATGTTGCAAAAGGAGTCGAAAAATAACAAATTAACTGATTCTCCTAGATTTTTCCTGTTTTTCCCATTTTCCTAATTAAAAAAAAATTTCCTACATGCATGACCCTCTAGAATATCGAAAAACACATTTAAAAAATAATATAATGTAAAAAAAACTAAAGAAAGAAAAAAAAGTATTTTTTTTGAAAAAGTGTCCCCAGCTGGGTTTCGAACCCCTTACCCCTCCCTCCAGTCTCGACTTGCCAGTCAGGTGTCCTACCACCAGACCAAGGTGGTACAGAAAGAAAGAAACAATTTCGCTTCAAAAGCCCTTTCTCGGTTGCCTATGCAATAGACCTTTAGGTCCCCGCTGGGGTCCTCCTAATTAACATATAAAAATTTCCTTCGGCAGGCATGATTGTACCATAGAGGCCTATCTTGGGACCGAGTTTGAAAATTATAGCTCAATATTAAAGGATTAAAGGGAGCTAGGAGGTCTCGAAGCCTGAACCTTATTCTCGACATTTCGACTTTTTTAAAAAAAAATTTTATTATTATTCCAAAAAGTGTTCTTTATCAAAGAAAGATGCTCGATTTTATACACAGAACACCTTATGCAGAATAAACTACCTAAAATGTTGCAAAAGGAGTCAAAAAATAACAAATAAACCAATTTTCCTAGATTTTTCCAGTTTTTCCCATTTTCCTAATTAAAAAAAAAATTTCCTACATGCATGACCCTCTAGAATATCGAAAAACACATTTCAAAAATAATATAATGTAAAAAAAACTAAAGAAAGAAAAAAAAGAAATTTTTTTGAAAAAGTGGTCGAAGCTGGGATTCGAACCCCCGTCCCCTCCCTCCAACCTCGACTTGCCAGACAGGTGTCCTACCACCAGACCAAGTTGGTACGGATAGAAAGAAACAATTTCGCTTCAAAGGCCCTTTCTTGGTGACCTACGCTATAGACTTTAGGGCCCCACTGGGGTCCTCCTAATTAACATATAAAAATTTCCTTTTGCAGGCATGATTGGACCATAGAGGCCTACCATGAGACAGAGTTTGAAAATTTTAACTTAATATTAAAGGGAGCTAGGAGGTCTCGAAGCCTGAAGCTTATTCTCGACATTTCGTCTTTTTTAAAAAAATTTTTTTATTATTTCAAAAAGTGTTCTGTAACCAAGAAAGTTGCTCGATTTTATACACAGAACACCTTACGCATGATAAACTATCCAAAATGTTGCAAAAGGAGTCGAAAAATAACAAATTAACTGATTCTCCTAGATTTTTCCAAGTTTTCCCATTTTCCTAATTAAAAAAAAATTTCCTACATGCATGACCCTCTAGAATATCGAAAAACACATTTAAAAAATAATATAATGTAAAAAAAACTAAAGAAAGAAAAAAAAGTAATTTTTTTGAAAAAGTGTCCCCAGCTGGGTTTCGAACCCCTTACCCCTCCCTCCAGTCTCGACTTGCCAGTCAGGTGTCCTACCACAAGACCAAGGTGGTACGGAAAGAAAGAAACAATTTCGCTTCAAAAGCCCTTACTTGGTTGCCTATGCAATAGACCTTTAGGGCCCCGCTGGGGCCCTCCTAATTAACATATAAAAATTTCCTTCGGCAGGCATTATTACACCATAGAGGCCTACCTTGGGACCGAGTTTGAAAATTATAACTTACTATTAAAGGGAGCTAGGAGGTCTCAAAGCCTGAACCTTATTCTCGACAACTCGTCTTTTTTTAAATTTTTTTTTATTATTATTCCAAAAAGTGCTCTTTATCAAAGAAAGATGCTTGATTTTATACACAGAACACCTTATGCAGAATAAACTACCTAAAATGTTGCAAAAGGAGTCGAAAAATAACAAATAAACCGATTTTCCTAGATTTTTCCAGTTTTTCCCATTTTCCTAATTAAAAAAAAATTTCTTACATGCATGACCCTCTAGAATATCGAAAAACACATCTGAAAAATAATATAAAGTAAAAAAAACTAAAGAAAGAAAAAAAAGACATTTTTTTGAAAAAGTGTCCGCAGCTGAGATTCGAACCCCGTCCCCTCCCTCCAACCTCGACTTGCCAGTCAGGTGTCCTACCACCAGACCAAGGCGGTACGGAAAGAAAGAAACAATTTCGCTTCAAAAGCCCTTTCTTGGTGACCTACGCAATAGACCGTTAGGGCCCCACTGAAGGCCTCCTAATTAACATATAAAAATTTCCTTTTGCAGGCATGATTGGACCATAGAGGCCTACTTTGAGACCGAGTTTGATAATTATAACTTAATATTAAATGGAGCTAGGAGGTCTCGAAGCCTGAACCTTATTCTCAACATTTCTTTTTTTTTTTAATTTTTTTTTTTATTATTTCAAAAAGTGCTCTTTAACAAAGAAAGTTGCTCGATTTTATACACGGAACACCTTACGCATGATAAACTATCCAAAATGTTGCAAAAGGAGTCGAAAAATAACAAATAAACTGATTTTCCTAGATTTTTCCAGTTTTTCCCATTTTCCTAATTAAAAAAAAAATTTACTACATGCATGACCCTCTAGAATATCGAAAAACACATTTAAAAAATAATATAATGTAAAAAAATTAAAGAAAGAAAAAAAGAAATTTTTTTGAAAAAGTGTCGCCTGCTGGGTTTCGAACCCCTGACCCCTCCCTCCAGTCTTGACCTGCGAGTAAGGTGTCCTACCAACAGACCAAGGCGGTACGGAAAGAAAGAAACAATTTCGCTTCAAAAGCCCTTTCTCGGTTACCTATGCAATAGACATTTAGGGCCCCACTGGGGCCCTTCTAATTAACATATAAAAATTTCCTTCGGCAGGCATGATTTGACCATAGAGGCCTACCATGAGACCGAGTTTGAAAATTTTAACTTAATATTAAAGGGAGCTAGGAGGTCTCGAAGCCTGAAGCTTATTCTCAACATTTCGTCTTTTTAAAATTTTTTTTTTTATTATTTCAAAAAGTGTTCTGTAACCAAGAAAGTTGCTCGATTTTATACACAGAACACCTTACGCATGATAAACTATCCAAAATGTTGCAAAAGGAGTCGAAAAATAACAAATTAACTGATTCTCCTAGATTTTTCCAGTTTTTCCCATTTTCCTAATTAAAAAAAAATTTCCTACATGCATGACCCTCTAGAATATCGAAAAACACATTTAAAAAATAATATAATGTAAAAAAAACTAAAGAAAGAAAAAAAAGTAATTTTTTTGAAAAAGTGTCCCCAGCTGGGTTTCGAACCCCTTACCCCTCCCTCCAGTCTCGACTTGCCAGTCAGGTGTCCTACCACCAGACCAAGGTGGTACGGAAAGAAAGAAACAATTTTGCTTCAAAAGCCCTTACTTGGTTGCCTATGCAATAGACCTTTAGGGCCCCGCTGGGGCCCTCCTAATTAACATATGAAAATTTCCTTCGGCAGGCATGATTTGACCATAGAGGCCTACCATGAGACCGAGTTTGAAAATTATAACTTACTATTAAAGGGAGCTAGGAGGTCTCAAAGCCTTAACCTTATTCTCGACAACTCGTCTTTTTTTAAATTTTTTTTTATTATTATTCCAAAAAGTGTTCTTTACCAAAGAAAGATGCTCGATTTTATACACAGAACACCTTATGCAGAATAAACAACCTAAAATGTTGCAAAAGGAGTCGAAAAATAACAAATAAACCGATTTTCCTTGATTTTTCCAGTTTTTCCCATTTTCCTAATTAAAAAAAAAATTTCCTACATGCATGACCCTCTAGAATATCGAAAAACACATTTAAAAAATAATATAATGTAAAAAAAACTAAAGAAAGAAAAAAAAGAAATTTTTTTGAAAAAGTGGTCGAAGCTGGGATTCGAACCCCCGTCCCCTCCCTCCAACCTCGACTTGCCAGACAGGTGTCCTACCACCAGACCAAGTTGGTACGGATAGAAAGAAACAATTTCGCTTCAAAGGCCCTTTCTTGGTGACCTACGCTATAGACTTTAGGGCCCCACTGGGGTCCTCCTAATTAACATATAAAAATTTCCTTTTGCAGGCATGATTGGACCATAGAGGCCTACCATGAGACAGAGTTTGAAAATTTTAACTTAATATTAAAGGGAGCTAGGAGGTCTCGAAGCCTGAAGCTTATTCTCGACATTTCGTCTTTTTTAAAAAAATTTTTTTATTATTTCAAAAAGTGTTCTGTAACCAAGAAAGTTGCTCGATTTTATACACAGAACACCTTACGCATGATAAACTATCCAAAATGTTGCAAAAGGAGTCGAAAAATAACAAATTAACTGATTCTCCTAGATTTTTCCAAGTTTTCCCATTTTCCTAATTAAAAAAAAATTTCCTACATGCATGACCCTCTAGAATATCGAAAAACACATTTAAAAAATAATATAATGTAAAAAAAACTAAAGAAAGAAAAAAAAGTAATTTTTTTGAAAAAGTGTCCCCAGCTGGGTTTCGAACCCCTTACCCCTCCCTCCAGTCTCGACTTGCCAGTCAGGTGTCCTACCACAAGACCAAGGTGGTACGGAAAGAAAGAAACAATTTCGCTTCAAAAGCCCTTACTTGGTTGCCTATGCAATAGACCTTTAGGGCCCCGCTGGGGCCCTCCTAATTAACATATAAAAATTTCCTTCGGCAGGCATTATTACACCATAGAGGCCTACCTTGGGACCGAGTTTGAAAATTATAACTTACTATTAAAGGGAGCTAGGAGGTCTCAAAGCCTGAACCTTATTCTCGACAACTCGTCTTTTTTTAAATTTTTTTTTATTATTATTCCAAAAAGTGCTCTTTATCAAAGAAAGATGCTTGATTTTATACACAGAACACCTTATGCAGAATAAACTACCTAAAATGTTGCAAAAGGAGTCGAAAAATAACAAATAAACCGATTTTCCTAGATTTTTCCAGTTTTTCCCATTTTCCTAATTAAAAAAAAATTTCTTACATGCATGACCCTCTAGAATATCGAAAAACACATCTGAAAAATAATATAAAGTAAAAAAAACTAAAGAAAGAAAAAAAAGACATTTTTTTGAAAAAGTGTCCGCAGCTGAGATTCGAACCCCGTCCCCTCCCTCCAACCTCGACTTGCCAGTCAGGTGTCCTACCACCAGACCAAGGCGGTACGGAAAGAAAGAAACAATTTCGCTTCAAAAGCCCTTTCTTGGTGACCTACGCAATAGACCGTTAGGGCCCCACTGAAGGCCTCCTAATTAACATATAAAAATTTCCTTTTGCAGGCATGATTGGACCATAGAGGCCTACTTTGAGACCGAGTTTGATAATTATAACTTAATATTAAATGGAGCTAGGAGGTCTCGAAGCCTGAACCTTATTCTCAACATTTCTTTTTTTTTTTAATTTTTTTTTTTATTATTTCAAAAAGTGCTCTTTAACAAAGAAAGTTGCTCGATTTTATACACGGAACACCTTACGCATGATAAACTATCCAAAATGTTGCAAAAGGAGTCGAAAAATAACAAATAAACTGATTTTCCTAGATTTTTCCAGTTTTTCCCATTTTCCTAATTAAAAAAAAAATTTACTACATGCATGACCCTCTAGAATATCGAAAAACACATTTAAAAAATAATATAATGTAAAAAAATTAAAGAAAGAAAAAAAGAACTTTTTTTGAAAAAGTGTCGCCTGCTGGGTTTCGAACCCCTGACCCCTCCCTCCAGTCTTGACCTGCGAGTAAGGTGTCCTACCAACAGACCAAGGCGGTACGGAAAGAAAGAAACAATTTCGCTTCAAAAGCCCTTTCTCGGTTACCTATGCAATAGACATTTAGGGCCCCACTGGGGCCCTTCTAATTAACATATAAAAATTTCCTTCGGCAGGCATGATTTGACCATAGAGGCCTACCATGAGACCGAGTTTGAAAATTTTAACTTAATATTAAAGGGAGCTAGGAGGTCTCGAAGCCTGAAGCTTATTCTCAACATTTCGTCTTTTTAAAATGTTTTTTTTTATTATTTCAAAAAGTGTTCTGTAACCAAGAAAGTTGCTCGATTTTATACACAGAACACCTTACGCATGATAAACTATCCAAAATGTTGCAAAAGGAGTCGAAAAATAACAAATTAACTGATTCTCCTAGATTTTTCCAGTTTTTCCCATTTTCCTAATTAAAAAAAAATTTCCTACATGCATGACCCTCTAGAATATCGAAAAACACATTTAAAAAATAATATAATGTAAAAAAAACTAAAGAAAGAAAAAAAAGTAATTTTTTTGAAAAAGTGTCCCCAGCTGGGTTTCGAACCCCTTACCCCTCCCTCCAGTCTCGACTTGCCAGTCAGGTGTCCTACCACCAGACCAAGGTGGTACGGAAAGAAAGAAACAATTTTGCTTCAAAAGCCCTTACTTGGTTGCCTATGCAATAGACCTTTAGGGCCCCGCTGGGGCCCTCCTAATTAACATATGAAAATTTCCTTCGGCAGGCATGATTTGACCATAGAGGCCTACCATGAGACCGAGTTTGAAAATTATAACTTACTATTAAAGGGAGCTAGGAGGTCTCAAAGCCTTAACCTTATTCTCGACAACTCGTCTTTTTTTAAATTTTTTTTTATTATTATTCCAAAAAGTGTTCTTTACCAAAGAAAGATGCTCGATTTTATACACAGAACACCTTATGCAGAATAAACAACCTAAAATGTTGCAAAAGGAGTCGAAAAATAACAAATAAACCGATTTTCCTTGATTTTTCCAGTTTTTCCCATTTTCCTAATTAAAAAAAAAATTTCCTACATGCATGACCCTCTAGAATATCGAAAAACACATTTAAAAAATAATATAATGTAAAAAAAACTAAAGAAAGAAAAAAAAGAAATTTTTTTGAAAAAGTGTCCGCAGCTGAGATTCGAACCCCGACCCCTCCCTCCAGTCTCAACTTGCCAGTCAGGTGTCCTACCACCAGACCAAGGTGGTACGAAAAGAAAGAAACAATTTCGCTTCAAAAGCCCTTACTTGGTTGCCTATGCAATAGACCTTTAGGGCCCCGCTGGGGCCCTCTTAATTAACATATAAAAATTTCCTTCGGCAGGCATGATTGGACCATGGAGGCCTACCATGAGACCGAGATTGAAAATTTTAACTTAATATTAAAGGGAGCTAGGAGGTCTCGAAGCCTGAACCTTATTCTCGACATTTCGTCTTTTTTTAAATTTTTTTTATTATTATTTCAAAAAGTGTTCTTTAACAAAGAAAGTTGCTCGATTTCATACATAGAACACCTTACGCATGATAAACTACCTAAAATGTTGCAGAAGGAGTAAAAAAATAACAAATAAACTGATTTTCCTAGATTTTTCCAGTTTTTCCCATTTTTCTAATTAAAAAAAAAATTTCCAACATGCATGACCGTCTAGAATATCGAAAAACACATCTGAAAAATAATATAATGTAAAAAAAACTAAAGAAAAAAAAGAAATTTTTTTGAAAAAGAAAAAAGTTGAAAATTTTTTTGAAAAAAAATTTCTTACATGCATGACCCTCTAGAATATCGAAAAACACATCTGAAAAATAATATAAAGTAAAAAAAACTAAAGAAAGAAAATAAAGACATTTTTTTGAAAAAGTGTCCGCAGCTGAGATTCGAACCCCGACCCCTCCCTCCAGTCTCAACTTGCCAGTCAGGTGTCCTACCACCAGACCAAGGTGGTACGAAAAGAAAGAAACAATTTCGCTTCAAAAGCCCTTACTTGGTTGCCTATGCAATAGACCTTTAGGGCCCCGCTATGCTTAATGTTGCAGAAGGAGCTAGGAGGTCTCGAAGCCTGAACCTTATTCTCGACATTTCGTCTTTTTCATAATTTTTTTTATTATTATTCCAAAAAGTGTTCTTTAACAAAGAAAGATGCTCGATCTTATACACAGAACACCTTATGCATGATAGACTACCTTAAATGTTGCAATAGGAGACGAAAAATAGCAAATAAATAAATTTTCCTAGATTTTTCCAGTTTTTTCCCATTTTCCTAATTAAAAAAAAATTTCCTACATGCAGGAACCTCCAGAATATCGAAAAACACATCTAAAAAATAATATAATGTAAAATAAACAAAAGAAAGAAAAAAAGAAATTTTTTTGAAAAAGTGGTCGAACTTTGGATTCGAACCTCCGTCCCCTCCCTCCAACCTCGTCTTGCCAGTCAGGTGTCCTACCACCAGACCAAGACAGGTACGGAAAAAAAGAAACAATTTCGCTTCAAAAGCCCTTTCTCGGTTTCCTGTGCAATAGACATTTAGGGCCCCACTGGGGCCCTCCTAATTAACATATAAAAATTTCCTTCGGCAGGCATGATTGGACCATAGAGGCCTACATGGAGACCGAGTTTGAAAATTTTAACTTAATATTAAAGGGAGCAAGGAGGTCTCAAAGCCTGATCCTTATTCTCGACATTTCGTCTTTTTTAAAAAAATTTTTATTATTATTTCAAAAAGTGTTCTTTAACAAAGAAAGTTGCTCGATTTTATGCACAGAACACCTTATGCATGGTAAACTACCAAAAATGTTGCAAAAGGAGTCGAAAAATAACAAATAAACTGATTTTTCCAGTTTTTCGCAATTAAAAAAAAACATTTCCAACATGCATGACCGTCTAGAATATCGGAAAACATATCTGAAAAATAATATAATGTAAAAAAAACTAAAGAAAGAAATTTTTTTGAAAACGTGTCCACAGCTGAGATTCGATCCCCCGACCCCTTCTCCAGTCTCGATTTGCCAGTCAGGTGTCCTACCACAAGACCAAGGTGGTACGAAAAGAAAGAAACAATTTCGCTTCAAAAGCCCTTTCTTGGTGAACTACGCAATAGACTTTAAGGGCCCCACTGAGGGCCTCCTAATTAACATATAAAAATTTCCTTTCGCAGGCATGATTGGACCATAAAGCCCTACCTTGAGATCGAGTTTGAAAATTATAACTTAATATTAAAGGGAGCTAGGAGGTCTCGAAGCCTGAACCTTATTCTCGACATTTCGACTTTTTCTTAATTTTTTTTATTATTATTCCAAAAAGTGTTCTTTAACAAAGAAAGATGCTCGATTTTATACACAGAACACCTTATGCATGATAGACTACCTAAAATGTTGCAAAAGGAGTCAAAAAATAACAAATAAACGGATTTTCCTAGATTTTTCCAGTTTTTCCCATTTTCCTAATTAAAAAAAAAATTTCCAACATGCATGACCGTCTAGAATATTGAAAAACACATCTAAAAAATAATCTAATGTAAAATAAACAAAAGAAAGAAAAAAAGAAATTTTTTTGAAAAACTGGTCGAAGCTGGGATTCGAACCCCCGTCCCCTCCCTCCAACCTCGACTTGCCAGTCAGGTGTCCTACTACCAGACCAAGGCGGTACAGAAAGAAAGAAACAATTTCGCTTCAAAAGCCCTTTCTCGGCTACCTATGCAATAGACATTTAGGGTCCTCCAAATTAACATATAAAAATTTCTTTCAGCAGGCATGATTGGACCATAGAGGCCTACCATGAGACCGAGTTTGAAAATTTCAACTTAATATTAAAGGGAGCTAGGAGGTCTCGAAGCCTGAACCTTGTTCTCGACATTTCGTCTTTTCTTAAATTTTTTTTTTATTATTTCAAAAAGTGTTCTTTGGCAAAGAAAGTTGCTCGATTTTATACACAGAACACCTTACGCATGATAAACTATCCAAAATGTTGCAAAAGGAGTCGAAAAATAACAAATAAACTGATTTTCCTAGATTTTTCAAGTTCCCATTTTCCTAATTAAAAAAAAAAATTCGTACATGCATGACCCTCTAGAATATCGAAAAACACATTTACAAAATAATATAATGTAAAAAAACTAAAGAAAGAAAAAAAAAGAAATTTTTTTGAAAAAGTGTCCCTAGCTGGGTTTCGAACCTCTGACCCCTCCCTCCCGTCTCGACTTGCCAGTCAGGTGTCCTACCACCAGACCAAGGTGGTACGAAAAGAAAGAAACAATTTCGCTTCAAAAGCCCTTTCTCGGTTACCTAAGCAATAGACATTTAGGGCCCCACTGGGTCCCTCCTAAAAAACATATAAAAATTTCCTTCAACAGGCATGATTGGACCATAGAGGCCTACCTTGAGACCGAGTTTGAAAATTATAACTCAATATTAAAGGGAGCTAGGAGGTCTCGAAGCCTGAACCTTATTCTCGACATTTCGACTTTTTTAAAAAAATTTTTTATTATTATTCCAAAAAGTGTTCTTTATCAAAGAAAGATGCTCGATTTTATACACAGAACACCTTATGTATGATAAACTGCCTAAAATGTTGCAAAAGGAGTCGAAAAATAACAAATAAACCGATTTTCCTAGATTTTTCCAGTTTTTCCCATCTTCCTAATTAAAAAAAAAAATTTCCTACATGCATGACCCTCTAGAATATAGAAAAACTTATCTGAAAAATAATATAATGTAAAAAAAACTAAAGAAAGAAAAAAAAGAAATTTTTTTGAAAAAGTGGTCGAAGCTGGGATTCGAACCCCCGTCCCCACCCACCAACCTCGACTTGCAGTCAGGTGTCCTACCACCAGACCAAGGTGGTACGGATAGAAAGAAACAATTTCGCTTCAAAAGCCCTTACTCGGTTGCCTATGCAATAGACCTTTAGGGCCCCACTGGGTCCCTCCTAATTAACATATAAAAATTTCCTTCAACAGGCATGATTGGACCATAGAGGCCTATCTTGGGACCGAGTTTGAAAATTATAACTCAATATTAAAGGGAGCTAGGAGGTCTCGAAGACTGAACCTTATTCTCGACATTTCATCTTTTTTCTTCTTTTTCTTGCTCATTGTTCCATTATGTGTTCTTTAGCAAAGAAATATGCTCCATTTTATACACAAAACACCCTATGCATGATAGACTCCCTAAAATGTTGCAAAAGGAGTCGAAAAATGACAAAAAAACTGAATTTCCTTGATTTTTCCAGTTTTTTCCATTTTTCCGAGAAAAAAATAAATTTTTCTGGCATGCAGAAGCCTGCAGAATACCGAAATACACATTAAAAAAATAATATAATGCAAAATTCAGGAATTTAATAAAAAAGGAAAAAAAAGTGAAGAACTGCCCGGTCCTGGGATTCTAACCCGGGACCACTGGCTCCAGGCACCAGTTGACAGTCCAGCACTCTACCAAACAGGCCACTGTTTCTCATCAGGCCTGCAGCAGCTTCCCTTCAAAAGCCTTTTCTCGGTGAAATATTCGATAGACCTTTAGGGGCCCATTTGCAACCCCCTAACTCACTTATCAAAATTTCCATCGGTAGCCATGGACCATAGGGACCTACCCTGGGTGCGAGTTTGAAAATTATAACTTAATACCAAAGGGAGCTAGGGGGTCTCGAAGACTGAACCTTATTCTCGACATTTCATCTTTTTTCTTCTTTTATTTTGGCTCTATGTTTCTTTAAGTGTTCTTTAGCAAAGAAATATACTCCATTTCATACACAAAACACCCTATGCATGATAGACTACCTAAAATAATGCAGAAGGAGTCGAAAAATGACAAAAAAACTGATTTTCCTTGATTTTTCCAGTTTTTTCCCATTTTTCCAAAAAAAAACCTTTCTTTTCTGCCATGGAGGAGCCTGCAGAATACCGAAAAACACATTAAAAAAATAATATAATGCAAAATAAAAGAATTAAAAAAAAATGAAAAAAAAGTGAAAAACTGCCCGGTCCTGGGGTTCAAACCCGGGACCCCAAGCTACACTAACCATATGACAGTCCTACACTCTACTAAACAGGCCAATGTTTCATGCCAGGCGTGCAGCAGCTTCCCTTCAAAAGCCTTTTCTCGGTGAAATATGCAAGAGACCTTTAAGGGCCAACTGGGACCCCCTAATTCACTTATAATAATTTCCTTTGGTAGCCATAGTTGGACCATGGAGAAATACCCTGGGTGCGAGTTTGAAAATTTTAACTTAATACCAAAGGGAGCTAGGTTGTCTCAAAGCCTGAACCTTATTCTCGACATTTCTTCTTTTTTTTTCTTTTTTTTTTGCTCATTGTTCCATTAAGTGTTCTTTAGCAAAGAAATATACTCCATTTTCTCCGCAGAACAACCTATGCATAATAGACTCCCTAAAAGAATGCAAAAGGAGTCGAAAAATGACAAAAAAACTGATTTTCCTTGATTTTTCCTGTTTTTTCCCATTTTTCCGAAAAAAAAAACATTTTTCTGGCATGCAGGAGCCTGCTGAATACCGAAAAACACATTAAAAAAATAATATAATGCAAAATAAAGGAATTTTAAAAGAAAGAAAAAAAAGTGAATAACTGCCTGTTCCTGGGATTCAAACCCGGGACCCCTGGCTCCAGCCACCATATGACAGTCCAGCACTCTACCAAACAGGCCACTGTTTCATGCCAGGCATGCAGCAGCTTCCCTTCAAAAGCATTTTCTCGATGAAATATGCAATCGACCTATAGAGGCCCACTGGGACCCCCCTAATTCACTTATAAAAATTTCCTTCAGCAGCCATGGTCAGACCATGGGGACCTACCCTGGGTGCGAGTTTGAAAATTATAACTTAATACCAAAGGGAAGTAGGGGGTCTCGATTCCTGAACCTTATTCTCGACATTTCGTCTTTTTTTTCTTTTTTTTGCTCATTGTTCCATTAAGTGTTCTTAAGCAAGGAAATATGCTCCATTTTATACACAGAACACCCTATGCATGATAGACTCCCTAAAATAATGCAAAAGGAGTCGAAAAATGACAAAAAAACTGATTTTCCTTGATTTTTCCAGTTTTTTTCCCATTTTTCCAAAAAAAAAACTTTTTTTCTGCCATGGAGGATCCTGCAGAATACCGAAAAACACATTAAAAAAATAATATAATGCAAAATAAAGGAATTTCTAAAAAAACGGAAAAACTGCCCGGTCCTGGGGTTCGAACCCAGGTCCCCTGGCTCCAGCCACCAGTTAACAGCTCAACACCCTACCAAGCAGACCACTGTTTCACATCAGGCCTGCAGCAGCTGCCCTTCAAAAGCCTTTTCTCTGTGAAATATGCAATAGACATTTAGCGGCCCACTTGCGCCCCCCCCTAATTCACTTATAAAAATTTCCCTCGGTAGCCATGGTTTGACTATAGGGATCTACCCTGGGTGCGAGATTGAAAATTATAACTTAATACCAAAGGGAGCTAGAGGGTCTCGAAGCCTGAACCTTATCTCGACGTTTCGTCTTTTTTCTTTTTTTTGCTCATTGTTCAATTACGTGTTCTTTAGCAAAGAAATATGCTCCATTTTATACACAAAACACCCTATGCATGATAGACTCCCTAAAATCATGCAAAAGGAAGCGAAAAATGACAAAAAAACTGATTTTCCTTGATTTTTCCAGTTTTTTTCCCATTTTTCAAAAAAAAAACCTCTTTTTTCTGCCATGGAGGAGTCTGCAGAATACTGAAAAACACATTAAAAAAATAATATGATGCAAAATAAAGGAATTTAATAAAAAAGGAAAAAAAAGTGAAAAACTGCCCGGTCCTGGTATTCGAACCCGGGATCCCTGGCTCCAGCCACCATTTGACAGTCCAACACTCTACCAAGCAGGCCACTGTTTCTCATCAGGCCCGCAGCAGCTGCCCTTCAAAAGCCTTTTCTCGATGAAATATGCAATAGACCTTTAGGGGCCCACTTGCACCCCCCTAATTCACTTATAAAAATTTCCTTCAGTAGTCTTGGTTGGACAATGGGGACCTACATTGGGTGCGAGTTTGAAAATTATAACTTAATACCAAAGGGAGTCAGGGGGTCTCGAAGCCTGAACCTTATTTTCGACATTTTGTCTTTTTTTTTCTTTTTTTTTGCTCATTTTTCCAATAAGTGTTCTTTAGCAAAGAAATAAACTCCATTTTATCCACAGAACACCCTATGCTTGGTAGACTCCCTAAAATGTCGAAAAGGAGTCGAGAAATGACAAAAAAACTGATTTTCCTTGATTTTTCCAGTTTTTCCCATTTTTCCGAAAAAAAAAAACTTTTTCTGGCATGCAGAAGCCTGCTGAATACCGAAAAACATATTAAAAAAATAATATAATGCAAAATAAAGGAATTTTAAAAGAAAGGAAAAAAAAGTGAAAAACTGCCCATTCCTGGGATTCAAACCCGGGACCCCTGGCTCAAGGCACCAGTTGATAGTCCAACACTCTACCAAACAGGTCACTGTTTCACATCAGGCCTGCAGCAGCTAGCCATCAAAAGCCTTTTCTCGGTGAAATATGCAATAGACCTTTAGGGGCCAACTTGCACCCCCCTAATTCACTTATAAAAATTTCCTTCAGTAGCCATGGTTGGACCATGGGGACCTACCCTGGGAGCGAGTGTGAAAATTATAAGTTAATACCAAAGGGAGCTAGGTTGTCTCGAAGCCTGAACCTTATTCTCGACATTTCTTCTTCTTTTTTCTTTTTTTTTGGCTCATTGTTTCTTAAAGTGTTCCTTAGCAAAGAAATATAATCCATTTTATACACAAAACACCCTATGCATGATAGACTCCCTAAAATAATGCAAAAGGAGTCGAATAATGACAAAAAAACTGATGTTCCTTGATTTTTCCAGCTTTTTTCCCATTTTTCCAAAAAAAACACTTTTTTTTCTGCCATGGAATACCGAAAAACACATTAAAAAAATAATATAATGCAAAATAAAAAATTTTAAAAAAAAGAAAAAAAATTGAAAAACTGCCCGGTCCTGGGGTTCGAACCCGGGACCCCAAGCTACAGCCGCCATATGACAGTCTAACACTCTACCAAACAGGCCACTGTTTCATGCCAGGCGTGCAGCAGCTTACCTTCAAAAGCCTTTTCTCAGTGAAATAATCCATAGACCTTTAGGGGCTAACTGGGACCCCCCTAATTCACTTATAAAAATTTCATTTGGTAGCCATAGTTGGATCATGGAGACCTACCCTGGGTGCGAGTTTGAAAATTATAAGTTAATACCAAAGGGAGCTAGGTCGTTTTGAAGCCTGAACCTTATTCTCGACATTTCTTCTTTTTTTTTCTTTTTTTTTTTGCTCATTGTTCCATTAAGTGTTCTTTAGCAAAGAAATATACTCCATTTTATACACAGAACTCCCTATGCATGATAGACTCCCTAAAATGTTGCAAAAGGAGTCGAAAAATTACAAAAAAAACTGATTTTCCTTGATTTTTCCAGTTTTTTCCCATTTTTCCGAAAAAAAATAAATTTTTCTGGCATGCAGGAGGCTGCAGAATACCGAAAAACACATTAAAAATAATATAATTCAAAATAAAGGAATTTTTAAAAAAAGGAAAAAAAAGTGAAAAACTGCCCGGTCCTGGGGTTCAAACGCGGGACCCCTGGCTCCAGCCACCAGTTGACAGTCCAACACTCTACCTAACAGGCCACTGTTTCTCATCAGGCCTGCAGCAGCTTCCCTTCAATAGCCTTTTCTCGGTGAAATATGCAATAGACATTTAGCGGCCCACTTGCACCCTCCTAATTCACTTATAAAAATTTCCTTAGGTAGCCATGGTTGGACCATGGGGACCTACCCTGGTTGCGAGTTTGAAAATTATAACTTAATACCAAAGGGAACTAGGGGGTCTCGAAGGCTGAACCTTATTCTCGACATTTCGTCTTTTTTTTTTCTTTTTTTTGCTCATTGTTCCATTAAGCATTCTTTAGCAAAGAGATATACTCCATTTTATACACAGAACACCCTATGCATGATAGACTCCCTAAAATGTCTCAAAAGAGTCGAAAAATGACCGAAAAAAAACTGATTTCCTTGATTTTTCCAGTTTTTCCCCATTTTTCCAAAAAAAAATTAAATTTTTCTGGCATGCAGGAGCCTGCAGAATACCGAAAAATACATTAAAAAATAATATAATGCAAAATAAAGGAATTTTTAAAAAAAGGAAAAAAAAGTGAAAAACTTCCCGGTCCTGGGGTTCGAACCCAGGACCCCTGGCGCCAGCCATCAGTTGACAGTCCAACACTCTACCAAACAGGCCACTTTTTCATGCCAGGTGCGCAGCAGCTTCCCTTCAATAGCCTTTTCTCGGTGAAATATGCAATAGACATTTAGCGGCCCACTTGCACCCTCCTAATTCACTTATAAAAATTTCCTTAGGTAGCCATGGTTGGACCATAGGGACCTACCCTGGGTGCTAGTTTGAAAATTATAACTTAATACCAAAGGGAGCTCGGGGGTCTCAAAGCCTGAACCTTATTCTCGACATTTCTTCTTTTTTCTTTTTTTTTGGTCATTGTTTCTTTAAGTGCTCTTTAGCAAAGAGATATACTCCATTTTATACACAGAACACCCTATGCATGATAGACTACCTAAAATAATGCAGAAGGAGTCGAAAAATGACAAAAAAAACTGATTTTCCTTGATTTTTCTTGTTTTTTCCCTTTTTTCCAAAAAAAAAAAATTTCTGCCATAAAAGAGCCTGCAGAATACCGAAAAACACATTAAAAAAATAATATAGTGCAAAATAAAAGAATTAAAAAAAAGAAAAAAAATTGAAAAACAGCCGGGTCCTGGGGTTCGAACCCGGGACCCCAAGCTACAGCAACCATATGAGAGTCCAACACTCTACCAATCAGGCCACTTTTTCATGCCAGGTGCGCAGCAGCTTCCCTTCAATAGCCTTTTCTCGGTGAAATATGCAATAGACATTTAGCGGCCCACTTGCACCCTCCTAATTCACTTATAAAAATTTCCTTCGGTAGCCATGGTTGGACCATGGGAACCTAACCAGGGTGCGAGTTTGAAAAGTATAACTTAATACCAAAGGGAGCTAGGGGGACTTGAAGCCTGAACCTTATTCTCGACATTTCGTCTTTTTTTTCTTCTTTTTTTTGCTCATTGTTCCATTACGTGTTCTTTAGCAAAGAAATATCCTCCATTTTATACACAGAACACCCTATGCATGATAGACTTCCTAAAATGTTGCAAAAGGAGTCGAAAAATGACAAAAAAACTGATTTTCCTTGATTTTTCCAGTTTTTTCCCATTTTTCCAGAAAATAAAATTCTGCCATGCAGGAGCCTGCAGAATACCGAAAAACACATTAAAAAAATAATATAATGCAAAATAAAGGAATTTTAAAAGAAAGGAAAAAAAAGTGAAAAACTGCCCGATCCTGGGGTTCGAACCCGGGACCCCTGGCTCCAGCCACCAGTTGTCAGTCCAACACTCTACCAAACAGGCCACTGTTTTACACCAGGTGTGCAGCAGCTTCCCTTCGAAAGCCTTTTCTCGGTGAAATAAGCAGTTGATCTTTAGGGGCCCACTGGGGCCCCCTAATTCACTTATAAAAATTTCCTTCGGTAGCCATAGTAAGACCATGAGGACCTACCTTGGGTGCGAGTTTGAAAATTATAACTTAATACCAAGGGGAGCTAGAGGGTCTCGAAGCCTGAACCTTATTCTCGACATTTCGTCTTTTTTTTCTTTTTTTTCTCATTGTTCCATTACGTGATCTTTAGCAAATAAATATGCTCCATTTTATACCCAGAACACCCTATGCATGATAGACTCCCTAAAATGTTGCAAAAGGAGTCGAAAAATGACAAAAAAACTGATTTTCCTGGATTTTTAAAGTTTTTTCTCAATTGTTCCAAAAAACCCAAATTGTTCCAAAACCCAAATTTCTGCCGTGCAGGGGCCTGCAGAATAGGGAAAAACTCATTAAAAAATTATATAATGCAAAATAAAGGAATTTTAAAAAAAAGAAAAAAGAAGTGAAAAACTGCTCGGTCCTGGGGTTCGAACCCGGAACCCCAAGCTACAGCCACCATATGACAGTCCAACACTCTACCTAACAGGCCACTGTTTCTCATCAGGCCTGCAGCAGCTTCCCTTCAATAGCCTTTTCTCGGTGAAATATGCAATAGACATTTAGCGGCCCACTTGCACCCTCCTAATTCACTTATAAAAATTTCCTTAGGTAGCCATGGTTGGACCATGGGGACCTACCCTGGTTGCGAGTTTGAAAATTATAACTTAATACCAAAGGGAACTAGGGGGTCTCGAAGGCTGAACCTTATTCTCGACATTTCGTCTTTTTTTTTTTCTTTTTTTTGCTCATTGTTCCATTAAGCATTCTTTAGCAAAGAGATATACTCCATTTTATACACAGAACACACTATGCATAATAGACTCCCGAAAAGAATGCAAAAGGAGTCGAAAAATGACGAAAAAATTGATTTTCTTTGATTTTTCCAGTTTTTTCCCATTTTTCCAAAAAAAAAAACTTTTCTGAAATGCAGGAGCCCGCAGAATACCAAAAACACATTAAAAAAATAATATAATGCAAAATAAAAGAATTTTAAAAAAAAGGAAAAAAAAGTGAAAATTTGCCCGGTCCTGGGGTTCGAACCTGGGATCCCTGGCTTCAGCCACCAGTTGACAGTCCAACACTCTACCAAACAGGACACTGTATCACTTCAGGCCTGTAGTAGCTTCCCTTGAAAAGCCTTTTCTCAGTAAAATATGCATTAGACCTTTAGGGGCTAACTGGGACCCCCCTAATTCACTTATAAAAATTTCCTTTGGAAGCCATAGTTGGATAATGGAGACCTACCCTGGGTGCGAGTTTGAAAATTATAAGTTAATACCTAAGGGAGCTAGGTCGTTTCGAAGCCTGAACCTTATTCTCGACATTTCTTCTTCTTTTTTCTTTTTTTTTTTGCTCATTGTTCCATTAAGTGTTCTTTAGCAAAGAAATATACTCCATTTTATACACAGAACTCCATATGCATGATAGACTCCCTAAAATGTTGCAAATGGAGTCGAAAAATTACAAAAAAAACTGATTTTCCTTGATTTTTCCAGTTTTTTCCCATTTTTCCGAAAAAAAATTTTTTTTTCTGGCATGCAGGAGGCTGCAGAATACCGAAAAACACATTAAAAAATAATATAATTCAAAATAAAGGAATTTTTAAAAAAAGGAAAAAAAAGTGAAAAACTGCCCGGTCCTGGGGTTCGAACGCGGGACCCCTGGCTCCAGCCACCAGTTGACAGTCCAACACTCTACCAGACAGGACACTGTTTCACGTGAGGCCTGCAGCAGCTACCCTTCAAAAGCCTTTTCTCAATGAAATATGCAATAGACCTTTAGGGGCCCACTTGCACCCCCCTAATTCAGTTATAAAAATTTCCTTCTGTAGCCATGGTTGGACCATGGGGACCTACCCTGGTTGCGAGTTTGAAAATTATAACTTAATACCAAAGGGAACTAGGGGGTCTCGAAGCCTGAACCTTATTCTCGACATTTCTTCTTCTTTTTTCTTTTTTTTTGGCTCATTGTTTCTTTAAGTGTTCTTTAGCAAAGAAATATAATCCATTTTATACACAAAACACCCTATGCATGATAGACTCCCTAAAATAATGCAAAAGGAGTCGAATAATGACAAAAAAACTGATTTTCCTTGATTTTTCCAGCTTTTTTCCCTTTTTTCCAAAAAAAAAACTTTTTTTTCTGCCATGGAATACCGAAAAACACATTAAAAAAATAATATAATGCAAAATAAAAGAATTTAAAAAAAAGAAAAAAAAGTGAAATACTGCCTGGTCCTGGGTTCGAACCCGGGACCACAAGCTACAGCCACCATATGACAGTCCAACACTCTACCAAACAGGCCACTGTTTCATGCCAGGCATGCAGCAGCTTCCCTTCAAAAGCCTTTTCTCAATGAAATATGCAATCGACCTATAGGGGCCCACTGGGACCACCCTATTTCACTTATAAAAATTTCCTTCTGTAAACATAGTTGCACCATGGGGATCTACCTAGGGTGCGAGTTTGAAAATTATAACTTAATACAAAGGGAAGCTAGGGGGTCTCGAAGTCTGAACCTTATTCTCGACATTTCATCTTTTTTCTTCTTTTTTTTGCTCATTGTTCCATTACATGTTCTTTAGCAAAGAAATATACTCCATTTTATACACAGAACACCCTATGCATGATAGACTCCGTCAAATGTTGCAAAAGGAGTCGAAAAATGACAAAAAAACTGATTTTCCTAGATTTTTCCAGTTTTTTCCCATTTTTCCAAAAAAAACTTTTTCTGCCATGCAGAAGCCTGCAAAATACCGAAAAACACATTAAAAAAATAATATAATGCAAAATAAAGGAATTAAACAAAAAAGAAAAAAAAGTGAAAAACTGCCCGGTCTTGGGGTTCGAACTCGCGAGCCCTGGCTCCAGCCACCAGTTGACAGTCCAACACTCTACCAAACAGGCCACTGTTTCACGTCAGGTGCGCAGCAGCTTCCCTTCAAAAGCCTTTTCTCAGTGAAATATGCAACAGACCTTTAGGGGTCCACTGGGTCCCCCCTAATTCGCTTATAAAAATTTCCTTTGGTAGCCATTGTTGGACCATGGGGATCTACCTTGGGTGCGAGTTTGAAAATTATAACTTAATACCAAGGAGAGCTAGGGGGTCTCGAAGCCTGAACCTTATTCTCGACATTTCGTCTTTTTTTCTTTCTTTTTTTTTGCTCATTGTTCCATTAAGTGTTCTTTAGCAAAGAAATATGCTCCATTTTATACACAGAAAACTCTATGCGTGATAGACTCCCTAAAATGTTGCAAAAGAAGTCGAAAAATGAAAAAAACTGATTTTTCTTAATTTTTATAGTTTTTTCCCATTTTTCCAAAAAAAAAAAAAAAATTTCTGAATTGCAGAAGCTCGCAGAATACCGAAAAACACATTAAAAAAATAATATAATGCAAAATAAAGGAATTAAAAAAAAAGAAAAAAAAGTGAAAAACTGCCCGGTTGTGGGGTTCGAACCCGGGACCCCTGACTCCAGCCACCAGTTGACAGTCCAACACTCTACCAAACAGGCCACTGTTTCACGTCAGGTGCGCAGCAGCTTCCCTTCAAAAGCCTTTTCTCGGTGAAATATGCAATAGACCTTTAGGCACCCACTGGGACCCCCCTAATTCACTTATAAAAATTTCCTTCGGTAGCCATGGTTGGACCATGGGGACCTACTTTGGGTACGAGTTTGAAAATTATAACTTAATACCAAGGGGAGCTAGGGGGTCTTGAAGCCTGAACCTTATTCTCGACATTTTTTCTTTTTTTTGCTCATTGTTCCATTACGTGTTCGTTAGCAAAAACTATACCCCATTTTACACACAGAACACCCTATGCATGATAGACTTCTTAAAATGATGCAAAAGGAGTCGAAAAATGACAAAAAAACTGATTTTCCTGGATTTTTCCAGTTTTTTCCCAAAAAACCCAAATTTTTCTGCCATGCAGGAGCCTGCAGAATAGGGAAAAACTCATTAAAAAAATAATATAATGCAAAATAAAGGAATTTTAAAAAAAAGAAAAAAGAAGTGAAAAACTGCCCGGTGCTGGGGTTCGAACCCGGGACCCCAAGCTACAGCCACCATATGACAGTCCAACACTCTACCTAACAGGCTACTGTTTCACTTTAGGTGCGCAGCAGCTTCCCTTCAAAAGCCTTTTCTCGGTGAAATATGCAATAGACATTTAGGCGCCCACTGGGACTCCCCTAATTCACTCTTAAAAATTTCCTTCGGTAGCCATGGTTGGACCATGGGGACCTACATTGGGTACGAGTTTGAAAATTATAACTTAATACCAAGGGGAGCTAGGGGGTCTCGAAGCCTGAACCTTATTCTCGACATTTTTTCTTTTTTTTGCTCATTGTTCCATTACGTGTTCTTTAGCAAAAACTATACCCCATTTTATACACAGAACACCCTATGCATGATAGACTTCTTAAAATGTTGCAAAAGGAGTCGAAAAATGACGAAAAAATTGATTTTCTTTGATTTTTCCAGTTTTTTCCCATTTTTCCAAAAAAAAAATTTTTTTCTGAAATGCAGGAGCCCGCAGAATACCAAAAACACATTAAAAAAATAATATAATGCAAAATAAAAGAATTTTAAAAAAAAAGGAAAAAAAAGTGAAAAACTTCCCAGTCCTGGGGTTCGAACCCGCTACCCCTGGCTCCAGCCACCAGTTGACAGTCCAACACTCTACCAAACAGGCCACTGTTTCTTATCAGACCTGCAGCAGCTGCCCTTCAAAAGCCTTTTCTTGGTGATCCATGCAATAGACATTTAGGGGCCCACTTGCACCCCCCTAATTCACTTATAAAAATTCCCTTCCGTAGCCATGGTTGGACTATAGGGACCTAACCTGGGTGCGAGTTTGAAAAGTATAACTTAATACCAAAGGGAGCTAGGGGGTCTCGAAACCTGAACCTTTTTCTCGACATTTCGTCTTTTTTTTTTTTTTGCTCATTGTTCCATTGCGTGTTCTTTAGCAAAGAAATTTTCTCCATATTATACACATAACACCCTATGCATGATAGACTCCCTAAAATGTTGCAAAAGGAGTCGAAAAATGACAAAAAAAAACTGATTTTCCTTGATTTTTAAAGTTTTTTTCCATTTTTCCAAAAAAAAAAAAAAAAAATTCTGAAATGCAGAAGCCCGCAGAATACCGAAAAACACATTAAAAAAATAATATAATGCAAAATAAAGGAATTAAAAAAAAAGAAACAAAAGTGAAAAACTTCCCGGTTGTGGGGTTCGAACACGGGACCCCTGGCTCCAGCCACCAGTTGACAGTCCACTACTCTACCAAACAGGCCACTGTTTCACGTCAGGTGCGCAGCAGCTTTCCTTCAAAAGCCTTTTCTCGGTGAAATATGCAATAGACCTTTAGGCACCCACTGGGACCCCCCTAATTCACTTATGAAAATTTCCTTCGGTAGCCATGGTTGGACCATGGGGACCTACTTTTGGTACGAGTTTGAAAATTATAACTTAATACCAAGGGGAGCTAGGGGGTCTTGAAGCCTGAACCTTATTCTCGACATTTTTTCTTTTTTTTGCTCATTGTTCCATTACGTGTTCTTTAGCAAAAACTATACCCCATTTTACACACAGAACACCCTATGCATGATAGACTTCTTAAAATGATGCAAAACGAGTCGAAAAATGACAAAAAAACTGATTTTCCTGGATTTTTCCAGTTTTTTCCCAATTGTTCCAAAAAACCCAAATTTTTCTGCCATGCAGGAGCCTGCAGAATAGGGAAAAACTCATTAAAAAAATAATATAATGCAAAATAAAGGAATTTTAGAAAAAAGAAAAAAGAAGTGAAAATCTGCCCGGTCCTGGGGTTCGAACCCGGGACCCCAAGCTACAGCCACCGTATGACAGTCCAACACTCTACCTAAAAGGCCACTGTTTCTTATCAGGCCTGCAGCAGCTGCCCTTCAAAAGCCTTTTCTTGGTGATCCATGCAATAGACATTTAGGGGCCCACTTGCACCCCCCTAATTCACTTATAAAAATTCCCTTCCGTAGCCATGGTTGGACTATAGGGACCTAACCTGGGTGCGAGTTTGAAAAGTATAACTTAATACCAAAGGGAGCTAGGGGGTCTCGAAACCTGAACCTTTTTCTCGACATTTCGTCTTTTTCTTTTTTTTGCTCATTGTTCCATTGCGTGTTCTTTAGCAAAGAAATTTTCTCCATATTATACACATAACACCCTATGCATGATAGACTCCCTATAATGTTGCAAAAGGAGTCGAAAAATGACAAAAAAAACTGATTTTCCTTGATTTTTCTAGTTTTTTCCCATTTTTCAAAAGAAAAACAAATTTTTCTACCATGCAGGAGCCTGCAGAATTCCGAAAAACACATTTAAAAAATAATATAATGCAAAATAAAGGAATCAAAAAAAAGAAAAAAAGTAAAAAACTGCCCGGTCCTAGGGTTCGAACACGGGACCCGAGGCTCCAGTCACCAGTTGACAGTCCAACACTCTACCAAACGGGCTACTGTTTCACGTCAGGTGCGCTGCAGCTTCCCTTCAAAAGCCTTTTCTCGGTGAAATATGCAATAGACCTTTAGGCGCGCACAGGGACTCCCCTAATTCACTTATAAAAATTTCCTTCGGTAGCCATGGTTGGACCATGGGGACCTACTTTGGGTACGAGTTTGAAAATTATAACTTGATACCAAGGGGAGCTAGGGGGTCTCGAAGCCTGAACCTTATTCTCGACATTTTTTCTTTTTTTTGCTCATTGTTCCATTACGTGTTCTTTAACAAAAACTATACCCCATTTTATACACAGAACACACTATGCATGATAGACTTCTTAAAATGTTGCAGAAGGAGTCGAAAAATGACGAAAAAATTGATTTTCTTTGATTTTTCCAGTTTTTTCCCATTTTTCCAAAAAAAAATAATAAATATTTCTGCCATTCAGGAGCCTTCCTAAGACCGAAAAACACATTAAAAAAATAATATAATGCAAAATAAAAGAATTTTAAAAAAAAGGAAAAAAAAGTGAGTAACTTCCCAGTCCTGGGGTTCGAACCCGAGACCCCTGGCTTCAGCCACCAGTTGACAGTCCAACACTCTACCAAACAGGCCACTGTTTCACGTCAGGCCTGCAGCAGCTTCCCTTCAAAAGCCTTTTCTCAGTGAAATATGCAACAGACCTTTAGGGGCCCACTGGATCCCCCCTAATTCACTTATAAAAATTTCCTTTGGTAACCATGATTGGACCATGGGGATCTACCTTGGGCGTGAGTTTGAAAATTGTAACTTAATACCAAGGGGAGCTAGGGGGTCTCGAAGCCTGAACCTTATTCTCGACATTTCGTCTTTTTTTCTTTCTTTTTTTTTGCTCATTGTTCCATTACGTGTTCTTTAGCAAAGAAATATACTCCATTTTATACACAGAAAACTCTATGCGTGATAGACTCCCTATAATGTTGCAAAAGGAGTCGAGAAATTACAAAAAAAAAGTGATTTTCCTTGATTTTTCCAGTTTTTCTCTTTTTTCAAAAAAAACAAATTTTTCTGCTATGCAAGAGCCTGCAGAATACCGAAAAACACATTAAAAAAATAATATATTGCAAAAGAAAGGAATTAAAAAAAAAGGAAAAAAATGTGAAAATTTGCCCGGTCCTGGGGTTCGAACCTGGGACCCCTGGCTTCATCCACCAGTTGACAGTCCAACACTCTACCAAACAGGACACTGTATCACTTCAGGCCTGTAGCAGCTTTCCTTCAAAAGCCTTTTCTCAGTGAAATATGCATTAGACCTTTAGGGGCCCACTGGGACCACCCTATTTCACTTATAAAAATTTCCTTCTGTAACCATAGTTGCACCATGGGGATCTACCTAGGGTGCGAGTTTGAAAATTATAACTTAATACAAAGGGAAGCTAGGGGGTCTCGAAGCCTGAACCTTATTCTCGACATTTCGTCTTTTTTCTTCTTTTTTTTGCTCATTGTTCCATTACATGTTCTTTAGCAAAGAAATATACTCCATTTTATACACAGAACACCCTATGCATGATAGACTCCCTCAAATGTTGCAAAAGGAGTCGAAAAATGACAAAAAAACTGATTTTTCTAGATTTTTCCAGTTTTTTCCCATTTTTCCAAAAAAAACTTTTTCTGCCATGCAGAAGCCTGCAAAATACCGAAAAACACATTAAAAAAATAATATAATGCAAAATAAAGGTATTAAACAAAAAAGAAAAAAAAGTGAAAAACAGCCCGGTTGTGGGGTTCGAACCCGGGACCCCTGGCTCCAGCCACCAGTTGACAGTCCAACACTCTACCAAACAGGGCACTGTTTCACGTCAGGTGCGCAGCAGCTTCCCTTCAAAAGCCTTTTCTCGGTGAAATATGCAATAGACCTTTAGGCGCCCACTGGGACCCCCCTAATTCACTTATAAAAATTTCCATCGGTAGCCATGGTTGGACCATGGGGACCTACTTTGGGTGCGAGTTTGGAAATTATAACTTAATACCAAGGGGAGCAAGGGGGTCTGGAAGCCTGAACCTTATTCTCGACATTTTCTCTTTTTTTCTCTTTTTTTTCTTTCCTCATTCTTCCATTACGTGTTCTTTAGCAAACAAAGATGCTCCATTTTATACACAGAGCACCCTATGCATGATAGACTCCCTAAAATGTTGCAAAAGGAATCGAAAAATGACCCAAAAAAAAACTGATTTTCCTTTATTTTTCCAGTTTTTTCACATTTCACCAAAAAAAAAATATTTCTGACATGCAGGAGCCTGCAGAATACCGAGAAACACATTAAAAAAATATTATATACAAAATAAATAAATTTTAAAAAAAGGAAAAAAAAAGGGAAAAATTGGCCGGTCCTGGGTTTCAAACCCAGAACCCCTGGCTCAAGCCACCAGTTGGCAGTCCAACACTCTACCACCACTGTTTCACATCAGGTCTGCAACAGCTTCTCTTTAAAAGCCTTTTCTCGGTGAAATATGCAATAGACCTTTGGGGGCCGACTGGAGGCTGGAGACTTATAAAAATTTCCTTCTGTAGCCATGGTTGGTCCATGGGGACCTACCTTGGGTGCGAGTTTGAAAAATATAACTTAATGCCAAGGGGAGCTCTCGAAGCCTGAACCTTATTCTCGACATTTTGTCTTTTTTTCTCTTTTTTTTCTTTCCTCATTCTTCCATTACTTGTTCTTTAGCAAACAAAGATGCTCCATTTTATACACAGAGCACCCTATGAATGATAGACTCCATAAAATATTGCAAAAGGAGTCGAAAAATGACAAAAAAACTGCTTTTCGTTGATTTTTAAAGTTTTTTACCATTCTCCCCCCCCCCCCAAAAAAAAAAAAAAATTCTGACATGCAGGAGCCTGCAGAATACCGAAAAACACATTAAAAAATAATATAATGCAAAATGAAGGAATTTTAAAAAAAAGGAAAAAAAAAGTGAAAACTGCCTGGTCCTGGGGTTCAAACCCGGGACCGCTTTCTTCAGCCACCAGTTGGCAGTCCAAAACTCTTCCAAACGGGCCACTGTTTCACGTCACGTTTGCAACAGTTTTCCTTCAAAAGCCTTTTCTCGGTGAAATATGCAATAGACCTTTAGGGGCGCACTGGGACTTCCCTAATTCACTTATAAAAGTTTCCATTGGTAGCCACGGTTGGATCATGGGAACCTACCTTGGGTGCAAGTTTAAAAATTATAACTTAATACCAAGGGGAGCTGGGGGGTCTCGAAGCCTGAACCTTATTCTCGACATTTCGTCTTTTTTTTTTCCTTTTTTTTTTCTCATTGTTCCATTATGTGTTCTTTAGCAGAGACAGATGCTCCATTTTATACACAGAACACCCTATGCATGATAGACTCCCTAAAATGTTGCAAAAGGAGTCGAAAAATGACAAAAAAATCTGAACTTAGAGTATTTTTCCAGTTTTTTTCCCATTTTCCCCAAAAAAAATATTTCTGACATGCAGGAGCCTGCAGAATACCGAAAAACACATTCAAAATATAATATAATGCAAATTAAAGGAATTTTTAAAAAAAGAGAAAAAAAATGAAAAACTGCCCGAGTCCCGGCGTTCGAACCCGGGAACCCTTGCTCCAGCCACCAGGTGACAGTCCAACGCTCTCAATCAACGCTCTCAACAATCGAAAAACAGCAAATGAATTGGTTTATCTGGATTTTCCAGTTTTTTCCTATTTTCCCAATAAAAAAAAATTTTCTTACAAGCAGGGCCCTGCAGAATACCGAAAAACACATTAAAAAAATAATATAGTGCAAAATCGACAAAAAAATATATAAAAAAATTTTAGAAATTGCCTGACCCTGGAATTTGAACCCGGGAAACCTGGCTCCAGCCACGAGTATACAATCCAACGCTCTACCAAACAGGACTCTGTTTCACGTCAGGCCTGCAACAACTTCCCTTCAAGAGCTCTCTCGCGTTCGGCAGTGCATTATACCTTCGGGAGCCCACTGGACCCCCCCCCTAATTGACCAATAAAAATTTCCTTCGGCAGCAATAGTTGGACCATTGGAGTTTACGTTGGGTTAGAGTTTGAAAATTATAACTTAATACCAAGGAGAGCTAGGGGGTCTCGAAGCCTGAACCTCATTTTCGACCTTTCGCTTCTTTTTTTTATTATTATTATTATTCCATTATGCTTTCTTTAACGAAGAAAGATGCTCGATTTTACACAAAGAACACCTCACTTATGCTAGACTATCTAAAATGTTGCAAAAGGAGTCGAAAAACAGCAAATAAATTGATTTTTTTGAATTTTCCAGTTTTTTCCTATTTTTCCAATAAAAAAATTTTTTCTTACATGCAGGACCCTGCAGAATAACGAAAAACACATTAAAAAATAATATAATGCAGAATAGACTAAATAAAAAAAGAGAAAAATTTTGAAAAATAGCCCATAGCTGGGATTCGAACCCGTGACCCCTGTCTCCTGTCACGAGTTGACAGGCCAACGCTCTACCAAACTGCTTCACATCAGGCCTGCAACAACTTCCCTTAAAAGCCCTCTCACGTTCGGCTATGCCCCCCGCCCCTAGTTGACCTATAAAGATTTCTTTCGGCAGCAAATGTTGGACCATTGGGGTCTACATTGGGTCAGAGTTTGAAAATTATTACTTAATACCAAGGGGAGCTAGAGGGTCTCGAACCCTGAACCGCATTCTCGACATTTCGCTTCTTTTTTTTTATTATCATTCCATTATGCTTTCTTTAACAAAAAAAGATGATCGATTTTGCACAAGGAACACCTCACCCATGCTAGGATCATGGGGGACTACCTTGGGTCAGAGTTTGAAAGTTATAACTTAATACCAAGGGGAGCTATGTAATAACATAATGCAAAATAAACTAAATAAAAAAAGGAAAATTTTTGAAAAACAGCCCACGCCTGGGATTCGAACAGGGGTTTCCTGGCTCCCGTCACGATTTGACAGTCCAACGCTCTATCAAACTGGCCACTGTTTCACGTCAGGACTGCAACAACTTCCCTTTAAAAGCCCTCTAGCGTTCGGCAGTGCATTATACCTTCGGGGGCCCTCTGAGACCCCCCTAATTAACCTATAAAAATTTCCTTCGGCAACATTCGTTGGACCATTAGGGTCTACCTTGGGTCAGAGTTTGAATATTATAACTTAATACCAAGAGGAGTTAGGGGGTCTCGAATCCTGTACCTCATTCTCGACATTTCCATTTTTTCTTATATATTATTATTCCATTATGCTTTTTTAAACGAAGAAAGATGCTCGTTTTTACACAAAGAACACTTCACCCATGCTGAACTACCTAAAATGTTCAAAAGGAGTCGAAAAACAGCAAATAAATTGTCTTTTCTGGATTTTTCCAGTTTTTTTCCCATTTTCCCAATAAAAAATTATTCCTTAATGCAGGACCCTGCAGAATACCGAGAAACACATTAAAAAATGTAATAAAATGCAAAATAGACGAAATAAAAAAAGGAAACAATTTTGAAAAATTGCCCGCACCTGGGATTCGAACCCGGTACCCGTGACTCCAGCCACGAGTTGACAGTCCAATGCACTAAAACACAGGCCACCGTTTCACGTCAGCCCTGCAACAACTTCCCTTCAAAAGCCCTCTCGCGTTCGACTGTGCATTTTACTTTCGGGGGCCTATTGGGCTCCCCTAATTGACCTATGAAAGTTTCCTTCGGCTGCCATGGTTGGACCATGGAGCCTACCTTGGGTCAGGGTTTGAAAATTATAACTTAATACCAAGGAGAGCTAGGGGGTCTCGAAGTCTGAACCTCATTCTCGACATTTCGCTTCTGTTTTATATTTTTATTATTATTATTCCATTATGCTTTCTTTAACGAACAAAGATGCTCGATTTTGCACAAAGCACACCTCACCCATGCTAGACTACCTAAAATGTTGCAAAAGGAGTAAAAAAAAAATTAATTGATTTTTCTGGATTTTTCCAGTTTTTTACCATTTTCCCAATAAAAAAATTATTTATTACATGCAGGACCTTGCAGAATACCAAAAAACACATTAAAAAATTATATAATGCAAAATAGACAAAATAAAAAAAAGGAAAAAATTTGAAAAATTGCGGGCCCCTGGGTTTCGAACACGGGACCCCTGGCTCCAGCCCCGAGTTGGCTGTCCAACGCTCTACCAAACAGGGCTCTGTTTCACGTCAGGCCTGCAACATTTTCACTTCAAAAGCCCTCTCACGTTCCGCTGTACTTTTGCCCCCCCCCCCCCTAATAGACCTATAAAAATTTCCTTCAGCAGCCATGATTAGAACATGGGGGCCTATCATGTGTCAGAGTTTGAAAATTATAACTTAATACCAAGGGGAGCTAGGGGGTCTCGAAACCTGAACCTCATTCTCGACATTTCACTTCTTTTTTTCGTTATTATTCCCTTATGCTTTCTTTAACGAAGAAAGATGCTCGATTTTACACAAAGAACACCTCACCCATGCTAGACTACCTAAATTGTTGCAAAAGGAGTCGAAAAACAGCAAATAAATTGATTTTTATGGATTTTTCCAGTTTTTTCCCTATTTTCCAATAAATAAAAATTTTTCTTTCATGCAGGACCCTGCAGAATACCGAAAAACACATTAATATAATGTGTGGTCCAATAAAAATAATTGTGAGTCAATATAAAGGTACGATATCTGGCTAATTTTTAAAACAGAATATTGATTCGAATTTCCTCATTTTAACGCTATTCAACACAATATTATATATGTAAATACATAGTCACCTATAGGGCCCCATTGTGTACCCCCGAATAAGCCTATAATTATTTCCTCTGGTACGGTTCACTAGTATCCGGTAATAAAATACTTTTTCCAATATAAATATTATGAGTTTATATTAATATCAAATATGGGGCCTTGAATTGATACCAAGGGGAGTTAGGGGGTCTCGAATCCTGTTAATATAGAATATAGACTTCGAATTTCCTCATTTTAAAGCTGTTTTACACACTATATATGCATACATATTAAAAAAGAAAGATGCTTGTTCTTACATGTAAAACACCTTTCGCATGCTAAACTATCGAAAATAGTGTAAAAATATAAAATAATATAAATCAATTAATTTTCCGCGATTGTTCCTGTTTTTACGCAAGATTCGCCATTTCCTGAATTAAAAAAAAATTTATATATTAGGACCCTTTTAAAATATCAAAAGACACATTAAAAAAAATAATATAATGAAAAATATACAAAAGAAAAAAAAAGATTATTTTTTTTTAAATCGACCACAGCCGGGATTCGAACCCGCTCGTGCTAGGCGTTAGTTACTAGAACGTGGTCTTGGCCGTTGGACCATGCTCATACGGGGATAGTGCGACTACGTAGCTTCAAGTGCCTCTGCCGGTCAGCTAAACAAAGGACTTGAGGGGCCCATTGCGGCCCCCCCCTAATTGCACTACAAAAAATTTTCCTTTGCTTGGTGGTTGGGTACATGGAGACCAACTTCCGGTCCAAGTTTGAACATTATAGCTTAATATTTGAGTGCTCCAGCGCATTTTAACAATAATAATATTAATAATAATATTTTAAAATATCAATATCTTTCTTTCCTTTCCGGGATCTTTGTGAATGAAAGGAGGCTTAAGATAAAAATCCCCCCCCCCCCCGTATAAATAGTTGATCTCGAAATTTTTTTTTTTTAGGTAGTGAAATGTATTAACATTTTTTTTTACATGAGAATTACAATTTCTCAAGTTTTTTTTAATATTGTATTTTAAAAATAGTAACTAATATCTGACTTGCTTTGATTGATCTTTCCATGTTTTAAAAAAGTAAGGATTCAAAATTTTGTTTCTTCTATACATTTTATTAGCATAAATTACATTTTTTTTAATCTTCCTTCATCAGCACAAAGATACCAACAACTTCAATGCTTTTAATCAAGAAAGAGACATAGGCAAAAGTATTGTTATAACCAGTGCCGAACCTATTGATAAAATATTTATTCTTCCGAAATTACCAAAATTCCAGAAGGTTATAAACAGTTTTTTCACTCTTGAAAAGTACTTGTTTCAAGAACAGCTTACTAACAAGGAATGTGTATAGTTTCAAGTTTTGAGAATGATGAACCTTTGTTTGGAAAATCAATTATTATTTTGTTAATAGGCTCCAAAGTTTTATTTGTGTGTAATCTATTTAAATCTTGTGTTTTTTACAATCAACTGAAAAATGTGATATAATTAAGGTTATAGCACCAGAAAAATCTAAAATAATGAATATTAATAATGAATATGTAATAAAAATATTGCTTTTTCTCAAATACTCGCCATCGTTTACTAATTTGTAAAAAAAAATTGAAAAAATTTATTGAAAAAATTAGACTGATCTTATATTTAAGTAATTAATAGAGCAGAAAGGGGAGGGGAAAAAATTCCACTTTATTACGAGGAAAAAATACATTTTTTAATTTCTTAACCGTTTTAGACCTTTTCTGCGATTTTAATAACTTATATACACGTGAAATAAACCACTTTTTTTTTTCCTTTTCTTTTATTCATGAGAATCGCAAAACTTGTGGAATAAAATTTAATCGAAAAGCTTCTTATTGAAATCAATATGGTTCCAGGAGACCCATGATGCTTTGCGCGTCTTTGCTGCAGTGAACTACTCATGAACATCATCTATTGAAAGATGTTTTCTTTGTGGTACCTTGCGTATATTGTGAAAGGGTGAGTATTAGTATTTTATTCACACATTCGTTTCGAAAGAATAAAAGAGAGAGAGAAAGATTTAAAATCTGAAAAGGGATTGCGCGCTAAAAACGGAATGGCTGTTGGGCACGTGTGTTGCTTGCACTTATTTTTAGCACTTATTTATTCCACCGATGGCAAACGTTGAATGAAACTTTCATAGTAGTTAATAGAAAAAAGTCTAGAATAATATTTTATGACTCTATTAATGTTTCAGTGTAATTAATTGAGGGAATGGAGAATAGGTCAATTGCCGTGATAATAAGCGCTGTGATCGCTGGTATAGCGGTCATTTATTTTCACAGGTCAAAGAGGTAAGATTAACTTCTTTACTTGAAATAAATAAATACTGCTTTGAATATGTTTATTCGCACGAAAACGAATGCGTTTCATGTTTATGATAAAGCTATGATGTTATGATTCATATTTTTGGTACCAAGAGGTGATTTCAAGGTCTAGGAAATACTTTAAATGAGTATTGATTTAAAGTTATTTGAAAAAAGTACCTTTCCATCAAAATATAATTGAACTTAATTTCAAATTTCAGTTTTTACTAAAACAAAATTCCTTACTTATGTTATACTTAATGAAATGTAGATTTTAAGTTGTTAATATTTATATTCATATCCAATTTATGAATATCGATCGAATATTGAATGATTTAGGTTTGCTCTGATGGTTTAATTGGTTATAAATGTGTGTGTGATATAATCAATATTTTAATTCAAAAATGTTTTTATTTTTGTAAGTAAATATTATGTACCAAACGCTACGCACTAATTTCTGTTCTATTCCTTTTAAAATAGTGTATCGACAATCGTAGCTTAAAATTATCTATTGAAATAAAATAAAGTTTATGTTTGTAAAAATTACTTAAAATATGAAAAGAAAAACTAAATAATTTGTTAGGTGTCACTACTTCTACTTTTAATTTCGTAAAATATGCATCTGATGATATTTTTTGACTATTTTTTTCTTGTCTAATCTAAGACGAGTTTTTTTTTTTTTTTTTTTTCCTTCTTAAATATCAGTGAAAAGACTTATTTTTTGCTTATTATCTTACTTTTTTTCCTATTATTCTTTCAAAAAAACCATAACTAATTGAAGAAGTTAATACATATTCTGGCTTAGATTATCTTGTTTGCATGCCTTTGAAAGGTTTTAAACATGTATAAAAAAAAAATTTCCTCTTTGTATTGTTAACACAGAATTCTAAAAGACAATTCTTAAAAAATAAAAATGTTGAATTTTAGGAGTTCTCAGAAATTTGCTGATGTTACAACAGGGATGTGGTGAGGGGAGGACTAAGGGAGTATCCAAATGATCATTATGGGCAGTAAAATCATTTTGTTATTAAATTAAATAATTTTACTGGATTTACTAAATCATTTCATGAAAAGTGGAATATAAAATTCAATAATTAAGTTTAAGATCATTAATGATTTTTTTCATTTAAGAAACAGAAATAAATTATTTTGTCAGAAATAAATAATTTTTTTACCATGAATAATTCCCAAATTTATATAAAAATAAATTTAAAATAAGGAGTTAGATTTTTATGAATATATATCGTTTCTATTGCTCAGCCGTTTTTTTTTTTTTTTTTTTTTTTTTTTTTTTTTTGCTTTGTATTAATTTCTAACCTTTTTTATAGCACTCTTCCTTTCAGGGGCATCTAATCGGGTACTCACATATGTATCATATCAGACCTTACTAAAAATTGTGCATACTTTTTATCTATCCCCTGTACCCTATGCCGGAACAGGCATTACATATTTCCTAGCTTTCAAAAATTTATTAAATTTATTTTTTGAATCGTTCTTAATCGAATTTTAAATAAATTAAATCAATTATTTAATTTTTATTACATTTTATAAAAAGCGAATATAAAATATTTAATTATTTTCTTAACAATGAATGTAACGGCTAACTTTTTATTTCAATAATATTGTTAGACTCACTGTCACGACAAAATCGAAAACAAAAATCTATTTATAAATCTTTATTTCTCACCACAAAAATGTTTCAGTTACATGGTTATACTAATTGTCCTCGTCATTTTGGCGATTCGCTTTCGCCAAACTATTTTCAAATTTTATACAGATTATGAGAGGTTGGCTTTATTTTTGGCTATGTTATCTTTCGATAAATCACCAACCATGGATTTCTTCCCATGCTGTTCGTTGGGAACAATTCATTGACTTTTTAATTTCAAATTAGGACCGGAGCTTTCGGTCTCCCGGTCCCAAACGTCGAATATTTATTTTTAGAAAATATTCTTAATGTGAAGAGAATGATTTTCTTCATTCTTTTGAGGGATTTCTTTTCTTTATTTTTATAATTTTGGAATGTGGCCATGTTCAATTTAATATTTACTTAATAAATCAAGTTTTCCTAAACGATTTTATTCATGCTTCTGGGATAATTATCGCTACATCATACCAAATTAAGATGTTTCTGAAACTGCCATAATTCTTTAATTCTACCAAGAGACTACACATCCTACTGATCGCTATGGACTAAATCGGCTACTTCAAAATAGTGCCCAGTACCAGCTCTAAGCTGAGATTTTTATTAATGCTGTAATGTATCTGAATGAGTAAAGAGCGTCTAATTTTAAAAGCTAAGAAATATGTTATACATTCCCTGGCCATATTATTAGACGCAATAAGATTCTATGTGAAATTTTAATTATTAGGTGATACTATACAGCTGTTTTTATGTGACTGAAACCGGTTTTCCCCTTGTTTACGTTGGTGTATCAATTGGTTAAATTAGACGATATATAATATAAATTCGTTAATAGGATAAATTAGACGATATATTTTATAAATATAGAATTTTTATTATATCAAGCATTATATTAGTATATTATAATAATTAGATCAAATTATTAGACACAGTAGTTTTTTAATAATTACATGATTTCCTCGTGCTTATATGCAATATTTTTATATTAAAACATACATGTAATGGGTTTTTATTCAGGAAATATTGAATATACTTATACACTTCCTATTTGTATTTATTTTTATCGTATTGCATTACAATGTTAACCAATTGATACAGAAGCGTAAACAAATGCAAACCGGTTTCATCCGAGTAAAAACAATACAGCTGTATCGTAACACCTGATAATTATAATTTTACATAGAATCTTATAGTGCGTCTAATAATACGGCCAGGGACTGTACCTATTGTGGCATCACATATCTCTCATATCAGACCGTATTAGGTAATGGCTCGGTAGGGCGCTAGGCCCATGTCCAAGAGTTCGTGGGTTCGATCCCCGCCGGCCGAAGACTCTCCGTGTAGTAAATTGTGACTGAGGCCCGTTAAATCTGTCGAGTCACAAAGTCCTCCATGTTCCCGTAACAAATTAATGCCTCCGGAGGTACTGATCCAAGAGTTTTCTTGTCTTCTGGATTGGTTCAAAATTACAAGGCTACGGAGTTGAACATTAGTAGTCGTAAATCCCAAAATGTGGTCGGCTGTTCAACGACGGATATAAAATTAAATAAATCACCTTTCATCTGTATCCTATCCGTTTCTCTATTTTGATCAATGAATAACCTCTACTTTTAAGTGTTCTAAATTCAACATATACGAGAAAATATGTAAGCTTTAATTTTTTTTAAATTAAAAATGAATCTAAGTCACGTTTTGTCTCTCTGTTAAAAGTAAAAATTGACCTAGAAGCAGACCTATGTTTCTCATCAGCTCTAACTATATATCCTCTATTCTATCTTTGTTATCAGAATAATTTCTTAGGTAGTCATGAAAATTCATTACGCGTCATCATTCTAAAAAATTTTAATTTAATGTGCCCATATGAAAAATATTTACTACATTTACAAAATTTTGTAATGGTTTAAAAGTAAAATTAAAACATTACATATTATCTTTGTTATTGATATTTTACTTTTCTTAGTATTTTGAAAGTATTTCATGAGTTCGCCTGAGTAGTTAGGAAATTAATACGCATAATAATCATGCGTACACTAATATAATGCGTACTCCTTATTCTATAAATTAGTAATTTAATGTGTCAAAATAAGTAAGTTATTAACAAAGTTTTTAACACTTTTTAATATTTTAAATATAAATTTAAAATATAACATATATTCCTCGTAATTAATCATTTATTTTATCCTAGTTTTTGGAAGTATTTCATGGGTTCCCCAGCGTAGTCATAAAAGCCCATAGCCTACACCTTATTATATAAAGTAATTTAATGTGTAAAAATATGAAACTACACTTATCATATTTTGTAATATTTTAAATATAAATTTAAAATATAACATAATTCTTGTAATTGATCTTTTATTTTGTCTAGTTTATAGATGTATTTCATGGGTTCGCCTGAGTAGTCATAAAAAACCAATACTTACTCCTTATTATGAAAACTAATTTAAAGTGTAAAAATTAAGAAAACTATTAATTATATTTACGCATTTTTTAATGTTTTGAATATAAATTTAAAATATAACATATAGTCCTTGTTATTGATTTTTTATTTTATCCTAGTTTTTGGAAGTACCGTAAAGCACCGTTTATATATTTTTCAGGGAACCAATGTTATTTAATATATAAATAAAAAGATTTGTAACTAAAGTTTTACGAAAAAAATGAAAAGGTATCGTAAGAATTATAATTTTGGTAACATAACAGCATTGTTAATTTGGCATTTAATATTATTGATATAGAAAACAATAGAGGTAGTAGTAATTAAAATTGAAAACAAAACATGGGTTACACAAGCGAAAAAAAATCATACCATCATACCTTGCGTACACAAATATGTACAATTCTTTGAATTTAAGTAAAAAAAATCTGCAAAAGGGAAAAAATGATTTTTTTTAGAGCTTCACCTAAACTTTCTCTGATCTAGACCAAATATTATGTGTGTTTAAAAAATAAAGAAAAAAGGGAAAAAAGAAAAATAAAGAAAATCCGATATTTTTCTCATTAAATAGAGGACCTAGTTGATGCAATAAAAGTCTAGTTGAA
Organism: Parasteatoda lunata; assembly: GCA_949128135.1. Lineage (NCBI taxonomy): Eukaryota > Metazoa > Arthropoda > Arachnida > Araneae > Theridiidae > Parasteatoda > Parasteatoda lunata. The sequence continues at coordinate 74,454,177 of OX421980.1, forward strand.
CTATGCGATAAAATTCTGGTTCTAATCGTATTAGGTGAAAGCAGTCAATAAACGGTTTTTCTCACTGTTAACAGTTTGAATACCCTTTTATTTATGATTATTTGACTGTTTTTATTTGAATATGGTAAAATAACACTAAAATAAATGTTATTCTACCATTTTTTCTGAGAAATTTCAAACACAGTGTGAATGCTATCATATAATCTTTTGGTTACTGTTTCCTGAATGTCTTTCCTGAAGTATCAAGCATAATACTTTCAAGTAACTTAAGAAAATTATGTTAATGAATTATTATAAATTTTAATATTTCGTTAGTCTCAAAATCAATTTCGGAGAACTAATTATTAATACCTGCTAAAAAGTAGTAAATTTCTATTATTTCAGTTAGATATAAAAATGTAGTTCGCATCTTAATTACTTAAAAATTGGGGGGAATTTTTATTTATTCATATCTTAATAAATAAACATGTCAAACAATAAACATGTCAATGTCAAAAAATAACAAACTTTCCTTGGCTACGAAAATAAAATTAATTATTTATTTATTTAATTATTTATTTATTTATTTTTTCTTTTATTTATTTAATAGCACTGATTATATGTTATGTTTTAAGTTAACATTTAAAATATAAAGTGTTGAAAGTGTAATAAATAATATTCTTATTTTGTAAACACTAAATTACTGTTTTACAGAATAAGGAGTACGTATAAAAAAAGTTTTTAATACTAATGATATGAACTTATGAAATACAGTATAAATTAGAGTTTATATGTTTCTCATTTATACATCGTTTCCCAGTACATTCTTAATGTATGCAGCGTTAAAATAGTTCGTTTATATGGTGGAAAAAAATTAGTTCCTTGTAGCTGGGTATATATTATAGCCGACAGGGCTAATCAATCAATCTCATGATAGACAGATCAGGGGTTCTAGTCCCAACGTTGACACCACAATATTTCTTCCAGTTTCAGTACATGAAGTGTTTCCAGTATCCTGCATTACCAACGCCTCCTATAACTGAAAGCCTCCACACGGTTTTTATTAGGTAGTCCGATCTGTGAAGGATATCCACTTTCCGAACGAGCCATTTAATACAAAATCTATTTAAAATAGGAAAGTGGAAGCAAATATATAACTTACAATTTGTTTTATTTATGAATATTATTGGTTTGTCTTATTCACTTGTCAACCACTACAGATTCAATTCTCAAATATATATGATAAATTTCTCTCAATTACTTTTATAAAAGGTTTTGGGTTCAGGCGCACAACTGGTTCGCTTTTTAAATTGTGTGCACGGACTACTTATAAAAGACCGTGTGGAGGCTTTTTGATGTAGGAGGTGATGGCACTACCCAATTTGTGACCTTGGACTACTGGAATATGATCCTCTCATTCACGCATAGATCTCAATACCATAAAGCTGCTTAGGACAAAATGTTTAGTATTTCGATTATTTTAAAACTATGCCAGTTGTAAATGGTATAAAAACCGTAAAGTTTTTGTATTTATGGTGTTTATCCATACGAGTGGTATACGGTTTCAAAACCGTAAAGGTAAAAAATTTCACTTACTGTAAACTTTACTGTAAGTTGTATGGATAGACCGCTGCCGGTTATTTTACCATTTTAGAATGAAAATTCTAACAGTACGTAAAATAACAAAATCGTTTGTAATATATCTAACCTGATTTTAAGCTTTTTACATATCCATGTACTATTCTCCTCAAAACATAAGTGGTTAATGATTATGGAAAATAGCGATCGCGATCACTGATACGTGAATAGAAAGGGAGGATCATGGATGGTATTGATCATGGATCCATGTAAATGATTTCTCGTCAGATTCACAAATTTGAATGTATGACTCATATAATGGCACGTTAAGGTTAATAAAATATATTATTTAAATAAAATAAACACGTTATGGTTAATAATAGAATTCATACACGTTAGGGTTAATAAAATTATTTAAAAAAATTAAGTGTGTGCTTCATACTAACCCCACTCAATATTTATTAGCCCCCTAGCTTTGATAGTCTATTAACATAAACTGTAATAAACATAATCTAAGTTTTTTATTCGTAAAAACTATACTTCAGTTCTATGTAAGCCAAACTTAATCAGAATAATTTGTAAATGATAATGTGTTAATCTAAATTATTGTTTCTTAACTCTAGAATGCAACTGGGATTCTCAAACTACTCTGAACCCTTAAGAAAGTATAAGTATACTTATCCAAATAATCTTGCGAAATAAAATAAAAAACAAATTGGAAATTTTTTGGCTTGAGAGGAAATGGAATTCATTTTTACCATTTCCTCTTAATCAGTCGTCATATAAAATGCCTTTTTTTCTTTCCTTGAATAATATGCTATTTTCATAACTGCTTTATGCTTGCAACATATCTCTGGTTCAAAACTAAAACGACACATCTGCAGGCATAATACGTTTGCAGATGTGTCGTTTTAGTTTTGAACCAGAGATATACTCATGACTATGAGCCTACGTGAAGTCTGTGCTATTTATGCTTATTTTGAAAATAGCACAAAACGTCAATATGGAGAAAAGCCGCAGTTTTATGAAAATGAAAAGCTTTTGTGGTCTAATTTTTTAATATTCAAAAACTTATTCTAATGCTGCTTTATCTGGGCTTATAAAAATTAGCTAAAACTGAGAATAAGGTAGTGATTTTGATAATTTTCATCTAAGCGGAAAAATGTCGCCAAAAAGTAGCGGCTTTTAAAAAAGTTTAATAACTTTTAAAATATTTAAGCTTTTTTGTCCGTTCTAAAGCCCAGATAATTCTTCACGGCAAGATTATATAATATAGTTTAAAATGATAGCTCTGCTTCAAGTGCAAAGTACTTAAACCTTGGCTTTTTTATTTCGACAGAACTTCGAAAATTGTTAAAACAAGCTACAGAACGGCGAGATTAATTTTTAGTCATCCCCCCCCCCTCCCATATTGTTAAACACATTATTGGCCCTTTTTGTAATAAAAGTGGTTAAACCACTCAGAAAGCGAATATTAAATTCCAATAAACAAGTTTTAAAGTTGCGTGAATGAAATTCAGTCAACTCCGTTATCTTTATTTTCAACTTTAATCAGTCATCTGTCCCGCCGATACTCGGAGATGTGAATTGAACTATTAAAGAGACTTGTAACGAACTACACTAGAATTTGCGAGCGGCAGGAGTACCTTATTCCTACAAAAAATATTATAAATCTCTTTGTAAAAAATTGTACGTATTTTTTTTTTATTGCACTTTTTTTATTGTTCCAAAAACAGTTTATCCAACAGAAAATGTCTATTTTTTCTGCTTTATCTTATTAGTTCTAACAGAAACTTAGAGGTTCGTAGAACCCATAACCCATATACTATGTTACCCCATCCCCAATCGATGGTATCTTTTTCAAAACGCTTCCACCAACAGCTTTGTTATTGGGAGCAACAAAATTCAAAACAGCTTGATTATTTTTATCAGTCCCCCTCCCCCTGCCTTTGCTTTGAGTATAGTTTAATGCTGTATTTCGAAGGCTGTATTGTCGCACGAAAAAACTCATTTTAGCAAACATCGAACAGAAAATACGATTTATTGACCACTGCTGTGAGTTTGTAACAGTTATTTATAATTATTAGATTAAGTGTTGCCTATCATTAGCCAGCGGCCCCTATGCTTATCAAGAAAATGGCGCAAAATATCAATAGGAATATGTAAAGCCACAGTTTGATGAAAATTAAAAGCTGTTATTTAATTTTTTAACATTTGATGTATTACTCCACCGTTGTGTTATTTCTATTCTTTTAAAAACAAGAAAAATTTTAAAAAATATTAGTTAATTTTAATCAATTTCATCTGTGTGAAAAAATTTGCCAAATTAACGCTTTTTTTTTGTGCACATACATACATATTTATAAGTAGAGCCCGGATATTGATGACCTAAAAAATCTCAATTAATGCCCTTAAAAAGTGCAAAAAATGCCCTTTAAAAGTGCAAAAAATGCCCTTAAAAAATGCAAAAAATGCCCTTAAAATGTGAAAATTGCGCTATAAACGCCTTATGACATGACTTAAATAAAGTAAAAATATTGAACTAGAACAATTTTTTACTCTTTAAAATTATTATGAGTCATTTCAAAAAATATAAAGCAATGCAATACTTGTTCTACGTTCATTAAAGTTTGAAAAATATGTTTTATATCCTAAAATAACAAAAAAAAGGAAAATATATTGACTCCAAAACATTTTCATTTTGTATAGAAACTTTAATGAATATAACAACTTCCATCTCATAATATTACTAAATATCAGAATTACATTGGATTATTAATTTTTTTTTAATATTTTGAAATGTAAACGAGCGTTTCTTGTCTGAAAGTTAATTTTTATACCTGAAGAAGCTTCTTTCAACGTCTACTGATGTTATTGGTGCGTACTTGAAAAAGACGGTCTCACTTACTGACAATTCTTCTTCAATTTGAAAAGATGTTGCTTCCCCTGTTAATATCCTAGAGATTTTCTTCATTGTTTGGAAGCCAGTGTAATAATGAAAAATGATAAAAAAATAATGAAAATTGGAAACAATTATCAAAAAATTTAAAAAATGCTTTAAAATGCCAAAATATGCCCCAAAATTTAAAGAAAAATGCCCTATAAATCTAAAAAAATGCTCTAAAGGACAAAAAATGTCCAAAAATGCAAAAAAATGCAAATGTCATCAAAATCCGGGTCTTATTTATAAGCTATTTATCCGTTCTAAAGCCCTAATAACTCTTAACAGCAAGTAGGTCTATTTTTTAAAAAAATATGGTTTTGCTTTACCCGTAAAAATATGTATGCTTACATACATATATTCATATATTAAATTATAAAGAAGAATTTAATTTTTAATAAAACTTGCTAATATTAAGTAGCTTATCAAAATAACACACTTTAACTTAACTTACATTACACGTTGCGTTTGATAAGGAATGAAGGAAAGAAAAAGCAGCGTCGATCAAAATATTTCGACAACATCATATTTACCGTACTCAGTTTGACTCATTCTGGATTGTCAGCTGCTTCAATTTATGTCTAGAAAATTGTATCTTATAATATATGGAGCAATATTTTTTCTTATCTTATATTTATTTAGACATTCTTTTGAACTTAGGGTAGACCTAGAGTAAGTTGTGTTTACTTTACTTTATTTTTGAATGCATTATGGTTAATACTTAAAATTTCAAAATAGGCTTACGAGCTCAAACTAAAAACATGGTTTATTTAAATAATCATATTAACTAGATTTGCAGCCAGAATAAAATAGCAGTGATTCGCTGTTTAAATAGACGATAGATGAAGCTTATCTAGAATGAGTCGTAAAGATAAATAAAAAAAAGAGGGGAGAAAATTTTGCCCGCAAATGGCGTCAGTTAATCAATTATTAAATTTTATCTTTTACTTGACCTTGCCAGAAGTTTCTCATTTGTTAGATTTCATTGTTTTTTTATTATTTGAAAAAGTATTGCAAAATAGGAAGAGCGAATAAAAAATTTTCGAACGACTTTACTGTTACTGAAAATAAACAGTATTCTTCTTTCCGTTGTTTAAATGTGATTGGTTGAATTTAAAAGATCATCGTTGACGATATTAAAGTGACAACACTAAAGATATAGTGCCGCCAGAGAAAGCAGCGGTACGGGTATGACTTTCCTGAGCTTTTAATTCGAACACATTTTTAGAATTCTGGCCGAAAATAAAGTGAAAAGAAGCATACATTTTGGGAATCATTAAAAAAAGCTTTCAGAATGTAACGAACATTACTAGGAAAAACGGGAGTAAAAACATCAAAAACCAGTTTAGTTAAATGAAGCTAAATTCGTACTAAACTGGGAACTAAACTTTTCTAAACAGCTCCTTGTATATTTGGTTATACAAAAGCTTACGAATTTTTGTTGCAATTGTTTAACGATAAAGGTTTAAACAAAGGTTTAATTTAAACTTCTCTTTCGTCCTCTTCTATAAATATTATAAAACATTGAAAAATATATTGTAGCACTAGAATAATAGAAATCATTTTAAGAAAACTATTTTGGAAGAACAACTGTGAATGAATCAGCTAAATAGGTGTGTACAAGGTGTTATGTAATAACCTTCCTTAATATCTATGTGTTTGGAAAGAACGAAAACGAAATCTCTAGTGAGAAAGGCGAGAATTAAAAGATTAAAACCTATATGATTGCGAGAAGAGTCGAAAGACGTATATTAAAAACACCTCCAAGTTTCATTAAAAAATCAAACTGGTTTTGATATTTTTTCATTTCAATTCATTAATGAGAAGCTTCTGGCAAGATCAATTGACGAAAAAACATACAGGAATGGAAAGAGTTTACATAAAAACCACCAAATTTTCATCTGGCTATCTAACTGGTTTTGATATTTTTCATTTCTCACTAATGATTCGACATATTTGGATAGTGTTTTTTTAGATTTAGTATAATATTTTTAAATATTTATTTGCAACTCTTTGTGTATTCTTTTTCTTTTACTTCATTTTTGACAAGAATTATAAAAATATAGTTAAAAAGTCATGATTACGGAACACTCAGTATGAAAAAACTATGCGTGAAATACATTAAAAAAAAAAAAAAAAAAACATCTGTTGACAGTTTCTTTTAATGTGTTAGATTATAGAATATCATTGTAATGGCAAAAATAAGAAACTGTAAAGAATAATAAGCTAATAGCATATTTACTGATCTTAATAAATAAAAATAATAAAAAAAAACCTAGGGAAGAGTAGCTTAAGCGATTTCGGGAAAATAAATTTTAATCGCAATCAGTATAAATTTTAATCAGTACAGCACATTTTGATATAATAATCAGCAACGTTATTTTTTGTTCAGCATTCTGAAATGAATTCGGAAAAGTTTTAATCTATTGCCATGTTAAAAAAAAAAATATTAACTGATATTGTTCATCAATATATATATATATATATATATATATATATATATATATATATATATATATATATATATATATATATATATATATATATATATATATATATATATATATATATATATATATATATATATTATATATATATATATATATTATATATATATATATATATATATATATATATTATATATATATATATATATATTATATATATATATATATATATATATATATATATATATATATATATATATATATATATATATATTTTGTAATACCTATACATTTCTACTTTATTTGCAAAGCCTGATTCAGAAATCTGGGGGCTGTAGTCAGAAAATTGTCGGGGTACCCACTGGTCGTAACTTTAAACCAAACTTACGAGTTGTTTATTTACAAAATGCTTTTAAATTATTTATAACGTAAGTAAATTATCATATATAATTTGAGCTCATATTTAATGCAATATCCCCCCCCCCAGAGAAGTGAAAACCCCAGGCCCGGGCCTCTTAGAAATTATGATAAATCAGATCTTGCCAGGGAGTGCTTTTACTAACCAAATGTATAAGGCGGCTTTTTCATTATACTATACCAAATCGGAGAACGTGACAAAACGATTATAGGTTGTCAGATCATTTAGTATACGTTGCCTCATTCCCCCTAGATAATTCACAGAAACTGACTAAAACAAAATGAAAGTCGATTGTAGGGAATTATTTTAAATGTTATAAAAAAAAATAAGTGATCATTATTAATGTTTGTATGACGAATTGTGTAAATAAGAAAGGAACTGAACCTTTTTCTAAACTATATTTTAAAAATAATTACTAAACATGCGCAATTTGCGTTATTGGTAAAATATATTTAAAACTAAATTGATAGGTAAGGTGGCATCGAAGTAAAAAGCATTCTCACAGTAGCCTGTTGTAGACCAATGGGTAACGCACGGAGGTTAAGGCTCTAACAATTTTGTGACTAAAGATGTGGCAATGTAGTCAGCCAGCATTTCGCATAAGCCGCTTTTTCTTCACTGACAATCAATATCAATTACCCAAAACGTAATAATAAAAAAGTTATTATCATAGTCTTGAGGGTTTATTTTTAAAATTTTGTGTTAATTTCTTTTTTTATGTATTTAATTTTAGAATATTAATGCGAAAAAATTATTTAAAATGTCATGGAAAAATAACTACATTTCTTAGTGATTGAAAAATATAACACAGGGTCCACCGATTATTGATTTCTGTCCACTTGCAAATGCAAAATTGACATTATTCTACTTGGCACTACAGCCCAGAGGAGGCCTGGGCTGTAGTTTCTTTCAGATTCTTTTCAATTAGTTACTTTTGCTTTTTCAATTAGTTACTTTCATAGTTTTTAGATTTTTTTTTTTTTTTTTTTCTTTTTCAATGTCATCCAGCTACCTCAGTGGAGGTCTCCCCCGTTTTCTATTGCCATCTGGCTTGTTGAAGGTCAATACTTTTGTGAGGGTTGTAATCTTCTGATCGTAATAAGTGATTTAGATACCTTATACTGTTTGCTTTGGTCTGGTTATCTATATCTATTATAAATTGATGATTGTAGAGAATTCGCCATACCTGATTTTCTTGGATAACACAATTTTGCACAGTATTTTTCTATCAAAATTAGTAGCCATTTTGGGATATATTTACTCAATGTTCAGCTTTCCTAAATTGACGTTATTTACTTGATAAAAAAGTAGTCAACAGACTTTGAATATTTCCTCCTCGTTTTATTAGTAGCGTGACTATTAATCATTGTTATACTAATTGTGTATTTTTGTTTTCCTTTAAATAAAATATATTTGAAAGCAATTATCAATTTTAAATAAACGAATTCTCCTCATTAATATTGAATGAAAGAAAACTTTACACGATGAAGAAAAGCTTATTAACAAAATAAATATCATTTACACATTGCTAGCAAATTTTGTGGTTAAATATATTAACGACTGAAATGGAGGAAGAGGGGGGGGGGAAAGCACCGCTCTGAATAGCTTTTGATCTAATGATCGGATCTTCAGGTTCTGTAACTCCATCTTAATGGTTCGAGGGATATGACTTCAAATATGTTGATTAACTAGTACTGACGATATTTTAAAGAACGAAATGAGACACAAAAACGTACTTTCTCTGATTAAACGTACCTTTTTTTCAACCGATTCTTCGTATTTCTGACCCAGTGACGTACAATAGATCTATATCCCCCCCTGCTGTAAGAATTATAAATGCGCCCTTGACTCAATACAATAGTTTTAAAATTATAATATAAGGCAAGAACACTATGAAGGGACATCCGGGTTTGTCGAGATGTCAAAATTGTTGAGAACTTTGTAAATTCTTAGCGATAACAACTGAAAAAAGCGATCAAAAGACTACATTGATTTATATTTGGCGCGTTCAAAAACTTAAATGCGCTTTTCAAAATTTATGTTTTTTTTTTTTTTTTTTTTTTTGCAAAAAAAAAAATATATATATATATATATATATATATATATGTGTATATATATATATATACAACATAATTTTTTGTTTGTTTCAAGTTCAGGTGTTACCACGGGGTGTAGGTTGTGCACCCCTAACTCATGTAGTGTATTATTTCTGGATCGTGAGCCCCCCCCCCCCCCCAGAGCCGCGGAGGTTGCGGGGGTGTTATTTACACCACTGTTCTGATTCCCAAAATATAGGGAGTAGCCGCAATCTTAGAAACATGTTCTCAATAGTTTGGTCAGGAGAGCGGTCCTAAGTTTGGACCCTTAATGTGTAAATTTTCCTGAGAAATAAAATTTTAAACACACAACTTTTTTAGAATTCAATTACTCAGAAACTATTTGACCTTTTTCGTTCAATTTTTGTATTCTGCAAAGTAAAATTGCAATCTTTAGAATGATGTAAAAATGGTATACCTTACAATTCAAAATTTTTTTCTACTTTTATTAAATAAAATAATAAATATTTTTTAAAAGCTACTTTTTGCATGGAATTTTCATTAAATAAAAAAAAATTTATAATTGGGTGCGAAAATGTTTCAATTCACTTATAAAGTTCTCGAGATAGGACAAAATACACAAAAAGTAAAATTAGCATTAAAGGGTCCAAAATAAGGACCGCACTCCTGACCAAAATATTGGTACCCTGTCCCTCAGATTGCGACTACCCTCTATATTTTGATATTTTGGTGGTCAAAAATCAGAATCGGTTTAAAAAAAAAGGTATGATTATTCAGAGAAAGTGCGTTTTTTTTTTTTGTTCGATTTCGTAAATTAAAATATCATCTACATTGATTGATTAGTATATTTTAGGTCACTCCTTGAACCATTAAGATTGAAACGTAGAACGTGAAGATTCGATCTTTAGAGCAAAAGTTATTGAGGGAAGTCCGTTATTTATTTATTTATTTATTTATTTGCTCACTGTACAATGGACAGTTAAAAAAATGCTTTTACGATGACGATGGGCATTACTATAAATATTTTAACAGCTTCTACGTCAGTGATGATTTTTCAGGCTGAAAACAAAGGTATGTTTATTCAGAAAAAAAAAACGTTTTGCGTCTTATTTCGTAGCTTAAAATATCACCTGCACTAATCCGAAACTATTTTCCTGATTACCGCAACCGCCTCCTTTATTTCGATAGTTAAAAATCCAAATCCGTTGAAGAAAAAGATGTGTATGCAGAGCATAACTAAGGCAGGGATATACGGGGCAGTTGCCCCCAGTCCTCACATCAGAATGGCCCCCATATCGAACAGAAAAGTTTTTTTTAAGTTTCCATCTTTAATGAACTTTTTTTTTAAACAAAATATCAGTGCAGTGTTAAATTCGTCAGTTTTATGTTTGCTTCTTCATTAATCTATCGTATGAACACAATGGGCAATTCCATGTGTGACGGAATGACATTTCAACTTGCAAAATAATAAGTAATCGAAGTTTCGATGCATCTTATTTCAAATAAACATAGTTTTTTCTCATGCAAATCATTATTATTGGCTTAATGCGATTCATAAATTAAAAAAAAAAAAGGATTTTCTATTTTTTTTATTTTTAATTTTATGAACTTTTTATTTGTGTGACGGAACGACATTTTGGCAACCAAGCTTTTGGCACACTGCTTAGAGGTGCTAGTTTCTGTAAATTTTGCAGCTATTACTTTTCTGAACTATTTTTTACTTTGAGTATAATGTGTAAGCAATGTAAAATGTGAATTTGGAAAATTAACTCCTGGTTGGCTAGCAGTTATTAACATAAATGTGCTGTGACGGAATGACAAAAAGTTTAATAGGAAAAAGAGTCTTCATTTAAAAAGTGTTTTAATAGTTTATAAGTGATAAACAGAATACAACAGATAAACAGGATTAATACGTATATAACCAATAAGCAGAATTAGTAAAATTTTCAACAATTTGGAAATTAGGTTGTCTCTTAAGATGTTTTATATCTAACTTTCCAATGACGCATCTATCTTTTTTCTCAGAAAATATATACATAAATTAATTTTCGTCCCATCTTAGAACTTAATAACATCTAAATCGTCTTTGGCTATCAAAGTAATCTGCGCCACATATAGATGTTCCTTCTTTCTTCCGCAATATGGGACAGTGATTAAAGAGCCGACCCCATATTCATTCCTCTGTCATGTTTTCCACTTCCTCTTCAAAAAAGTGGCTTTCTTTCAAATCATATACTTAATTTTGGTTATGGTTAAAAACATTCTAATTTCGATTATAACTTATAAACTCATAATTTAGACTCTTAACGATAACTCATGATTTTGATCTCAACTACATGAATCTAATGCACGTCTCTTGTCCTTGGAAATGCTGCTGTAACAAGTGACCAGCTGAACAAAAACAAAACTTCAATGATTTGTTGCTTCGACTTTATGAAATCATAAAATTTTTTTGCATATTAGGTGTCGTTTTAAAGCAGCCAGCGTCTTGTTTGGCTTTTTAGAACAAAATCACATTTACGTGGTATTTACAAGTGCGTGTGTTGTGAAGTATTTATGAAATATACTTACCAAAAATGAAAATAAGAACAAAAATGAGATAAGATACACTTTACATCATTATATGCTTCTTTAAACGAATGAAAAGCCTCTTTTAGTACCATAAGCATGTATTGCTTCTGCACTCTTCGTTACTCTATTTTATTTTATAACCGTCGTTGAACAGCCGACCCAATTTCATGGGTTTACGACTACTAATGTTCAACTCCGTAACCTTGTAATTTTGAACCAATCCAGAAGACAAGGAAACTCCTGGATCAGTACCCCCAGAGGTATTAATTTGTAATGGGAACATGGAGGACTTTGAAACTCGACAGATTTAACGTGCATCAGTCACCATTTACTACACTGGGAGTCTTCGGCCGGCGAGGATCGAACCCACGACCTCTTGGACATGGGCCCAGCGCCCTACCGACCAGGCTATCCCGGCCCTCGTTACTCTATTGGAGTTTGTATGACTGGATCCCTCATACCTGAGGGCATGTAACTAACATCATCTTGACAGTAAATTTTTTTAACCAAAATAAACAGCTCATTAACAGTATTTTTCTCTCTTAAATTATTTTCTTTTCAGTTTGATGTTAAATACTTCTCACGTAAAGATTGAATTATTTTTTTTTCCTTCATTGGTGATTTTGGAAATGAGTGCACAACTTTTTTCACAGCTTTATCAAGACTCTGTCTGCATTTGTATGAGAAATTTAAATTATTTGTATGTGAAGAAGTTGGTAGAATTTGATTTTATCTTTGGTTATACAATTTCTGCACAACAGCGTTTACGCATCTAAATTTCAGCTTTTGTCGAGGAGGCTTTCTCCTCTGTCTTTTTTTTTTTTTTTTTTTCTTTCATCATATCATAGGGATCTTGTTTCTTTTCAACATTCTACCTGTCTTTCAACAGCTGTTTTAGCCATTAGGTTAATTGAAAAAGAAATAATTCTTTAATTTTTGAATAAGCTTTTCAAGGACTCGTTTTGTCATTCCATCACAGAAAATTTGTCATTCCGTCACAGTAATTATTGGAAGTTAATAATCACACGCATAAAATTTTATAATCTCTCATTGATTGTTATGCCGCATCTGCTTTATATTCCAACATATATATATTTTCATTTTAAACTGCAGTTGTTATTTAAAAAATAGTACTAAAACATGTGACGGAATGACACAAAAAAAGTTACTTTTATTTTCTGTATGAAACTCAAATTAACTTAAAGACTACGTTTTAAATGCTTAAATATTGCACTATATGCATAATTTTATCAAAATATTGCAAAAGAAAGATGCATTTCGTTCATTTTATAAGTGTTTTTCAAGAAAACAATTTCAGCTCAAATGTGAACAATTCACTTGTCAGCTATGTGATTACTTTAGAATGCTGGCAGATTCAAAAAACTTAAAATTATCAAAAATAGAAAAAGAATATATGAACTTTGACTATTTTTGAACATATTTTTGAAATCAAAATATGCAATTCATAAAAAAAAAAAATTTACTTAAAAGTTGACACTTTCATGGAATTGCCCCAATCTATATTTTGTAAATCTATGGCTTTCTAGGGCGGAATTCAGCTCAATTTTCGCAATTACGGTGGACAAATATGGCCAATCAAAAGTCTGTATTTTTACAATGAATTACATTATCCTGAATTAATTAGAGGAGCTGCAGTAAAATACGAACTGAAACTTAAATTTATATTTCAGCCTTGAGCAATGTAGATGCTAGTAGTTGATTTTCTGGTTGCACCTCGAGCAGGAGGTGGCAAATTGTAATCCAACTCTTTTTTTTAAAACTGCATTTTTTATTTATTTTAGTATGATTATTTAAGTATTAATTTAGTCATGTCCCCACCCCGTTCCTTTTACATGTAATATTCGTAGAAAGTACTCTTTGTGTCTGTTTCCGTAACCTAATTAATAATTAGCTCCAATTAATCAGTACAGTCACCGTTCTGAATCTTTAAGAATGGCACGTTGTTTGTGAAAATCTAATCATTAGAACAAAAGTTGTTTAAGGTGATAGATTTTTTATTTTGCACTTTATGCATAGAACCTCACCATAAATCAGCTGTAGGGAGGGTTATCTAAATAACACTCTGGACGGTCACTTACGCCTATGCATAATTTTTTGAGAGGGAGGGTGGAATTCCGTACAACCGTGTCCTTTATATATAAAGGACACGGTTGTACGTATTTATTTTCATTGTATCTATTGTATATATAATGTATATTTTCTTAATGTAGTATCATGTATTTTTTTATGAAAATTGTTTTGAAGAGGAAAAAAGATATTAAAAATGTCCTAAGAAAAATATCTGCATTTAACGACGAGAGCACATTCGCTGCCACTAAAAATGATATTTCCATCCTCAGAAGCCGGATTACAAAACAGGGTTTTTATGGTTTAAATGTTCCTTATATTTTACTGGGAAAACCAGAAAAACGAAGAAACATATTATTTTCCTGTTTAGAGAGCGTTTTTTTTTCCCGACGCTCTGGAGCGTCGGTGGAACACAGACACAGCCTGTCTTCGTGAGTGCCACTGACGCTCCAGCGCGTCGGATCAATATTCTCAGAAATTACTGGCATATTGCATAAAATAGCAGCGTAAAAGAAATACCATTCAAGTATATGTAGTACCATTTATGAAACAATACTGAAAATATTTACAAATAGTAAGCACCAGGCCGGGATAGCCTGGTCGGTAGGGCACTGGGCCCATGTCCAAGAGGTCGTGGGTTCGATCCTCGCCGGCCGAAGACTCCTCGTGTAGTAAATGGTGACTGATGCACGTTAAATCTGTCGAGTCTCAAAGTCCTCCATGTTCCCATAACAAATCAATACCTCTGGGGGTACTGATTCAGGAGTTTCCTTGTCTTCTGGATTGGTTCAAAATTACAAGGCTACGGAGTTGAACATCAGTAGTCGTAAACCCATGAAATTGGGTCGGCTGTTCAACGACGGTTATAAAATAAAATAAAAAATAGTAAGCACACTATAGCACATACGCACAATAAGCACATAAAATAATTTAAACCAAAATTTTTAAATCCAACCACAAAAAATAAAAATATAATGCTTCACTGACATGCCGAAACAACCTTTCCATTCAACTTCCAAAGCCACATTAAACACAGAGCATATAACTTATCATAGTCGATCGACGCACCAGCGCGTCATCGGCATACCAGGAGAGGCCGCTCTGACGCGCTAGCGCGTCGGTGGCTGCGAACGTGTTTAACGATACTTGTATTCATCGGCGTAGCGTGAAAGAAATTTTAAAGGGGAAAAGTGGTTTTCTTTCTTTTTTTAAATTTTTTAGAATATATGAATTAAAATTCGAAATGAAAAACACAGAAAATTTTTTATAAATGTCGGTAGTTTTAAGAGTAATTTTCTGTATTTAACAGAGGATTTAATACCTACCATATTGGCAACAATTAAAAACTTCCGTTCGATAGAACATGAAGGAATTTTTAATATACATATTAAGGAAATTTTGTCCAGTATGAATTTTGATGTTTTATTTTCGTAAAATTAAAAAAAATAAAAAAAAAAATAAAAAAAAAAATAATAAAAAAAATAATAAATTTATTACCTTTTTCTGTCATAGTTAATATTGTTGAATAATCCAATTTCAAGGGATGATAATAAAAAAATTCGATTTTTCTCGATTCCTAAGTGTATTTTTAAACAATAATTATTAAAAAAAAAATTTGATGGATTGGTTTTTCAAACTTTTTATTCTTAGATTTTTTTTTTATTCCTAGATATTTTTTAAATAAATTTTAAGAAGTTCTTCTTAGAGAAATATTAAGTAAAGAATTCAAAATTTTAAAGCAATTAAAAATAATAATACTTCCAATGGAAAAACGACGCAGTGAAACCAAAAGGAATTAAAACAAATGAGGCAATGAAAAATTGAAAAAAAAAAAAAAAAAGATAAATATGACAACCAAAGCTGACGTCATCAGGAGCAAATACAGGAGAATAAAAACAAGACAAGCGTTTGTCTTCTTTTTATTCTTCTGTATTTGCTTCTGTTTTTTATATTGCATTTTATATTGTATTCTTCTGTATTTTATATTGTATATTATGTATTCTATTCTTTTCCTGGACTTTGGTAAAACCTTTGGGGTACAGAGAGGGCAATTTTAGACTTTTGTCTTGCTCTCTCGATAGAAAAGGTTTTGCTTATATGACTACCAGAGCTGGTACCCTCTGATGACGTCAGCTTTAGTTGTCATATTTATCCAATTTTTTACAAATTTTCATTATCTCGTTTGTTTCTTCTTATAGAAACTATGTTCCATTGTAATTTTCAAACATATAGTTGTGATTGAAAAATAGTATTAAAATCTAATACAATCCTTTGTAAACTGTATATATATATATATATATATATATATATATATATATATATATATATATATATATATATATATATATATATATAATAATTTTCTTTGTAAACAAACCCGAAAGTGTTTAATGCTATGAGCTATGAGACAAAAATAAGTTAAATAATGAAACTTTTTGAGAGTTACAAAATGTATATAGCATACGTTTGAGCCCCCGTTTGAGAGACGACAGATTCTGTGATTCCAAGAGAGAGATTGATTGGAATTCGAGTGACATATTTTGAAACAATGTCGTCGCCGCCTATCACTATTTGTTTTTATGTTTTCATATTATTAAAATTAAAAATAAAAAAACTCTTCGCAAAATTGACTTTGCGGTTTATTTTAAGTCAGTTTTTTGAAAAGGTATAAATTCATAGTTCAATTTCAAGTAATGAATATAAATAAATATGTAATTTTTCTTAATTTTTAATCGTATGATGTATTATTTAAACATTCATTTTTTTTCAAACTTTTTTTCAAACATTCAAACTTTTAAGTAAGTATTAAGAAATTATTCTTATGGAAATTATATTTTATTTCTAATTTCAAACTTAATTTTTTAATATAGAGGAAAAATAAAATTTATTAAAATCGTGATTACCTTAAAATATATTTATGATAGAAGTATATATATATGTGTGCGTGTAAATTAATTTAGGCTTGCAATTAATGTGTTTGAATGCTTTGCCCAGTGCCCACAAAACGTAAAAAAGTAGTAGTTACACATTAGTTTCGATTTTAAACTTTTACCTGGAATGTTTCGGAGAATCGCATCTATCAAAATGTATGTTTGCAGTTTTTAAGCGTTAAAAGCTGAAAGATTGAAATTTTTAAAATCAGTAATCGTATTCTTTTACCAATTTTTTTTTTTTTTTAACGCGTTTGGCGCAATCCGGTTTTCTTTAAGTCTGGTGCCATATTTTTTAAAAGTTATTTGACAATCTAATAAAATATATTATAACGCATTCTATTTTTTATCTATTCATTCATTTAGAACATATATTTCATTCTATTAGAACACATTAATTCCATTCTAGTATAGGTAATAAAAAAGAAGTATTTCGTTTAAAGTGAAATTAATTGCAGATTAAATTATATTAACTAGTCTATCGAATTTTCCCCAGAAATTAAAATTAGTAATAATAAAAAAGAAATAAAATGAAATTCGAATCGTGTCATTGAACGAAACAAAATTAATGCCATAATAAAAAAAAATTAGAAAGGAAGAAAAAGTGACCACGAAAATAATAACATTACGATGAAAAATATTTGTTATAATATTTATTTTTAAAAATTTTTAATTACTTTTTCAGAAACTGCATTAAATAATTACGAACTTCAATTACAAGCAGGTAATATAATATTTAAATTTTGTTTCCTTGAAGTAGTTAAATTCAAACTTTAAAAAAAAAAAAAAAAAAATTATCAGCCTGGAAAATTTTTTTTTTTTTAAAAATATATTAAGTTATTTTCTTGATTGTTTTTAAGTAATGAACTTTTAACATTTTAATTGAATTAATTATTAAATGGTCTTGATTAAAATTATTATATATACATGTTCTTATAAAATTAAAAAATTTCTTTTTTTTTTTTCTTTTTAATGACAGTGAAAGAATTATAAAGTTATGAAAAATTATTGAAGAAGGGAGGAGGAAATAGTTTCCCTGCCACTTTCCTTCATATGCTACGCTTATGACGTCTTTTTATTATAAAACTATACTTAAATTGAGGGCTATTTCTTCTCCCTTATCACCCTTTAAGATTAAGTTTTGGAAAGTTGGTAGCGTTCGGCCTAAATAATATGACAATCAATAGTTGGTTGTCTGCGCATGCGCTTTAATTGTCAATTGCTGATGATAAGGCCTTTGTGACAGCGAAAACTTACTGAATCGTGAGTGGATGTAGACGTGTCGAATCGTTTCTTTTTAACAAAAAACTCATTCTCTGTATTAAACACTTTATTCATTTCTTTCTGTTACAGAATTGGATCAAAGATGGTTGACCAAGCAGTTCTCGATAAATTGGAAGCCGGCTTTCGAAAACTTCAAGAGGCAAAGACATGTAAGTCTTTGCTTAAAAAACATCTTACGAAGGAAGTCTTTGATAAATTGAAAACCAAGCAAACTGCTATGGGAGCTACTCTTTTGGATGTTATTCAGTCTGGTAAGCATTTTCTTTTTAAAATTAACTCATTATTTGGGCTAGTGTTTTGAGGGAATCTGCAGGAAATTAATTTATATATTTTAATACTTGGGAACACATACCGGCTACCGGTTTTGGAATGAGTAGATCGCGCGGGCGAATTTTTTCACTTTCTTTACTATAATATTGTTGAGATATGGTTTATCAGAATTAATTTTAAAGTAAAGTTCCTCTCTATAAACATAGCTTGTCTTATTCAAAAAAAAAAAAAAAAAAAAAGGCTTTCTCTCGTTTTGTTCTTGATTTGAATTTTCATGAAAACTTTTTATTTGCTAAAGTGACTCGCTTAATAAATGTTTATAAGGGAATATTTCCGTATCGTGATCTGTAGCGACAACTACAATCGCCAAAATGCCCAATAAATATTAAACTTGCAATTTTTTTTTAAAAAAAATATATGTAATGTTTGAGGGGGGAGGGGAGGGTGGATCCGAGTTACACCTTTCGAATTTGTTCCTCTCTGTGATGTTTTTTTACTTTATCTCTGACCACTACCCGGAAGTTGCGAAGACTTGGTCGCTAAAGGTTTTTTAATTGCAAAAGTTTTAAGAAAAAAAGCGGTTTAGTGATGTGCTATTATCTTTCACCAATCCGCGTAGGTAATCCTACCCAAAGGTTATAATTGATAGTAACCCCCAGGAAAATATCTGAGGACCCTGTGCTAAAGACTTCATATTATTAATTGAATTAGTCTAATATCATAAGTGTTAGCCAAATTTCAAAAATTCTTAGCCAAAGGCAAATCTTAACAATATTTTGAATTTTTCCCCATAGTAAACTTCAAATTAAGAGTCATTTTGCAGTGGGGAGGTGTAAATGAGTGGGAGAAGGTGGGAATAATGAAAATGTTTTTTCCTTTTTGAGGAAAAGAAATAGGAATAGGTTGGGGTGGTTAATTTTTGATAGCTTCTTAGACTAGAACAGTAATATAAAGCTGAAGCAATAATGTTATCGTCAGGTCATGGTATATATGTTAGTGTAACAGAAAACATATTTTCTGCAAAGCTAGTTGGATGATATGCATCTTGCTACCACTTAATCTGTTTTATTGACACAAACTGTAGGAGAAAATTTTGTCATGTGATATAGTGTGAGCATGATCTGCATTTTACAACAATTAGTCTCATGCTTACATAATCGCCCTTGTTGCTTACATTATCTGGACTTGATATAATTCTAATTAGTTATAGTACGTATCTAATGGAAATTACTGTAATCAAATGAAAATATCAGATTTATTGAGAAAAATTCCCTTTGACCTTTTTTTCTTTCTAGATAAAGGGGAATTTATATTTTTCTTTTTGGTAGAGAAGATCCTTAGTCAAAACACAATTTTTCATACAGTATTAACGATTGTATCGCATTCGGCGAGGTGGCAAATGCTTAGTATGGGCCCTGGTATTATTGGTAGATTTTATCAGATCTTTCGATTGGTAAATTTTTAAAAAAATCGGATTTAAATTTTAAAAAATCCATTTTTTTTTGCCAATCCTGGTAAAAAGGACACTTGGTGTCTGATAATAGTAAGCACTAACAGGTAGAGATATGGAAATATACTTATGATCTAATTCAAGTTGTTGAGAGAAACCTTATGCAACTTACCTGGTTTCTCTGTGTTCCATTTTTTTTTTTTTTTTATAAGTTAAACTTATTTTTAGATCAAATTTACATTCTATCTTCCTACTTAATCAAAAGTGTTAATTTTAAGCATATTTCTCATCTTTTCAGAAGTTTGATTCAAGTTTTTGATTTCAATTGATTTAGTTTTTGTATTACCTACCATATGTGATGTTCGCAGTTTTGATATGTTCCCCGTTATAATTAGAAAACTCTTAAAGTCCCCCTCAATATTTCAGGCGAAAATTTTCAGGAAACATCAACTTTTAAACTCGTGAAAGTTAAAATAAAAAAAGATATTGATCATTCTGCAAATGCTTAGCACATTAAAAAAAATTTTCTTATGTGTTAGACAACTATTGTGACTATGTATTTTAATTTCGGTCTCCTTAAAAGTTAGACCTCTGTGACACCTACATACAGTTTGTTCAAAATGATTCAGTAATAACAGAATTTTTAAAATAAGGCACTGAGGGGTTGTTCAGAGTTAATTAAATATGTTAAAATTTTAGTTTCATTGCAAATTAATGAAATATTTTTATTAATTATATATTCAGTTCTGATTCAAAAATATTGTATTTTAAATAGAATACCTTGTCTTCTGGTTGACTGTAGATAAGAAATAATTTTAATTGTTAATTACATAATGACATTTTGAAACAACTAAGAGAAAAGTAGTATAAAATATAATAAAATTAAGTGGCTATGTAAATAAAAATAATTATTTTTAATTACTAATACTTAATTTAATTAATTTTGTTTTTATATAATTTATAAAAAAAATTATCTTTTGTTAAATATATAATTCCTTTAAATAGTAATTTTTATTTTAGCTTAATTTTTAATTTGAAAAACATGTTTTGTATAAAACTAAGAGAAGAGTAGTATAAAATATAATAAAGTCAGTGGATATGTAAATAAATATAATTTTTTTTAATTACTAATACTTAATATAATTAATTTTGTTTTTATATAATTTAGAATAAAAATTATCTTTTGTTAAATATAATTCCTTTAAATAGTAATTTTTATTTTAACTTAATTTTTAATTTGAAAAACATGTTTCTGAAGTTTTTAAGTGATTGCACCTACAAAGTTCAGCTGTGTTTCTAAAACTGCTGTGGCATATTTCAGTTGTCTAGGATTAAAACAATTCAGTAAAAATTAAATTGAAGTACATTTATAGGAATGCATAATCAAAGACAATTTTGACATTCTATAAATTTTTATTCCATATCTTTGCATAAAAAAAAATGAATTCATACAGCTAGAAATTGACTAAAACAACAATCAGCAATAGAATTTTATATTTTTTGCTTAGAATCTGATGGATAGCATCAAAATTAATACCCAGAATTTTTTTTCTTTCTTGTTCATAGAACTATTTTTACAAAGAACTAAAAAATAAGTTTAAAAAAAAAAAAAACTTGTGATGTTTTGTTCTCGGTTATCTGCCTAGAATGTAGATATTGGAAATAATGAATTTTTTAAACAATTATTTTTATAATTTTTGAATAAAGAAATTAAATTTTCGGTATTAAATATTCATAGATTTTTGTTAAATTTTAGAATTAAAAAGATGTCTATGAGTTGAGTTTATATTGTTGACTTATTTGTCTTGGACTTTAAAAAAAAATTCTTTTCTTGACTAAAATCTTTTATTATTTTTTAACAAGTGGTGTAAAAAACCCAAAAGAGGAGCCTAATAGGATGAGGAGAGAATTATAAAAGGAACAATAAAACTTATTCTAGAAATTTGATTATTTATATAAGATAAATCTTTCATTTTTCTGATAAAGTCTGCTTATCAGGTGTGACATATGTATAGACTACCAAGTTTGTTTAATGTAAAATGTAAGAATTATGACTGCAATTAAGATAACACAAAATAAACAAACTTTATCAGGATTTTTTTTAGTACATTAAAAAAAAAAAAAAAATAAAGTAAGTTGGGTGGCTGCTAACAAGTGGCGCTTATCTTGTCAGTCAAACTGACAGTTCTAGTAAATGATTTTAATGACAGATAGATGAAAAACATACTTTAAATTATTATTAAATTTGACATAATTTATAATTAGTAATATATTCTGATTAACGCCCATACACTTTTATGTATTAATATATAGTTAATATTAGGTGGTTCCAAAAGCAATACATTTGGTCATTTAAAAATTAGTATTCATATGAGTTTGTGAGTACAAAATATTTGTAAATATGATTAAATTTAATCAAGATTAATGTAGTTATATAGAATTTTTAAATGGTGAATTGATGGACCACCTACTAAATTAGCTGTTAAAAAAATTCTTTAAGTAGTATATTCACTATGTTTCTGTTTTGAAACTCATCCTTAAAATTGTTTTAAGAAGACTTAAACTTAATTCCAAATGTTATTTAAATATGGGTATGAGGGAATATTAACTAATTGATACAAATTAATTTTCTTAATGCAACAGTACATTGAATTGTATATATATAGTAGTATAATTGTATATATATAGTAGTATAATTGTATATAGAGTAGATTATTAAAATTTTTCTGGAAACTAAAAACTTTTGTTTTAAATAAAGTGATTCTGAAAACAAAACTTTTTATGATCAAGTTTGCCTTATTAATACTTAACTAGAGCTAGTAAAACTTTTTTAGTTTGTTATTTGCTCTTATGCGATTGTTGATTTCTGCTGTTATGTCATTTTGGTTAATTAATGTTGCAAGGTATTTCAATTCTGTAATTCCATTTAACGTGTAATAATTTGTAAATTAAATATATAATAAATATATAGTTTAATTCAGAGTTTTCCCTAAAAATAAAGCACAGGATGCTTCCTCACAGAAAATGGCACTTAAGAGTTTTGAAAGGGCACTCACTTAACATCGTAAAAAAAATTTCATGTAATAACTGAATTTGATCCTCATGAATTTTTAAGTAACCTTCTTATACTATTTTATGTATTTTAAATTATACATAATACATACATATAAATTATACATAAATTATACAAAAGTAATTTTCACTCTTTATGTAAATAAGAGAAAATTAGTAGTTAATAAATAATAAAGGCATGTGTACATCATTAAAGCATGCAGTAATTAAAACATGCAGCAATTTTCACTTATTTTCTAAATAAGAGAAAATTTGTAGTTTATAAATAATAATTAATGGCATGTTAAGAGAAAATCTCTGTGCATACATTAAAGAAAATTTTTTTTTTAATAAACAATTTAAAAGGTTTTTCTATAATTTATACTGAAAATTATTAGAGAATGAACATTAAAGGTGCTTTATTTTTTTATAAAAAAAAAAGAAGTTATTTATTTAAAATCACTTAGAAATTTACCCTAATATACCTCTTGAGAGAAAAAAAGCAAACTTATAAAAATTAAACCAATTGAGAATAATCCTCATACCTGCCAAGTCTCCTGTTTTTTTTTTTTTTTTTATTTTTTTTTTAACAAAGACTCCTGTATATTATGACTGTCCTGTTTCCCCCTATATTCTCAAATTTCTCCATATTTGTTTAAAAAAAAAAAAAAAAAAAATGGGTGATAAAATATTTGTTGATGGCAAAAATACTTCTCTTATTCAACACATGGTGCTATTGTCAGTACAGCAGTATGTTTAGTGGATATAGTTTGAGTAATTTTATACATATTTTCACTTTGCTATATGTAAGTGCTTATATTATTTCCAATTTTGAATTTCTCTTTGAATTACATGATTATGCATGACGTATACTTGACTCTTAACCTAAAAATGAAGCTAGTAAAATCCCCGTTATTTTATTTCTCCAATCCTACAAAAGTAAATATTTATAATAGTTATTAGAATTTAAACCTATTAATACAGATGATTTTTGTGTGTAATTATTATATTAACAGTTAATTAATTTTTCTTAAAAATGTAGCATAAATGAAAAGGCAGTGTTTTTAAGGTATGGCAGCCTTTCTTAATTTTTTCCTTTTACAATTGAGAATGGTTGGATTCTGGGTTTTAGTAATGGAATATAAATATATATTAATTTATGTTGCTTATAGAAAAGTGATCTGAAATGCTTTCAATTTATTCTCAAATTTATAGAAACTAATCACTAACATTAATAAAATGTGTATTCAAATTTCTATGTTTCATGTGCATTACGAAAATTTTTTAAAATTTAAATGACTAATTTTCTAAAGTGATTTAAATCTAGAATTTGTATTAAAAAAAGTTTCACTAAATTAACTGATTTAAATTTCTTCAACCCTGGTTTAGATTAGAAATACTTGTCAGTAATTTTTTTTTTTTTTTTTTTTTTTTTTTTTTTTTTGAATTTAATCTATAATATTAAACATTTAATATATTCTACAAATTTCTCGTTTTAAGTATTTTCTAATATTATCTGGATATTGTGTTCATATACAGATATCTGTTAAAATGTAGTGTTTTTTTTTCTTTTTTGTAGTTTCAATTTAATATTTTAATTTATGTTGTATGCAACACATTTTTTGGTAGAATTATATTTAATATTTGTGAATTTCAAAATGGTACTGTAAGTGTGTTAGTACTTCTGATGGCCGAGCAGCCATTGTTGAAGGGTAGCGGCCCGAGAATGATTTTCTGGCTGCGCTACTAGTACCTCATTAACTTTTTTTTGGGGGGGAAGGTGTTTTGTGAAGTTTACCTTTAAAGGAAAATCTGAAAATATCATAGTAAGAAAATATTACAGTTCATATTCTACCAACACTTAAACAGCAACGGCATTTTCAAGTTTCGATAAAGTGTGTCCCCATGCATAACATTTTGATATTATAAAAAGAATCTAAAAGGGAGATTTGCTTAAGACATTAAAATCCCTTTATTTTAAAACCCTTTTATTGTCCTACTTACATAATACTGTATACGCTCCCTTTTTCTGCTAACAATTATGTATGCATTTAATCGATGTTTCTAGGTATATTATTCAAAAATAAATTTCTGTGTTTGGATTTTGTTAGATGATAAATCAATTAAAATGATTTCCATTTTGTTGAAATTTATGGTATCTAAATAATAAATAAATGCTCTAAATTATCATGTAAGATATAAAAAAGTCTTAAAATTTTGTGAAAGTGGTGTCCTAAAATTTATAAATTGTACTTCTAGTTCTGTTCTTAAAGGTTATTAAACACTTTTGTCCCTTTATATTTTAATATTAAATATTAAGTGTTCAATTCTAGGTGTTGAGAATCTTGACAGTGGAGTAGGCGTTTATGCCCCAGATGCAGAATCGTATACACTTTTTGGTGATCTCTTCAATCCCATTATTGAAGAATATCACATGGGCTTTGGATCATCTGATAAACATCCACCTAAAGATTTTGGTGATGTAAATACTTTAGTAAATGTGGATCCTAAAGGAGAATTTGTTATATCAACCAGAGTAAGATGTGGTCGAAGCTTAGAAGGTTATCCATTTAATCCATGCTTAACTGAAGCGGTAAGATAGAAAAGAATTTTGTTATATGAATATATGTATCAGTGTTTCTTTAAAAATGCCAGTTATATCTATATATATATAACCTATAAGTTATAATTTGTTTTAATATGAACTTTTATAAGTTATACAAAAACCTCTGTATATTATTGTACCTGGGTTTATATCTGCTAGCAAAGTCCTACTTAAATTTAGATTAAAGAGGGAAAGGTTAATCATTAATAGATAAATAATCTGATATTAATCATTGACACCTTGTTTGAAATAATATAAGCACACATGACAAAAGATTAGTCACGCTTAGAGAAATCTTTGAAAAACATCATTTAATAACATGTAACACTGCCTTCTGGATTTGATAACCGCCTTGATTCGGTTAAGAAGTGAATCCACAAAGTTTTGCAGGTACATTTAACACGTTGTTCCAACATATGCCACAAATTTTTAATCAGGTTCAAGCCAGGTGATTTTGCAGACCATTTGAGATGTAATTAAGTGTCTGAGTGTTCATAAAACCAATCGATGAATCGATCGACCAGTCTATGAGTCTTCCAGCCCGATGAATTTTGCTGTTATCTTGACAAATAGTGGTCTCAACAGCATACTCTTCATGAAAATGTTGACTGAAAGGCAACACCTGATCATACAGAATATTCAAATAAACATGTTGGTTCATGTTAGTGGACACCTCAGTGAAGGGACCCAATCCATAATAAGAAAACACCCTAAAACATGACAGACCAACTTCTGGCAGGAATCTGTCCTTGCACAGAGTCTGGATGAAATGCTTCACCTGGTCTTCGGTGCACTCAACGACGTATGTCATTTAATAAAGACTCAAAATGTTCATTGCATGTAGCCCCCATCGCAATGTTCTCTCGCTTACAGGTTATGATGGACCTTCATTCACTTACTGAAGTAATCCCTGTCAGGTTAGGAAGCTATTTTGATTGATAAGTCGTAAAACTTGTCTCTGGTCCCTGTGTGCAGGACCTTTTTTCCGACCACAATTCTGACATAGTCTTTCGTGACCATGTGTATTACACAACTGCTTGTAGCAAGGTTGGCAAGTTTCTGCCAAGGTGGTTAAAACCACTGGTAGAAACCGGTTAAAACTGGCATGGCAGAAACCTTTTTCTGCCACATTTGTGGCAGAAACTGGCAGAAATTCAAAAAATGACATAAAAGTAAATACTGAGATTGACATACAATGAATAAAAGTCCAACAGAACTAGCAGGCATTGCCATCAAGGAACAAGCAAGATTTGTGAAAACTTTTATCAATTGTATATTTTTTTAAACTGGACCACCGTGTTGTGTTGCAGCTGGGGGTAGATGTCAAAACTTTACTGGAAAAATAAGTTTCAGGAAATGGGGCCGATTTGTTTTGCAAAGCTATGACATAAGGTACAAAATCGGGGTTAATATTGGCGAGTAAAATTCTGGCACTTTCTTCTTGAGCAAATGATAATTTCAATCCCAAATACTTTGGATGCAGCATATAAGCTAGCAAATGATAATCAGTAACTGCCTGTTTAAATCTGTAGGTCACTTCTTTTTTATAAACAGCCATAAGATTCTCTTTACTTAATTCATTTTTCAGTTTACTTAAAAACAAAATTCATTAAGCAATTACTAGAATTAATATAGAACTTTTTTTAGTTTTTACCGGTTATAACCAGTTTCTGCCACTGGCATGGCAAAAACCAGTTTCTGCCGGCAAAAAGCAGACCCTGGCTTGTAGGCACCTTGAACAGTCCGCATCAAAACACCAACAAATCCAGCAACTTCATTCGCCGTATGACCATGGGCATAAGCGAACACAATTGCCCCTTTTTGCCATTCTGTCACATCCTTACACTCACTCATATTTACACAGAATTATTAAAACAAGAATATTTCATTGATGGCTACTTGCCTTTAATCACGTTGAGGCCAGTGCACACGGAGCTAAGCACGTCACTTGACCACTGCATTATCTAATGAAACCTAATGCTTCATCCGTGCTTGCGCACTAGGGGGACTAATCTTTTATCTGCTGATCTTATATTTAAATGTCTTTACAAAAATTCATTATTGTCTCAATATTTGTTTGTGTTATTTTACTAATATATAAAATAAAAATGGTGTTAATTGTGTAGCAATACAAAGAAATGGAACAGAAAGTAAGCGGTATACTGTCTGACATGTCTGGAGAATTGAAAGGCACATATTATCCACTCACTGGCATGGACAAGGCTACTCAGCAGAAACTTATTGATGATCACTTCCTTTTTAAAGAGGGAGATCGGTGAGTCATTCTTGAGCTATTGGTAAAAGCAGCTTTATTTAAAAACAGCCAAAGATGGTCAATTCAAAGAGTCAGATTAGGCATCCACCTTTATTTATATTTTTGTGAAAAGCAAGCAGCATTATTTACCCTCTGAGATAATAAGGTTATTATAAAAGCAGCTTATATGGTTGCAGCTCCTCTCGAAATTAGCAAGTCTGGAATGTATTGTGTTAGGTACGGAATTAATTTGCAATATAAAAACGTGACATACAGAATTTCCATATACCTTAAAAAATACTGATAATGGTAGTATAACCCTGATAAAGCTAGTAAGAGTTTTATATTTAAAGCTAATATTTAAATTTTTCAAAATAAAACCGCGAAAACTCTCTTATAATTGTTTTCATTAAAAAATTTTATGTAATATGGGTAACAAATTTGGGGAAATACATATATATACTCATTCATGTAGGTTTGTGTAGCAATTATTAGAATTTATCCAGCAAAAGTAAAGCCTCTTAGTATTTTCAAGCATAACATAACTGAATTGAGTAAATGCTACCCATCAAATATAGTTGATTTTTGTTACATTTTGTTTTATTTAGCTTATCCGATATCTCTGCAGTTTTTGTTATAATCAGTACAAAGTATTAAACTTATCATTTCTTCAAAATTCTCAAATAATTTATTTTTTTTGTAGCATGTTAGTATATAATATGCCTTTTCTTCCAGCTTTAATGTCCTAGTTTTAAATTTATTTTAACAATTCTGATTTCAGTCTATTTAATTTTTCTTTCTTTTCTAATTTTTCAGCTTCCTGCAAGCCGCTAATGCTTGTAGATTTTGGCCATCAGGAAGAGGCATTTTTCACAATGACAATAAAACTTTTTTGGTTTGGTCAAATGAGGAAGATCATTTGAGAATAATCTCTATGCAAAAAGGAGGCGATTTGAAGCAAATATATAAAAGACTAGTAGATGTAAGTATATAAATGTTAACCTAAAGAATATTTTCAGAGATAGCGTTAAACTAGTCTGTGACTAATAATAATGTTAGTCTCTAAGTAAGATTATACCATTAACAAGTTTTAAAAAATTTAGGCTGTTATTTTGATTTATGTTATGTTTGTAGAATATGTTATTAAG
The DNA here is from genome assembly GCA_949128135.1 of Parasteatoda lunata. Classification (NCBI taxonomy): domain Eukaryota; kingdom Metazoa; phylum Arthropoda; class Arachnida; order Araneae; family Theridiidae; genus Parasteatoda; species Parasteatoda lunata. Next base: position 74,483,248 of record OX421980.1, read on the forward strand.
CTAAAGAATCTATATGAATATATATAGAAATTAAATTTTATCAAGAAAAACACTTAACATAATCTCACTGTTTCTCATAAGAGCCTGCTTATTCAGGCATTTAATAAGCAGAATTGAATAAGTATTTTATTTAAAAAATAATAAGAAAAATTGCAACCTGATGTTGAGATGTAGATTAAAAATTATTGTATGTATTCATTGTGACTAAGTAATTGGGCACTAAAGAGAAATTAAATGATTGGCAAGTGATTTTATCCCTTACTTTCTCTAAAACAAATAGTATAATGCTACAAAAATTCTGTAAATGAAGTATCCTTTATGATCCAATTACTCTATAATTTAAAAAAAAAAAAAAACATTTTTGAGATTAATTTGAAAGCCTACCTGCTTTGAAATCTGCTAGATTTTAAACAGACAAGATTTACTAAATATCTAAGTTAATGTAAGTATTATTTATTTGTAATGCCTAATCTGTGTATTATTTAAAACGCTGCTTTATATGAATTTCAGGCTGTAAATATTATTGAAGGTCGACTTCCATTTTCTCATGATGATAGATTGGGATTTTTGACTTTCTGTCCTACTAATTTGGGAACTACTATTCGAGCATCTGTTCACATTAAACTGCCTAAATTAGCTAAAAACAAACAACAACTAGAAGCTGTTGCAGCTAAGTTTAATCTGCAAGTTAGAGGTAAAGTATATACTCCACAGTTTTGTTTGTTTCTCTTATCATTCTTGTAGATTCAAAAATATTTAAATTAATTTAAAAATAACACTTATAAAAATTGGTATATATGCTCTCTTACTACAAAGAATTATTTAAGAGTTAATTTATCTGCAGCGCTGCAAATTTGGCTGCTTAAAAATATAGTTAACATAAATGATTACATCAAATTCTTCTATCTTAATATTTTCAATTTGTACATTTTTAACTAGTATGTAAATTTGTGTCCATACGAATGAGTAATACTACTCGTTTAAAGGAGTAAAACTTTTACACCAGTTCAGCTGTTTTTTGTGTAAAATGACCTGACCACTGTTCCCCCATCACTTCTGGGAACACCACATTTATCACTTTTTGATACTTTTGGTTTAAAAAAGGGTAAAAAAGCTATTTTTACCATTAAATTTCTTTTGATATGGTAGAGATGAGAAAGTTCTAAAATATGAATGATTTTAACCAGGAGGAGCAATTTTGGGGGGTATTTTCCCTTTAGTTTGTAAAATAGATCATTAAAATGATTATTTTCTGGGGTTGCCAGGGGTCTGCATCCACTTAATTCAGCCTCCTTGTTTTCGCAGCCGGACTTCTTCTAACAACGAAATTATTTAACTATAATTTTGCCTAAATGCAGGTGAAGGTGGAATGTTAGGTAGCCCTCTTATTATGAATCTTCCAAACCTTTTTGAGTGAGCTTCAGGAACTTACCCCCTTTTATCTGCTTAAAATCAGAATTGTTACTAATTATTTTTATTATTTGGGGTGGTGAGTGGGACTAAAAGCTTAATCATCTATAAACCAATTCAAAGTTTTACTACTTACTGCACTTATTCTCGCAATAAAATTTTTAATTTAAACATTAAAATTTTAATTTTTCCTGAAGTTCTTGTGAGCAAGTTTGGAAAATTCATTGCACAAGGGCTTCCTTTATTTCACTGTTTTTGGCCTAAATATTTTTGGTTTTAGAGGGTATTTGGGGAACAAAAAAAAGATACCGAATACGATATTTAATGAATGGTCTGAAACAGAGTTTATCACACACAGTTAATTTGGAAAGAAAAATTTGGATTCATAATGAAATTATTAAATAGAATTTTTATTTAATATCATGAAACTCTCTTAATGTATAAAAAAATAAGCAAATATCAATGAAAAATGGTAATTTTTATTTTTAAAATATTTTCTGAATTAATTTGTAAATTTTTAGTACACGTAAATTTCTGCGTGCATAGTTGGATACATTTGCTAATTATTAAACTTTGAGATGCTTCAATTTTAACTTTAGGAATCTCAGGAAATCGGGGTTTGTCTTGTTAATGTTAATGCCCTGTAACACTTCAAGGATGCAGAGAACATTTTCCAATTTTATTAAATGAGGCAGCTATTTTTGTGGGGAGCCAGAAAATTCTATGGGTAGTATAAGGATAAGAAAGTAAATGCGGAAAGAATGCTTTAGAATAAATTTTCATCAAAAATAAAAAGTTTCATTGCTCATCTGAATGAAGATAAGAAGGGTATGAAGTAACAATTATTTAAAAGTTTATTTATATTTTTAATGTTGCTCCTTTTTTTTTTTTTAAGTTCTAGATAAATTTTCATTTTATGTAAAGAAAATTTTTTATGGTAGAAATTGCTTTTCCAAATTAATGGGTTCTGATTTCCTAATGATTGATGAGCTTCGCTATATTTTCTTATTTTTCACTAATATTTTATATTTCTTTTTTATCGTCAAATCAAAGAATTATATTTATTATCTAATTATGCTATTCAATGAAGAAACATTGCTTTTCTTTTTAGAAATGCTAAAGTAGTAAAGTTTTAAAATTACAAATTTATATTTTCATTTCAGGTACTAGAGGCGAGCATACTGAGAGTGAAGGAGGAGTTTATGATATCTCCAACAAGCGACGTATGGGCCTAACGGAGTACGAAGCTGTTAAAGAAATGCAAGAGGGAATTTTGGAACTCATAAAAATGGAGAAATCTGCTTAATTTCTTTATAAAAATGTTATAATCTGTTAAAGCTATAAGTTCTAGCATAAGTGCTGTAGACACCAACTCAATTGATCATTCCTTTCTATAGACTATAATATAAAATAGCAGTCTTTACGTGGTTAGTTTAAAACAGGTTATTTTTATGTATGAATTCTTTTTGTCCGAAATAAAACAAGATTAATTTTAGTTACTAGTGATTGATACTTTTCTTGACATTTTTTGCACACATTATTTTTGTTGTTGATCCTAGGCAGAAGATGTTCCTTAAACTTTATATTAATGAATCTGTTAAATTAGAATTAGTTTATCTATTAAAAGAATTCGATTAATTTATAGTAAGAGTTATTAGTTTAACACTGATATTTAATTCTCAACCCATTTCAATCTAATTAAAATGATGAGCATTATTTAATGCTATTTTGTTTAACATTTATAGGTATGAATTAACACCTACAGCCTGTGAAATATGTTTTAATTCATATTGTCTCATAAATATGATTTAAGATGTAGACTCGTGGAGAATTAATTAAATTATATTTAATTTGTACAATTTTTTTTTGTGTCTTCATGTTAAACAAAAAAATTGTGCCCTAAAAATTTTTAAGACCTCTAACCCTGACATCATGCTGTTAATGTGCATTAATAACTTAGCATTGGGACTAAGATTCATTGTGTAACATTGAAATTACCTTAATGGTTACAAAATTTTTTATAACATTTCACAAAAAATGTTTCCTTCCTAATTTCATTTATCAGATTACTATTTCATTTCAATGATCAGAATTTTTTTCCCCCAGAGGAAAAGCTTGTGTGCTAAATATGTGATGCTTAATGGCTTTCTTTATTCACAATAAAATCTGGTTACATTTTTTTCCCCATTTCAGTAAATGCTAAAAGGAACATGTGCTATGAGAATATAATAAATATTTACAAGATTAAAGTGTTTGTTTTTATTTTGACTTCCCTGGGACAAAACACATAAATTTTGATTTGTTAGTTGCTGAAGATTAGATAACCAATTTAAGAACTTAAGCGACATCTAGATAGACTAATTCTCTTTTTTAATATAATTGTTTAATGAGCATTTTCCCAGTTTGTTCAATCTGTGTTACTTCTCTTAATGATAATTTAAGAACTATATTAATAATTTATGAAATGAAATGTCAGAATTTTTTAAAATATTGTGTATTTATTTGTAATTATATATTAATCTTCATATTTAGGGCTCACAACTTAAAACAAACTTCATACTTTTTTTAATGGAATTTTTGCTTCAGATATGTATGGTGTGAGCAAATTAGAGCAGTGCTATATTAATTTTAGGAAACAGTATTCTCTTTTAAGGTGGCAGCCTTGAAAATTTTTATGACAGAACTGATTGCATATTTTGAGATAGTTATCAAAATTTCAAATATTGTGTTAAAAAAAAACTTTTTTGAAGAGCTGTATTTGTAAGAATATAAGTTATATTCTTTATATTATTATATATAAGTTTTTAATTAAAATAATTTCCCGATAAAGTTTTCACTATGAGTATATTTTTTTCAAGGAAAAAAGATGCATAATAGCATAAAACAAAATACATGATAACGGATTGTTAAGGAACGTATATGGACACAGAACTACAAATTAATGAAATGACAAAATTTGAAAGAGTTAGGGAATTTAAGTACTTGGGTTTCAGTTGTCACTGAAAACAATGATATTATGCCAGAGATTAAGCAAAGACTAAATGCTGGAAATCGCAGTTTTTTCCGCACTTATGAGATTGCTAAGATCAAAAGTAATAACGAGGAAGACAAAGCTTCAAGTTTATAAAACTATAATCAGACCAACCGTTATCTATGGATCAGAGACATGGACTCCAACCCAGAAACAAGAAAAAATGCTGATTACCTAGGAAAGAAAAATTCTTAGACCTGTCATAGAGGGTGATTTTTGGAGAAGGCGATACAATTTTTAAATTGCAAGACTATTTAAAGAATAAGATATAATCAATTATGTAAAAGTAAAGAGAATTCAATGGCTAGGACACCTTGACAGAAGGGAGGAAAACAGAAGCACTAAGAAGATATTCAAGGGGCAGGGCCAAAGGAAATGAGGAAGGCCTTAAGATTCTAAAGGTGCGAAACAGAAAGCTAGAGACAGGCGACTTTAGAGAAAAATTGTTAGTGAGGCCATGGTCCAATGGACTGTAATCCCAGGGAGTTAGTTTCAAAAGAACTCCAGACACCCGTCACACGTTGTGGCAGGTACTATGGTTAGGAGGAAAGGAAATTTTGAATAGAGGTGTGGGATGAATAGTTTTGTCTTAATTTTAGTGTAGGTCGTCGTGAGTGAACCAACCGACATATTTCTCCATTTCATCCCCATTAAAAGATGTGCTCTCGCTTGTTACCATAGCAGCAGACACCCCCGACTTTCAGTCTGGAGCAGTTCTCCTCAAAGCCGCACTATAGATTTTAGAAGTAAAAGATTTCAATAATAAGTTTTATTCAGCATGTATTTATTTCAGTTACCTGCTGTTGTATTTCAAACAATTGGGTCACAGCCAGATTTTTGAGGAATGTGTGTACAATAGAAACTGAGGGCTTTCCTTACACAAAATTAAAATTTTTTAAGCCTTAACATATTTTAAATGCAATGTACAGTAATTATTTTCTATTATCGGGTTCTGAAATTGATTCAAAACCATTTTCATTCTGTGTGTAGACAAAATACTTACCTACTCTTAACTCTGACATTGTTGCGTTGTTAATCGAATAAGTGTTTTGAAATTAAATTCTTCTCAAGGAACTGACATTTTGCCTAAATATCTCAGTGCAGTAGATTTAACTACAACATTTTATGAGATGATCATGCTATGGTATTATTTTTTGACAAAATTATACCAATACTATTCTGCAAGCGGCATTTTCAAACTGTTTCTAAATTGTTGAAAAATATACATTTTTTCACTATTATTCAAAACAGTTAAAATTGGAATAAAGGCATATAGTGGTTCAACGTTACACTAGACATAGTTTTGTTTTGTTTAAAAATCTTAAAAAGTTATTTCTAAAAAGTTCTAATAAAACAAGGTCTTTAGTTTTCACCTTTCTTTAAAAGTTTTGCTCTCGACAAAAATTTGTAGCAAGAAAAAAGCGTAGGAGAAATGAAATTCAAAAATTCTACCTGAATCTTGATCAGGAAGAAATTGGGGGGGGGGGAGAGAAAGATTTATCCAATTATAAAATGCAACTAGAATACACAGAAAAGATTTAAAATCACAGATACTGGACTATAAGGAATTTATATGATTAAGTTCGCCATACATATTATTCTACCAGTAGATGTAAACAAAAGTTATAAATTTTACCATCATACTACTAATTCTTTTTAAATGTGAAATCAATTAAAGAATCGGTTCCAGAAACTTAGTTTGAATGAAATAAATAATTAGAATGTAAATGACAGAATCTGTTATGCCAAAGTGATATTTTCCTCATTGTTATTACGTGGACCATACAAAAAGTGAAGACTTTTGGCTTAGCTGCAATATTGAACCAATTTTTCTACTTCCCTGTTCTTCTGCTGCAAAATATATGAGCTAAGATGCCACTTCTTGTTTAGACATTTATGATTTGTTTTCCATACAAAAATGTTCTTAGTTAAATCATTAATAATAATAGACATTCCTGATTTTGGAACATAAATTTAAAATAAAAATGTGAAAAAATACATATAAAAATGCCAATTAGACAAAACTATTAGTATTTAAAACTTTTAAATTTAACTATGACATCACTTCCAGCAAAAAAGGGGATCTGTTGAAGATCATTGCCTGTGGTGTTACTCAACATTGGTTTTTACATTGCTTAGGTAGTATTATATATATATATTTTTTTGAGATAGTAATAAACTTAAAAATACACGATTTGAATACATTTCAACATTGTAGTGATGGGTATTGTAATGTGCTTTGTTGTTCAAACTCTACTATGATAACTTCTATGAAAATAATTTTTGCAGTGAACAGAATTAAAATTTTTTGGAAAGATTGTGTACAGAAAAAAAAATTTAGTTCATTATGTAACTTGAGTCTGCGAAAAAAAGTGCCTAAAAGTTAAAATTCCCCATGATTTCTAAACTTACCTTCCACTGAAATAAAAACTACAAAAAATTATTAATTCCCCATTAATTGGGGCTAATATAATACATTCTCATTTTAAGATAAACATAGACAACCTGCATAATGACAGACCAAAAAAAAAGTATGACTGCATTATTTTATTTCGATTCAAATTGCTAGAAATACAGCATAAGTACCTTTTTATGAATCTTGATAGACCCTGTGTTTTTAAAACCTTAGTTGAGAAGAAAAAAAAACAAGCACATTGAAACTGGAATTTGAAATGATTCAAAGTTACTCAACTACCGTACTATGATTTGTCAGCTTTTCTCTCATTTAAATTAGACTAAACTAAAAATACATCACTCAGATGGAAAAAGTAACAAAGGAAGGCAATAACTTGATATCTGGAATATCTTCATTGAACTAGTTTAGAATATTTTAATTCCATCTAAATTCTGATAAATCTTGATCAGAGTTTGCCAACATATTTCGCCTTAATTCTTGACACAAAAGTGAATATATTTTAACATCATAAAGATTTATGAAACACCCTGTTCCTCTCCTCTAGAAAGCCTATTCAATTTAAATGTTTTATAGTCTTACATTTTTTATTCTTATCTATATTTATTATTAAAAAGGAAGTTTTCTATTTAATTATTTTAGTCCTGTTGTTTAAATGTTATTACATATAGTAAAAATGTTGTAAAATAATTTACTAGTAGCTTTCATTTTTGGACAGAAAAATTATTATAGGTTTATGTTAAATGTTATTAAATATTTTAGTAACTATGATTATTCAAATTTTGTTTATTTTTAGTATCTTCACTTTTCAACCCAAAAAGGTTGTTGTTTTATTTATAAATTTTGCTTTTTATTTAAAAACTTCCTTTTTGCTTTTAAATATTTCAGTTTATACTCGCATAAAAACAATACTTTCTAAGAAAACATTGATCTGCGTATTTTTGCAGAAAATTTTATAATTGACGTTGAACAACCGGCCCAATTCTGAGTTTACAATTATGAATGTTTAACTCTGTAATTTTGAATCAAACTCAGAAGACAAGGAAATTTCTGTATCAAGCATTGGAACAAATTAGCCTTTGTGGAAAACTTTGATAGAACTGACCCGCATTTGCGTTACATGGAGAGGAAAACAATGAAAACCACCCATGGTTAGCCTGGCAACAAGAGGATTACCCATCAATCGTCTACCACTGAGAACATTTTACACCAGCACTGCAGTTGATGCGAGCCAGGAGCAAAGTTCATATCAACTAGACACTTCTGGGATTTGAACCTTTTCACCGCATTGGGAAGCGAACGATCTATCCCCTGCGCCGCCACAGCTGATAATTTGATTGACACTTATCAGATCTTTGTTTCACTTTCACAATTTATGAAAAGTTAATTTTTTAAAAAAATGCAGTTTATATAAAAATAAATAAAATATCAAATGAAGCCCCATCCTATTTCCAGCTATGCAACTTAAACTTCAAAAATCATAAAACTTCTAATTTGTCATGTTCGTTTTAACAAAGATAAGCAAGTTTTAAATAGTTATTAGACATAGTGCATATACCCAGGGCTAAAGAGAATAGAAGGGCTGGTTCATTCCTTTGAAGAAACTTTCGCGCCAATCTTCCGATTTTCTCTAGTGATGTCACTTTGGCGCAAAGCTCGCACTTTTACTTCAAGAACAAAGCATTCGGCTTTACTAGCTCTAACTAATATTGCAGCATTTCTTTTTCTGACACATTCTAAGACATTTGTTATTTTCTATAATGACTTTCCTCAGTTTTTGCAGTGAATTTACAAAAATTTAATACTATTAACGAAATGCCAGTTTGCACGATTGCAACTTGCAAAAATTCTGTTAGAAAAATAAAAGGAAAAAATATAATTTTCCGTGTGCTCCCTAAAGTAAATGAACAACTATGTAAAGAATGGATTCCAAAATGACACAGTTAATATAAAACAGCAATATGTTTTCTCTATCGTTAAGAACTTTTATAAAAATTTGTTATCGAAACTGCCTCGTTACTTCAAAAAGAAAGGCAGGTGAAAAAAATTAAAACGTAAGTAAAAAGTATAAATAAAATATAGAGTGTATAGTTGAAATTCTCCTAATTTCATAACATATTTTTTAATGTAGTTATTCTAAATATTTATGATTTTTTTAAAAATTATATTCTCTTAAATTTAAATATCGATAAATTATATCATCTTAAATTTAAATATCTATAAACAATTGTAAAATTTCTAATGTCATTATGAATCTAAATTATTATTTTGTTTCAGTAATTAGCGTTTAAAGTTGATGTTTCCTAATGATTAAGTATAAACAAATTGCTATTAACAGTATATTGAAAATCAGGGATTCTAAACTTAACAATAAGTTGACTTATTGTTATAAAAGAATATGTAGATAAAAAAGTGTCGATATATGCTTTCATTTTTCTTAATAATTAAAGTTAAAACTGAACTTTGTAAAATAAAGTATTTATATTGTCATTTTCGCCCACTAGTAAAATATTTTTATAAGTTTAAAATGGTATTTTTTTAATATAAGGGCCAAGAAAGTTTTTTTGAACTGTGTTTATGAACGGAAATAATGTGTTAATTACGTAAAGTTTGAAACCTAATAACCAGAAAAAGTCTTGTAGAAAACTTAAGAAAAAGTCTTATAGTCTAGAAAAACTTATTTTTGCAAAGAGAAAGATGCAAAATTATCATATCTTTCTTTGCTATCTCCGAGATCTGTGGACACAGTGACATCATGAGGAGGGAAATCGTAGCTTCAGCTCTAAGAGCGGAGTGAACTAACCCTTCTATTCTCTTTAGCCCTGGCATATACCCTATTGGAATAAATGAATGTGGCTTGGATAGGTGAAAACAAATTTCATTAATTTTAAAAGCAGCTATCAGAGTAGAGAATAATCCCAGAAGAGAGAAAAACCTGAAAGTAAAATTATTTCATTTCTGGCTTGTTTTCACAAGAAATAAATGTCTTTGCTTACCAACATTTATGAACAGTAATTTTCTATTAAAGGAAACAGTTTTGTATACACAATAAAAATTTTAATAAGCCTAGGTTCTATTGTCTCTGAATGCATTGGAAATGATTTTAATACCCACTTTTTCCCTTTCTTAGGACACAAACAGCCCTGAAGTATTAAATATTTTTTAGTTTTCTAAAATTTATACTGTTGATGTACATAATTTGTATAAAAATATTCCTACACAAATACTATAAACCAAACTTGCATACTTTTATTTCATCAATGAGCTTATTAACAGTTTATTGACACAAACATTCTTTAATTCTCATTTATACACTATGTACATAAAAATAATTAAGTTTTGAAATAGCATTTAATAATTTAATTAGTAATATCGTATCAACCTATGGGATGAGCTACAATTTCTGACATTCTAATTAAATACTTTAAATTGTAGGAGAAATTTGATCAATTGACTCCTGAAAAATGTAGACAACATTAAAAAACTAAACATCTTATAATTTGTAAAGTACATACATTAAAAGTTAAATGATGTTTGTAAATAAAGTAGTGGTAGTGGAGCCTAGAAAGTTGCAGGCATTTGCGATCAGGATATTGTTGCACTGAGGCGGCAACAGTAAAATTTGTTGGTGTTATTTAAAATATTTCTCAACCACATTGTTAGAGATTTCTTCTTTGCCTGAACAAAAACCAGGGTTGAAGGAAGAGGTGGGTAAAGCAGGCGATTGCTCAGTTACGGAGGCACCGAACAAGACCATAATTCAATTTTCACTAAATTATTGATTTCCTCCTTTTTTTAAAAAATTGTTTGTTAAAAAAATATATTCATAGATCTTTTTTAATTATACTATATTCTATATATAGTATAATTAAAAAAGCTTATATTGACTATATAGCTTATATTGATATGAATTAAATTACATTTATAGGAATATGATCGTATTAATTAACAACTTTATATTCAAAAGTTCTCTATGTGATTTTAATTTAAGCTTTGGGCTAATATTCCCAAAGAGTTAATGCAAGACAAAAGCGTAAGAAGAGAATGATTATGTGGTTTTAGGTCTCTTTTAATTTATTATATTCATTCTTTTCAATTTAGTGTGTTATAAGTTTTTTGAAAATTGGCCAGATTTTTTTATGAAACAATCACTTTTTAATTTCGATAAGCAGTTAAGAATGATTAAAAAGTAAATTAAAGTAAGACAAAAAACAAAGATAAAAAAAATTACATATGAATGATTTTTTTATGATGTGTCACAATGTGTCATTCATTATTGTACAATATTTTGCCATTTCTGTTTTTTTTTTTTTTTTTTTTTTTAATAATTCCTGAAACAATTTTACAGAAGTTTCACTTTAAAAGTAATTTAGAATTCAATTTTAAAGGAAATATTCGACAAATTTTGTTTTTTGCTTTATAAAATTACATTCTTTAAAATGATATAAAAATTTTTATACCTTAAAATTCAAAAATATGTTTATATTATTAAATAAAATACTAAAAAATATTAAATAAGTGTTAAAATTTTTTTGTTGTAAAGAATTGTCTCTAGATGAAAAAATTTTGTAACTGTGAATAAAATTTTTTTAAAATTCACTTTAAAAGTTCCGTAACTACGTAGAAATACACAAAAAGTCAAATTAACATTAAGTGAACCAAACTTTCAACCGCTCGGATGACCAAACAGTCAAAACCATATTTCCCAGATTTTGGCTACTTCTTTTCTTTAATATATTTATCATAATCCATCGAAAAAAAAGGTATGTTCATACAGAGACAGTAAGTTTTTGTGTCTGATTTTGCAATTTAAAATATTGTCTGCCCTGACCAATAAGCATATTTTTGGTTACTCTCTCAAACCATTAAGATTGAATCCTAAACATTAAAATCGGATTGTTAAATCAGAAGTTATTTCGAGTGCTTCGATTTTAATTCCTGAATGTGCAATTGATATAAACCTTAATATTTTATGGAGAAAATACTTCTATTTTATGTCAAAAAGTAATATCAATTTAAGTTTTTCTTACAAATTTCAGTGGATTTTTTGATAAGTGAAGACCTCTTGTTTCACCTCTCACTGATTTATTACTTGTTTTTATTAGAACTTTAAATTTGGTTCCTGGGTGCAAGCTGGCCATCCTACCAATACTATATAATACATAGACCCATATTGATGTTGAAGAGGCAAATCAACTGTGATGTCAATAAAAAAAGATGATTCATTAATATGCTGAACATTCATAACAATGTGGATAAGTGTATAAGTCATACATTTAACTGCATGGCAGTTTTAATGACCCCAATGAAACAGTGAATAGGAGGAATAATGAATGCTAAACTCCAGTCAGGAATACCAGCCAGTCTTTCTGGTAAACATTTAGAAATACTCATTGTGAATTGTACTCTACATGTTTTTACATTTCTAAAGCCAATTTTTGCAAAATTGGTTTCATCTTCAGCTCTAAATATAGGCACTGTAGCATTGTCCAATGTGCAAGTGCTTTGCATAACCCTCCACAACCAACTGGCGATTGATATTTGTTTTACATGTTTATTTTGAGTTTCATGGAGTACTGGAGTGTCTTCTTCGAAATAAATGTCTTGAGAATGAAAAAAGATGAAGGAAGAATGTTAAACACAATACAGATTAGGCATGGCAACTTGAGTTCATTTCTTGTGTAGACTCTTATTAAAGCCTTCTTCAAATTCATGGAACATCAAAAATATTTTTTAGATGACAATTAAACAGCTAGTTTTTTATAAAGTACATATCTTATGAATGATAATTTGATAATAGTTACTAGATTTGATTAATTTAAATGAATGTTCAATACACAATAATTGTGTCTTCAACCATAATGAATCTTAAATATTAATTTCATTTTGAGTTTTCAGTGTTTATAAGTAGTTAATACATCACTTGTTTCAAATACACATAGCATTGTTCATCACCTGTACCTGCAAAATATGTAAACTAAATTCAGCACAATAATTTAAAAATGAGCAATAAAACTGCAGTATTTATAAAGAATAGTACCTTCAATACATTCAATGACAAACAGTGAATCTTGAATCATATTACTAACAACCTATGAAGAGAAATAAGTATAAGATATTTTTGTTATAGAACTTCATCTCTAAAAGAGATTTTTAGTTAAAGAAATATTTCATTGCAAAGAAGTTTCTTTTGTACTTAAAATATGCATGACAACATGTAAATTAAGTCGAATTAAAAACCTAATTCCTTAAAAATGTTCAAGGGATGTTTCATAATTTGAAAAACATATTTGATTTGAATGGTCAAACGCTAATTTTATTTAGTAAAAAAAAAATTTGCATCTCTTTCGCATAAGAAGAGTTATAACTATATAATACAAAATAATTATTAGATACCCTATTAATTAATAAACTTTATTCAACAAGCACTCTAAATTAGAGATGCGTGGTGTCAGGGTACCTGGTGAAAATTGAATATTTTACCCTCCGATTCTGGATGACCGGTAAAATTTATTACTTGGCTAGTCATGGGAATCCGATAAAATTTAGATCTATTACTTGGCGGGTTCCAGGTACCCAGCCGAGTATTATAAGATTTTGCAAAACAATATAAAAATTATTACATTTTATCGAATATATATTTTATGAGATATAGTTCTAAAGAAATTTATATATTAAGAAATAGAAATTTTTATAGAAATAAAAACACAGATTTTTTTAGTTAGATTTATTTTTAAGCTAAATTTGTTTTTAAAAATTTGAAAAGAAATTTGGATCTAGAATAATTAGTGCAAAATTTTGCAATGAAGTGGAGACATCTGCTAATAGTAGACTCCATGATTAATTAGGTTTTCATCTAATTTAGTACTTCAATTTTAAATAGCATTTAAATGTAGGATATTTTTAAAAATATTTAAATAAAATGACAATATATTGAAAGAAAGTTGTAATTCTCAGAGATTAATTTTTAATCATCTGATAACTATAAATGTAATTTATATGCAATGAAATCAACTAAAATACAATCTCTTAAACTTTTCGATACTCAGTGAGAAATCTTAAGTTATTTCTAATATTGAACGAAAGATTAATATCAAAGACATTTGTTATCTTTAAATTATGATTCAATCGCCTTATCCAAGTAATTTTGAAACTCCCCCAAAAAAAAGTAACTTCTCGATTAAGCAACAAAAAAGGGCTAAGTTTGCTTTCGTAAAGAACTTTATCTATGAAACTAATGCATGGAAATGGAAAAAAAACATGGAAAAATTACCATGGTTAATCCAATTTTAAGGTCTTTTACCAGAGTGGTTGGAAATAGAATTCATTGAGCAATAATGAGTAAGAAACTTGCTTTCTGGAAATTTCGTTTAAAGTTGGACAATTTTATTCATACATTTTTAAATATTCTTCTTTTTAATATGAAATGTAAATCAACTTATACTAGAAATGTAATAAAATATTTCTAAGTAAATTTTTGATTGAGTTAAAAATTTATTTGTCAATATTTGTTAGAATAATTGTATCAATTATAGCTTGAGTTATTATGTACTTGAGCTATTATGTAGCTTTTTCTTGAGTAAAATTAATCTTAAATTAATATTAGCATTCAAATGTAAAATGTGTTATTGGTAAGAAAATATTAATAATCTGTTTAAAACTGTTGTCCAAATTATCTATACATATAATAAAATAATTTATTTATGTATGCGACTCTATTCCAGATTCCGGGAATACCGTAGGCGCTAAAAATACAACATTCAACATGAAGCTAAATGAGCACAATTGTAAACAAATGAGAAAGCGCTATTTTCAATTTTATATTTAATTCAGAGACATTTAAAATGAGAATTTTCTCAGTAGTTCAGCAGAAGCCATTGTTTATTTAACTGTCGACAATTCTGTTTTGCCAAATATTTTAAAGCAAACATCTGTTAATTTGTGATGTTTGCTAGCTTATAGCTTTATTCAGAAAGGTTGTTTATTTCATGTGGGTAATACTTATTTATTTTACCTTAATTAGCACTGGCAGACTACTACTATCCACCATCAAATTGATATTTCTAAATGTACCTTAATCACATGTTTATAGCTCATTTTCAAACATTCATGCTAAAGCAACAAATTTCTTTTCACTATCAGTTGAAACTTATAGATTGATTGCTGTCATCAGTATTGCATTAATTGTAATAGAAATCAGCTATCATGATTTGAAGTCAAAGATATTTTTTGTAAATAAATAAGAACTCTTATATTGTTTTCTTTAGATGAAACTAATTTTGTAAACTTGTATTTTCCTCCTATGTTGTTATTTTTCTACAGAACTTATTGTTAAGTATGTTTATATGATTTTGGATATTTTTAAAATTACTCATTTAAAAATTGTTTACATAATGCTAAATCTGTTAGCACAAACATCTGTTAACTTAATGTTACCACAGTTCAAAAGCATAATTAAGGTGCTTGAAGTCTCATGCATGTTTTTTACAAAATAATTGGAAAAAACAAAAGTTTCATTTTGATATTTTGTTATTATGGGAGTAATTAGCCTAATTGGCTAATGTTCAACACCACACTTTAATAAAGATGGAAGTCTAAAATTAGGAGATAATAAAAAAAAATTCTATAAAATGCTAAGCTCATAAATTCAAATAATAATGACATATTGCTCATTTGCTGAAAGCAAATTTAGTGTGAAAGGAATAAACATTCATTGCATTTTGCTACAGTTTTTTTTATTAAATTTAATTCATTATGATTTTATTAACTATAAAAAAATATCAATATAATTCCCTGCTTCTAATTTTGCATTCATTTAACTATCATATAAATTTAGTTAAAACAGTTTTCATCATTAAAGTTTTCTGAATTTTTATGCCCTTCTCTAAAGAAGAAATTTCTCTTAAGCAAACATATTTCTCTGTCCTGATAGTGTCCACTTTACCAAGATTTTCCTGAATCAAAATTCTGCACAAGAGTAAAATATGTTGTGCAATAACAGTTATTTCAGTTTGATTATTAAAATGGTCATGGAATACACAGATTTCCAAAAGTAGAATTATTATTATTTTTAAGGTAGTAACCTTAATAATCTGAATATGGCTGTGTTGAACATAGTGTTACCTGGTACTGGATACCTGATAAAATTAGCGAAGTCTGGATTTTGAGATGAAAAACAGTTTCTAGGTAACTGGTATTGGGTAATGAAATTCTTTTCCTGGGTCCGGGTAATGGGTAATTGCCGGGTACCCAGTACATCTCTACTACATCTAAATTTTTATATTTCTTGATGTTTTGAAAAGATGAGAATATGCTTAGAGCTTATTAAGGATGTAGATGAAGGTCTGTATAGTTCATATAATAGTTTCTTGACATTTGCTACTTTATAGAGAAAACAATGAACTAGCTAAAATGTACAGAAACTAAATTTACAGCTTAAGTTTAATAGATAAAAAATAAAAATGTGAGATTTGTGTCTAGTATTGATTTAATCAAAGTTAAATTCACCAAGAATCAATTTTATATTGAAGACAGTCAAAGATTTCTGGAATTTCTCTGTTAATTAAAAGTCTCAAGACATGATTTTTCTTTCCAGTAAGTATGTGCCAACAACAATCGGAAACAGTTTTAGACCATTATCTTTTACGTTATATAGAAATGTAGCAAAAACAGAAAAATATAAATGGAAAATTTCCATAATGCTTCTAGTTTCACATCAAATTCTGTATTCTTATTAAGAAATTAATTTATGAAACAAGTTGATAGATTGGATGACTGGTTATTTGGTTATCATGTCAGTCATTTTAAATAATTCACATTTAAAGTTCCTCGGAATTATTATTATTTATTTATTTTATTTTTTTTTTGACAAACTGTTAGAAATTCAAAATTTTTTAAACTAATAATTTCACTTTTTAAGCAAACAAAGCAGGTAAAAGGTGTGAAAGAATTAAAAAAAGAAACGTTTCTTCACCTCATCAGTAACTATGACACGTGTATCTCCTGGTCCACTTGCATAAAACTCACAACTGCAATCTGATGGAAGACCACAAAATATTTTTATTTTTGTAAATAATTCATGGACCTTGGATGATTTTAAATAAATGGCACTATAAGCTGAAATATAATTATAAAATGTTAATTATTTTACATAATGAAATAGACAATCATTTCATATTTCTGTATTTGCTACTATTAATTTTAATTATTTTTATAATCACTACTGTTTTAATTTCTCTGTTCCATGAATTTTTCTTTAATCTACCTAAGATAACACTTTTCAACAAAACTGAGGATTACAAGTTAATTTCAGGTGAATTATCTTTGGAAATATGCTTCATAGTTTTAATTTCAATATTTTGTAAATTTATTAATACAGATAAGCCTTTGTGTGGCTCTGGGAGGTAGTAGACAAAAGGTGATGTAGTGACAACAGCAAGAGTACAAAAAAAGAACTTTTCTTCCAAAAAAAAAAAAAAAAAAAAAAAAAAATAGGATAAGTTAGTTTTATTTTTACTGTTATATGTTGGTTTATTAGGCCATATTAGTTTTCCAGAATCCTAGCGTCTGAGTTTTTTAATAATAATTTTTTCCTTTATTTTTTTAAATGAAAATCAGTAATATTTGAGTAAAACTTACAAATTACTTTTTTAACAAAAAAAGAAATATTAAATAAAGCAATTTTATTCATAAAAAATAAAGGGCATAATAGTTTCTTTTATTGCTACATATTAGTTTTTCGTAATTAATAGTAGCTTCAATTTTTTTTATAATTTATT
Source organism: Parasteatoda lunata (assembly GCA_949128135.1). Lineage (NCBI taxonomy): Eukaryota > Metazoa > Arthropoda > Arachnida > Araneae > Theridiidae > Parasteatoda > Parasteatoda lunata. Next base: position 74,500,880 of record OX421980.1, read on the forward strand.
CTTTAATTTTTTAATGAAAAACAGTAATATTTGAGAAAAGCTTTCAAATTACACTTTTAACAGAGGGAAAAAATACTAAATAAAGCTGTTCTATTTTTACTTTGAGTCATTTTCAAACTGTTGATATTTCTAGAATTCAAATTTAAAAAATATGAGTTTATTTATATATAAAATAATGCTATACGCTATACAAATAAATATATTTATTGTTTTTTTGAAGGAAAAAAGAAATTTTTTGCACAAGTGAAATTAATGATTAATGGGGAAAAAATGAAACTTTAAAACAAACAGCTCTATTTAAAATCATGCGACTTTGATTTTTTAAAAATGATTGTGAAAGATAAAATGGCTACATCACTGGGAGGAGAGCATCTAAAATAAATAGTTGTTGCAAATATGTTTTGAAAATTTTCACAATGCATCCTATAATTTTTTTACATGAATATTTTTACGAATGTAAAATGGGGAGGCTGAGCTTACATTTTTATTGCACTGGTAGCCAAAAAACAAGTTCATAAAAATAAGATTAGCAGCTTAACTTAACAAGCAACAACTCAAAAGTTAATTTTAGTTATCATTGGTTGAATTAGTTGGTTGTACGCAAATGTCATTCTAATTTCTGATTGTATTAGCAGCGTGAGTTTTACAATTTTGTGCAAATTGTTTCAGTTTGTGCAATTAGTTCTTGAGACAAAATATAAAAGGGACCATTAAACTGGGAACTAATACTTTAGGATTTAGTTACTTTCTAAAATATTAATCATTAGCACAAAATAATTCTCATATTTATGGCCTGCTTCCCAAACCAGCAAATTACAACTAAGAAACATATTTGAGACAAAAACTATTTAGGATGCAAGTAATTCCTAACTTTTGAGTTAAATTTTCAAACATTAAATATTATTTAATTAAGTCATTATTTTATTATTTGATTTGAGGTATGTGCTTGAGTAGATGTAAATGAGTAACTGCTTACAAAAGTGTCTATGAAGTAATTTACAGAAATGAACCTTTACATTCACAAGTGTCCTATGAAATTATTTATCTGAATTAATGAAAAGTGTTTAACTAGAAACAGTAAAATTTCAACAATTTTAGATATTTTCAGTACTGGATTGACTATTTCTGCATAGACATGGGGAAAAAAAGGAAATTTTATACAAAACCTTTTTGTGATGGTAAACGTACATACGTAGTCAAATATCCTCTAAAATTAGAAAAAAAGAATTAATTTCAGAGTTTGAAATTGAATCGAAAAGATAGCAATTAAAAAAATTACGCACTTCCTATGAAGAGCATTGAAGAGACGTATACCATTTGCAGTTCCACAAATATCAATTAAGTCACTACGTGTTAAAGACAAAAGATCTTTGCCTAAAAATATAAAATCTTATTAGAACAAACTGAATTTTAATGGCTAAAAGGTTCCTAAATTTGAAAAGCATAAAAAATATTTAAAACAGAATTTCAAAAATAATTTTCAATTATAAAACTGTTTCATAAAGTCTTTGTACTACTTGTATGCACTTTTTTTTCAGTTTAAACTCAACCCATAAACAATTCAAAACTTTCTATACAATAATATTCTACTAAAACTAATTTAACATATATTTCTACATATAATTAATATAAAACATGTACTTTAAAAGTAAACTTAAATAGGATTTTAAAGTAATACATAAAATAAATAAGTAGAATGAGAAAAAAAATTAACAATGAAATGAATAGTTTTCATTAGTTAAAAAAGGTATTTCATTAGCTTCATTTCTCAAAATAAAATTTTCAGGTAACAAAAATAAATAGCATTGTACTTTAATTACATTTTGATTTTAATTAAGTAGGATGAGAATAATGAACATACAAAAAAAGAGAAGTCTTAAGAATAAACATATTAAAGCAATTACAAAAATATCACTAAATTTGGGGAAAGTATAGTTACAAACATAACAGGGAAAAATATGGATTTAACAACATTAGAATAAACAAACATCTTGTTAACCCATTAAAAAAAAAACCAAGATCATTCAATTTGTAACTTCTATAAAACGCTAGTTAAGCTACCAGTTAAAATCCATATAAATTTATATGACTCCATAATAAGCAAAGGAAAGACTACTAAATGAACAAAGAAATGGAAAAAACTAAGATCATTTAGTGTAGGTGTATTATTTTCAAGGAAACAACATTTTATTTCTTTTCTCTTTTTTATTTTTGGATCATTTCTCACACTTTATTATGATCAAATTTTGCATACAAAATTTTATGTTGGTTTTACCTTTTCTGAAATTTTTACTTTCAGTTTGAGAAATATTGTGGCATCCAACTATTATACACTCAGTCTAACCCTAAGGTTTTCATAATTTAAAATGTAAGATAGATTAATTTTTAATAAAAAACTGATTTTATTTTAAAATGATAAATATATTACACTAAGAAGTTTTGAAAATTGTTTTTCAAAGATTCTCTTGGAATTGGAAATTTTACTTTTTTTTAATCATATATTTCAATCTTGGGAAAATGAATTTCTTTACCTTTTTTATTTTGTTCCAGAAAATGTATTTCCTGAATTGCATTTTTTAGTTGTGAAAAAAAAATACTTTGAACAAGTTATAAAAATTAGTACTTAATTTAAGGAACTTTTAAGGTAGGTACTCTAAATTTTCATCAAAAAGATCCTTTTGCAGGAGGTTCTAAAATCAGTAGTAGATTGAGCACAGAAAAATCTCATCCGCTTGTTAAACACAATTTTTTCTCTCCATGTAGTAAACATTAGTGTCAGTGAAAAAGTCCTCAATCAAGGCAAATTTATCCAAATATTTAAATTTCATTAAAAATTGCAAATATATGGACATAAACATGCTATGTCTATTTATAAGCTTTTTGTAAAATAATAAATATTTAAATCATATTGTTGTTTGATTCTTGTTATCTGGTATTTTTAATTTTGATCTTCAAATTCACATGAAAAACTGAGCTATTAAATTGAAGATATTTTACAAAATAATATTATTATTTTTTTTTTTTGAAAATAATGTTTCCATCATTGATTTGATGTATTGGAAATGAAAATTTGACAACAGATTAAAAATGCCCAGATTTCTTTTGTTGTTGGCTATTTAGATTATATTAGAGTATTTGGAAACTCTCTCATCCTATGTTGATATACCAATAAGTGAGCAATTTCATTTCTGATTTTATGGTTTGTCTGAAGCTATAAATACGGAACTAATTTAAACTATGAATGAAAGCAAGAATTTGGGCCGGAAGAATCAAGAGGTAATGATTTTAGTAGAGTTTTAGGCAAGAAATCTGAATCAGTAACTTAACTAAAAGGTTTCTATCACTGACCAGCTTTTAGTCATTAAGACTGATAGATAATAAAACAGATTTTTTAGCTTCCAATTCATGTAGACTTCAAGCCTTATATGGTTAAATAAAAAAAGGTTCAATGAATAAAAAGGAAGTTTTTTTTCCCGGAAATAAATTTTTAAAAAATAGCTTTAAATTTTTACATGAATTTGTCTGACAAACTTCGTTATAAAGTTGGCAAAATGCAAAACTCTGAGGAGTCAATCTTAAACCAGCAAACTCTATACTTTTATATTATACTAAAACTTTCATTATTCATTGAATTAAGTGATCTGGAACCATGAAGTCATATCTATGAATAATTCACGAAATAGTAAAAAGAAAATTAGCCTTTTTTGTGTTTCAATAGATTTTTTTAATCTTGTAATTGATATTTAATTGCTGCAAAATGGAATAGAAAACTGTTAATATTAAAAGTTTATGCAGAAAAAATATTACAAGATATGACTGCTTTGGGCAAACAAAACAGTTGTGGTAGAGAACCTCCTGTAAACACCAGGAGAGTAATAAGTGTGAATAAATTTATTCAGTAAAAAATTGAAAGACAGAGTTTGCAAAAATGAAATTTATCGCAAGGAATCTAGAGCAGTTAAAATCTATTGAGAAAAAATCCCACAGACAGGATCTTTCATAGAAGAAATATTAATAAAATTAGTTTACATCATTTTGTGTAATTTTCTAGAGTGAAATTTTGTTCTTTAATAAAATTTTAAATAATCAAAAATTACTGCGTACCCTCATGTATTAACTAAATTCAAATCTCATTAAACACTAGCTTGATTTTTTTTTCTTTCTTTTAGGAAGTTAAATTAACTTTATTAGAGTTTATATTTTTATCTCACTACTTGAAATTTGTATGAGTTTTAATGATAAGATATCAAACTTAAGTAGCGAGGTGGAAAAATAAATTTTACAGACTGATATAATAAGAAAGAAATTTATACGATATGTTTATTTTTGTGTAAAATTTTTTGAAGTTTAAAAAAAACAATATCACTATGCAAAAACTTTAAGGACAATATCAAATACTTAATAATTATTTTGACAAATTTTATGCATAGTTTCACATTTAGATAATTTTGCAAGTTAACTGAATTGTAGAAGACTACTTAATTATATAATAATCATGTAAAAATCAAAAAGGTTTATTGGATTTATGAGAGAGTGTAGCTGTTTTTTTTTTATCAAGAATGAATAGGCAAGTTATTTTTAAAATAATCATGAGGGTCAGAACTGTCCTTTTTATCATGATTTTATATTAATTTAGATTTTAAATAACTTCTTATTCATCTAATTTCTTTTATATAGTTTATACTGAGTATCAAAATTAAAATTTTGTGTAAGTTTGTTTATGAAAAGATGTTTTTTAAAATTCTCACAATAGAAAGGTTATAAAAAAAAGTTCTTTAATTTTAACTTCATTTGTATAGTTCTTGTTCTTTTTTTCTGCATTAAACACAATTTAGAGCAAAAGCAATGAATAAGTATATTAAAAATCAAATGTGTAAATATAATTTTGAAAGCTGAAGAATTCTATCAAAAATATTAATTTAGTTATCGTAATATATTGGTAATATTTATAGTATAAGATTTATATAAATAAATATAAAAATTATCAATTACTGCATAATGTACCCATATTACATTAAATATTTACGAATCAAAATACATTTAAAAAAAGAATACATTTTATTGCAACAAGATTTTTTTTTCAATTTGGCATTAATGGGTGAAAACTGATAGGAAACCTTTTAGTTGTGAATTCTTTGCCTAAATTTTACTAGAATCATCCTATTTTGCTGGGGTTCCCAAATCAGAATTCTTAGAAAATTATCTTTCAAGTCACGTTAGTGAAATAATATCTATATGCATATTTCATATAAGTAGAATGTATGTTTCATATTTGTAAGAAAAAGAACTATAAGAATATAAATATAGTACATAGTTAATAGAACTTGTACTTAATTCATGCAAACACTTTATTTGTAGTTAATACAGAAAACGTAGGTAGGTAAAAATACAAAGGAAAAAAATTAAATTACCTTCCACATGCTTTTGAATTGGCACATTTGTTCGAATTGAAGACAGTCACTCACAATTCTTCTTTCCCATTAATTTTCGAATGATATTTGTACTCTATAAAAGCAAGTGTTGAATATACATAGGAGAATGCGATACCCATTTTTAACCAAAATTTTGTTAAGAACAGAGATCATGTGCACCACAGCTAATATTGTAGCCCACTTTGGGAACCCTTGATTTCTAAGGAATTTTCCGGCCCTAATTTTCTTTGGTCTAGGTTATAACATTTTTATGTATGCTAATATATTTTTTATTATTTGAAAAAAGAAAAATTGAAAAAACAAATAAATTAAATTAAATTGAATTGGTAAATATTTCATGTTTCAATCAAACCATAAAACCAAGACTCACCATATGGCAGATGTTGTTTCAAATAAAAATTCTATGTAATCTATTATTATAAAGTTATATATTCATTAATTTGTTAAAATATCATTTATTTTTTACAAATAAAATAAGTTATTTATAATTATATATTATTTATAATAGAAGTTATTTATAATAGAAATGAGCAACTCTAAACAGGAGAGTCACAAACTATACATTAATGATGTATAACTCAAACTTTAAATTTTTGAAAATCAAATTACTATTTCTAGCATTTGCAAAATTGTGTTCACTGTTATAATATTAAATAAATAAAAAAATAAAAAAAACATTAAGATTTGGAAACAAGGAGTGGCAGCTAACAGAAAAAAATACCACATTAGATTAAAACGTAATCATAGTATGCTTTTCTTCATGAGGGTACTTTTTATAACACTGCCATAAAAAAGTTGATAAGTATTTTGGTTTTCACTGTATAAGATGTCATTTTCGCAAATTGTTTGTACTTAGGTATGTTTTAGTAATTCACAGGGATGTGGATGCAACAAAGGGCTAGAGGGCAGTAATAAAATAAAGAACAAAATTATTTTCGGAAATAACAATGTTTAAAATAACACATTATTTCCTTTATTAATTATATTTACATTTTTAATCGGAGGTTAAAAATAAAGTACTTTACATTAGAGTTAAAAATGGCAATATTCAGCAAATTACCTCACTAAATATAATTTTTCAAAAAATAATGAAAAAAAAGACTATAATATGCTTCTATGTTTTTGTAAATCAATAAAGTAAAGAAAAAGACAAGATCGACAAATTACCCATAAGTCCCCCCCCTAAAAACTATATAATTTTATGATTTAAAATAAAGAAATAGGAAGTTATATTTACTTGCACCTCTTTCATTAAGAAAAAAAATAGCAATAAATGCAAGAAAAAAAACTAAAGATAAAAAGAAAAAACTTTGTCAAATTGTCTCTATTAGTCTACATATGATATATGTATCACTTATGTCTAAACAACAAAGGAAATATTTACATGCTTTCATACATGCAACAAGGAAAAGAACGGAGATCTGGAAAATGCAATTATAAACAACCTTCTCCAACACTGAAAGAGAAATGAGGGTTTGTATTATTTCAAACTCCAGAGTTCCTGGTAACTCAAACTTATACTTAACATAGATTAGTAATCATTTAATAGTTTCTTAATTTAAAAAAAAAAAACTAAATTTTCGCTTTAAGAATTTCAATAAATTAATTCTTTTGTAATCTTTACTTTTAACCTTTGGTAAATTTATTTATTGCTTTTAGTCATTAATAAAGGCTTAACTGTTTTCTTTTGTAATATCACTTTTATAATGACTAAATGTTGTTAGTTTAACAAGTGAAAAAAAGGATCAAATCATAAAAGATTTCATTCCTTGTCTAAAAAGATCTTTCCAGATACGCATAAGTGTTGCTGCCGACCTTAGACTTAGTTTGCCACAGCTAGGTTCAGGGTTTCATTCCCCATGCCAAAAGCTAGGTGTCTGGTCAAACTGCAGTTCCTCTAACTGGGTCAGAGTGGTTTGAAATTCCTTTTAAGAGGTTTTTTGACAGAGTGGTTTCCAGCTATTTAAGAATCTGAAAAGTCCACACACAGTTGGGCGATTTGAAAGAGTGGTGCAGAAGGGGGTGGGGTGAATAGTACCACCTCTTGCACAGTGTAGTGTGCTCATGTGCCAGCATTGTTTTTGGCCATTCATAATGGTTTTAACCAAAACCATTGCTAATTGCCAATTAATGTAGGTCTAGTGCCATATTAACAACCAAATTAAACATAAATGTATCAATTTATAAGACTCAAACTATTAGCATAAAAACTGGCAGGCAAGAATGTAAGAATATATGTAAGAATATAATAAAAAATTGGTCTGGGCACCATATTAATTTTATAGCAATATTTGTAATATAGTAATTTGCATAATATGAATCAAAAACACAACATTTTACGCATAAAAACCTTTATAACTTTTGTTATTTCGTATACTTGTTTTGGTAGGTAAAAAAACTTTCAAACAAAACATAAACTTTTTGCCTGCAAGTGTAAGAAACCCTAACTTCAACAACATTTTATATTTTTATGGGTAATGAGTACAAAAGAAAAGCTAATTTATTTTGGTTAATAAACCTTTTAGCAGGTTATTCTATTTTTTTGTGACAGGATAGAAGTGAAAGAATTTTTGCAGCAGTTAAACAGTTTGTAGAATAAAGTCTATTCAGAATGCTAATTTATTCATTTCATATTCCAGTAAGTACTTTATGCAATACCATAAAATGGGAAGCCTTTGTGATAGGTTTTAAGGATTTTTACGATGTTTTTTAAACTGAAACATAGATTTCTTTCTGATTATTTTACAACATTTATCGGATCAGCTTTTTTATAATTTAGTTTGGTAAAACTAAATTAGGAAAATTTTCAACAAATTGCTTTTTGTGGCCCAGAGTCACAACCTTGAATGAGATAACTTTGTAAAAACATAATTTGTTACTTCAAAATGAACTAAAACCTAATTCTAGCACTTACTAAACCTTCTTGTTATTAAATATACAGACAAAATGCTTTTTTTTTGTTTATTCAAAAAAATGCATGGTTGTTGATATTGCACTAAGGCTACACTACAAGGGAAATTTGTGATTGTCTGGAATTTATCCTTAATGATTGTCTGGAATTCATCCTTAATGTACGAAGACAATGCAGGCACATGTGTAAGCTACATTACCACAATTTATATCAGAGATCCCCAATTTATACACTACCACAATTTAGATCGATCTGCACCAAGCTCTCAAACAGACAAACTTGTGTGGAGACTTTCTGGGCTCTGAAAACGACAGGGACAAGATATTAGAGATGAAACTGAGCCAATAGACATGATTGTATAAAGTAGTATTCTGATCAGATAATCTATTCCTTAGCATGGCTCAAGATATGGTGGAAGAGAACTTAACAACCCACTCTGTGTGGGTAGCTGTAAAATTTATAATTCTAATTATGACTATTTCAATTATTATAATTCATTGAAAACAAAGTACTCAGTGTGGGAGCTGTAAAATTTATAAATACAATTATGACTAATTCAAATATTTTGACTGATGCCATTATTATCATTAATTCTAATATTAATATTAATTCTAGTGTTATTAATAAATAAATTATTATTAACTATATTATTAAATATATTATTATTAAATATATTATTATTAAATATATAAAGAAATTTTAAGGCAACAACAAACAAATTAATGGAAAATTTTTAGGAAATGGGATCATCAGGTGATCTGAAAGTGTTTAATACCGGGCCCTACTTAGGCCTTAGTAGAAGCAGATACCTTATCACTTTCATGTCCGTAGGAGACATTTTATTAAACATTACAGCACACATTATTAATTCCTGGTTTTCTCATTATTGGCTCTTTTGTTTCTTTTATCTCAAAACTCTTAACACCGGAATTGTGAGGTCATTTATTAATCAATGCATAGCTAAAGTTTTTCCCCAAAGTACAAAATTTTTGATCACCAGGACTAGACAACATAAAATAAACAAAGAGACACAAAACTTTATATTTGTAAATATGTAATATTCATTTTACTGTGAATCTGAATACATATCTACTTAATTATCTTGTATATGTAACCTAGATGAAATTTAACAAAACTCATAAAGACGACAAAGGGCAATTTTCGTAAATCATTATGGAACAACATATAATATATGGAACAATTATAAAAAAGACATATGTATCCTAATCTAATATTGTTCCTGATATTGTTCGAAATTTCTCAAACTGTTATCTTTATTTCATCTATTGCTAGGTGCCATTTAAAGGCGCAAAAAGTTTTCTCATTTTACTGTATTATCTTTAAGGTTTTTAAGTAAAAAAGAAGTATAATTCAATTTATATTCAATATATAACTAAGCAAAAATCAAAATAGATACAAATAATTCATAGTGGTCTGAAACAATTAACATGAGCATAGAATAAGGGGGAGGGTCACACATTTTGTTTTAAGAAAACTGTTCCTCTATTTTAAGTTAGACACATACATTTATAAATAAATATACATACATATAAAAAATAAGTATGCATATATACATAAAACTCAAAATAAACTACCTATTTTCAAAAACATAATGTGAACCCCTTCATGCCACTCCTATGATGATTGTGACCACATTAGTCCCTTTCTTTCATAAAGTTTAGTATTCACTATTTGTTAAAATTATTCAATTGAAAAAGAAAAATTAAAAATAAAATTTTTTCTTATTAAGCCCAAAAACAATTAGTAACTTTTAATTGTGAAAAGCCTTGACATTCAGAGACTATAAAATATTAACGAAAAATTTTTAGAAAATCTATAGCTGAATAGTTCTGTTTTCTGAACAAAAATTTTAAATTAAATTTTTAGTTCTGTTTTCTGAACAAAAATTTTAAATTAAATTTTTTTTTTTTACTACAAGTACAGTGTTTTTAATACTGAATTTTTTTTTCCATACATAAAGAAGTCCATATTAATTAACCAATATTTTTACACAAAAAAATACAATTTTAAAGAACAATAAGATATTTAAAAAGGTATAAAATTGAAAGACAGGAAGAAAAAATTATTTGTATCCAACATATTTGTTATCAACATATAAAAGAATAATATTTACGTGTTCAAAGCCTACGCTATCGGAGATTTAATTATCAGTAACACTTGCAGTTTCACTTTATATAAACTGTACTTAAATTAATATAATCTTTTATTTAGAAAAGTCTCCACGGGACATACATTAAATTAGACTTACATAACCCAGCATTATTAATTGTGTGAAGTATCAATTTTGTAAAAATTAACCTTGAAGCCCACATATTATTAAATAAGCAAATAAAAAATATAATAACACCAATAACGAATTAAACACCAATAACGAATTTTATTGAAAGAAGATCTGTATAACACAATTCTATAAGCCATATAAACTTTAAAGAAATTTCTGTAACTAAATAAAAATTTCAGAGTTCATAATTTCAAAAGCTAAGCAAACAAAATTTATTTACTAGTTCAAATGCTATGCAAAAATTTAAATGTTTATTAAACTTAAACTCATATTTTTGTATTTTTAGTTATTTGTATTTGAAAATTATTTCAGACCATTTAAAAATTGATCTGTTTCAGACTAATATTGCCCATTTAGTAGGCAAGTTTACAGATCTGTGAATTGAACTATGTAATGCAAAATTCTATAAAATGTGAATTTCTCTTTTCAAGATTTGAGTTATAGAGATCTTTTACTGTATGTATGTATGAATATATATATATATGTGATGAACGAGACAACAGCCTCTATTTATTCTGCCAGATGTCGCTCGCCTTAACGAATACATATCGAACATTCTAGATGTAAAGGAAGAGTTAGTCTGTTGACGTTGTTTAAAAAGGAAACTGGTAACCTTAGTGGTTAAGAGCCTAAGTGACAATGTTAATAGTTAGATGAAGTTGTTTCTTTGTGAAACCAGTTGTTTCTGTGTGAATCAACGAACCTGTGTGGTTCTATCCTGTGTGGATAATAGTCTGTGTGAATCAAATTATTATTAAAGAATAAGCGTAAACGTTAATGGTGTTGATTGACTTAATTAATGGTAACCAATACCATTACATATATATACACACACAAGAAAGCAGAAAATAAAACATTCTAATTTTTTTTAACTATACCTAAAACCTACACCTAAATATTTTACTTTTTTCTTGCAATAGTTTTTAAATAAATTCTGTGATATCATTTTTTCCAGCTCATTCAGACTGTAAAAATGCTTAAGTAAAAATTGTAAAAGTAACATATTGCTTTTAATACTTCACCCCTTCGAGGCAGCAATATTTAAGCTTTTCTCTATGATCCCTATCTTTTAGCAAATTTTAAGGCTCACCTATAGAACTTAAACCAAAATTTTTAATACAATTTCCAGCTTTCTACTGATTATTGCTGGGATGACATTTTTTGTAATTGTAATCAAAATTTTGTTTTTGTAATCTGTGTTCTATATTTTTGGGGGTAAATTAAGAAGTAGAATGCATTTTTTGCTTGCTTTGTAAGCAAACTTTCTATTCAAAGTTTTATTGTTAATAAATTTTACAAAAAAAATTAATAAATAAATAAAAATACCTAAATTTTACAAAAAAAAAAAAAGAAATTATCTAAATTTTGTCTAAAATATGATGTAAATTTTAAATCAATAATCTGGAGGAAAAAATTTAAAAATTATCTAAATTTGTGAAAAATTAAAATTTTTGAATATTAAACTATCTGAATTTCAAAAAATTAATAATTTAGAACATATAAATTATTAAGTCTCTCCATACCAAGGGGATCATGAATGTCTCTTTTTTTTACCCTCCCAAATAGTTGTGCATATAGAAAACATCACTCCATTTTCTACCAACAAACAGTCCCTCTAGCACTTAGAAAAATCTCCAGTTTTTTATATGATAAATCTATCTAAAATTACCTATTAAAAATTAGAAAGAAGAAAAATAACCCATCATACCGCAGGTTTCTGATTACAGGGGTTGGAAAAATAAGTTTTATTAAAAATGTAAACATAAAAAAGAAAATGTCAAAACCACCCGTGGGTTAAAGTAAGGTCATTAAAGTAGTACAGTAGAGAACCAATTATCTGGGATGCTCGGGACCATCGCTATCCCGGATATCTGAATTTTCCGGTCTTCTGGATCGATCAAAAAAGTGTCGTTAATCGATGTTTTATCGAACCCGAATTACAAGGAAAAAGTTTAACACATTTTAAAGTAAGAGAAAAAAGAAAAGCACTCCTTTATTTAAAAATGGTTAAAAGAAAAAAAAAATGGTAGAAAAATAACATTTAAAAGAATAAAAAAAAAGTTGCAAGTTCAGACAAGAAAAACAAGTTTAAAAAATACAAAATATAAAAATGCAATATATTTCATACCTAATTATACAGGGGGGAAAATTATAAAATAAAAGGAAAACTTATTAATCTAAATAAAAACAACGAAAATTATCGAACCGAAACGATAGTTAAAAAAGGCACTAACATAAATATTAAAACTCGAAACAAGGCAAGATCAATAAGATCAACGAAATTTTTAAAAAAGAAGAAAAATAATAACAATGATAAAAATTATGAATAAAAAGAATTAATTTTATTGAGTGCAAAATTAATCGTGAAAAGAAAAAAAAATCAAACGTAGTGGAATCAGAAAAACAAAACTGCAATCTGCTTCATAAAATAATCGTATGTTTAAATTAATAAACATTTCTCCTTTTATTATTTTTTTTACAAAAACGAGATTTTGAACGAAAGCAGATGTAATTCCACATCAAGAAAAACTTGCAAACAATACCGCATTTCCAAGGAATCAGAATTTAATCAAAAGAAAAAAAATTTATTTTTATTAATCCATGTCAAATAGATAAATATATTTTTCTCTGTCATCATCTGTTCACTGTGCAATGCATTTTCCCCACCCCCTCGTAAATTAAAGAGAAAACGAAATCAGCATGCCACTCCTTTGAGTTTGATTGACGGCCTAAAGGAGAAAATAAAACATTCATCCCTTTCCTGTCTCCTCTTGATCTGAAGATCTTCAAGGTCACGGAAGAAATGACGTTTCTCTGGGTAAACAGGGAAACCCCTTCCTCATATTTTCCTCTACTCAACTTCAAGGATGAGTCCAATTTCTGCTTTTTTTCATATTTGTTCTGGTTTAAAACGGCCGGAAAACCGAGCAAAATTTCTCACAGACTTCTGACTTCCGGTTATCTGGATACCGGATAAATGGTTCTCTACTGTAATAATTATTAGTGTATTATATCATCAATAAAGAGAATTTGGTTACATTAAAAAAATAATGAACTCAAAATATTTAATACCACTCAAAAAGAAATTTATGCTTTAAAAAATCAGTGACTCTCTCCTTAGAACCAAGTAAAATTAATAGAATAAAGTTTTGTAGCAAAAGAAAAAATTACAGTAAAATGCTAAAAAAAAAACATACAAGTTTTGATGCTACGCCTAGTGGCTACATATTTTTTTAACTTAATATAATATTTATGAACTTTAACATAGTACATACCAGAGAAATTCTCAAAATCTTTCAAGTAATTAAGAAACATGTTATTTTGCAACCATAAGATGCATTCAGAAGCACTAGATTCATTAGTAATCTATGAGAACAATAGAAAATTAAACTAAATCACATTTTTCTGGACAATAATATTTTAAGGAAATATTTACTGTAAATAAGATTATTAAAAATAATATTTCATATCTGGGTTAGATATTATACTCAAATACTTTCTGTTGCAAATAATTTTTATAATAACTTTTATTAGGTGTGTAGATACAACCAAAGTAATCAAAAACACTTTTTCAAAAGGCATCATAGTGAAAGTGGAATTTTTCAAACACTGATTTTTTCTGGTTTAGATAGATGTAATGATTGACCTAATTTGAATATAAAGTATTGAACCTTATTTATTTTAGTAAAAAGTTTCATTAAAAAGAATTATATAAATCTCTTAGTAACAGCGTTCTTCCAGAAAGCAATATTATTGAATTTAGTGTCCAGTCAGTTTATGTGGTTTTTCTATCGTTTCTAACCACTTTCATAGTAAAGACAAGCATTTTCTAGAAACTGCTTTATGCAAGGTCTCATGCAGTGCATGAGAGATTGAAACAAAGTTTTGTGTGAAACTCAGCAAGCTTGCAGTTGAAACTTTTTCGATTATTTATCCGAACATCAAAGAATAAAATAAAAAAAAGTTATGCCTTGTGCCGGCATTTTTTTAAACAAGGCATTTTTTTTAACGTTGTGAAGAGGTGAAGGATAATTTGGAGCATATCAATTATCATTGACAAAAATGCAATGTATGTAGTTGAATTCCTGAACTCAGATTATCATTTGGGTATCCATTTAATGGCAATGACATTAAACATTCCAAACAATCTTGACCCGACATAACTCAAATTTATGAACTTTATAACAACAATGCACTTCTTTGTGACCTATGTTTTGGCCATTTCAAAGGTACCAATGCTGCCACGTTTCCAAAGATGAGAAGGGATGTTAATTTTAGTTTTTGTATGCTTCGGTATATCTTGATAACTTTTTAAGATAATTTTAAATTTTTTATGACAATTATAATAATGTTTATTTAAACATAATTCCAGGCAAAAAATAATTTCTAATAATCATTTATTATTTTTCCTTACTTTATTCAATAATAGTCAGAAAAAATTTTGAATTCTAAGGTAAACAACTTTTGACATAATTTTAACATTATATGGCCAAAAATAAAATTTGAGGGAAATCTGTTGCATTGTTCCTGAGAAATGAAATTTAAAAAAAGTCATGAATTGTAAGGTAAAATATTGTTACATCAATTTAAAAAATCTAATTTTATGTGACACAATGCAAAATTTGAAGAAAATTCGTAGCATAATTTCTGAGTAATCAAATTTGAAAAAAGTTGTATAGTTAAAATTTGATTGCCTAGAAAATACAAGATTGATTTTGCTCACATTTGTGTTTTGCCATATAAAATTCCGTTCCTTAAAATGATGCAACATATTATACCTTACAATTCAAAAATTTTTGAACTACTATTAAATAAAAAACAAAATTAAAATAAATAATAAAATAATTATTAAAAATGATTTTGTGCATGAAATTATTTTTGGATAAATGAATGACTTTTACAGTTGCGTGCAAAAAAAATTCAATTCACTCAGAAAGGTTTGGAGATATAGCAAAATGAGAAAAAAGTAAAATTATCATTAAGGGGGTCGAAACTTTGTGGCCAAACTAGTGGGACCATATTTCCCAGATTGCAGTTACTCTTTATATTTTGATAGTAAAGTATGCAAAACCATTAAAAAAAGGTATGTTTACTTAGAGAAAGTACATTTCGTGACTGATTTTGTAACTTAAATATTAAATATCCACTGCACAAATTAATTAGCACATTTGAGGGGTCATCCCCCTGAACATATGAAATGTCAATTTCAGCAGTCCCCCATGACTGAGAAGGCAGAATCTTTTATACAGATCCACAAGGAATTACTTAGTCACGTCATAAAACACATAGCAAAAAATGGAATAGTTTGTAAAACGCTACGTTTATGCTGGAACAGTTAGCGTGGTCTTCTTCTACCCTTGACTCTGTATCATAGACTGAAGTGCCTTTAACAGTGGGATTATTAACCATCCTGGGCACAAAAATTTTGCAAATTTATCTTTGCAAACAAATCCCAGTTCAGTGTACAGAATAATCATAACCACAACCATGTTTACCATAGTTAAGAAAAATACAAGACACCAATTTGCAATAATTATCAGCATACTGGCCGATCATTTGCAGTGATTGTAGAGGTGCCTTTGGATATTTGCGGTGATCATCTGCGGTCTTGCATTCCCAGCATTTTGAACACCAACCATTACATTTTCAACCTGTTAAGATCATTGGCCTTGCCTCATCATCAAGGCCTCTCTAATGGTATTTTTTTTTAGCAGGGCAAAGCATGGCTGCATACAAACAATTATGTCTTAACATTCCTTGACACAGAAAATATTCGCCTGTTGACGAAGCCCAAATGAGCTTACATAATTTTAGAGACAGTCAAACCCGCTATAGTGAACACGGTTTACAGTGAACTCCTGGATATAGTGAAGGAAATGTTCGGTCTCGTGCCTTGCTATACACATATAATGTTATTTTTTGTGGATATAGTGAACCAAAAAAGTGAGGCAGTTGGATATAATGAACTTTTTTCTGCCTTCGACAGATTTTTTTCTTCATTTTTTTTTTTTTTTTTTTGAAATTTCTACTTCAAAATAAATACATATACCAATGTTTAAAAGAGGGGAATGTAGCGATAAGCATTTTTTCTTGTTTGCTTCCTTTATCTCACTTTCCAATCCCTAAACAAACCAAGCAGATATTTCCAACCCAGGCATATGATGCACCTGTAAGGTGTCAGTGGGATCAATATGCATCTGCGGTCTTGCATTCCCAGCATTTTGAACACCAACCATTACATTTTCAACCTGTTAAGATCATTGGCCTTGCCTCATCATCAAGGCCTCTCTAATGGTATTTTTTTAGCAGGGCAAAGCATGGCTGCATACAAACAATTATGTCTTAACATTCCATGACACAGAAAATATTCGCCTGTTGACGAAGCCCAAATGTGCTTACATAATTTTAGAGACAGTCAAACCCGCTATAGTGAACTAGGTTTACAGTGAACTCCTGGATATAGTGAAGGAAATGTTCGGTCTCGTGCCTTGCTATACACATATAATGTTATTTTTTGTGGATATAGTGAACCAAAAAAGTGAGGCAGTTGGATACAATGAACTTTTTTCTGCCTTTGACAGATTTTTTTCTTCATTTTTTTTTTGTAATAATTTGGAAATTTCTACTTCAAAATAAATACATATACCAATGTTTAAAAGAGGGGAATGTAGTGATAAGCATTTTTTCTTGTTTGCTTCCTTTATCCCACTTTCCAATCCCTAAACAAACCAAGCAGATATTTCCAACCCAGGCAGATGATGCACCTGTAAGGTGTCAGTGGGATCAATATGCATTTTCTATCAGAGGGAATGAGTAATTATTCATTATTGGTCAAAGGGTTTGATACTAAAATGTGTTGATAAGGCTCTCATTTTAACTCCTTTTTGCTCTCAGTTCAGTTAAAAAAAGTCTGCAAACAAGTGTCTCAAATTTGACCAGTAATCGTAAAACGTTCTCTATTGATGATATAATGGGTATAATCTGAAAAATTGAAAATGGATGCAATCAAATTGATATTTGCAGGGAATATAAACTATCCAAATCTGCAGTTTGTAACATATGGAAAAATAGGTAATTAATAATTTCTTCTCATGAAAAAAATTTAGATGGCAGAAAAAAGTTGAGAAAAGCAGATCACAAGGATGTTGGAGAAGCATTTCTGAAGTAGTTCACCATTCGAAGAAGCCGCAATCTTCCAGTATCTGGACAAATGTCGATGAAGTTGCTAAGCGATTTTATGAGACTACTTTTATGTGCTCGAATGGCAGGTTAGACAGGTTTAAAAAGCGAAATAACAGAAATTCAGAAAAAATTATCTGAGAGTCAGGAAGAGTTTCCATATTTGATGTTGAGGATTGCTCATCAGCTAAAGATCATATTTTTTTTTTTTTTTTGTCTGTGTAACGGATATAGTGAACTCCTGGTTATAGTGAACCAAAATTTCGGTCCCTTGAAGGTTCACTATAGCGGGGTTTGACTGTATATACTTTGAATAATTAAAAGCACATAGTTAATAGTTGCTAAATGATTGTATGCCACTACTACAGTTAATGAATTGTTGCATAGTCACGAAGCTGCTTTGACAGAGATCCCCAGAAATGCTACAATATCTCTTCTTGACTCCAAGTGCAAGCCAGTAAATAATCTTATATCTTCCAGGTGTGACAACTTTGGTTGCTGATTTTTCAAGATCCTATTTTCTGGTATGTTCACTTGCTTTTTCCATTATAGTTTAATAAATATCATTATTTAGTTTGTATCCCTTTCTGGTGAATCAGTTTTAATGGCTAGAAGTGTATAACCATTTAAGGTTGAACAAATAGTATTTTGAAGAAAATATTGTTGATTATGAAAGGCAAACAATAAATCTCCAAAAGATTTTCAATAATTAAGTAAAATAAAAGTATACTTGCATTATGAGAAAAATTTTCAGGACTTCTTACAATTTCAGTAGTAGATGTTGCTTGAGAAACATCACAACTAGCAAAAAAAAAATATATATATAAAAATTATTTAACTTTAAACAAGATGGTAAAAAAACTGTTTGAAGTCAAAATTTCTTAAATCTCAACCCCCAATTATCTCATTCAATTTCACCAAAAAATAAGCAATTTATTTTAATTTTCATTTCTAAGTTTCAATGCAAGGATTTCAGAGTACAAGATCAGCCCTGTGAAATTTTCAAAGAATTAAGAATTTTATTTTTATACGGTTCAATAGTATGTATGTTTGAGATTATCTTAAGTGTATTACATAAAACCGGAGCCAGTTGAAAGTTGGGGAACCAGAGTGGTAATCATTGGTCCTAGGAAGATGAAAACAATTAACAAATGTTTTGCTCTCTAGGGCTCCCTTAAGCAGGAAAAAATGAGAAAGAATTGGAATGGCATGTGAAAGGCAAATGCAAACAGATTTTAAGAAGGTGCAATTAAATGAATTAAAGGAAAACAGGTCCCAAGAAAGAGATTGTAAGAGAATGGGAAAATAGGCTGAATACTTCATGAGCCCAATGATGCAAATAACATAAAATAGGAGATCAAATAACTTGTTTGAAAATCATTTACTAAACTGCATTCCTATCATAACTCAAAAAGTATTTTTATGTAATATAATACAGTTGATTGAATTATTTATCCAAAATTCCCTGCATAAAATGTATGCGTCTCCAAAAATGCATAGTCTGTTGTTTAATGCATCTTAAATAGTAAGTAGGTATTTTATACAATGCATACATGAGGGAAAAACCAAAGCCCATGTAGAAAGAGGTTTTTTTTAGCTTCAGATGCAAAATTTGCATTTTTGAATTATTCAACTTACAGCATAAATGTTAAAATTTGTTTATTTTTCTCTCTGCTTATTTCAACTTCCCCTTTATTGTCTTTCTTTTTTATGATTGATTCAAACACCTTTGGATTCGTAATCTTGCAAAAAGAAAATCACAAAAAAAAATTTCTATCTTAAACACTTATTTTATTTCATAAATAACAATTGCATCATACATGAAATATTTGACAAAAATGTAAGATCTTGTAGTTAATACTGTCATTAATTTATAATGTATATTGCTGAGACAATAAAAAAACTAATTTATATCTATCATAATATTTTTCAGTTTTTAAAAATATATTTATTTAATGTAGTAACAAATACAAAAATCACTGCCAGATATCTGTGTTTTAGGATTTAATTTAGTTTAATTTAAAAGTGTCCACCTTCATTCTAAAAAGAAATATATCTTTCAAACATATTAACAAAATCAATGCTTTAATTTTTCAATTATTTTAATGAATAGAAATTAATGATATTGTTTTTATTCAACATATAAAGCATATTTGAAATCTACTTTATTTTGAGTGAAAAGTAAGATTTTGACACTTTGATCATTTTTTATTTAAGAAATCATTTGTAACAAGTCTAATGATTTGATGTTTGAAAGAGAATTTTAAAAATATATATCATGAACAGTTGTTAAAGAACACCATGCTTAATGTGAATATTTTTTAAATTCTTTTACGCTTTCATAGGCAACAAATGTACAGTGTATGCAAAAGACTAGCTGCATTCCTTAAATTGCAACACAAAATCAAAAACGTTTGTGTCTATTGTCAAGAGTCATATCTTTTATAAAAACAACTTTAGAATCCTTTCTTATTTCTAGAGAGCTAACAAAGAAAAATTGGGCTCATTATTACAATAGCATGTTATCAAAAACACTTCCATTGGTTTCCAAAAAAACACAATTTATAACAACCACTTTTATTATATGTTCCGTATTGATAGTTTGGAAAAAAAAAGGAATCTTGATTAATAGTTCAAGTACTGAAAAAGAATAGAGATTTAAAACATTGGCTCAAAGATATATTTGATTTGTTACATAAGTAGCTAAAAATAACTTTCTTTATGTATGTGTAAATACCAAGACAAATCAATCTCTGTAAAAGGAGTGTAATGAGAACATATAAAATGATTACCACTCTTTCTTGTCGGAAGGTGAATTCTGTAGTGATGTTCCACATGATGACACATTTAAGTGCATAACGTCAGACAATGCGAGCTGTTTTTAAGGGAAAAAATAATTAAATTTCGAAAATGACTGGTTACAATTCCTTCCCTAGTATGTGCATTTAAAATACAAATTATATTTAAAGGCATAACTTAGAATTAAATAGTTTTAAGTATTGATGCTTGAAATATGAATTAAAATTCATTAAACTACTTGAATGGCAATTTTTTGAGCAGTGCTTAAAGCAAAAAAAAGTTACTTTACCAATCTAAAGTTTAAGTCACTATTAATCACAATTTAGCAACGAAACAATGATTACTCTTTTTGCATTAAGAATTTCTTTTCAACAACTGTACAACAACTTTGCACAGATTTTAGAGTAGGTTGGAGTAAATTTGGCAATATTTTTGAGAAAATGTTTATTCATCTAAGAAGTATTGGAATAATATCTCTAGACTGTCTTCTTGCTGGAGAAGCTTTTTTTTAATATTTAAAGGAATTCAATAAATGTTTTCACTGATACATACATAGTTTCATCTCATTTGACAAACTAAAGCAACAACTAAAGCAAATACAAAAGCAACAGTGATCCTATCATTTTTATGGGGCATGGTTGTGTTTCAGGAATCAATTTTTTCTCTTTACATGAAAGAATGAGTTTATAAATGTTAACCTATGAATAAATGTAAAACCAAACCACGGAACTCTCAGTATACAGAGATAATGCAAGAGTTTTTGGCACCCTGGTAGAGATGGCAAAATAGATGATTAGATCTTTTAAAACTTTTTAAAAAAAAAATTTTTTTTTATTTGAATCATACTAAAAAATTCTTAAGATATTAAAATTATATTTTTATTCGTTTTCAGTGTTTACATGCTTTTGACGGTTGAACTAGAAAGAGATAAGAACCCATCTCCTTTTTCATGTATATCAATAAATCTGAAGATTGGTTAAAAAAATAATGATATAATTATGAAACACTATCAACATTAAAATAATATAATAAGTTTAAATATAAGATTAATAATTAAAAAAACTAATTTTTGCTAAAAAAAAATTTTTACAATAAAAAAAAAAAAAAAAATAACATTATTTTTTCCACAAGTTCACCCAATAACTGAATACTAAGCAATATGAAATTCGAAATCTTAATTTTTAAGTCAGTAATTTACTTAGTAATTTATTTATTATCATCAGGGTAACAATTTCTAAATTAAAGAGCTACTAAAATAAAATTATATTTTTTAAAAAAAATTCAACTGAATGCATAAAACTAAAGGTTTTTATAATTTTCCCTAGATTCAAAATTTAATTCTATTCTTTTATAGCCTTTTTTTATTTATTAATTTTTTTAAAGAAAAAATAGGATCAGTTTTGTGATTTTTAATTATTTTGATATCTTAAACTTTTAAAACTTATAATAACATCTTAATTTACATAAAAAAGGAAAACCTGACATGTATACACGAATAAATTGTAAAAGTTATTTTTTAATCTATACAGTTTAAAACTGACAAAAAAAAAACATGAATCAAAAATATTCTTAAACTAAGTAGAATTTTCCCGAATTCAAAACATTCTAAAATTAAGACCAAAAATATTAAATTATCGGAGACTGAATTATGAAAACTAAAGTACAGTATTGCTGAAAACTGAGAATTTCATATTAAATGAATGACTTTCAATTTGATTTTAATTTGTTATATAATTTTAAGAAAATAGTAAAAATCAGAAAAAATGGCCTATATAATAATATGATCAATAATAATCTTATAAAAATGTTATTAATTAATGTTTTTTTTATCTAAAGAAAATATACATTAATGATTCTTATAAAAATAATTTAAAGCTGAAATTCTGTTTAATGATTTACTTTTTAAATACTTTGAAAAATATGAAATAGAAAGGAGGGGGAAACACGGTATTGAATTATTAATAAATTTTATATAGCAAAATTGAAAGACTTAATCATTAGAAATTAAATTAACATTTCTATTCACAGAAAAGAATCACAATTTCATGATTTTTAATGGGGTTTTTTTCTAATGCTTTGTAGGTTTTATATATACTTCAAGAATGTGAAGTAGCTTTAAATTTGAACATTGAGTTGATGTTTATTTTGATATTATTTTATATAAAAATGCAATCAGGAAACATCCTATGAAAAATTGGTACATTCTTATTTTGCTGCAAGATTGGAATTGCTGAATAACTTTATCTCCCCATATCTATCTTCTAGAAATTTTCTTTTTAACACAAATGGAAATCTTGCTTACTTTTCTAAGAAAAAATTCCTAAATTGCAACATTTATGATTCATGAAAAAGCTGGCATTGAAACAAAATTTGACAATTAACATACACCAAATTTCATTGAAAGAAAACTTTCAACTTTCTTATAAAATAACTCAAAATTTAATATATATATTCTTACATAATAAAATCTATTAAATTTGAACTAAATCTATAAAGAAGTTTTAAAATCTATACACACACATAATTAAAAAAAATCTAACTTTTGTGAATTCTTGTTTCCTACTTATTATCCGAATTTTAAAATTCTCTCTCTCTCTTAAACTTTATTTTAAATACATTAAGCAATTCTGAGTCGAACCTTAAAATCTCTACTAGATTGGTATAACACCCAAGAGAAATAGCTAGCGAGAAGAATATCTCTGTATCAGTTAACATAAATATTAACGTCAAGTCCCTAATTAAAATAATCAAACCTTTTTTCATTTCTCTTTTTAATCAAAGGATTAAAAAATAATTCTCTCAAAAGGTGTAAACAATTACACTTATTTTGTAAATCTTTTCAGATTATATAAATCTATTTCATCAAAATACAAAACTCAATAACTTCAAAACGAATTTTAAATTTAAAAAAAATGTTTCAAGCCTTTTTTCTTTGTTTGTTTTCCTTTAGTCATAAGAGTATAGGGCTGCAAATAATTAGTTTTTCTTTTACCTCAGATAATCAGAAAAACTGTCCAAACAAACTATTTATTCTAAAACTAACTCCATACATAAACAAAATAAAATGTTATGTTCATTTTCAGACATACAAGTACATAGCTTCAGTAAAAAAATCTTGGATTGGGGGGCTCATAAAGATAAGAAAAGAAAAAATCTTCCTACTTGACTGAAAATAATTCAAAAGTCAGTCTGCATCGTAACATTTTCATATCAGAATGTTACTATAACATTTCCCTAATAATGTGCAAAATTTCTGATTTTTCCTCTCCTTTTATTTTTTTGTTATGTAAACAAGAAGCACCTGTGGCAAAAATGAAACAGCGGCAGCAGTGACTACTTGTTGTTGTAGCTTTGTTTCATTTTGAAAAGGCTGGGCCTCTACTTGGCTATGGCCTTAAGAAGTTTGATAATAGGGTGCTGATATGAAAAGTACACAATAGAGAAGTACAATAAGCAAGGAACTATTTATCATAGACAGCAGATCATTTGTTAGTAATTTTTCCAGTTTTTGAAATGATGTAATGATTTCCCTAATGTGAAATGCATAAAGTTAGTTTTTTCCTTTCTAAAAAAAGCTACCTTAGGAAAGATTTTTTTAACATATTCAACAATACAAAAAAAGTTATTTATAATTTTTTAAGGTAAATAACTTTTTTTAAACTTTTAAGGCAATAATTTTAATTTCTAATTTTTTTAAGGCAATCAACCACATTTTAGCAACCTCTGTGAATAGTGCACTGAGTCTATGCCTATTTTGCCCATGCTTTTTACCAGCTCCTGTACACATTGAGATATACAGGGGTTGGACAAAATAATGGAACTTAACAGAATTATTTTGGTTATTATATGCAATAAATGCACAAAATTTCCTAAACCTAGCTTAAATATTTATGGAGTGGGCGTTTTTATAAACGCTTTTGTTTAACGTTTTTTTTTTTTTTTTTTTTTTGCAATCATTCTAAAAATATCCAATAAATACAAAATGTTTAGAAAAATTTTAATTAATTAAAATAATCCACAAATTTCATTTTGTGCTATTAAACAAGATTTATTAAAAATGACACTGGCATTGTTGGGGATCATCCCCATAAAAGCATCTTTTTTTCCCCTCCTTTATTCTTTCCTTATACAATCATATTTTGGCGTATAAACGATATTTGTCAAGTATCATTTCTTATTCAATTTTGTCTTATGATACAAAATAATATTTGAAGAAAACCCCTTATCAATTTGAGTTTCTTTTAAAAAGTACAAAAATAACTTAGAAAATTGTTTGAACTTTTTAAAAATGTTTAAGATATTCAAATTCGCCTTTTTTTATTAGTTGCCACTTACGTTTCTCTACAAAATTTAGAAAATTTTTTGAGAAATATGAAAAAGTGCATTAGTATAGAAGTGCTTAGATTAATAAACAATCTTCTTTTATTTTTTTTATAAAAGTAGAGGATTAATGAAAGCAGATGTGATTCCACACAAAGAAAAACTTGTAAATCATACTGCACTTCTAAAGAATCGGAATTTATTCAATAGAAAAAGATTGTATCAATAATCAATGTCCAATAATCAATGTCCAATAGATAAATATAATAGGTGATTAAAAAACTTTTGTTTGCAATAAATAATTTTTATATTAACCTATTGTGTGAAATTATAAAACAATTTGTCATAATATATCAAGGATAACAAAAATTGAGTAACTAAAGAGGGTTTTAAAAAAATCTAACATGTCTATACATTTGAGGCAAAAGTTTCAAACTCCTTAAGTCAGACATCCAATTGACAACACTCAGAAACGTTTATGAATAATAGAAGAAATTAGAAGAAGCACATAATGATGGTTGGTTTGGAAGAAAAAAACGGATTTTTTTAAAATCCCTATTGCATGAGCGCAAATTACGAAAAACGGAAATCCAACAATTTGATCGAGTGTTGAATTCTCAGAGAATGACAATTCCTGGTATTGGGGAAAAATTGCGTTCTCCTCTGACAAATCACTGACTTTTTTTCAAATCTAGTTTTCCCTGACAATCCCTGAGGCTTATGAATCTGTCATTTTACTTTCAGACGATATCATTGTTCAATTTCCAAATTTTCATTCCAGATTCTAAATTTTACAGGATGCAAGTTCAGAAAAAGATTTATACTTATTTATTATTTTATTTCATTTTTATTTTTTAAAACATGTTCTTATAAGGAGGGGCAAAACTTTGTCACGTTTTTTAATTAAATATCACCAATTTTTTTCTTATCTAATCCTTTTTTTATACAAAGCTTTAAAAAAAATAACTACTCACATTTGGATTCTAACAGATGTTTTATAACTCTCTTTAAAATCATTTAATTTTTACCAATAATAAAAAATTCTTCATTTTATTTCGAAAAATTATGAATTTAGTAGTAGTAGTCCGGACAAAGCATTTTTCTCCCACTAGCACAGCCAATTATGCTAATAATTTACTAAATTATAATTTACAAAACTCTTCCGATTATTTTTTAAATGATTAAATTCAGTTTAACTATATTCCTACTTTATTATTGAATAAAAAATAGCTGTATTTTAGTAGATTTTGTATTTCCGTTTTACTTTTTAGTAAAGTATAAGGATATATTTCTTTTTATTTCTCTTTCATCTTCTGTTCACTGATATGCCTTTGCAATGCATTTCCCTACCTTTCGTAAATCAAAAAGAAAACAAAATCAGCAAAGCACGCCTTTATGCTTGACTGATGGCAGCTTATTAGAAAAACAATTATTTCGAATACGCAGGAGAAAATCATTTGTCCCTGCCCCCTCTCAATCTAAAGATCTTCAAGGTCATGGGCGAAATATTAAAGTTTTCTCTTGGCAAACAATAAGAAAAATACCCCCCACTCCACATTTTCTTCTACTCAACTTTAAAAATGAGTCAAATTTAAGTTTTTTTACTCAATCATTCTAGTTCAAAACTGCGGGAAAACCTGAGTAAAATGTTTCCCGGTTTTTTGGTTTCCCAGTTTTCTGAATAACCGGATAAATGGTACTCTACTGTATATATATACACACAATATACTTTCGATATCTCAAAGTTGAAGGGATGCTAAAAAAAATTCGAGATAGCGAGTTTTCAAAATAAAAAGTTCAGAACTAAATATGTTCTAAAAAAGAAGAAAATACATTCTAAAATATTACTCTAAAAAGTAGAGTTATGAAACATATAAGAATAACAACTATTAAATATGTATGTAATGATAGCTGACTATAAGTTGAAATGCAACAATGATAATTTTATTTATAAAAGACAAAAATAATTATGCATAAATAGAAAAGAGTTGGTTTACAATAAACTTATTAATTTCTTCCTTTTTTAAAAAGAAATTAGACATAACAAGGTTTTTGAGACATGGAAGTAGTTCGAGATATCCAGAATGTACAGTATATATATACATAAATACATACATATATATATATGTGTGTGTGTGTGTATGTATACAGATTGAATTTAAGTCCATTTAAAAAAATGTTTGTTAAATATTTGCAGACATAAGTGGGAAATTTAAAAATTTCTGTGCACAACTTGTATTATAATTATTTGTGAGTTTTAAATTGTAAGAAAAAAAAGAAAGAAAATGGATATACATAGTGAAAAAAAATTTTTTTAATTATAAGATGTATAATTAATAAACAATATTTTTCTATTATTAATAAATAGAATTCATTTTAATAATTATTAATAAATTATAGAAATGAATTGCTAAGATTTTGTGTTATATTCACATGAGTTTATTAAAATTGTGTTTTTTAGAACCTCTCAAATTTTTAGCCTTTCCACGCTGAGTATGGTTTGAGAAGAAAAGGTTTCTAATGGCAAGACTTTGCAAAACTCAACCAAATAGGAAATGAGCTCCTGAATTTAAAACTGTATTAATTCAAAAAATGGACACTCCATAAATAAAAAAGTAGTTCCTCAATCGTAAGAAAAAGAATAATGAGGGAAGGATTAAGGTACTAAAATAATTATTAAAAAGGCTGGAACCTTTGTGATCCTTGAATTCAAGAAATAAATAAAGACAACATTTCATTACATTTTGGTATTTTAAGATTAAAAAATGAAAATTATTATCTGTTAATTTTTTTTTTTTATTCTTTGAAAACCTATTTTAGGTACCCTCCTCACTTTATTAACTTGGACTTTTGTGAATCTTGTTTAAAACATTTGTTAAGCTATGTAATTTTTAAGACTCCACGAAGCAAGCTGTTAATTCTTTTCTGTAATAAAATATAAACATCTAGTGAATGAATAAAGTTATTCCATTTTGAAAAAAAAAATAAAGTTTTTAGCATTTAAATTTAAATAATTCATGTTTAAATCATAAAATTTTTATTTCAAAGTATTTGTATTATTCAAATTTTGCTTGCCTGTTAATAAGCCGTAATGTATTTTTCTTATAGAACAGAAGTTTTCCACAACACTTTATTAGGCACCTAAATAGTGAAAAAATATTTTGAAAAAAAAAAAAAAAAACACCAAAATAATTATAATGGAGGCTTTTAAAAATGAGAAGAAAAAAAGTTTTTGTCATGACGTTAGAGAAAAATTTTGTATTATACCAAGTCCCATTAAGTTTAATAGGTGATAAACTTAGAACTGTTTTGGCACAGCTGTTAAGGCATTGATGTGTAGGCCTAAAACTTAATCATTAGTGGAAGTGTGTGGTTCACCCAACTTCATATCTATGAGTATTTGCTTGTTTGCGAGTAAAGGCAGTGTGTAATGCCAACATTATAGCCATCATAATGCTGTTGGTCTTAAAATTATGAAATCTTAACGTCCCTGGCTAGTTGAAAGTAACAGTTCAATATACTAGCTGTTGAAAGCATGCTTTAATCTTAGGCGATAAAACTTATGTTAATGCAAAATTTTAATAACTTTACATCTAATTATTTTACAATACTTCAAAAACACAATGAACCATATTTGACAGTACATCATTTGGACAACAATATTTTCATATGAGTCCTTAAATATAAGGGATACTCAAGAAATTAATTCCACAAAATAATATTGTAAAATAATCCCCATTAGATGATATGTGTTACGAATTATTTTGATTAATGAATTTAGCTCCACAGATGTAAGAAAACACATCAAAAAATAAATTTAACATAAAACTATGGCTTTTTCTTGATTTTAAGCTAGTACCATTCCTATACCAAAAACTGATTTTGTTTTATTTTTGAACTTGAAAAACTCCATATATTTTTAGTCAGTTTGATAAGTTATTTAATCCAAAACTTTTTTTTCTCATTTTCTCACACATTAACTTTTAATCCTTGTTTTCTAGACTAAAGTTTCAACCCATAGTTTGGGACAGAAACTTAAAATCATTGGGAAAAAAAGATTTAGGAAAAAAGTTAGAGTAGCTAAATATTTTTTTGCAAAATTATTCAGAATGAAGGAAACAAAAAACTTGTCACAATTTTACCTTATTTCTAATGAAATGTTTGTAAAGACCCTTTTCTCTTCGGTGTATAAAAAAAAACAATTAGTAAATCAGCCATTAAATTTCTAAATTGTACTTTGAGATAGTAAAAAATAAAAAAATTGAGATCTATAGACTTAAGTTAGAAACAGATCATCATTTTCACAGTAACTGGGCAATGGGCCTCTTAATCACTTGGCAAGTGATTTTTTAAGAGGAAAATGTAACCAAGGAACATTTTGGTCCATTTTCCAAAATATTGATTCAACCAATATTAAATATGAAAATTTTTCTCTTAAGCTAATTACATTTTGATATTTTTTTTTTTTTTTTTTGTATGAAAAAAACTCTTTTGATATTATTTTCTAATTTGCTTAATTGACTTTAAAAGTTAAAACTTGTGGCCTTAAAAAAATCAAATCTAGGCATTAAAATACAACTTTTGAGTCAATTGTGCCAGTGGTAAAATAGGTAGTATAACAATCTTAAATATACTATCTTAATAACTTTTACTTAATTTAGACAATTCTTCCTTATTATTACATTTCTTATACTAAGCAAATGAAATAAAATGTTCAGTACAAACTAAACTTTTAAGTCACTGCATAGAAATATGAACTTGGTTTGTTTTGTACAGAGACAAAATATTTTTCTGGTGTTTAAAAAAAATACTATTCTTTTATTTAATAACATTTAGATGAAAATGAATGAATTTTTACTTACATCTCGAAATACTGTGTACTCAAACTGTGGATGATACTTTTCTTTGTCAGACCGTTTAGTTATTTTTTCCTTGTCAGTTTTGTGCTTTCTATCAGCTCCTTTGGGCTTCATGTTAAAAAAAAAAAAATAAAAAAAAAAAGACATTATTATTTTGATAATGAGCCTTTTTCTTACAATCCAAGAGACAGTGTACAAAATTACAACAATTTTATATTTTATAGTCATAATCTATAGATCTGTAGGTAAAAAACGAAACAATTAAAAATCATATTAAATGATAGAACTAGTGCAAATGGACGATAAGTTATATTAAATTTATAAAGAATAGTTCTACATGACTCCTAAGGTGCATTTAAAGAATAACTTTTTGTTTGCACTTGAATTGCTTCATATTATAATAATTTTCAAATATTTATCTTTTAAGTCGTCATTCAATACAATTAAAATAAGTTAGAATATCTTATTTTGTATTACACATACATAAAATGCCAGGCGGGGTAAAAACAAATTTCTTAGCCGGATAATAACAACAATAATTTATTACAAAATTTCAAATTGACTAAGTTTATAATATGTGCTTTCTTTCCGTCAGTTTTTATTTACATTTTAAAAATGAGTGTGGAAAAGCTGAAGTGATTATGCTAAAAAACATATAACTAAATAGTGGTTATTTATTAGTTACAAATATTTATCATAGCTTTGGTTTTGGAGGATGTCATTTCAATTGATCTATTAGAAAATGTTTATCAAGAATAAGAATTATAGAATGAAAAAAACTTTAATAAGCTAATTTGATTTTAAGATCTATTAGAAAATTTATAACAAGAGTAATCATTACAGAAAGAAAAAAAAACTTTATTAAGCTAATTAGATTTTCAGACACTAAATATTAGTATACAACTTTATTTTGTACCTCTTAAATTATATATTTAACTCTAAAGTAAACAATTGCTTCAAGATTCAATTTAGTCTTAAATTCTAAACTAAATAATTACTGACTTTTGAAAGAGTTATGTATTTATGTATTAGAAAGAAAAACACCAAATTAAAAGGGTGGATAAGAAGAAACTGTTTCACCAAACAACTTTCAGTTATTAGCTTCCTGCTTCATTTGAAACTTAACGGATTTAAATTTTTTTTTTCATTTTATTTAAACAGTTTTAAAGAAAAAAATTTTTTTACACCTCTTGATAAAAAAGTTATGTGGCAAATTTAAATGCAATACCAGTTTATTATTCTATTTCAGCTCAGGTCTATTTAAATCTGTTTATTTCAAAATAGTATGCAATTTTTAATTAAAATATATTAACCTAATAGAACTACATGTTTGCATTAAACTTAAAGATATTACCATTTTATTCTTTATTACCATTTTATTATGAAACTATTACAAATAAAAATTTATAATAAAAATAGATTATAAAGACAGTGATTTTTTATAATTTTCTGACATAAACTTATTGCAATGCAAAAGAAAAAAAAAATTGTTCCTGATACCATTCCTGTTGATTCTGGAAATGTCCAGGTTGCACAATTAGTTAAGACATCACTTACACTGCTGGTTAACGACGCAGGGGAAATGAATTTGATACTGCAGAGTCTTCTTGTTGGTTGTGGTGTGGAAGTTTGGAGAGAGGGATACCAGATCAGGCTCTGTCCACGTTGTATGACCAGGGTCAAAATGTCAAAGCATTTCTACCATCATTGCCTTTAAAAGATTGAACCTTAAAAATGGGGCTAGGTGCTTGGATATGGTTGGCTGATGATAATAATGTTGATTCTACATGGCGTTTAAATCTGAATATGAATGAATGTGAGAAAAGGTACTCTAAAAACGATATTAAATTAAGAGTTATAGCTTCATTCTGGGATCTTCAAATTTTTTTTTAGTCTTCACATATTTATAACTTCGTATTTGAATAACTGCAACTTCAGAAGGTTGTTTCACATGAGGATCAGCAGGAATGGTGTCAGGACTTTTTTTCATGCAACACACAGTGAGGAAAACATAGAAGAGAGCATTACAACTGTTGCAAAAAGTAAAGTTTTATTTTACCAAAATTTTACAATTTTTAGTATAATTTCAATTTCATAAATATTAGAAGTGAAAGTAGAACCCTGATTATCAAACATCCTCAAAATCTTGGTTAGGATGGAAAATCGAAATTGTCAGAAAACTGGGAAACCTTTCCAAGTCAATCATTTAAACATGCAAACATTACACTATAAATAAAATTACTAAAAATAAGTAGTAACTATCATAAAGTTTAAAAAAATACTTTTGATATTTTGGTATTACAAATAATTATGTTTTATTGTAGATCTCTAACATCTCTGTAACATCTTTTTTTTTTTTTTAATGATACAATATCGCAAAAAAAAATCAGTTATACACTTTTGTTTTATTTTTAATTGCTGTTTTCTATCAGCCAAATTTCAAATTCATCGTAATATCAGCTTTCTGTTTTTAAAACCAAATAAGGCATTTAGTAACAAAGTTTACTCAATCTGTGCATTGGTTTTGGTTATGTTATTAGTTTCCTATTTTTTTATTAAAAATTTGGCATAATTTTTTCTAGTTTTGTTTGAAAAAGTTTATTTTCTTCATAACTACTTCAATAAAATTGTAAAAATAGTTTCTTAATAAGAGCTTGACATAGCCTTTTAAAAAATTCAATTCCCCTTTGATCTATGGGTAGTAATAATAATTAAACACATGTCAGTAGGGGGGGTTGGATAACTGAATAGTAGTATAGTCAGCTTTCTACTAGAGGGCAGCTGGAAACATCACAAAATTTTTGTAAACCCAAAATGAACTTTTTGAATTGAATATTGATAAAAATATATTAATGTAACTATAATTAATCTGCTGGAAAAAAATGTTATTCATTATACTTACAACAAAACTTTTGTTTTAAGTATAGATCAGAAGCGTAAAGTTTTATTAACAAAGAAATAATACAATCAATAAAAGTATTTAGTATCAGCAAGTGTGCTTTATACTTCAAAATGTTAAAATAAAGTTGCACCCTTTAAAATGCTACTTTAAAACTATATTATAAAGTGTTGATTAAACTATTTTGTTTCGCACTGAGATTAGGATAAGAATATTTTCAATTAATTACTTTTTCTCTTCTTGAGTTCCATTTTTTCACATCATATCTAATATCTTAGCTAAAACTAAACTCAGCGGCGCGACAGCCCAAAGAGGGCCAAGGCCTACTGTGCCCATCTCAGTTTTCTTGACCTTGGGCTCTGGGGTGCATGAGCAGATGTTCCGGTCAGGTGGTCAGCCGAACGCGGAACCCCCAGTGTTTAGTTCCCAAGCATGCTTGGTACTCATTTATCGACCCACTGAAGGGATGAAAGGCTGAGTCGACCTTGCCCGGCACAAGGACCGAACCAGGGACCTGTGGCACGACAGCGCGAATCGCTACCGCTCAGCCACCGGGCGTCCTAATATCTTAGCAATAAATATTAAAATTGGGGGGGGGGTGCTTAATCAGTATTTTAGGGTATTTTTGACTGAATATTTACATGCCAGGGGGAGGTAGTTTTTACCAATATGTGCAATTAAAGTTTCGAGTCCTAGATTCTACTACATTATGAAAAAAGCTTGAAATGATAGCAAAAACTTTTACCTTGAAGACTTTGATTTGACAAGATGCAGAATGTAATTTTTCACCTTCAGAATAAGTTTCAATTAAAATTCGAAGTGGTACACCTTTCTCTCCTCCATGTTTTCTTGCTGTGAACTCACTACTAATGCAGTTCAACTTAATGCAATAAAAAAATATAAATAAGCTAATAATTCTAAACAAAATTTTACATAATAATAATAATTAATAAATTTAAACAATATTTTAATTACCTTTATAAAGACACCCACATCGTAATTTGAGTCCCAGACAAACTCACACTCATTTATATTATTTAGATTATTTGTTGCTTCCAAAATCCCATAAGAAAGAGGTATATCTATAGAATAAATTGCACATTAAACATAAATACTAAGTGTGTACTATTTCTTTAAGTACAGTGATAAAAAACACTTAAAATAAATGTTGATCTAATGATCAGATTTTCATGTGCTACTAGGACTCAAACTTAATGGTTCATGGGGGGGGGGAC
This sequence comes from Parasteatoda lunata, assembly GCA_949128135.1. NCBI lineage: Eukaryota > Metazoa > Arthropoda > Arachnida > Araneae > Theridiidae > Parasteatoda > Parasteatoda lunata. Next base: position 74,534,816 of record OX421980.1, read on the forward strand.
CTTAAATATGCTAATTAATTTGGGCAGACACTATTTTATTAATGTTTATTCAGAGAACTTTGTTATATGCATGATTCTGTGCAACTTAAAATATTGTCTTCACAATTTAATTAGCATCTTGGAGGTCACTTTCATGAACCATTAAATTTGGGTCATAGTATGTGAAAATCCAATCATTACATCAAAAGTCATTCAGGGTATTTAGTTTCTTTATGCACTATGTGAATAACTAATAATGCACAAAAAGACATAGTAAGCTCATAAGTTTGCACAAATTAATTAGCATCTATTTAGGTCACGTTTATGAACCATTAAGCTTGAGTTATAGTACGTGAAAATCTGATTAGAACAAAAGTTATTCAGGGTGTTTAGTTTTTTTGTGCATTGTTCAAATAACTAATAATGAACAAAAAGACTGAGTAAAGTAATAGCAATTACAGAAGCTTGCAATAAAAAGAATTATTAGAAACCAATAGCTGATTTGAACAGATTTTTGGATGCTGATTTCAGGAAAAATATTTTTAAAAAAACATTCTATCACGTACCATTTTTTCTGAAATTGAAAATTTTGATTTTCATAGTCACCAATCCTTTGAATTGTAATCTAAAGAGAGGGATAAATGTTTAATGCCACAAGTCGTCACTACCAGCTAAAATGTGAGGTATTTAGTCTGGTGTAGGATGAAAATAATTTAAAACAAGTAATAACAAGCGCAGTTTTTTTTCCTTAATGGATTTTAGTACAATATGGCTTTTATTCAAGGGAAGAAACTGAAATATTCCTACCTAGACAAATGAGATATTATTTCTAACGTATTTTATTAATCTGAATTTAATAAAATCAGTCCCAAGTAAATAGAACTAAAAGTTTAAAAGTTATTAATGGTTCACGCATAAAAAGTACAATCATTTTACTCAAGAAAAAAATATATATTTTGTACTGACTGACTGATAAATTTTTACAGGTCTAAGATTGCCATCCAGTTTTTATGTGCTCTTTCATGCTAGTACAATAAAATCAAAACTAAATTGATAAAACTAACAGTTGAAAATAATACTGAGATTTAGGTTTAAAAATTATATTTCTGAATTTATATCAGTCTAAGAATAAAACCCTTATAGCTTTTAAACTATTAGTTCCATTGAACAACATATTTTTTTAAATTGGATTTATCAAGAAAATATGGAGAGACAATGCTTGTCTATATAGCAATGTACTTGTCTATATAGCAAATGTCAGATGCGTAATAAGGTACAAATTCTAAAAAAAATAATTTTAGTACATAAAACCTTAATAACTTTTAAACTATTAGTCCTATTAATTTTACACTTTATACATAAAAAAAAGGATTAATTAATATTATGGCATATTATGTACAGATCCTCAACAATAGTTAGCAGGAAAAAAAATTCACAATTTCGTAGAACAATAGCAACAGACTTTTACAAAGTTCGTAGAATACAAAGTCATATTACAACAGAGCATCTCAGTTGAAACAAAGTTCATTGGAATACATACATTGTTCGTTTAATAATTAAATACGCTGGGGACACAAATCCTTAATTTGTTATGTTGTAGCACAGTTGTCAAAGAATGCCTATAATACAATACAAATAAGACTACAAATGTTTTTCAATCTTTTCTTTCAGAATGCTATCAGACAGTGAAGATGTGTGCTTCTCAGATCGGTTATTTTGAGTTCAAATTTGTCAGGTAGAATGTCAGTTGATCATCCAAACTTATTCAGACCTCCGCCAGCAGGGTTCCAGCACAAGTGACTAATCCTCAACTACTGGTTTGCTTGCGAAAGGAAGAAAAGGGTGAGAGTTGAACACCAGGCAATATAGACAAAAAATATATGTTAATTTCTTATTTTATGTTTAAGGTTATAGCACTGCCCCCTGATGAACCACTGCATGAGCACCAGAAGAGGTATGAAAAGAACCCAATGAAAACAAACATTAAATTTTGACCAGTACCATCAGTCAAGCAATGCTTTTGAGCTTGTAGATAGACGGATGTTACAGACTGAGAAAATGGATGCCATATTTGAAATCAATTCACTGAACAATATGAAAATCAGTCATTAAATTGCAATTTCTAATTAATAACTCAAATTTTGCAGGACTGGGAATTTTAATATCAATTATATGTTTGTAAGCGTTTTGCTTACATTTTGTTAAACATCACTACGAATCAATGATTTGGTTAACAATTTAGTCTTTTTCTTGGTCAGAATGTATTTTTTAAATGATAAAATGAGTTATTTTAATGAATCACAGAAGATGAATAAAAAAATTTGGTGAATGAATAGCTATCTCAAAAGCAATGCAAGTTTAAAATGCAGCCATATGCATGCATATAAAGAGAGACCTATGAAGAGATGGCACAAGGCAAAAATCTAAAGAAACTGAAGCAGATTAGTATACTAGGCAAAGTCAAATAGCATACGAGTGAAAACTCATAGCAAATTAAAATGGAGGAACAGGAAAACATGAAGCTTTGTTATTAACTGGGTCAATAGCCCTAAAAGCAGGACAGATACCAGAAGAAGAAAATACATTTAAAATGATTTAAATGTTTTAGGGAAAGAAAGGAAATTATATTAACCATGTTTGTTTTGACTCAACTAATGTGGTAACTGGAATATGAATAAATTCCAATTAAAAATAAGCAACGACAAACTATTCACAAAGATTTAAATAGGTGAGAGTTTTGTTCCATACTTTGATTAATCCCAAAAAGGCCTAAACAGAAGCATTCCTACAACATTATTGAAGATGTCAAAAGTGTATTATGGATGACTGATACTTTGAGAGTGAATAAAGGTATTTTGTTTCCAAGTTTGTTTTTGTTTTACATTGAAATTTTTAGTAATATTTTTCAAATAAAACACACATCAAAAGCCTATCAAGCAAGTTTACCTTTTTATATTTTTTTAAACTACATACTAATATAATTTCATATTGGAAAAAACATGTAATCATATTGTATTCAAGGATTATGATTGTACCATTATGTTCTTTTTATAACTAATAGAAAACATTATTGTTTCTAATTAAAATTTATATATACATCAAATTAAAAGTTCATAGATAAAAAGAAATAAACATGCCTATTTCAAGTATTCTTTCACTATATCTTTGACTCTGCCATTCTTTAATTTGTTCCCTCTCCATATACTGTAAGCGCCTTTCTTGAAATCCAACTCGAATGATGCTCTAAAAGCAGAAATTAGATGCTTATTATATGAGTATTCAATCCTACCAAATTTTTTTTAAAAGCATTTAAAATAATAAAGAAGATAAAGTATAACTCCAGCTTTCTAACACCACTATATAATACAAAATAATCTTCTTTTTTGCTTCATGAACAAAAATTAAAAGAATATATAAAAGGGCATAGAGAAAAATTTCTGTGTTTTAAGTTTGTGCAGCACTACCTAAATTTTCAGAAAACTAATAGAATGTTGTGACATAGTGTTTTATATTCACCTCCATTCTTAGCACTATATTAGTTTAAAGTCGAGGTAAAAATTAGGTAGTATAATTCCAGAGAAAAGTTTGGGTCTGTTTCTCATTTTGTGCCAATCTTTTTAAGTTTTGCCTAAGTTGAGACCCAATTAATAAATTTGTTTAAGAAACCTACTATAGCACAGAAATGCAAACTCTCAGATCATATATATATATACATATATATTTATTTGTAAAATACTTTAAAACTACACATAGATGTTAATTATTCATTATATATTTTTACTATCTTCATATTTCTTTTAAAAATTTTATAATATTTTGTTATGTTGTAATAAGTATTCCATACACTTGCATTTGATTTTTATGCATGGATGTCTTCAATAAAATTTCAAATTTGAAAAGAAAAAAAAAGGAACTGTGGAGGGACAAATATTCTTACAGGCTACCAGAAAGTTTTGTGTGCTACCAACATTTTTCAAACTCTTAGAGCCCTCATAATAAGAATATTACTTTCCTATTTTGAGGTCATAATTAGCTTTTTACCTTAAAAATGACACTTTTATCAAGAGACTGGGAACCCGTTTTCCTTATTTTCACTTCATATGGCTGACCTGAAATAAATAAATTTACATAGTTCTTCAGGCAAAAATAATTAAAATAATAGAATAGGAAAAAAGCCTTTAAATCTTAAATTATTACACTCAAACACAGTTTACGATTTATTTCTCACATTTAATTACAGTTTGAAATAGCTGGAGACTCATATATTATTTTTAAAAAAACCATTACACTCTTCAAAAAAAAAAAATAATAAAAAAAAGAAGATAAGCTTCTTTAATTTTTCACCCTGTTCCTAAATTTTAAAGTGCAGCTAAAAATAAGAAAATGGAAATAATTGCAAAAAGAACAACAACAAACTAAATAAAGAAGAATTTTGAAGGAGTGTAACCTATGCACAGACTTACCACTTGACAGTTTTGTTCAAAAAATAAATTTATATTTACTTTTTTTCGGTAAATTATGAATTCTATATAATACTTGATGGTTTTTGCACTTTTTTCCTTACTATTGTAACTCAAAACATAATTGACTATAGTCAATAATGTTTTGAGTTACAATAATTTACTAAATTCTTCTGATTATTTTTAAATGATAAAATACAGCATAACTATGTTCCTACTTTATTAAAAATTTCATGTTCCAATTAAAAATTTGTATTTCCACTGAACTTTTTTTATTTTTTTACTAATTAGTAAATTATAGCAGTGCATTTTTCTTTTTCTTTACCTTCCACCTCTTGTTCACTGATATGCATGTGCAATGCATTTATCCCTCATAAATGAGATTCTTTTCACCTTTTAAAGATCTTCAAGGTTAAGGAAAAAATATTAAAGTTTTCTTCCAAGTTAAATACATGGAGAGAAAAATATCCCTCCCAACCTTCCCTCTACTCAACTTCAAGGATGACTAAAATCCTTGAAGCTTCTTGATCCTTGAGGTTATATTGATGCTCCTTGTCACTAATGTTGATCATTGAGATTTTACGGTTCTATACTGTAGTAATATTGAGTGACATGAATTTGCAACAGCCTTCAAAAAACTATGAAAGTCAAAATCTATAGTTGATCTATTAAATTTTGATTACTCTAACTCTTTTATTGCCAAATTGAAAAGGTGGTAACAGGAGCTTTAGTGAAATTATTTTTCATATTCTTTAACTTAAACATTATTTTAAATTTATCAAGTTCCACAACACAATATAAAGATTTTTAAAAAAAGACAAAAATTAGAGTTTGAAAGAACAAAAAGAAAATGCAATTAGATAAAAATCATTGGTAAGTATCAGAGTTTTTACCTTGATTTAAATATGTTAATGTTTCTTCATTGATTTTAGTAGAGATAGCTGTTGGAGCTAGTAGAACACAATGAAAAGGAGACATGACAACTTGTGACAGAAAGGTATTTATTACAGATCCTGAAGAATAAAAATGACGTTGCTCTGGTGCACTTTGTTGGCGGTATCTGATAATAATTAAAAGAAGCAAAGTAATTAAAAGATTATTTTATATCAATGATTAGATTTAAAGACAAACAACTAATAAAAAAATAAAAGTATATGATAATAAAACTAAATTTTATTAAATATTGTCTTATGGATAGCAATTTTTGCGCATATTACTTTTTAGGAAACTTTTCTTCAGGTCTTCTGTTCATACAATGCATTATGATTTCTTCTTGAAAAGTAAAAATAATTTGCCTATAAGCATGGAATTTATTACTGGGTATTTTGGAAACACTTTCTTTCATCTTGACTTTTTAGATTATTTTTTGTATTATTTTCGAGCTTCTACACTGCATCTGGTATTAGTTAGATGTAATTTTTATGCTTAAGTCAATTCAAAATGCTGCAAATTGGCATATTCAGTAGGAATTTCACAATATTTCCTGAGTTAATATTTGTTAAGTATCCATCTTTATAAACATACTTTATCGAACACTCAAATAATGATAGAAAGCTTGCATAAAAAATTTTAGTACCAAAATGGGAAATGTAAAAAATTTTAACTTGTTAAAAGCGATTAACATTTCAAAAGTTAACAAGCTTATAAAATTTCAGGAAAACCTCAGTGGAATCAACTTTTAAATTCCCTGCCATAAAAATTTACAAATTTGTATAGAAAACAAAACTTACTTTATTCTGCTATTATACTATATATTTTTTTTAATATATTAATCATAATATATAATAAAATCATCAAATAATGTATAATTTGTTATTGAATATTATTTTATTAATTATTTATTCCTTGAAATTATTAAAAGGCTGTCAAGGAAATAAAAAAGAAGAATTAATTAATTATTTATATCCACAGGTTTCAATAAAAAAACATCAAACTTTGTTCAAGTACTCAAATAATTGAACCAACTGTAAAGTTGTGATATTCTGCATGAATTTAAAACATTTGGAATTTTGTGTAATTTTTACATTTCAGTATCTGTTGCATACTTTTCATAAAAAGTTTTTTTTTTTTTTTTTTTTTTTTTTTTGCAAATTTTATTACAAAAATAATTTTTATTAAACTGTTTATATCTATTTTTCTGGAAAGCAATTTAATTTAAAAGTCTTGATAAGCCAATAGATTAGGAACATAAAAATCACATTATTTGAAATACACACTATTGAATATATATGGGATCCACAACCTTTTTAAATGAAGGTCCACTTGTACAGTAGGTTTATCAATGAAGGGCCACATGCCCAAGTATTTAGACATGTTTAGAGCAATTATGATAATTTTCATATAAACATTGATCTTTTAGACACAATTTTTTTTATAAAATAACTAAGTGATATATTTGCCTAAAATTAAATTCTTTTAAATATTAAATTCATTCAAAACTGAAAGATACAAAACTATTACGTTAAAAAAAGGAGAAAAGAAATTTCCTTCTTATCGAAAAATAGATTCATCAGAAATATATATAAATATATATATATATTAAAATGGCAAAAAAGTAATGTTTTTTATCACATCAAGTGACACAAAAGTTTATTTTAAATTAAATTAATTTTAATGTTCCTGAATGAAAATAAAAAATAAAATAAAAAATTACTGAGCAATGTAAATGCAAACTAAATATTTTAATTAAAGAAATTTTATGCAGCCTAAAATTTTTTTAAAATAAAGCAAATGCAATATAGCTCAAAATAAGATTCAACATTCAGTTTGGATTTAGTTGTTTAATTCAATATATTTTTAACTTAACATTCATATTTAATGAATTATTAGAGATTTTATCAATTTTAAATCTTAAATGGTTTAAATACTTTTTTTTAACTACAAAAAAAATTAAAAACAAAGTTTTAAAAAAAACAGTAACCAGTTTAAATATCCCCATTCGAATTTTGCGTGTTGCAATAATATTGTATTAAAAATTTTGAGATTTAAAACAAAACATGTGGAAATGAGTAGCAATAAATATTTTTAAAAAAATCAGAAAATAACTTAGATCGATGATGATAAGATTAATGATCGCCACAAATAAAGCACCTCAAAAGTGATAATTAAAATGTGCAATTCAAAATTTGCAAGTCTTAATAACACCATATCAAAAACATTCACATTTTCAATAAACAGTGGAAAAGCATAGAAATAACTGCTAAAAGAACAGTAAAAAAATCCCCTTGATTTGAGATGAAATTGGCGCAAAAATATACACATGTTTCAATTCCAAATTCAAATATCATATTGAAAAATATCAAGATATTTAAAACTATATGGAAATGTGTAGCAATAAGTGGTAAAAAATGATAGAAAAATATCTTGGCTTTGTGATAAAATATACATTTTTAAAGTACATCAAAAGTGATTACTATTAGAATGCACTATTAATTACAAATAATTGCACTATTAATTAAAATAGCAAATCATTATAACATCTTATTAAAAACAGTGGTATTTAACAAAACATATGGAAATCTGATAATAACTGCTGAACACATGATCAAAAAGTCACTTTGATTAATAATAAAATGGGCATGAATAATGAGCTTAAAAAGTTACTATTAAAATTCAAATTTCATGCATTGTAATTATGTAATATTGAAAATATTGGAATTTTTTAAATTTAGAAAATTTGCAGCAATAACCACTGAAAAAAGCAATAGAAAAACTACATTAATTTAAATTGCGTATATCAAAAACTTAAATGCATAATTCAAACTTTCTGATTTATTTTCCTCCCAAAAAATTCAAATAATATTTTTTATTATATTCAGCTGCTGCCATGGGTTGTTGAAAGCTGGCAGGCCACAGGTAGTACACCCTTAGAATATGTTATCTATACATATTGACCAGTGATAGAAATTAAGAAATTCTAGCTGCTGGTCCTAAGGATCAGTAACAAAAATATTTCACTAGTCCTTAAATATTTTATCTGGTCTATTCGCATGTTCCTAATAGATTTTTTAAAAAATGCTTACAAGTTTATAAAACAAACTATGTTTTACAATACAATTCAATTTGTACAAATAGCAATAGTTTTAAAAAATGCAATTTTTATAAATATAATGCAAATTAAGCTTTATATAAATTGCAAATTAGAGGGGTTTGAGGTTTCAGCCACACACTTGAAATTTTTCTTGTATTTAGTTTACAAAAATGAAACACGTAATGAAAATTAAATAGTTTTGGAAAGATTTGTTCCTCAATTTATTTTTAACAGTTAAATCCTAACTATATTTCCTAGTTAAAATAAGGTTCTACTCAGTAAAAATTTTACTTTTCTGAAACCTTAAATATTCGCAATATTTTTAAATGCACTACTTTTATTACCTTTATCTGAACATTAAACCTTTAAATGATTAAACTATCATCTAAATTTTGTTCTCATTAAAATATTAATGTGATATTTATAATAGACACATTTCAAAATGCATGTCTTAAATTTTTTTAAGATTTAAATAACATTCAAATTTTGAATTCTTCAAAGATCATAAAGTTTTCATTTTATCATTCATTTTCTTCTTTAGTACAATTTAATGAAATCAAATTCTTAAACTTTAATTTCATCAATCAGGTGAAATCAAATTGTTCTAAAGAAAAAAATTTACAACAATTAAACAAAGTAAATTATAAATTTAATGTCTATGTGTACAGCTTAACGAATACAAATTTGAAATAATTTTGTTACTTGCATGTATTTGTAAAAGAAATATAGTGTTAATTTAACTAAAAACCTGTAATACCATTTAAATAAATTTGTTTTTACATCATATCCATTTGAACAAATGAAATTATCATTCTTTTGATGTGTTCAATTTTTATAACAATTATAGATATGTTTCTAACAATATCATCGAAAATAATCTAAAGAAGCTCTATTTTAACTTTACAAAACATATATCATGAAAAGAAACTTAACTTAGAGCTAACAATATTCAAGCACAAGTCACAATTAGTTTTGTAAATTGAAAAAGAAATGCAGTACAAGCAATTTGTTACCCAATTTTATTAATTCAAATAATTTTGTTAAGTTCAGTTGCATTAAAGTTAAATGCCATAGAGAATTTAAAAATAAAAGCCTTCACTTAATTTTCATATTTATCTATTTTAAATAAATAAATTGATAAACTAATTAAATTTTAATATTAAACAGTTATATACAAAATATATGGAATATGCATTGTACTCAATAATATTCAAAATATGGTCATTAAAAACATGGATCCTTAATTGTGGTTATATGCAGACATTTTTGGTAGCATGTGTGTGCAAGTTACTACATTTTTTATAAGGATAAAATATACCTGGTTTGTAAATTTTCTGTGCGCTCCATTTCTTCTTTATTGAAGCAGATTCGCTTAACACTGCAATCAATATCAGTTAACTGAGAGTATCTGATTCTTTTACCATGCACAACACTGCATTCAATTTGGCACTTCTCAGAATTCCTGCAATGAATAAAACTCCTCTTATATTGAATTTGTGAAAAAACTAGGGATTGAAATTATGCTTCAAATATCATGTAAACTACTCGCCTTTATTTCACAGAAATCAAAAAAGATATTTTACCTTTAAGCAAAGTCACCCCTTTTTGCTTACCATTTTTTTATTGTGCTTAGCATAAACCACTTTCCATCACAATTTATTTCATTTCAATACTGTTTTTAAAAACATCTCTAAACTCGTAAATTTTATAACTGGATTTAGAATAACAATAGGAAAAAAACAACATTTGATAAAAACCTAAATAAATCAAAGGATAATTCTGCATCTTTAAAAATTTTACGTAAGCTTTAATTTAATTCTCTGAAAAATGAAAATGAGGCTCAGATTGAGAAAATTATTTATGGTAAGCAGGTGGGGAAAAAAAGACTTTTTCTAAACTGTTTCTAAAGTTTAAAAATTTTAAGTTAAAAAATAAATAATCTAGAGAAATATAACTAAAGCTAACCAGAAAATTGCAGGTCTTTATTGAAACAAAGAAAAATAATGATTCTCAAATGTTTCATGCCTCATATTTTCACAAAAACTTCCACAGATATAAAGAGTGGTCAATATAATAGTTCATGCAGTGAGAACAGTCTTAATAAATTGTTGATTGGTGGCAAGTTAACTTTGTTTAAACATAATTAACGAATGATGAGTTAACTTCGTTATTGCACTTGCAGTGATGAGTTAACTCTTCTTCAGTTAACATCCTTTCAGCTATATTTAGAATGTTTTACTTTGCTTACAACTCAATTGCAAAATAATAGCCAATGATAAGACATAGCTGCTCTGTAAAATTACTGGTCAACAAATTATCAATACAATATGCCATTTTCTGTAATTTCACACTCCAAAAGAGTTTAGGCTTTTTTTAATCGCAATGATTAGATGTATTCAACACATTTTCTTAGACATAAGCAGGTAGAAAAAAGCATTTTTTGCCACAGTAAATGTACAAATATTTTTCTTTTAAAAAATATATATTTACAATACAAAACTTTAAAACATTATTATTTCACTTAAATGAATTCTTAAATTCAAAAAGATTTCTATTTACCCATAACTCATTTCTTCTTTCCTTAAATTTATCTCAGGCACAGCAAATACAGATGAGCTTAAATAAAGAGAAAGCTTAAATCAAATTCCATGTATTACAAATACCAAAAATTAAAAGGCAACTACAGTGGAAAGTCCCATATCCATATTTATGAACAATAGTTCTTTAAAGTAAACAAACATCAAAACATTCTAATTTTAAAAAAATGACAAATTAGTAATTAATGTCAATTTAAATCAATCCAGGTGGTCTGTGTGGTTGCATTATTTTTGTAGCTTTTGTTACAGATTTTCACACCAGTTTTAAAATTCGATATTTTAATATGCCATCATAACATATAGCGAATTCATTCACACATTTCAGTTAGTAATTCCTTGATCCACTTGATTTGCAAGGATTTCAAAGTGAATCCATGTAGTTATTAAAATGGATTTTCACTTGGTTTTAACAATCTCAATGTCCTAATATGATATTATTTAATTCAGCAAACTTCGAATCACGCATTTTGCACTCAATTATTGATTATTCACCCGAAATTTCAAGTGGATTTACGATTGCATTTTTGTCAGTTATTGCTATGGATTTCCATCGTTTTTAGTGCTACATTATCCTACACTGGACATTTTGAATCACACATTTACTGAATTACTTTTTGATGCATTCGATTTGTGATGATTTCATATTGTCCACATGGTTTTGCCAATTACTTTTTCAATAGTTTGAGATTTCCACATAGTTTTTAAAATTTTGATTTGATTTTCAATGAACAAAAATAAAAAAATTTGCTCACTGAACTATTCATTTATGACCCAAATTAAATCGTATTGTTTTATTTAGTTCATTATTAGAAAGATTAAAAATATATGTATATTAGAAAACATTTGATAAAAAAATATAACTATTTATAAATAGTTTTTTTTTTTTTTTCTTTTTTGGTCATGAAAATTATTAAATGAAAAAAAGCAACCAGTAACAGTTTACTATTGAAAAATAAATGCAAAAATAAGGAAACTCACAACAAATGATAAAATCAAAAGTAATTGTTATATTTAATAATAGTTAATTCTATAAAGAAAAACTATAAGAACAAGTGCAAATATAAACAAGTGAATTATTTAATTAGAATTTTACAAGATTTTAAAATACAATGATAAAATGAGAACCTTGCGGTATTTGTAGGAAAATCCATTTCCATTTCAGATAGACTGCGATCAAACTCAACAGATAAAACATCGTGCATTTCATCTGGAACACACCACTGATTTGTAGATGCCATTTTTTCTACAAATGAAACCAAAGAAAAAATTATAAAAAGATTTAAAAGCTGAATACAATGCAATCTTATAACTTATTATAATATTATTAAATTCTTGCCACAAAAAAAGCGAAACAAATGCATGCATACATTCTGTATAATTAACTACAAAATGGTTCACAAGTTTAATGATACTTTTGCTCTTTCTAACTAAAATATTATTTATTAGCCTCTAATATGTATTTATATAAGTCATAGGCAAAATTGGAAAATCTGGCTCCTTGCAAACTGCTACCAAAATTTTAGACTATGCCTACAAGACCCACTGCAATAAGCCTAACCAGTCCATAATTTGTAAAACCCATAATCCCAATTAGCCTCCAACAATATATCTATATACATATCTATATATCTATGTACACTATATTATAAAGGCATTTTATTTTATTTTATAACCGTCGTTGAACAGCCGACCCAACTTAATGGGTTTACGGCTACTAATGCTCAACTCCGTAGCCTTGTAATTTTGAACCCAATCCGGAAGACAAGGGAACTCCTGGATCGAGTATTGGGAGAAATTTGCCTTCGTGGAGGACTTTTTGATGGAGCTAACCCGCATTTGCGTTACATGGAGAGGAAGACCACGAGAACCTCCCACGGTTAGCCTGACGGCAAGGGGACTCTAACCCATGATCCGTCTACCACTGAGGATATTTCACGTCAGCACTGTGGTCAGTGCAAGCCGGATGTGGAATTCGTATCGACTGGGATTCGAACCCGGTTCGCCTCATTGGAAGGCGAACGCTCTATCCCCTCTGTATAGCGTATATACACATATATCTATATAAACTATACAGTCAATGACTTTCCGTATAACCCTTCCATTATAATGACCAATGCATAATGATCCGTATGCTATTTCATAGACAATGTTATTTTACAGCTCATTAGAACATCCAAACTGGACTGTTTGTTTCAATATAGTGACCAAAATGTTTTTCTCTTTTTTTCAATTCTAAGAAAATCACTTAAAAACAGATGTTAAACATTTTTGCATTTTCACAACTAGCGTTTTTCTATTGGCAATATATCAATGGATAGCAAAAGTTTCCAGAAAATAATATAAACCACTATTTGTTTTGATGTTACCACTCAATAAATGTTTAACTTCTTGAATTCTCTATGAATGAAGAAAGAGTGACAGGACCATTTATCCAAGGCCTAATCTGCAGTCAAACAAAATGGAGAAATATAGATTACTTTTTATTATAGATACCTGCACTCTACATTGCATCCTCGTGAGGAAATTAGAGTCTCTTATTTTTACATTTACAAAGGTTATGAATGCATATAACATTCTTTAGGCACAGACCGTGTCAACTGTACAGATTTGAATCAATCATAAAATAACACATTAACAAAATAAAAAGAAGGATGACACAAAATGCATAAAAAATCTTAATCAAAACTAAATTAAGACTCAGGATGAAAAAATAGCCTGTCAGAGCTAAGACCATTTAACCTGTATATTATTCAATCATAAAATAATGCACATACATTACTGAAGAAGAATGCTAAAAATAACTATTCAAATTGCACATTAGTATGTGAACATCTAATCATTAGATCAAATGTTATTGAGGCTGACACTTTTCTTTTATCTACTCTACAAAACTAATTTTTACTAGAAATTAACACTAAAATACCTTTACTTGCTGTATACAGTGTGTTTCATAACAACTACTTTTTAACATATGTAATTAAAGTTCTTGTTAAAAATAAGATTAAAAAAATTATGAACATTAGAGGTTACTAAAAGCATTTTAGAAGAAAAAAAAATTAAATTCTTAGTAATTATTGTTGAGGTCAGGAAGAGCAAAGAAGGGATTGAAAATATCAAAAACTAGTTTATTTGTCTAGTTAGACTAAAACCTGTTCGCCCTTCATTAGAAGCAGAGTTTTAAGTTTCATTTTCAAATTAACCAATTTTAGGTTATTTTAATTTCTCTCTTGCCTACCTTGATAGAGGTTGGTCAGAGTTTGAAAACTTGATTTTACTCTTTCTCAAATAAATAATTTGTAACCTTTGGTGAGCATATTATTTTACTTCATATTTACAAGGATTCTAAAAACATAAAATATTTGTGGCAATAATCGAACACCTTGTAAATGATTAAGTCATTTTTCATTTTCTTTAGTTTTAAACTCAATCAAAAATTTATATACTTAATCTATACCTAGTTTGTGAAAAGCAAGACGAATTTCAAATTCTTCCCACACAACACAACTACGGCAGGCAGACAAATGAGATTCTTGACGTTATTCTCGATCCTTCAAAGTTTTCTCTCGCCATCACAAAAGGAAACTACAAATGTAAAAATAAAGCACCTTAAAAAACATTTCTATAAAAAAAAATTACTTTTTACAAAAAAAAACAATTAGTTTATGTATTTAAAACATATTAATTAATTTAGAGCAGGTAATATAAAGTCAGACTTGAAAACATAATTTTATGAATTCAATCAGCCTTTAAACAATAAACAGTCTGAAAGACCTTATAATTTAGTTTGGAAACCAGTCACTTTATGTTATTTTTACCAAATATGATTTTTCTATGGTATTTAAGTACATTGTTGTTAAATTTAAAAATTGTCTAAAATTTTAAACAGTGTCAAAGTTTAAATTAAAGAAATAATAAAAGAATCAATGAAACATATACTGCAAAACAAATTGACTATGTAATTTAACATATTACATGAGCTAAGTAATAATTAAAAAGGTTACGAACAACTTATTTCTGCACGCAAATCAAACTTGTGAAAAAAAGTTTCTTTTGTAGAAACTCGAAGGTGCCTTCAAAATTGGCAAAACTGAATGTATTTTTTTATGATTTCACTTAACGTGACATGTTGGCGGTAATTATTAAATAGTACTAATGCTATTTATTTAACTTACTGAATTTTTAAAGATACAATTTGTGATAAAGAAAAACAAGAAAATCTATTAATAAAACAAACATTGCAAACAAAAATAAGACTAGACTTATCGGAGCTGTATCAAAATTTCATTATCTATTGAACTTTTAATTCAATTCATTTTTTTCGAATAGCTAATCCAAAAATTTTATATTCTGTTGAATGAAAACTGCTTATTATTTATTCATTTTTTTTTTTTTTTTTTGTCTAATACTGACAAGGGAAATACATATCTGTAAAATTCTTATGATGTAAACTGAAACAAGACCAAACTTAAAGAGTTTAGTTGAAATCATAGGATGGGGTAAAAAATTACCTGTAACTGTGATCCCCCTTAGGTACAGATAGGATCCTTCAAAATTTGAGTTTATTTAATATTATAATTTAAAAAAAAAAAAACAATATAAAAAACATGCAGTTTTGAAAGGTTATGACATCTACATCGTAATTTAGAAGTTGTTGGTTCCATCCCAGCTGATGGCATATTTTAATATATTTTTTAATGCTGAAAAATGTTATTTCTTTCAGTTATTTTAAATATGTATATTAAAAAATTATTTATCAATATTTTAGTGAGAAATTTTCAGTTTAAACTGAAAAATGTAAATTTTATCTTGAATTAGAATACATAATTTTTTCTAAATATTTATTTACAATTTTTTGATGTCTAAAAAATGTTTTATTAAGAAATAAGTTTTCTTCTTCAAAATTAATTATTTTTTCTCTTTAATTGAACTAAATAAAAATTAAAGAAAAAACATTTATAAATTTAGGAAAGTACTTAAATTTTTTTTAAACAAAAAAAGTTTTATTTTTATTTAAAAGAATAAATATTTGAAGTGTAAATTTCTATTGAAGCAAAATTGTGAAAAATTTGAAGAATCTTTTTAATTTTTTATTATTATTTCAGGAAGAATTTTTGACTTTAAAAGCAATTTAGTCTCTCAATACTTAACACATTTACAGGGTGCGTAGCCAAATCTTTCAATAAAAAATAATCACCTTTTAAATACTTTTTAAGCACTCAAAAAATATTTTTAAACACTATATAAATTGATAAAATGCAAAATAATTTTCAAAGACTTTACATGATCATGATAAAATAACT
This sequence comes from Parasteatoda lunata, assembly GCA_949128135.1. NCBI lineage: Eukaryota > Metazoa > Arthropoda > Arachnida > Araneae > Theridiidae > Parasteatoda > Parasteatoda lunata. The sequence goes on from OX421980.1 coordinate 74,551,182, forward strand.
AAAATTTGACAAAGATCTCTTTTCTTGATTATATTAGCCATTAAAAAATGATCAAGAGATTTTTCGATTCAATTTCAATGGGTGGAAAATGAAGCTTGAAATTGAGAATATCCAGCAAAATGCAGCAGAGTTGCACATGAGAGTGCAAGAATCTCACCGAACCCAGTGCACTAGACACACATGCGGACTCGACTCGCAAGTATTTCAACAAACCTGTAAAATGATTGGCGCTTGCATATGCCATGGACTGAAGGCACACTGAAATTGATTGTGGTTGAATCAATTCTGAAAACGTTGAATAGAAAAATATGAAAAGCAAGTTTTTACATAATACGTGGCATCCCTTTCATAAATCTCATTTTCAAAAAAGGAAAATTAAGCACTTTTTAAAAACACCCATTAAAAAAAGCACCTTTAAGGGCTTTTAAAACACGAAAATCAAAAATAAGCACCTTTAAGCACTTTTTTAAAACGCTATGCACAGTGATTTAATAAAAACTCTGATTTAACAAACGAAAGAGAACATCATAAAAGAAAAACAGGCCCATCGCCAAATGGGGGGAACTAGGGTGTTACACCCCAACAGCAATTTTGCTCAGTTAGCAAATTTCTTTTTTTAGAACTAGTTATATGTGTAACAAACAGTTCCAAATTACATAGCCAAATTCCGGACAAGTCTTAGAACTCCGCACAGTCAAAATGCCAACACATCCAAAACACTGACTCAGGTTAAACCCAAAATAAGTAAAATATCGACAAGCTGCTGTTTTGTTTCTGTTGGGATTTTTACTTTAATAGATTTCAGCAATTTTAATCCATGTCGAATTCATCCAGGTGGCAATTTTGTAAGAGGCCAAACTAGGCAAATCTTGATGTATGATTTGCGTTTTCCGATTAATGTATTTTTAGGAAAGCTATTAAGCTGTGATAGTTCCAAGATAAGACAGCCGACCAAATTATTGACGTACTAAAACCTCAACTCTGTAGAGATTCCAATGCTGTTGGATATTTTAAATGTATTAAGGCTTTGGCTTGGATTCATTTCAGCAATTTTGGGATTTTATCCAGTTTACAATTTTGTCACTGATTAGACTAGATAAACTTTGGTATACCATAAGTGTTTTCAGATCAATGTCCTTCTTCGAAAGCTACAGAGATGTAACAATTCTAAGGCAAAACAACTAACCAAATTATTGGCAAGCAAAAATCCAAACGCTGTCATATATTTTAAATGTATAAAGATTTCGGTTCAGAAAGATTACACCAATTTCGGGATTTTATATGGGTTGTAATTTTGTTCTAGACCCAGCTCAACATATCTTTTTGTACAATGTGTTTATCAATCAATGTCCTTCTCTGAAAACTACCAAGTTGTGATAATTTCTGGGACTGACCAAATTATTAACAAGCTAAAATCCTGACTACACCAAAATCCAAACGTTGTCAGATATTTTAAATGTATTGAAATTTTGGTTTCGAGTCCAATTTCAACAATTTTGAGATTTCATCAGGTCACAATTTCCTCCCAAATCAGACTCTGCATACATTTTTGTACGATGTATGTTTTTCAATTAATGTCCTTCTCCGAAAGCTATCAAGCTTGTGATCTGTGATAATTCCAAGGCAATATGGCCGATCAAATTATTGACAGGCTAAAATACGGACTCTGACAAACTCCTGGTGCTGGCATGTAGTTCAAATGTATTGAGCTTTTCGCTTTGATAGATTTTAGCATGGTCAAGATTTCATCTATACATTGAGATTTTGTCCAGAAGCAGATTCAGCAAATCTGAGTGCGCCATGCGCGTTTTCGATTCATGTTTTTCTTTCTAGAGTTACACAGCTGTAATAATTCAAACTAGATCCTGAGGAGCCAAAACAGTTGAATAATGGCAGTTCAACAAGATTTTTTTACCTATTTTTTCTGTGAATAAACTGACAGAAAAGAAAAAACTGAATCCTTAAACAAGTGATGGGGTATCCTTTGTTATATACACTTATCATTTTTGTTTACAGTTTAGAATTAGTTCTGCATTTTTGCCATCTATTCCTCTTCATTGTTTAGAAAAGTTGCTTTAGTTATTTTGTTCCATTGGATCCCTTCGTTTTTCATCCACCTGCAGGCAAAAGGCACTTATCTTTTTCTCTCACCGCACCCTGAACTTTTCCAAGGAAATCCAACTCTTGAGTTGACCAAAGGTTTCTGCAAGGGAGGCCTGAAATTTTTTTATTGATCTGATGCTCTTCTTCTATCATTGAGAGAAGATGTGAACAGTTATTTGAGACATTGTTAATTCCTTTTTTTAATACCTAATAAGTATTGTACTGAAAAGTTTTCATCAACATAAAATATTATTTGTTTAGAGATTATATTTTTAAAGATTTATCAAAGTTGCAGCCATTATTACCACCATTGTTCCTCAAGAAAAATTTTGCAATTACTCACCTAACAGAAAAAAACAAATAGATGAAAAAGTATATGAAATTTTGAAAATTTTATAGAGAAATGTCTTAGGAATATTCTAATATGATATTGCTATTGCTGTGGTCTAGCTTGAGATATTTTAAATCAAAATTGAATTTTTCTTCCTTCTTTCATAAAATAATTAAAAGGATCCCTCTTCTTTATTAAAAGTTTATAGATTTGTAAGAAGACGTACAGAATATTAATTTTTGAGTTATTTTATGACAAAGTTTTTTCTACATCCTTTTTTATTTAATTAAACAAAACTATTAGCAGTAGAATTATGCTCTTTTGTAGCCACACACCTTTATATCTAAAGATCAATAATACGCCTTACTTTGTTTCAATTTCTAAAAAATTTTAGAGTAAATAAATTTTAGAACAATTAATTTTGTTCAGTTTAGTTTTCCTTTGAATGAATATCAAACCTCTCGAATATCTTGATTTTTTGCGATACTAATTATGAGTCACTTCTTTGAAGCAGTCGAAAATAGAGAATGGGGATTACAGACTCAAAATTTATATAGTATTTTATGCAATTATACTTGACATCCAATACTTTAGCTGTACAGATTATTGCTATGATGATTTTTTAAGAGCCTCACTAGATACAATTTTCACTATATCATTCTATGAGTACAATTAAACATACCATCATTAAAATATAGTAAGTCATCCAAATACAAAAATTACATCAATAAACTGCCATGACAACTTAGTTAAGAGAGATATTTTCGTATGGTTAAGGAAATATCTAATAAGAATGGTAAGATATTTCGTTTATGCAAACTATAATCACCAAAAGCTAGAGGGAGAGTTTACTTGTGAGGCTACAAGATTAAAACAAAAATAAATAAATAAACTTTGTGATAATATTAAAGCAAGTTCAGATACGGAAATCTCCCCTAGTTAAAACACTATTTATGATTTCTCCCCTAGTTGTGATTTTGCTCTATCTCTGGAAAAGGATTCAAGCCTAACCAATAGCAGATTGATCGATAGCAGCTTACCTGAGAAGTAAGAATGGTAGGTGCTCAATGCTGACCACATTGCCATCATGCCCTTAGTCTCGAAATTGTGAAGCCTTAATCTTCATTACCCTTTAGGCCAGCAACTGGCTGTTGCAAGAGTGCTTTACTTAATATTACCCTATTTCTCCCATACATGGTTGTTCTTGTAAAGTACCCAGAAAATTTATATAGTAAAAACTTATTTCAGCAATGGATTTAGAATTTAATAGCATTTCCTTCATTTTAATATTCACAATCTTCATTTCCAAATGAATAAAAAAAAATGCTTCTTTAATTTATATATAATAATATTATATAATAATATGCACAGACATCAAATGTTTTAATTCACAGTACTTGTTACATTCAGACTGCTGTATTTGCGCTTATTAACCAGTAGTCAATTACTACACTAACAAAATATCAATAATTAAGAAACAATGCAAGGAAAGAACTGAATAGCAAAAAATAACACTGTGGACAGTTCAAATAAATCCTCAAGTCAATGTTACGATGTTTTTTGAGCAAACACTGTTTACAAAAATTCAATCACGCCGCTTGAAAACCGAGCATCAGATGCCAGAAACATAAAGAAAATAAGCCTTTAAAGTGACGTCATAAATATTACTAACCCATTGGAACCGAGTGACGTCATCGAGCGAAACTATTACAAACGGAATTTAATATCACTTTAAAACAATAATAATGATAATAATATCTTCTTTTTAAGTAAGTAGGTTTATTTACGTCGTACTAGAGCTGCACAATGGGCTATTGACGACGGTCTGGGAAACATCCCTGAGGATGCTACAAAGCCAGGCCATCGTAATTTTGAACCTCAGCAGAGGGTATAGTTCCCCTGCTTTGATATCCCGACGACCTGCGTGTGAAGTCGAGCACTTTACGGTAGAACATTTTAACTAGGACCAATACCGTGCACCTTCGGTCCCTACGCAGGCTGCTCAAAGTGGTTACCTTATTCTTACTGACATAAGTCAGTGATGCTTGACTTCGGCGTTCCACTGGGAACCACATGTCTTTACGGTCAGTCCACTGCGGGACTCTTTTAAAGTGATTTTGCTTTTCTTTTTTCATACTAATAGCATGGACTTGAAATTCTTGTTCTAGATAGCCGATGATATACTAAATACGCTAGTAACATATTTCTTATATTATCATAAGTAAAAATTGTGGTTAAATATGAAAATGTGCGGGAAGATCTCAATATACCAATAAATATATTTTTTTGTCAGACGAAGCTAATAATTTTGAATAAAATAACAAAACTGTTAAAAAACAATTCATAAACACTGATTCGGAGGCGATAGAGACAGAAGGCATATACCCACATATCTAGATAAGCGTATATTTCGATTTGAAATTATCACGTTTTATCTAAAAATATTAGTCCATCCCTCATGAAATTTTAAATAAAAAAAAATAAATAAAACTAAAAAAAAACTCAGAGTGTGCTTACTCCCCAGTCCACTGAAAGTACAATATGTTTCATTTTTATTTTCTCTCACAATTCACAACAGATCACCGAAGTCAAGTATCACTGGCAGCAGTCATTGAGCGGAAAGGTGACCATATAGATCAGCCTGCGAAGGGACCGAAGGTGGTCGGTATCGATCCTCGTTAAACTGTTCTACCGTAAAGTACTTGACTTCACACGCAAGTCACTTTATCCGCGCTACCAAAGCGGAGGGGGGGCATCCCTTCTGCAGAGGATAAAAATTGCGATGGCATGTCTTCAGATCCTCCTATCGGATGTTCCCAGACCGTCACCAATAGCCCATTGTGCAACTCTAATACTACTTAAATTAAAGTACAGCTACTACTATTTTCTCCGACAAAATAAAAATTATAAACTTAAATTGCTGCAAAATTAATGAGAAAAGAGAAGCAGAACTGCTTGAGATAAAATATATTGAAACTGTATCAATAATGGTTCTAAAATGCAAAAAGGCCATGATAGCCCAGTTCTTAGAAAATCGGACTTCGGTCTGGAAGAACCGGAGTTTTATTCTCAACTCCGTAAAGACCCACCGAGTACATGCAATATACGTGTTCGTAAAACTTGGGGAATCAGAAGTCCTGTGGTCGGTTGCTGAGAAGTATCATGAGTACAGTGATCAGAAGAAAATTTCCTTCCCTTTCAGATCTATGTAAAAATTGAGAAAGTGGCCTCACATATGAAATCCCCTATGTAGAGAATCAAAATTTAGATGGCATGTTTTCGGATCATCCTCAGAGATGCTTTCCAACCCGTCGCTAATAGCCCATTGTGCAGCTCGAGTGTGACGTCAATAAAATATGTTCTTGCCTACCTAAAATGTGAATTTTTATTTAAATGCAATCGCATTTACTCATCTCATTAAAAATATAGTTGATTTTCATCTTAGTAAGAACATAACATCATTTTTATCTGGCACGCGACTCTACTGTCTATTAGGAAATTTATTTTTTCCCCTTCGTTGAAAAATTTATTTATATATCTGATAGGCAAATCTATTTGTTGTAATTTTTTTCTGATTCAGAAATCAGAAAACACCCTCTGAGTATAGGAAATTCCTTGTACATGAAAAAACTCCTGAGTCAACTTTCGAGACATAGGGGAAACTTAAGCAGCACGGGTACCTAGTTTAAAATAAAATTTTAAAAAAATATCAAATAATTGTGAATTAAAAAATTTAATGTGAATTAAAAAAATCAATAGTGACTTAAGAAAAAAAAATTAAAAATTTGCAAATTCAGCTAGAAATATTTCTATGCACGCATATTCTTAAAAATGAAAACCAAAAGGGTAATATTTTTTAAATTCAAAAACAGAAAATTAAATCAAGCACCCTGTTTTGTACCGGGTACAGAGCAGAACACAAGGTGCTCAGAAAAGTAATTGCAAAAACAGATAAAATCAGAGGAAATGCAGAAAAAAAAATTATTTGCCCTACACTTATGTAATTAAAGCATTAGAGGGCCATCTTCAAAAAGTCTAATTTCTTGAGACCGAGATTGCAAGAAAGTGCAATTAAAATATTTCCATTGAGTATAAAGCGGTTAGTACAATTAGTTTAAACCATGTTTAAACCGAATGAAAAAAAAAAACTTTTTAAATTGCACTTGCAAATTTCAATAAAATTGTAAATTAAATAATTGCAATAAAATATAATAATTGCAATAAAACTGCAATTGCAATAAAATTGCAAACTGACAATAACGGGGCGAAAATATTGATTTGTAACTTAAAGTTTTCTACATATAATTGCACTTAAAATTAATAAGATAAACTGTAGAGCCTAGGTTGTCACAGCTGCAGCTATAAATGCTATTTCTTTTAATATGTTTCAACAATTAAATGATTTTAAGGTCAAGGAATACACTTCAGTTTAACTGCTGTAACGGGTGTAAATATAAGTACTAGTTCAATCATGAATACAGAAATATTTCTCATTGTTCAATCATTTGTGACAAAATTTATAGTTTCAAAGCAACTTTTATCGTCTGGATTTGATATAATATTACGTTTTAAAATCCTAAATAAATATAACTTTGTAATTGACTGTTCAAAATGAATAATTTTTAATAACTCAATTTCTGTATATTTGTTAGAGTATATTAATTTCTAAAGAGATAAATGTAGGTGAGATGTTGTCTGCAGAGCCAAATAATTCTTTGAACAATGTAAAAGATTCCAATTTATACACAGAGCAATATTTTTGATACTAATTAGATATTACCTAGTCTAAAATAAGAAATTAAAGCTACCATCATACGTAGTAAGTAATGTTCATGTGAAAATTAACTTCAACAAGCATTCTTGAGGGGATACTGTATATATCCACAAAAAAAAAAAAAAAAAAAAAAGACAGGTACTACGGATACAAACTATTTTGTTACCTACCCATGCTGTTGCTGAAATATTGGATAATTTAACATGTTTAATTCAAATCTTTAACCCAACATAGAATATTCTCACTTTAAATAAAAACTCAAAAATTAGTAAAATTAGAAAAAAATAGATTATAGTCAAGATAAATATCATTTTAGGAAATAATGAGAATTAAAAATAAAGAAAAAAGAACAACAGCTTTAATTCGGCTCCTTAAAATGAAAATCAAAAGGAAAAACTTCTGACCTTTTACTTTAATTTAAAGCTTTTTTTTTTGTTGTTGCTAATGAGATAAATAAGTTAGGATATTGCTCTTTGTGATTCAGTATCTCATTAAATTAACAGATGACATTCCAGTGTACCAAAAGCCTCACCATGTGTCTTATCTAAAAGATGAAATGAGATGACAGCTAAATAAATTGTTGGATGCTGGCATTTTACAACCCTTAACATCTAGCTATGCAACACCTGCACTCTTTATCAGAAAGGCGGACAGCTCAAATCAATTAGTAGCTGATATAAGAAAACTTACTACTAAAACAATATCCGGTTCATTTTCCTATTCCAAATCTAACGAATCTAGACTGAAGGGCCTGGATAGCCTGGTTGGTAGGGCACTGGACTCATGTCCAAGAGTTCGTGGTTTCAATCCCCACCGGCCGAAGACTCCCGGTGTAGTAAATAGTGACTGATGCACATTAAATCTGTCGAGTCGCAAAGTCCTCCATGTTCCCATAACAAATCAATACCTCTGGGGTACTGATCCAGAAGTTTCCATGCTTCTGGATTGGTTCAAAATTACAAGGCTACGGAGTTGAACATTGGTAGTCGTAAACCCAAAATTGGGTCGGCTGTTCAACGACAGATATAAAATCTAGACTGGCTTTCTGGGTCGAAATTCTTTTCATCGCCGGATTTAACTTCTAATTTTCACCAAATAAAATGCATCTTGATGCCCATCTAACAGGAATTGAAATAGAATATAAGAATTTTGAATATGTACGAATGCCTTTTGGTCTGAGAAATGTCAGTTCCAGTTTTTAGAGGCTAATGTCTTTTGTACGACTGGTTGGTTTACCTGATTTATCCATAGGTTGTTACATAGTTGCTAGTAAGATATTTGACGATAACATTTCAAAAAATTAAGAATTTCGTTCGAGCGTCTGAGACAGGCAAACCTTAAATTTAAGCCCAAGAAGTGTTCTTTACTTCAGGGTAGTAGTACGAAGGAAAAATAATTCCTAACAAATATTGAAACTTTTCAAAAGGCCCTTCACCCTAAGAATAAGACAGAAGTGCACAGATATATTTGTTTACTGGTTTTGTCGAAGATTTTACCAAATTATTAAAAGGTAGCACTGCATCTCACGAATCCTCTTATTTAGACTGACCTTGAATTTTCAAAGACTGAGAATTCTTTGAAAAGTTGCGCAATCGTTTTACATTACAACATTGCCTAATTTGTCAGTTCACGGATGTGCAAGTTGTCAAGTTCAATCAGCTGTTAATTGTGGGTGAATTTTCGCATTGCGTTGGACGATGATTGATGACCGCAATCACCTTTAGGATGCTTCCTGTACTCAGCGCTAGGTTGCATATTCGAGTTCCAGAGTTGCAATTGCATTCCCTTTCTAAGCCGAAGTCGTCATCATTTACTCAAGTTGATGCAATCAGTCGCCAGAAAGCAAGTCAAGATGTGGATCACAGCATGCGCCAGAAAACTGCCCAGCTTACAATAAAAGCTACCACAACTGCTAGATACCGAACTACTTTTCCAGTGTTTGTATTTAACCAATAAAAAACAACAACAATATCAAGTTTCTGCTACCGATTCGAAGCCTAACACGGCTAAGCCTAATGTGGCCTACATGGTCTATATTTTTTAATTTTATAAACGTCGTTGAACAGCCGACCTAATTTTTGGGTTTACGACTACTAATGTTAAACAACGTAGCCTTGTAATTTTGAACCCAATCTAGAAGACAAGGGAACTCCTGGATCAAGTATTGGGAGAAATTTGCCTTCGTGGAGGTCTTTTTGATGGGACTAACCCACATTTGCATTACATGTAGAGGAAGACCACGAAAACCTCATACGGTTAGACTGACAGCAAGGGGACTCTAACCCATGATCCATCTATCACTGAGGATATATCACGTCAGCACAATGGTCGGTGCAAGCCGGGTGCGGAATTCGTATCGACCAGCCATTACCGGGATTCGAACCCGGTTCACCTCATTGGAAGGCTACATGGTCCATATCTAAATAGACGGGAATAAATCAGTAGTTACGGGACTAAATCTGGAAAGAACCGAAGTGTCATAGGCTGCCCTCGCATTTTTTAGCCCGATGATCTGAGCCCAAAAACGAGCACTTTACAGTAGAAAAGTTTATACAACGCACCCTCAGTCCTTTCGTAAGTTGATTAAAGGGGTCACCTACCCTCTCACTGACTCAGGCAATGATTCTTGATTTCAGGGATTTACTAGAAACCGTATCTTATGATCAGTACATTGAAGAACAACGTAGGTCTAGAGATTTGTTACAAAGAAATAACATAAATAGACAAACATAAGAACTAAACGACAGTTTAATGTTTAATCAGTTTTATGTATAAATTTTAATGTCTGTTATATACTTGTGCATGCTTAGTGTAAAACAATGAAAGACAATTTGATATTTCTAAAGCTGCTCGTAGAGGTCTTATTACATCAAGAACGGGAGACTCAAATGGGACACTTACTACTGGTATACTGATCGGTCTGAGAGGATCAATCCTTAAAATATATATATAGAATATCTGAACTAGTTACAAATCTTCAGAATATACAATGATTTAAAGGATTCTTGGGCCACGAATGTGTCAGAAGATAGTTTGCCATTGCTTGCAATAGATTCAGAATTCATTAGAAAACATTGCCTGACTACAAACTGGCTAAGAACTATGGTTATGTTCTCACATAAACTGAAGTTCAAGCTACTAATAGCTCTAATAGGATGTACTATCTCATAGAATTTCGTGAGAGTCTTATCTTTATCTCTCAGTCAAATTACCCTATTTCTTTACCGAACGTTCAAGTTTGTGGGAAAGAATGCGCAACAGTGATTTTTCTACCTAAAGGACTTAATCTGACTTTTGCTGTGTCCAACAAAAAGATTACAAGATATTCAATGCATTAATTTTTTTTCCTCCAGGAAGGATTATATATATCGTATTGCTACAACCATCTTTATCATGTTATTTGTTTAAATTTTCTATGTTTTGGTTTTTCCCTTGACTACACTGCTTTGATTAAATTTTATTGCTTCCAGTTTTACTTTATGATAAGTTTTGGGGTAACCTCTCTTTTCTTTAGTTGAACCCGGCTGTATATCACCTCAAATAATTAACAGGTCCATAGCAACCTATTTTTGTGGTCTATATCTCACATTACTGAGTAATTAGCCCAATGATAGTGAAGAAAAAAGGCAGAGGGTAAGATAGAGAGGTGCTAGTTAGGCTTTAAGGTAAGGGTCTGTCTACAAGTCTGATAAGAAAGTTTATTTTAACACCGTCAATATATATAATTTTTATATTTCTATTTTTTTTAAATAAATAAGCAATGTAGTCTCTCCTCGTAATTCATGAGCTTATCTATATTTTAATAGTATCTTATAATAACCGTTTCATCTGTGCTGCTAAATTTATCTATTCATAAAATTTCTGCATCCTAACACCCATAGCAAAGATCTACATTTCCTTTATTCGTTGCTCAGGTCATCACCATACTGTTATTTTTTCTCTAAGAGGAGAAGATAATTAATTTCTCGAATATTTTAGCATCATTAAAATTTGAAAATTAATTCTGTTAATTCCGTAAAACACCAAATTTTTAATTCATAAAACTATACGTTTCAACGTAAAGTACACAAAATAAGGAAGGGAATTCCCTTAATAACTTTTGATTTAATGATTGGATTTTCGTACAAGCAGTGGTGCATCCAAGGAGAGTTAAAAACTATCCCAGACGTCTTCATCATCAAAAGTTTTTCATTATCGAATAAAATTTGATTCTTATGAAGCTATTTCATGATAATTAGAAAACCAGTAAAGTAACGAGTATACAAAAATAAATACAATGCAAATAAACACAAAAGTTTTCTTTCTCAACCTTGCAGTATTTTTTTATTATTTTTTTTTTATTTAAAATATTTTTAGTGCTTTTAGTTTCATTCTCTCTCTCTCTCTCTCTCTTGATGTATCAAATAACTGCATTTCATTAATAATTAAGAACTCCGTGACAATAATTCAAAAAGCTTACACTTTTTCAGTTATTCGGAAGAAAAAAAAATAAACTAGAGATATACAGTGCTAAAAAAAATTATAAATAAAAATAAATAAAACTGACCACTTTGAGTAACTTTTGACCTAATGATTGGATCTTCAAGTTCTAGAACTCAATGTTAAAGGCTCGAGAGGGTGACTTCAAATATACTAATTAATAAGTGCAGACGATATAATAAGTTATGAAATCTCACAAAAACGTGCTTTCTCTAAATAAACATACCTTATTTTTTCAACGGACTCGGATTTCTGACTCCCAAAATATAGGGGGTAGCCGCAATCTGAGCAGTATGGTTTCAATAGTTTGGTCAAGAGAGCGCTCCAAAGTTTTGGCCCGTTAATGTTAATTTCACTTTTTGCGTATTTCACCACGTCTCGAGTACTTTTTAGACGAATTGTTTAACTATGGTCGAAAAAATTTCAAATTGTAAGGTATACAATGCTTAATATAATTTTAAAGAATATAATATTACATGACAAAATACAAGATTAGAACAAAATCTGTAGAATAGTTCCTGAGATATTGAATTTTAAAAAAAATGTCGGATATTTAAAATTCGATTTCTTAGGAACTATTCAATCGACTTTACTCAAATTTTGTATTTTGTAATGTAAATTTACATTCTTTAAAATGATTCAAAAAATTGCATACCTTACTATTCAAAATTTTTTCTCCTATTATTTAAAAAAATAATAAAATCAAAATTTATTTTTTTGTGTTGAATTATCTTTGTATAAACGAATTTTATAACTGCGTGCAAAAAAACTTTTAATTTGCTCAAAAATTTCTCGAGATAATGGCGAGAAAAGCAAAAAGTAAAATTAACATTAAGAGGAGCAAACTTTAAATCCCTTTCCTGACCAAACTATGGGGGCGTTGTCTCCCAGATTGCGGCTTCCCCCTCCTCTGTATACTGCGAGTTAAAAATCAAAATCCGTTGAAAAGAAGGTATGTTTATTCAGAAAAAGAACATTTTTGTGACTGATTTCGTAACTTAAAATATCGCCCGCACTTATTAATAAGCATATTTGAGGTCACCCCCTCAAGCCATTAAGATGGAGTCCTAGAACGTGAAGATCCGATCATTAGATCGAAAGTTATTTCAAGGTGATGGTCTGTTATTTATTTATTTATTTTTCTTTTTTGGCGCATTGTACTGGGTCCTGAAATTTTCCTGGGTCCGGGTACCCAGTGAAAATTGAATCTTTTACTCTGCTGGATCCAGGTACCCGGTAAAAATTTTATTTGTTACCTGGTTAGGTGTTAAAACATTTCTGCAAAACAATAGCAAAGCTATTTATTGTTATTGTATTATTAATGCTTATAAATTAGATAATGGCGTCTGCGGATAATTTTCTATCGGACAAATATTTTACAGGGTATAAGTTCTATGGAAATTTATTGTTCACATATGTAAATAAAACGCGTCTTTATTATTTTTCGATTTTTATACTCAATTAAAAAAATAAAGTTTCTGGAATAGGATTGATTAACGTAAACGTAAAACGCTGCTATGAAGTGCTAACATTTGCTAATAGTAGACTTTATAATTATTTTTTCATTTTATTTATTTAAATTTTCATTTACATTTATTAATGTAGCTTCTGTTAAAAGTTGGATATTATAAAAATATTTTAACAAAATGAAGATGTATTAAATGAAAAATGTTTTGACTATCAGGGTTTAATTATTAATCACCGGGTTACTGTAAACGTAATTTACGATCTACTATGAATTACAATCAATGAGATCTACTTTTATACATTTTCTGTTGTTGTTGTTGTTGTTGCACGCCCCCATTGGCCATCAGTGCTAGACCAGGTCCATGACGTTATACACTCTCAAAAAATCCAACACCGTCAATGGATCATCTGCTAAATCCTGTTTAGTGAGATTTTGGTACTCCGTAAGAAATTTTACCTTAAAAGAAATGTAAAATCAAAAATTCCTATAGTGGTTTTACTGCCCTTAAAATTAAGGTTTTTCTTCTGTATCGTCGTAAACTTAAACGTCCAATAGATAAAGCAACTCCTAGATCAAGGAAAAAACTAGGGAAAAGTTTGCTTTCATTAAAAAAAATACCTGTGAAACTAACACGTATTTGCGTTAACTGGAGAGAAAAAATTAATGAAAATCTCCCATGGTTAGCTCAATGATAGACCAGATTGCTTGGAAATTGAATTAATTGAATTTCAATTGAATTAACGAGTAAGAAACACGCTTTCTAGTAAATATTTAGTTTAAAGTTACCGGTGGCCAATTTTATTTATACATATGCTTCTTTTTAATAAGAACGAAAACCAACTTATACTGAAAATGTAATAAAGGTTTCCAAATGAGTTTACTAGGTACTAAAGGTTTCCAATGAGTTTTAAAAATAATTACTTTAACACTTGCTTTTATTTACTAGGGAATTTATCTTAATGTCTAAATTGATAATAGAATTACAATAATTAATATATCGTTTGAAAGAAAACATATATGTTTCGTTAGCAACTGTTGTCTTCTATAACACACCTTATATAAAATGCAAGCTTACAAACACAAATAATAATATATTATTGCATTTACTCATTTACTGAAACAAATTTAGTATAAGAGTAATACACATATATCGCATTTTTTTCACAGTTATCCTTAAATTTTATTCATTAATTTTATTAACTTTGAATTAATACTGATGTAATTTTTTTTCTAATTTCGTATTTATTTCAATTATATTAATTTGGCTAAAATTGTTTTCAGTATTAGATTTATGAATTTGCATGTCCTTCTCCTAAGCGAACGCCTATTTTTAGTGAACATAAATCTTCTGTCTCAAAAGTTTTTATTATTTAACTTAAATTTTCTCTAATTAAAATTCTGCACCAAAACAAAATATGTCGAACCAGAGCTGGTTATTCAAACTTAAAAAAAATTATGGAATACACGGATTTCTAAATCTACAAGTATTTTTATGAATAGTAACTAAATAGTAATGGTCACTAAGACTCTGAATATGGTTGTGTTTATCCAAAATGAGCGCCTAGAACTGGATATCCGGTAAAAATGGCCGGTAAAAATCGAATTTATTTTGCTGTTCCAGGTAATAACAGAAAAATGGAAAATTGTCTAGGTACGACGGGTACCCAGTACATCTCAACAATAAACTTACGAAAGAGAAATAGAAAAGAGGAAAGATAATAGTAATAAAAAATAGATAAATAAAAATAAAACAGTTAAGTCAGACTAGGTGGTTGGAAAAATATAATTCATCAAGAACTTTCTTACATTTAATAGAACCTCTTCTAGTGAGGAATTTTTCCGATATATTTAATCAGAAACACAAATGCTTCTTAAGTTCAGAAAGCAAATACCGTTTTTTTTGTCAAGTTTGTCCCAATAGTACTTTCGATCACTTCGCCTATTAGCAAACATCCGCTATCTGTAGATCTTAATTTAAATCGCGTAGTGGTACCAGCCACAAATCTTCCAATTTCTTAACAAAAATATATGGAAGGGGCGGATAAAAAAGATCAGAAAAAAAATAGTAACAAATTCTATTTCTTTCTTCCTTTTCTCCTTGTAGATAGAGTTCAACATGGGCTACTGTTTGAATCATATTTCTCAAATTACTTTTAAGATATTTAAAACTTAACAGCAAGTGAGAAAAAAAAAGTGAATATCTTCTCCAATTTAGAGCAAAGTGGAGTCGCATTAATGGTATGGGGAGTCTTCAGCTATGGTGATAAATTTAACCTATGCTCTATTACTTTTCCCCCTCGTTTTTTAGTTCCTCGATTTTGATTTATTTATTTTACTCTCCAGGAGGAACGGGAGAGAGTTAGTCCTTGTAAATATGTGTTAAAATATAAACTTTTTCAATATACACGATTGGTTTACATTGGTTTTCTTTGCCTTCAACTATAGAATAAAAACAAGGTGGCTTTATTTTTGTAGGGTACATTGTACAATTTATCCGTCGAAAAAAAATGACAATAAGGTTTTATCTATACCATCTATAAGGTTATACGACCTCGAGGCAGGCGAGTGGGATACAACCCACCATACCATATTCTGTTAACACTTTATAAAGCAAGGAATGTTATGTTAAAATATTTCTGGGACTGAGATTGATTTATAAAAATTAAATCATTTAGCTTATTACCTAAAATTTATTTAAGACCATTTTTTTATGGGCAGGATTTAATTTAAGATGATTCCTCCTCCTCAATGGCACGACAGCCCCGGGTGGGCCCTGGCCTTCTCAATCAACTTCCTCCAGGCCTGCCTCTGCCTGGCAGTTGTCTTCCAGTTTGAGACTTTTAAGACTGATGAGTCTCTTTCCACGCAGTCGGCCCATCTCAGCTTTGGTCGACGTCTGGGCCTTGATCCGATGGGCTGAGCCATAAAGATTATGTTTGTCGAACGCTCTCTGTTCATTCGAATGATGTGACCAGCCCATTTAATTCTTTGGATTTTTACGTACTTGACAACATCAGGCTCTCTAAAAGCCCGATAGAGTTCTGAGTTTGAACGTCTGTACCAAGTACCATCAACTTGTTTGCCCCCAAAAATGGATCTAAGGATCCGACGTTCGAAGATTCCCAAGGAATTCTCATCTTTCTGCGTTGTTGTCCAAGTTTCTGAGGCATATGTTAGGATAGGTCTGATTAAGCATTTATAAATTAGCAGTTTAGTATCTCTTTTTAGTAGGTTAATTTAAGATGATTAAGATTTTTTATTTAAGATGGGCAGGATTTTCAAAATTTTACCTACTATAAGGACTTGACCGTTAACTTGAATTTCTGCACTAACCGAATTAATACAATTAGCTGTAACGAAAATCCTTTTAATTTATGTATATATATATATATATATATATATATATATATATATATATATTTCCACAGAAATAAATTAGGTAGTGTTACAAATTCTTAACATTCAAATGCACTAAATTAGCCGATATCTCTAGTTTGCTTATTTATCGTTTCCAAAGCTTATAATGAAAACCTGACAATGGATAATTAAACGAGAAAAAATAAATACTCATATCACTAATTGACGAATTATTATAGACGTCATTCACAGCAAAGATGAATCCAAAACTCCTTTATTGCTCAGATGAAAATAAAAAGGTGCTCCTCGCAGCTTCTATCACTTAAAGTATTTAGTGTTCATAACACTTTTCAGCTTCGGCTAGACAACAAAATTGATTTTGATTATTTTAATGTCACCTATACTATAATATGACTTCCGTAATAGTTTGTAATTTCGTTTATTTTGTTTTTTTTTCTTTCTCATTTAAATAAAACTCTAATTATTTCTCTCCATGTCAGAATTTGAAAATTTATATTACGGGTGGTAAATACTGGACATCTTGTATATAAAAATTGCTATTAATTTTAAATCATATTCTAATGTAATTAAGCTGGTTCACAATTGGGCCCTCATTTACTAAGCTGTCTGTGCTTGTCTATGATCAACATTATTGTTTCTAACACAAATCAGAATTATTAAGTTTTATTAACAGAGAATTATTAGGTTTTCTCAACAAATAAAACTAATAAACATTACATTGCCATTCAGTGGTTATCTTTTCAAAAATAAAATAATAATAAACAATAAACTAGACTGTACATATTTTTTGTATTTTGCTTTAACTGTTTTTTAAGGGCGTAATACTCCTCTCTTTCGAGAAAGACAAAACAGAAAAGAAACGAATTTTTAAACTATCAGATTTTGGCATTCCTTTAAAATTATTCACGATACACTAGAAGGATTATTTTATAACTTTATAGGTGTTCAGATAATGCGATTTCTTACACTTATCATTAAATTTTAAAACTTTCAAATTTTTGAGGGGCCGTCAATAAATTGCGAATGAAAACAAGAAATTTTGTACACCCTAAGCAAGAAGCTTGTAACTTGCATCAATCATTTTAGCTGCTATTTGCAATAACTGCTAAAAACTTCGCAAACTTGAAGATTTATACAGACAAGGCCAATTTTATAAAAAAACTAATTTCCAGTTAAAAAAATTAAAAAAGTTCCTAGGAATTTTCTAAATAATATTTTGTACTTTTTTAATGAAAGCTCTGAATGATAAGCTTTTTTCCACAAATTGTATTTTGTATTATTAAACAAGATTTATTAAAAATAACTCCGGCATTGTTGGGGATTACCCCCCATAAAAGTATGTTTTCGTTCGCATATTTTCTTTGTTTCATATTTTGATGTAAGGACGATAATTGTTTGGTATTGTTGGTACGATAATTGTTTGGATAATTGTAAGGTATTATCATTTGTTATTAAATTCTGCCTTAAGATACAAAATTAAATTTGTGGAAAACTCCGTATCATTTAGAGTTTTTCTTTTAACAGACTACAAAAATTACTTAAAATATTACTAGAATATTTCAGGACATTCAAATGTACGAAATTACAAAAAAAAAAAAAAAAAAAATTCCAATTTTTTCCGCGCATGCGGAGTAGTAAAGAATTTTTTTAAATGCTAATATCTTAAGCAATTTTCTCGAATTTCTTTCAAACTTTTAAAATAACAATTTTATAATTATTTAAAAATTTCTCCGAATTTTTTTTTTTTTTTTAATTTTTATTGAATATTTTTCACGCGACAGCAAAAACTTTAGACATAAGGAATAGTTTTTTTATAAAATGTCCGTATCTCCGAAAACATTTAGGCTAGACTTACGAAAATTCACGATATTATTGCAAATAACTACCAAGGTAATCGGTACAAGTTACAAGCGTATTGCTATAATTTCTAGCATAGGGTGCTCAAAAATACTTGTTTTCGCTTGTATTTTATTGCCGATATATATATATATATATATATATATATATATATATATATATATATATATATATATATATGGGGGGGTGTAATTAAAGATTTGAAGCAGGTGTTAATTGAGAATTATATAAATAAACAATATCGATGTCTGATGCGCTCTGGTATATTTTTTTTTTTTTTTTTTTTAAGAATCTTTTTTTGCCTGTTTCTTTTTTTTCTTCTTTTCTTTTGAATTTCATCTTTAATTATTTTTTCATGCATTGCGAGAGTGGGTTAATTTTTTTAAAAGTTAAAACAAGTATGACTAGGAAAAAAGAATACGTTAACTCTGTTTTATAACCTCTTATTTATATAATTAAATTCAGTAACACTTAGGTAAGGTTACATATAATCAATTTTATCTCCCTTCCCCCATTAGTACCCTTTTTTCTCCACCCCGCCTGCATCAGGGAGATTTTTGCAACAAGTACTTAATTGATATTTTACGATTCTTCAGGTTAAATAATTACATGTCCGGTCAAACCTGTAAGAGTAAAAAAATGCATGCCCAATCAGAAGTTTTTCGTGCCCAAGGCATCAGGTAGTATAATTTTTAAATCCTAGCACCCGATTCTACTCTAGTATACATTATTATTATTGATTTACATTATTTTCTTGTGATTAATATTTGTCATAAAAATTGGTGGTTAGCTCCAGAATTTTAATTTGAAGGTCATCTCTTAACATATATAACCAATAAGATAAAAACAGTTTCTTTCTTTTTGAGAGTTAACTTTACACTGCTGTTCAAAAACGTATAAATGTATTACAAGAAATTTGAACACAAGTTTATTTCACATGATATCAATTTAGAATTGAACGCTTACCTGCATTTTACGAATCATAGTACATAGTGAGAATGAAAATAAATAAGAAACAGGCAGAGAGCAAACTCCAATTATATTACGCAACAGCGCCACGACAACTGTTTGCTTGCACGTGCAGCTTGAAGAAAACAACTACCGTCTCCGCTTAATGAATTATAGGCCATCATTTAGGCAACATGTCGATCTATTATTATTTTATATGTGACTCATTATTTACTCTCAATAAATTTTTTTCGAGAAAAAAATTTATTCCTAGACAGCAAATATTACTTCTAACTATTTTCGAATAAAAATTTACTTATTATCGCTGTTCTATGAAGTGATAATCGGAATAGTTTTTCTTTTTCTGATAAGAAATATTGTTGTATAATTTAATCTACGAAAAAGCGTGACCTTATATTCCTTCTGTCAGACTTTTTTTTTCCTTTTTAATCGCGTTCTTCGAACTTTAAGATTAAGGTTTGCTAATGAATATTACTCAAAATTCGGTACACATATATAGAATTTTTTGGTTTGTTTTGTTTAGAGAAGGCAGCTTATTTTATTTTTTTTAATGCTATTAGTAAAAATGTATTTTCAAGCTATTCTAACTTTAAAAATAGCAAAACATCATTAGAACAAAGAAAATAAAGTTTTTTTTTTTTGTTTTATTTTGTTTATAGATATTAACCACCTGTAGATACAAGTGAAAATTTTAAATCAGTGACGATTTTTTTTTTTTTAAATATTTGCAATATTTATATTCTAGATTATATATAAAACCGATGGAGTTACGACAAATAAAAGGAGAGCATTTCTGAAAAGCTGGGAATATATCACAGATCCAAACTCTTATCTCTGAAAGCAATTAAATCAGAATTTAATTTACATTTAAAATTTTAGAGTAAATTTATGATTCAGTCTAGTGACAGGAACGAACATAATTTACTTTATTTTATAACCGGCGTTGAACAGTAGACTCAAATCTGAGTTTACAACTATCAGCGTTCACATCCGCATCCTTGTAATTATGAACCCATCCCACAAGACAAGAGAAGTCCTAGATAAAACATTGGGAAATATTATCTTTAGTATAGAGGGCCTATTGATGGAACTAACTCACGTTTGCGTCACTTGGAGACGAAAACCACCCACAGTTAGCCCGGCAGCAAAGGGACTCCATGATCTGTCTACCACTGGTGATATTTTACGTCATCCTTGTGGTCGGTGCGAGCCGAGTGCAGAATTCATATCGATCAGCTATCTCTTGGATTCGAACCTGGGTCACCTCATTAGGAGGCGAGTGCTTTATCCCCTCTGTCACCACCGCTTAACATAAATTATTGTCAAAATTTACTATAAATACCTTAAAAAATATTCTTTTTCCAATCAAAAGGGCCAATTTCAGACGTTTATGGTATTAAAAAAGCCAATATAACACTGAAAAATAATTAACTAGTGTCTAAATGTTTATAAATAAAAGTATAAATTTAAAGAGAACAGTAAAAAAGAATCAAAAGATAAGTTATAGTTTACTGTATGAAAGATTTCTAGATAAAGTAATTAAGTGTTTTGATGCATGTCCAAAAGAAGTAACAAAAGAAATTACACTATTATTTTAACAGTAAATAGATTGAAGTAAAGCACTTTAAAACTTATTTATTCATTCTTACAATAATATTTCAAGTGTTAAAGAATTTGCTTATGTTTTTATAGAATATTTCTGTAACAAAATACCATTTTCTTAAAAAGGAAATATAAAATTATCCAAATCATGTAGCGTACACAATGCTGATAGTTTTTTCATGAATTAATTAATATAGCCTGATGCTCTAAAATAAAAAAAATATTATAATGCAAATTTTGTTCACATAAAAAAGTACATTGGCAAAAGTATATTGAAAGTACACGCTGTGGTCGGGAAAGTTTTTTTTTCCAACGGAACGAAAACTCTGAGAATTTCAAAACATGCATTTTTTAAGTAAATTAAAATAAAAATGAGAAATTAAAATACATTTCAAGATGTCTTAACTTTGTACAAACATTATACAGATATATCAGTCGTTAATTCTTTCTCCTTTAGCATTAATTAGCGTTTAAAGCCGTTTGACACAGATTCCACGAGAGACTTGAACTTGTCGAAAGTTGTTTCGTCCCCCCTCCCTCTTTTTTTTCTTTTCAAATCGTACTTCCACTCTTTACAGTTTTTTTCCCTTCCTTCTTCAATTTTTTTTTTTTTTTTTTTTTTTTTTTTTTTTTTATTACTTACAAATTTTCTATGCAACTGAGATCAGGGAATGAAGCAGGCAACTTTAAAATGTTTATTCCACTATCATCCAGACATTTTGTGGCTTGTCTTGAAGTTTGAGGACAAGCAGTGGTGTAGCTTTAATGCATGTATGAGGAGAGTTATCGGTTACCTACTTCTAAAATATATATATATATATATATATATATATATATATATATATATATATATATATATATATATATATATATATATATATATATATATATATATATATATATATATATATATATATATATATATATATATATATATATATATATATATATAAATACAGTCGGACTTCTGTTTAACAAAGTCCGACTGTAAAGCCCAATAATAAGTTCGTTATATGGAAAATTCGTTAATTAAGTCTGAGTTTTTCGTTTGAAATGCGAACAAAAAGGGAAAGTGAATTTACTGTTTTCTCTAAAAGTTAAGTGGCTATGAAAATCAATTCAAGTTTATTTCCCCCATAAAATGCGTTAACAAGTTTAAAATGTTCTGAAATATTTTGGGAAATAGGGAAAGTGGATCTCAAAGAAAAGTTCGTTAAATAGAAAATTCACTTCGCTATTTGGAAGTTATTTTACGAAGAAATTTTCAAAATGTTCTTGGTTTCTCGAAAAAATTCGCAAAATAGAAGCTCGTTATATAGAAGTCCGACTGTATATATGTATTATATATATATATATATATAATACATATATATATATATATATATGTAATACAAAAAGTATAATACTTTTGTATTAATAAAAGAATTAAATCTCTTTCGTTTTAATAAAATGTCTTTGTTAAAGAATAAGCGTAGAGAGATTCTATTTTGGGAAGTCAAGGCTGATAAACATACGATTGAGTTATTTATAGAATCTCTCCCCCTTTTACTTCCATATAAGGAAGCATGAAATGATTTTCCTTAATGCGTAAGGATACAAGAATGCCAACGACTGTGCCTGTTTACTCAAATCTGTGTTAGTATAAAAGCGAGAGCAATGCTTTTCGCATAGCTTTTCCATCATGTTGTGATCCTGGTAATTTGTTCCAGAATTGTCCGAAGTCTTGTCCACCCTCTCCCTTGTGGAGAGCGGATGTGGACTGTTATCGATACCAGCCTACTACCATTAATAAAGATGTTTGGAGTGTATCATGGAAACGACTGCATTATTTAAGCTCTGTTATTACAAGCCTTGCAGGATATTTTACTTGCTGAGGAAACCATTGTTATCTATTGTCCGGCTGACTACAACGTTGATAAAACCTCATCCTGGGGGACGAAGGACGAAAGAAAGAAGTGCCTAGTCCGCGGTGAAAAAAAGAATGAAGGAAGAAAGGATTGAGTTCACTACCTGTACACCTCATCGCAGTGAGAATGCTGACGTTGGCTCGAGCTCGTCACATGCCTCTCTGAAACCCATAGTGTTGATCGAGATGACCCTACAATTCCGTAGTGCTCAAATTGTGAAAACAAAAGTGAATGTGCGCGATTTATATTAAATTTAGAGAGAAGCTTTTTGCTTCTTTATTAAAAGTTCCTTTCTCATGAAAGTCGGAGAAAAATTTGGCGAGTGAAAAAAGAAAACAAAAGTGAATTTGCGCGAATCTAAAGCATGAATATTCAGGAAGTGCAATGATATGTTTTTTCTTTCTCTTCAACGAAAAACAAAAAGTCATGAAGACCAAAATAAAGTACTGTAGATATACATTTTTTTTCTTCTTTCTCATAGTTTGTGATACTGTTATGATAACTTATTTTAGTGAAATTAGAGATGAGTAGTGTTTTAAATTTCTTTTTATGAATAATTTAATACAGAAAAATATTTTAAGAATTGATTGCATTTCGTATGTTTATCTTGTTTTTTTTGAATTATTACATAATATTGTTCTTTTTAGTGCATTTAAAATGTTTTTGAGGGAAATAAATGTGTTTCAAACGTCAATTAAATTTGTGACGGCAAACAAAATTCAACATTTTTCAGATTTTCAAACAAAAACAAAACTAAAAGAAATTTGTAATGCTTTTCTTTTTCGGACTTGGTCAAAACTAAATATTCCTATTAAAAATGTGAAAAATTAAATGTTACCCAAACAAAAAGACATTTCACACTTAACAAAATTTGTGAGTTTCCCCTTATTACGATAGGCGAAATTGTTAATTCAGCTAAGTTTTTTATACTTGATACTGATTTATCATAGGCTTTAGTAGGGTTGCAGACTTGCAAAGATTTTTGTTTGTTTTTCAATTGTGTCGGGCCAGTTGTTACTCAAGTTGGTAAGAGACTGATCATCTCTGCTAATTCTAACAATGACAACTTATCCTTGCACATTAGACAACAGAATTCTCATAATGTTAAGGTCAAAAATTGTGAAAAAAAAATGAAAGTTTAAGATGTTTCAATAAAAGTAAACATTTTGAAAAAATGGAAGTTTAAGATGTTTCAATAAAAGTAAACATTTTGAAAAAAGTTTAAGATGTTTCAGGAAAAGTAAACATTTTGAAAAAAAAATTGAGGGGTAACAAAAATAAAAAGAACAGGGAAAATAGGAAAAAGAAAGAATGACCAAGAAGTTAATAACAAAAAGTACAGGAAAGGGAAAGAAAGGCCAAGCATTTCAAATGATTCAAAGATAGAACTAGGTAATGGGTGCATACATTATCAGGTTAACATCGACGAAAAAATAGGAAATAAAAAGAAAAGTTTAAGTAAACAAAATTTTGAAATAGTTCATGTATCAAATCTTAGGAAATATGACAGCCCACAAATGTAGAAATTAAATCATGAATGGTGTCCAAGACAAAAGAAAATTTTTTACTTCTTCAAGGGAAGAAGTGATATTTGGATAAAAATCCATAAAAATTTTGTATATTTTTGTGTGAAAAAAATTTTTGAAAATTTTAGTAGATTAGTTATAAATATATGTTTCATTTTTCTTTCTGTTTAGTTGCCTAAACAGATAAAGTGTATTATCATGTTTTTATTATTGTCATTGTATATAGTTGTTTTTTTTTTACAGATAATTGAAAAAATGTTATTTGTAGTAGTGAAAAGGAACAGTCGTACCAACATAAATTTTAAAAGTTCAGAGAATTCTAAATTTTATTATGATTTCTTTTTGGCTTGCCAAAAATCTTTTTTGGGGGGGATGTAATACAAAAAGTATAATACTTTTGTATTAATAAAAGAATTAAATCTCTTTCGTTTTAATAAAATGTCTTTGTTAAAGAATAAGCGTAGAGAGATTCTATTTTGGGAAGTCAAGGCTGATAAACATACGATTGAGTTATTTATAGAATCTCTCCCCCTTTTACTTCCATATAAGGAAGCATGAAATGATTTTCCTTAATGCGTAAGGATACAAGAATGCCAACGACTGTGCCTGTTTACTCAAATCTGTGTTAGTATAAAAGCGAGAGCAATGCTTTTCGCATGGCTTTTTCATCATGTTCTGTTCCTGATAAATTGTTCCGGAATTGTCCAAAGTCTTGTCCATCCCCTCCCTTGCGGAGTGTGGATGTGAAGTGTTATCGATACCAGCCTACTACCATTAATAAAGATGTTTTGGAGTGTATCATGGCTACGACTGCATTATTTAAGCTATCTAAATAACAAATAAAAGGTATTACAACCTCTTATATTATATATATATATATGCGTGCGTGCGTGCGTGCGTGCGTGCGTGTGTGTGTGTGTGTGTGTGTGAGTGAGTGAGTGAGTGAGTGAGTGAGTGAGTGAGTGAGTCATAAAAAGATTCAATTAATCTTTTAAAAAGATTAATTGAATCTTTTAAAAAGATTCAATTAATCTTTTTATGTTAGTTCTTTTCTGAATATCCTTTTCTTTTATTGGGTTGAGATAAAAATGCCATTAAAATATTTCCACAAACAAAGTTTCTTATTGCTGAGGGTCAATTCCAGCATAGAGATAAAGTGACCAAACATAAACTTACAATGTATAGTATTCGGATACACTCAAAATATTTTCAAAATAAAAACATTAAAAATGAAAAATACCTGATTATGACTAATGAAACTATCTATTTAAAGTCAACACAAATAGTACTTTAAATATGATCCCAACAAATATTTTCGAAAAATTATATGTCCAAAAAGAAAAAAAAGGATATAAATGAAAAGAAACAAAAGGTAATTTGCAAATTAAGCAAACTTGCATTTCATATTACAAATAAGGAAAATAGCTAAGTCAGTCAAATTTTAAAAACTGATTTACCTTAATACCATATTAAATTTGAAAGCTTGTTTTGGATTTCAATTAGTGATTAATCGTGTTAAACGGGTTGTAATGGAAAATCTGAGAAGACTGATCACCTTTTCTGATTATAAAAACAATTTGTACTTACACATTTTTTCTGAAATTCTGGTTAATGATTGCAATAAAAATACCAATAATGAAAAAAAAAGTATAAATAAATATAGAGAAAATAGAAAGAAAAGAAAAAGAAAAGAAGAAAGAAAAGAAAATTTTGGACATAAAATAAATAAATGAGAATAACAAGAATGTAAAAAAAGTGAATTTAAAGAAAAATAAAACAAAAAATAGACTTAAAAATAAAGATTGAAATAGCAAAACTGAAAATAATCTTGAATTTTCAAAAATTCTTGATACAAAATGTGATAATGGTGCGTAACATTGCCAAAATTATGTTGACAGAATTGTGCAAATCCAAGATAATAAATAAATGTCTAACTTCAGGAAATTTTGCAAAAAGTTTTCAAATATTTTGCTATTAAAGTGACAAATATGAAAGATAATTAATAAATAAAGTGAAATAAAGACAATACTTTAGAATAACAACCACTGTGTTATATTTTATTTTGTTTTCAAACAAGGTAAACAATACTCAAATCTAATTTCAGAATGAAATTTTTCTTGTAAAACTGTTTTTTGTATTAGGTGTTTTTCATTTAAACTTACACATTTTTAAAAATGTTTATAATTTTTTATCATGATTGAAGAGTTAACTTAAATTGTGTTATTATGAAGAATACTTCTTATAGTGAAAAAACTGTAATGTGATCTTTAAACAAAAGACTTTTGAAAATGAAAAAACTGTTAAATCAAAAAAAAAAAAAAAAAAAAAAAAAAAACTGTTGAAAATGAAAATCTTAAATTTGCTGATAATGCTACTACAATTTTTCCTCAAACACTTTAATTATGGTATTATTTTTACTATGTGTACAAACGTATATTTTTTATAGTTCATATAACATTTATATTTTGTTAATATTATAAATTTGATTCTTTTCATTTTAATTGTGCTTCTATCATAGAGAAGATTTTGCAAATAGATAATTTTTAAAATTTTTGAATTGTAGTTAAAATGTTTCGGCGAAGGGGGATGTAACATAAAAAGATTCAATTAATCTTTTTACATAAAAAGAACATAAAAAGATTCAATTAATCTTTTTATGTTAGTTCTTTTCTGAATATCCTTTTCTTTTATTTTATTAATCTAATCGAAATACTTTCTCACACTTTTAAAAGCCATATCCTGTTCTTAAATCTATTTTTGGTTCAACTATGCTTTAATTAAAAGCGGGATATTTTTGCCTTTGCTCTCTGTGGGAATCGCTCGAGCTATTTGATAAACATTAAAATTTCTACGATTTCCCTCTTTCCCTAAATTAAGACATTTTACGGATTTTACTTTACAAGATTTTCCCTAACACATAATGAAGGAGCACAACTTTTCGTACACACTTTCATGACTGCTCTGACTAATATTTAAAAAATAAATTTTGTACCCTCCTTCCCTGCCTAAGACCTGTTTTCACCCTTCCACTCGGCAACGACGTTATATATATATACATATATATAAACTAAACGTTTAAGTTGGCCAGGATAGCCTGGTTAGTAGGAAGTTGGACTCCCGTTCGTGAGAATGGGAGCTCAGCCGGCAGAAGATTCCCCGTGTAATAAATGGTGACTGGTGCACGTTCTGTCGGGTCACAAAGTCCACCATGCTCCCATAACAAATCAATACCTCTGAATTGGAGATTGATCATTCTCTGGTTCTGGTCAAAATTACGATCTGTGGATGAATGAATGGGTTTATGAATGAGTCCGCTCTATAAACGAGTCTGACGTATGTGCGTGTAAAAAGTCGAATTCTTAGCCGTAGGCACCACTGGAAAACAAGAACAATCGCACCCCCTCTACCTAAATGCACGACAACAACAAACGCTTAAATTACAAAAAATAAATTATAAAAATTTTTTAATATCTACATCCTACTTACCGTACAATAGTTCATTAATTAAGTAATATATATAATTTCGGAGGGGGCTTTGTCCAAACCCTCCCCAAAACTACGCCACTGAGGACAAGCATAGTCTTGTTGTAACAAAAAGCAGTCATGGTAAACTGCTTCCACAGTAAGAAGGTGAGAAGAAACTTTTGTTAACTGTTCAGAATTCCAATGATTTACTTTTCGTGTTAAGCATGATATATTCTACGATTATTATTTGCTGAGGAAGAAGAGATCTTCCTGATCCCAATCTTTTCTGAGTCCCTTTGTTCTTTTGTAGACTTTCTTTTCGTAGCTCAGCTCTTTCCCGTCATTTCTATCAATTTTCAGACTTCATGAATACTCACGCTTATTAAAGTATCGAGCACATTTCTATCTCCTTCTTACCTGGATATTATACTTCACTTAAAATTAAGATTTTTGAAATGAAGTATATTTTAAAACAAAAAATGCTGGTTTGTATCAGATAATTGTGTTCAGTAGTTTAGTTCTTTTATATTGAAAATAAAGCTTTGATAAAAATAACCAAAAATGCAAAACCTTAACTTGTTATTTACCAAATCATTAAAAAATTATCTAAAATGTTCTAAATAAATTTCGTCCCATTATATACTTCTTCGTATGTATCTATCTTACATACTGACAAATATTTTTAAAATTCAATATTGTCTTATAATTTTTCATAAAATATTTAATTTGGGACTTGGTCACATTATAAAATTTTAACAATAGATAGCCTAAGAGAGTCATTTGGACTGCTTTTAATTTCAATTAGAAAAACAATGATGTATATAATGACACAATTTCTTAGAATTTTGCACAACACATAATTTTTTTAATGTTAATATTTACTAATAACTTGTTATACAACTATAAATAACATAAAACATATTAAAAATTAATTTTAAACAAATTTCTTTACACTTTATTTATTCTTTTACAATCCTGTAATTTTGACTGCTTTTGGGCAATATAGGTATATACTAAGTTTCAGTCTTTCTAGTGTTAATTAAAATTAAACAATTATAATTTGTTTCATGACTAGTTGAAAATTATTGAAATTAGAGTAGGGGGACTTAAAAAATCTCGATGTATATATATATATATATATATATATATATATATATATATATATATATATATATATATATATATATATATATATATATATATATATATATATATATATATCAGGGGTCTGTCCAGACATTTTGTAAAAGGTCCGTTTTTGTAAAATTGTGAAAAAATTACTCGTAATTTGTGAATATAAAATAAGCGTTAAGTCACATTCTTTCAACCAGGGTCCGCTTTTGTGCGTTTGTGCAAATAGGGTCCGTTATTATTATAGGGTCCAAAAAAACTTTTTCGAGGAGTTTTTAAATTGTAAAGACATACAAGATTATACTCAACACTGTAAAATTATAATTAAAATTTAATTTTAAAAAATTAACAGCAATTGCAGCTACTAAATTAGCGATGTAACGTACAAATATTTGGTATTTAGCCTATACTGCTGAACGCAGAATGTTAATTTCGGACAAATAAAGGAAGAAGCGTCTGCCGAAGACAAAATTTAGTTCGTTTACACCTGTCTCCCCCCCCCCTTCCTGGGAGAGGTTTATTCGATTAACAAAACAATAATGAAGGTAAGCAAATTTGTGAAGGGTCCGATTAAAAGATAAATTATTTTGTGAAGGGTCCGTTAACGGACCCAAATTGCTTCTAAACAGACCCCTGAATATATATATTAATATAACTTATTAATTTTCTTCGTTTTTCTCTTTTTTTCTCTTTGTTTTTTTGTGCTATGTTATAGTGATCATATTTAATGCAGCTTTAGCGCTTGATATTATCTACTATTAACTTATTGTTCGGTTTTCTAATTTCGTGTGTTTAGGGCATTGCTCTTTGAGCCTAATTTTTGGATTTCAGCAGTAGTAAAAATTTGGCGCCTGTGCAAAACGAGCAATCCTTTTTCTTTTATTTATTATTATTTTTTTTGAAATTATAATTGATTTTCTTAAATTTTTATAAATGTATAATTAATTATCAAACTTATTAATTACAAACTTTAAATTACCTTGCGCACATCCATTTTCGGGCCCATCCAAGGTAACTAACAAATTTGACGCGCTTCAGTATTGCAGTAAGAACGTGCCATAAGATATCACTTTATTTATGCTTCTGTTTTCATAGTTTGTAATCTGGCAATCTTATTACGTAAATATTTTAAATCATTCTTGAAAGATGCCGGTACGAGTAAGTTCATTTAGATTCGCTCCTCACTATGCAGATTTCCTCTCGTGTGCTGTTCTATATCTCTTTACATTTTATTTTCTGTCTTTTGTTTGACATATTTGTTTATTTTTTACTTAATGTGTTCTAATTTCGTTTAAATTTTTTTGAGTGCTCCTCACACTATTGTATTGATATATTTTGCTTTGGCTATATTGATGCAATATTAGAAAGCACTCCTTTTTGCGTATATAATCGTGTGAGCTGATGAAGAGATTATATCCTTTCTTTATTTTGTTTTCCGGTTTTTTAATATTTTTCCCCCTCCATTTTTTCTCAATTTTTTCTCTTATTTTATGAGTTCTATGTACTTGCAGCTTATGCGCAGTTAATATAACTTATTAATTTTCTTCGTTTTTCTCTTTTTTTCTCTTTGTTTTTCTGTGCTATGTTATAGTGATCATATTTAATGCAGCTTTAGCGCTTGATATTATTTACTATTAACTTACTTTCGTTTTGCTCCCGTTTTGTTCGGTTTTCTAATTTCGTGTGTTTAGGGCATTGCTCTTTGAGCCTAATTTTTGGATTTCAGCAATAGTAATAATTTGGCTCCTATGCAAAACGAGCAATCCTGTCTCTTTTATTTATTATTATTTTTTTTTGAAATTATAATTAATTTTCTTAAATTTTTATAAATGTATAATTAATTATCAAACTTTAAGCAAAAATTTAAGTCCAAAGTATTTGGGCAACTTCCATACATTTTAAAAATTGAATGATAAAGATAGGGGATACGGCTATATCACCTTTATTTTTGGGTTTATATAACAAGAATTTTATTATTTTGTAGTTCCTTACCCAGCAGAACTCAATTGAAAATGAAGTATCAGAGTTGACAGAAAGTATCATCACATATGTCCACATTTTTAATATTACATCTAATAAATTTTTAATTTAGTCCGAAAACCAATAATAATGATCAATGACTGATAAAAAAATAATCAATCATTGAATTAAGAATAAAAAAGACGAAATGTAGTTTTTTTCCAAAAATGTGAGGTTTGAGGAAAAATTTAACCTTTCTAAAAATACTATTAATGAAATAAATTTTTACCTATCTTTTGTAAAACAATTTAACGCATAACGAATGAATTAATAGCGGGAACAACTGATCGGGTCGAGATTAAAGAGTGTCAAGCTGTCCATTGAATACATTTCAAAATGACGTTTCTGAAACACCCAATAATGATGTGGTGACTGGTGACGTGAAAACAATGGCTAAGCAGCAGTTGTTCAAAAAGTACCATGAACTGTACGAAGAAAAAGAACGTTTAGAGAATGGACTTAAAAGTCTCTCTTACGAAATATCGAGAAGATTTTGGTTTTCGACGATCTATATCCTCATTGAAAAGCGCCACAGCGTCCAAAAGAGAAAAGTCCCAGAATACATGGGGACACAGTGTCCAAACGGGAAAAGTCCCGAATTAATTACTAACTCTTGCTTTTTTTTTATATATAGAGCAATCTAATTTAGCAATCATTCTTCGTCCTGCAACGCTGCGTGCGTGCAGCTCTGATATCGCTGTTAAACTTATTTCCTTTTCTTTATTAAATGTTAAGTTTCATTATTAAGCTGTTGTCTTTTTTTCCTCCCTTGCTCCACAAATCACTACATTAATCTTGGAGCATGACCAACCCATTGCATCTCACAGTATCACAATTCCAATGAAATCTCACAGCACCCCCAATAGATCTCACAGCATGATCCACCTAAAGCATCTCTCACTATTGCAACCCGTACAATGACAACATTTCGTTAAATTTGTACATGATGTACGTCATTCATGAGCATGTAAACATTAAATTTTTTTTTTGGAATGTGATGGAAAGAACTGGTTTTTCTTGCGTTAGCATGTTTAATAACCGCCTCCACGACAACAGGATGTGTAATATTCTGCTCGAGCAGTATATAAGGAGCAGCGATTTAGAGCCAGAGCATCTTGTTCTTCAAATCATTTCGTGAAGGAAGCTATCGTCTTTTTCAACAGTCAAGCTCAATAGTAGAGGCATTTGCGGAATCATCCAACTGCATGGATTTATCAAGATAAAAAATTTCCAAGTTCGTGAAAAGTCTGTCATTTCCATCATGGAGGAGGAGCCCATCAACTTCAAATTTTCAGTGGGCCACCCCAACAACACAAAAGACATTCAGTTTGCCGAGTTTGCACTTGAGAATGTGCATGGTGGCACTACTTTCAAAACCGGAAACCTACGCTGCTCTGCTCAACGTACATTTAAAAATTCTGCGATTATATCCTTCTGGTAACTATCTAGTGATCAAAGGGTGACGGAAAACTGCAAATATATTACAAAAACTTGGTATACTCTGCGTGGACATTGGAACGTGGGGGTGTCCACGATTCATTTTGCTGAATTCTTGGAGTGATACGTTCAAGTCCTGTGGACACCAGACACCACCAAACACTGATGATGGACAAGTGCGGAAATTCCAAAATTTCTGCATGATTGTGATTTGTAAGGTTTTTTTACCCATCCCTTTTCCAAAAAAGGATGGGTAAAAAAATGAGAGAATGTCTCTTTTGAGACTGTTCCCCCATTTTTTTACAACACTTGTATGGCCAAGATTGAAAATTATATTGTTTGACACTACTTCAATTAGTTTGTAAATGAATTGGACCCCCCCCCATTGTTTTACAACATTTGCATTGCCGAGATTGGAAAATATCATTGCTTGATCGAATAAAACAAATTTAGTACAACAGAATGTGTTTACAAATCATTCCTCCGCGGAAGCGATGCAAGGGGTCGTGTAGATGTGCGTGGATAATTTGATTGTAGTGAGAATTTTCAAAGAATCAAACAACCGTGGACACCTTGTCATTTTGCGTTTGTAAGTTTATTATTTTTTTTTAAGGTACTCTAATTTTTTTTTTAGTGACCCGTGGAAAAAAAACGACATTCAGGATCCCTTTCACATGTCAGAATTCGCACACGTGGTGCTCTTTTTAGGCAGTGAGAATGATGCATATATTAAAGATATTACCTTTATTTCTTCTTAATCACTCTTTTATAACACAAAAATGAGTAGCCAGAAATGTTTACATACAAGGTATATCTGATAATGTGTAAATATTTATATTGGAGTAAGTTTTGCCTATATGTGTCTTGGCAAAACTAGCGAAACAAAGTTTAAAGATTAATTATGCAGTTCTGTTTTAGCTTCATTAATTTCTTTTAAAATTACTATTAACTAGAAAGAAGTTATATGATTTTTCTTACGGTTTAATCAGAGTTGCGGGTGAAAGTCCTGCCCAAATTATGAGTTTGAGAAAAGTATGTTAGAAGATAAATATCTGATTCCTGACTTTATTGTGTTTCAAAAACAATTTTTCTTGCTGTTATGGCGAAAACTAAAATAAATATTATTCTAGATTTAATTTTCTTCACGAGTGAGGAAAAATTAAAAGGTTTCGTTAAGTTTGATGCTTTTAATTAGATCAGATAATGAGAAAACCAGCATTTGCATTTTACATGGGGGTATTGTTCATCACAGTACCTTTTTTCACCATATTTATTTTACTGAATGGACCTGGTGAGTATTTTTACTTTTAATTAGACTTTTGAAATTTTATTTGAGTATTTTAATATATCTTTTTAAAATTGTCGTCCAACTCTCTCGGTTTGGATGATCTCTCTTACTGAAACAGATATGGGGCACTATCACAATATTTATCTATATTTATTTTAATTTTAACTACCACACTTTCCAACCAACGTTAGTAGTAAGAAGTTTGGGGAAGGAAAGACCAGGAAAATAAGTTTTAAAGTAATTATAATAATGTTTGAGGTTTAGTGATTAGTATTGTTAGAAAAAAGTGACATTTGAAAAAAGTACAAATTATTACTTAACATACAATAAACATTCGTTCATCAACTTATACCTCAAAGGAAATGCATAAAATACTGTCGTTACGTTGATCTATCATTATGGGTCTTTCATTTTCCTGTATGTATTATCTTGTATTAATAGTCCCCTCACAAATGCTATTCTATTAATGTTAATAATACTCGTATATTGATATTAAAAGAATATTATATCAAATACAAGTGTATATGTATATTGTACAGTTTTTTATACTGGCCGATTTTCATTTCTATCGTTCAAAAATTCTACCCACATTAAAAAAAAAAAAAGTTGTTTCATTTTTAAAATAAAA
The DNA here is from genome assembly GCA_949128135.1 of Parasteatoda lunata. Classification (NCBI taxonomy): domain Eukaryota; kingdom Metazoa; phylum Arthropoda; class Arachnida; order Araneae; family Theridiidae; genus Parasteatoda; species Parasteatoda lunata. The sequence continues at coordinate 74,585,544 of OX421980.1, forward strand.
ACAGCTACACTGGATGCTAATAATGAAGTAGCAAGTACAGATTTGTTACAATTTGTGGAAAACTCCTTAGACATCATGTTTGATATTTGTGCGTCAGTTGATTGAATGTTGAAACTTGTGTTTTTATGGCTTCAAGAAAAAACGAAATAAAGAAAGTAATTTATACACATAATATGTTAACAAACAAAGATTCCTTACCTAAAAAATGTTCTGGTCTCATACTTTTTCAACACAATGAATGTTATCCATGTTCCCTAATTTCTTTTCAAAAACTTCATAAGAATTATAAATAGAATATTATAATTTATTACAATTGGAACATATAATGATAATTAATTATAATTCATTAGAATATTTAAAATTATAAAAAAGTCACTCCTCCTGTCGTTCTTCTACAAAATTTCTTCGTACATAAATGAAGGTTAGAAATACTTCCATAAAAAACCTATTTCTTCTAGAAAATTGGAAGAAAGTGAAAAACCCCAAAATTTTAGATAATTGATATCAATTAATTAGGCTAATACAATTGTTTTGTGCCGGCCAGATGGCCGAGTGGTTAGCGTGTCTGACTGCGAAGCCAATGGCTGCGGGTTCGAATCCCGCTCTGGACATGGATGTTTCTCTTTCTCTGTGTTGTCTTCTGATGTGTGAATGTGGCCCATCCTATGAACGGGTTTGTGGCAGTGTGGCGTGGGTAACGTTGCTCGCCGCTGTGACTTTGGTTCACAGGTGCCCACTGGGTAACGATAAATGAGCAACACTTCCGAACAAAAGTTCAGTGCCTGCCGTTATTAAAAAAAAACCACACACAATTGTTTTGTGATAACTGTTATAAAATTAGTTTAAATAGTTGGTTTAAACAAATGCATAGTGTAATATAGTAGAAAAAAGTTTAAAGCTTTTCTCATTTATGTAATAAAAAATATTTTCATATAATTTATTGTTGTTTTAAACAGAATTTTGAAATTATTATAAAAATTTATTTTTTGATTTGGATTTAATTACCGTATATTCCGGCGTATAACGCGCACTTTTAATACAAAAAATATTATTGGAATTTACGGGTGCGCGGTATACACCGAATATAAAAAATTATTGATTAAAAAAAATTTAATATAGAAAAAAACTTTATTTTAAAGAAATAACATACCTTTAACTATATACTTTATTCATTTTCGTTATTACATAAATAGTTCATTATATTCGTCTTCCGTTATTTCTTCAGGCACGTCATCACAATCTGTTTCGTCTTCATCATCTGTGTTACCCTCATCCATAAATAAACAGTCATCTTCTGATCCGTCCAGATTATTTGAAATGCTGCATTTTTTGAATGATTTTCTAACAATCTCAGGCTTAATTTCATCCCATGCTTTTAATATCCATTCGCACACTGTTTCCAAACTTGCATGACGCATATGTCCTCCTTTCGTAAAGGTTTTCTCGCCCTCCAACATCCAAGTGTTCCACTGTTTTTTTAAATTGGCTTTAAATGGTTTGTTTAAGCAGACGTCTAATGGCTGAACTAATGGTGTCAATCCACCCGGAATAACTGCCATATCGGTGTTACATTCTTTCAACAATTTTTTTGTATTATCTGTAAGGTGGGACCTAAACATGTCCCAAACTAAAAGGCTTTCTGGTTTTCTTACGCAACCAGGACGGATTTGCCAGACATTTTTTACCCACAATTTAACACCATTTTCGTCCATCCAGCCTTTTTCGTGGACATGAACAAAAATACCGTTTGGAAAATTACATTTGGGAAAAGTTTTTCTCTTAAAAATAACCATTGGTTTTAGTTTCGTTCCATCCGCTAAGCAAGAAAGGGCTACGGTGAAATGAGATTTCTCATGTCCCGTTGTTGTTACGTTGACAGATTTTACTCCCTTTAAATCAATTGTTTTATTACCGATCATGTCAAACATGACTGGGGTCTCATCCATATTTCCTATTTGCGAAAGTAAATATTCCTTTTTTTTTCGCAGTTCTATAATATATTTTTGAAAACTTAACAATTTACTATCCAAGTCTTTTGGTAGTTTTTGTGATACTTTGGTTTTTTCACGTAGAACTAAATTTTTTCGAGCCATAAATCGGCTACACCAACTCACAGTAGCCTTGAAATTTTCACTCTCGTGTGGATTAATCTTTGCGCATTTTAGAGCAAACAAGCGAACACAGTTTCTTGTTACAATCAAGCCATTTTGCCGATTTTCCAAAATCCAGTTTTCTACATTTTCCTCTAACACCGGCCATTTTGCTAGTCCTGTACGCAATGCACACTTATCCTTAGGCATATCCATTATTTTTTGTTCATTTTTCTTCCATTCACGCACCGAGCTTTCCCCAATACCAAAATGTCTCGCCGCAGCCCGATTTCCACTTTCTTTCGCAAACTGAATTACTTTGCATTTAAATCCAGCGCTGTGTTTGCTTCGTTTGATAGGAGCCATGTCTACTACTAAAAACTACGCTGAATTCTTGAAGTTTACAATGTTTACTTTTCAAAGGCAGGACATCAAATGGTGCGATTGGCCGAAGAGGAATTACGTTTTGTCTCCTGATTCGTGGTATGCTTTTGAGACATACACAATAGACAGCATTCCAGATACCCCTCCCCCCCTTACTTCTAGAATGTGGGGAACAACATTCTTCCACACACCTGCACTGCTGAATACGACTACATCTCTTTTCTCAGAATCACATTATTACTCTTTCAACTCTACCCTCACATACATGTCAAATTCAGTTCTTTTATTTTTGCAAAAGATAGGGAAAAAAACTTTTTATTTACGATCTTGAAAGACGAAATATTGCACATGTACAATCCTAATTTTCGTGAGCGTTATACGAAGAGTATATCTTAAAATTTAAAAAAAGTATTAGAAATTACGGGTGCGCGTTATGCGCCGGAATATACGGTAATTCTTATTTTCATGAATATGTACACTCGTATCAAAATTATTTGTACTTATTATTGTTAGTTTACTGAATATTCTGCTTTTAGATAGAATTATTAAAATAATTACATTGTACGATGCTTATTAAAAAATGTCATTTAAATGTCTTAATTAAAAAATGACTAAAAATTACTCTTTTTCTCAACTGCTTAAATTTTTTTTTATTTATTTATTTATTTCAATATCAATGTGTTGTGTTCTTTAATGATTTTAAATATTTATTTTGTTCTTAATATCAGGCATAATGAAATAAGATATTATTTGAATAATAAAATTTAGAAATAAAATATCAGGAAATTTTAAAGCTAAAAATTAGGACTCGATATTTTCACAACCCAACTCACCACTGGCAATTACATATTTAAGGCTAGAGAGTAAGTTTTCTCTCTTAAAAACATTCGGTTTTAAATTAAATTATACTCGTCTAGATTATTGACTTCTCTCTGCAAAATTATTTGAAATCAAGCATGAGCAAAACAAAAAATGGTAGGTCAGTCACTTTTAGTGAACTTCTTTCTTTCTTTTGATTCATCAGGCTTTAACCTTAAGGCAACCTTATTTTGATTTAATATTATTATTATTGCTAAAAATAAACTTCAATTTTTGCTTCTGTATTTGCTTAATTTCACCAAAAAGTCCTTGATACTACAGCTGTCATTACTTTTAAAATTGTTTATGTTTTTAAGGAATGTATAGTAATGGCAGGTAAAAATTAAAGCTTAGTTAGTAGGTACCTTTAGAACTTAGTTTTTTTTCCCTGGCTATAATATTAGTTTCAAAAGGCTCTTTAAAATGCTCTCTTTTTTTTCCTTCATAATTTCCAGTTTAGAAAATTAAAAAAAAAAAAATCAAATTTGTTAGAAAAAAAATATCAAATAAGTAAAAGTCTTGTGATATGGTACATAAAAAAATCCCCCCCCCCCCCCGAGTACTATACCTTAAGAGTTGTTGTTTGAAATAGTCATATTTAACAGTAGGTATTTGATTATGAAAATTAGTATGCTATTTGTAATTCTGAATATGATTTGCTATTTATAGATGTGATTGTGATTATTACGTTGGTTAAACTGCAGGCATTGCAAAGAGAATAGTTAGATTGGCCCTCAGCTCTTTACAAATCAAAGCACATTTGTAGCCTCCTTCACATTTATCTATTTAATTGCTCACATTTATGAGTGTGAACTACGGTTTAGCATTGCTCACAAAAACACAGGTTTTTCGTCGAAATTTAAGGGGGTGCTTAATCGGTATTTTACCTTATAGTACAGGAGAAAAAAGATCTAAGTAAAGTTCAATTAAATGATTTTGGCTGATCATCTTCAGTTTATTCATCATTTCAACTCCCATTCCATCATTTATGGACAAATAAATTATTTTTCTCTTAAAAAATTTGAGTTATCATTCAAAGATTTTAACTTTGTTTTATTCACAAGCTCAGCAAGTTGAACATCAGTTTCTTCACTATCACACTTGGCTTAACCATTTACATGTAAGCAATATTATGAATACAATGCTGCAATTTTATCACAAACAGTGCCGGATTAAGCATACGCAGGGCCCTAGGTCATTAAAATTTTTGGGGCCCTTTGATTAAATTTTTTTTTCTCGTATATTTTTTATTTATTCAAATATCTTTCATTTAAGAAAGCATATTTAAAATATTTATATATATTTTCATTTAATAGAGCATATTTAAAATAAGAAGAAATAATAATAATTTAACTTACTAATAACTAACTAACTTAATATTTTACTTTCTTGTTAAATTAGAACTAAAAAATAATCATAACATTTTGAAAAAATTTGAAATTTATTAACACTTTACAAAATCAACGCTACTATGAAATTGGTATTCACAAATCTTTTTTTCTGCTCTTGCAATCAATAAACTCATATATAATGTTATAAAAATTAATTTCTCGACGAACATCTGATTCGATAAACATCAAACTTAGCATGTCTAACCGATTTTTAAACATGGCGCTTCTTTGTTCCCTCTTGATTTGTTTCATTTTTTAAAACGAGTGCTCCGTAGAACAATTTGTTATCATAAGAGTTGGAAAAATGCGAAGAGCAGTCAACATTTAGAAAAACAGATCCATGTTTGTCTTGAAATAAAGTTTCGTGAAGTTCAGAATGAGTGAACTGAGTTTTTGATGGGAATTTTCAGAATAAAAATCATCCGAATCATCAAAATAAAAGTCAACTAAATTAGAAATTGCTTCTCGATATTCATTTTCTGCTAGTCCAAAATCCGCCAAAAAAGAAAATTTCTGAGAAACATCCAAATAAACTTTGCCTCGTTTGTTAATTTCTGTTTTGAGCTCGTCAATAACGTGTTAACCTTTTAGTAAATAATTTTGTAATTATTTATTGATCAAATAGATTTTCGGACACTAAATAATTATTAAACACTAAAAAAATTATGAGACACTTCAGTTGAGGCACTAAATAACTTCTTCATTTAAAACGTCTCAATAATGCCAACAACATTGAATTCTTTGCTTCTTGTTTAAACAAGTCTCAACTCGCTGTAGTACTGCCTTCAATTTTTTCGCACGTAAATCAAAATTGAACTTAAAAAACATTGATAAATCTTATAATACATAAACTATAATAAGACTTATAAATAATAACTAAATTAAGTATAAATAACTAAATTAAGTAATTATGTAAAAAAATTATCATATTTTATTTGAAATTGATATATAATTATATATATTTGAAATTGAATTTTTTAAAAAAAATCATTGTTTTTTCTTAATTTTTAAAAATTTATTTTCAAAAAATCCATTTTAAGGGGGCCCTTAATCATTGGGGGCCCCAGGCCATTTACTAGTCTCACCTAATGGGTAATCCAGCACTGATTACAAACTATAAAATTACAAAGTGAATTTTGCTTAAATTATTTCCCCCTCCCTCTTATATGTCTTTAAAATTATATTGTCTTTACTAACTTAAGGAAACATGTATAAAAAAATATGCAAGTTCCTAAAAAAATCTTTGACTCTTCAGAGTTTTTCATCTGTGCTCTGTTTAAACTCTGAATTTTGCATGCAACTCTAAAAGTTTTGTTAAGTTTTGATTTATTTGAATTATTGAATAATAATAATAAAAAATATCGCAAAGCTGTTTTTTTTTAAAATTATAATGAGTTTCTTTTTTTTTTAGATTTGTCTGAAGAACATGTTTTAAATAAAAAAATTGTTGAATTGTATGCAAGATTAAAGCATGCTGAAATGCTCAATTTAGAAAGACGAAGTGATATCTTTACTCTCAGGAAGCATTTTGGCACTTTATTAAATGCAGCTAGTAGTAAGACTGATTCTGCCAATAATTCATTATCTCTTAATTCTCTATTGAGGGATTCTCAACAGTTTTTAGCCGGCATTCAAGGTGGTGTGGATCTTCAACTACCATCAATTCATCACTTTTTACCTCATTTACTTAGTTCTTCTGATAGCTTATCTCCAGCAATAAAGTTATCTAGAGGGAGAAGTGCTGGTAAGTAGATTGATAATTTTTATTCAACGCTTTAATACACATGGATTTTTTTTTAAAAAATGAATCCCTTCAAAATACAGAAGATTTTGAAGAGTATCGGAAGTTAGAGAAACACTAAGTTATTAAAAGAGTTGGCTGGTTACAACCAATGTAATTTAAACCAATCTGTCTTTTCTAAAAAAAAAAAAAAAAACAAACAAGTTTTTTTTTTTTTTTAAATATTTCATATAGGGGAGAGTCGAGTAGCCCCGCCCACTTAAGGAGTATTGCTTATATTTCTGAATAATATTTAGTAATAATCAATATTTTTGTATGTTTCTATTGTTTTATCATCTAATTAAATAATGCAAAAAGAATAAACCAAGAAAAGAATAGTTTAACTTAAAAAAATATAAATTTAAAAAATTTGACTACTGTATTCAACATATTTTCAAAACTATTGTTTACCATGTTACCAGCTGCATAAATACTTGAAACTTTGAAAATAATCTTTTTTTAATATACTAATTAATGCCCGATGGCCTATTGACTTGAAAAAATATTCTATACATATGAAATTGACAGTGGGCGGGGGTACCCGACACTCCCCTAACTGAATTTTTTATTATTTATATATATTCCTCTGGTTTGATTATAACAAAATGAAAAAATGATTTCTTATTTTTTTTTAATATTTTGAGTTTCATTGCTAATGGGAATTTGGGTTATTTCAAATAAATATAAGTCTGCAATTTTAAAATGTTCCCATAGAAATGGTTTTCCACAAAAATATCTGCGTAAAACAGCATTGGCATTTCGCTCACAAGCAACCTATTTTTTTTCAAGACAGAGGAAACTGGAAAAAATTTGAAGAAATTATACAAAATTTAAGAAACTAAAAATGACTAATACAATTGTTTAATAATAAGTATTATAAGAATAATTAAAATTTAAACAAATTAAATGTAATATAGTAACAAAAAGTTTTTAAGAAAAAACTTTTTTAACTATTTATTTATTAGTTTTATAAAAAAATTTTAAAGTATATACATATATATTATTCAAGAGTCGATTTGAGTGTTCATATTTAATGTTATTTAGTTAGCATTCTATTTGTAATTGAGAATTGAATATCTGTTTATTGTAGGATCTATGTTATCATGTGATTTGTTAATTTGGTTGTATTAATAAAATTCTTGCTTATGTTATTTTAATTATTCTTTGTATAATTATAAAATTTAGTTTTACTATATTTTTTAACATAGAATATTGAAAAACTAATTTTTAAAAAATGCACAATAAATTTTTTTCAGAAATTTTCACTTATTTAAAAATGATTCATGAGCTCAAAAATTAATACTATTATTTAAACTTGATTGCAATTTTAAATTATTTAAAAAAAATGTTTAGATATTTAATATTTCTTTTTGAGAAGAGTTTTTTCCACTGTGGTTGGAAGAAACTTGCCATCCCTGATGTTAAATAATGTGAGCAAATTTCACTGGGAATCAATGTCTCTTAAAAATGTGTATAATAAAATAGAGGTCACATGTTCTGTAGTTTTTTACATTAGTTGAATGTAATTATTGAAAGTTCAATTTTCTCAAAGTTTATTTTTATCTACTTGTTAAGTATGTTATGTTTGTTACAATCAAATGTATAAATGGGAATGAGGTGTTTTCTAAATTTTTTTCTGTTTAATTATGAAATTATTTTCTGCCACCAGTATAAAGAGATTTGTATTATATATATGCAGTATGATAATATTCATTAATAGAATTTTTAAGTTACATATGTAATATTATACTAAAAATAAAGTAAGAAAAAAACTGTTATAGAAAAAGTATTAAAATCACTAAAAATATTTTTAAAGTATTATTTCTCATTTGTTTAATGAAGCATTATATTAATAAGAAATGTGTTAAATTTAAAACTCATTATTACGAAAAAGTAATTTATTTTTTACTTTTCTAATTGGTAGTTCTAAAACATACCTTTACTATTTTATGTGCTTATATTTATGCAATTCATTTTTCTTTTTATCAATCTATGAATTTTAACTATTTTTTAATTAAAATATATTGCCTTAAATATCTCATGCTCATTTATATTAAAATTTGTTTTGATTCAATAAATAAATAAAAAAGTTTATTTTAGAACAATTAATTGATATTAGTACTAATTGTATACTGCTCAATAAGGACATTAATGTAAACAATTCTAAAATGCAACATTTCTTTATATATTAACAATCAAGGAGGTAAACTAACTTTTAAATACATGTACTACTAAAAAAAGGTTTTAGATATTAAATGTTTATTTTGTTGAGTGGAGTTGTATTAAATATTCAAGACCTTTAGTTAATATATTTTTTTGCCATGTAAAAAGATTTCTGTAAAATACTATTTAATGGCTTAGTTACTTTTGATTTAGGGCTTATGTTATCCAACCTTTTTTTTTTTTTTTTACTAATAAAAACGAAACTGGTTAAAACCAAAAACAAAAAGAAAAAAAACTGGTTTAAACAACAAAAAAATCATCATTTTTTTTTAATCCTGGTTAAAAATTTGTTTGGTAGGAAATTTATTTCTTTGCCTGTCTATAAATTCTTTAATTTTGTGTTTATTCTTTTATTTCTTTTTTTTTTCAAAAGGACAAAATATCTTTGAAAGCAAATAAAGTAGACTTTTTTACAAAAAGAAATATTATTTTCAAAATAATTCTTTAACTGCAAGGATTAATTTGAAAAATGATTGCTTATGACATTTTTTATTCAATACTTTTAACAGTTTAATGTAAATGCATAATTAAACCTCTAAACTATTTGAAAAAAGTAAAGTTTATTTATTTATTTTTTTTACATATTTTATAACACTTATATGTTCATGAAACTCTTCAAAATTTTTAGCAACTCTAAACAGTTCATTTTCTACAGTTGATCGCTCTTGGAATTGAAAACAAAAATTTTTCTTTATTTTTCAAAACAAAAGTTTGTTTTAAATGGTTCTAAACTTTACTTATGAAAAAGATTTTTATATTAATTGAAATTCAAATGTTTTTTTTTTCAAAATTTTTATTTTATTCTAATCCTGAAGTTTTGGTTGGTATGTGATTCATTATTACCAAATTTTTAAAAACATTATTTTAATAGATTAAACATAAGATGTGACTTTTATGAGTTAAAATTTTCTCTGCATTTTCAGAAAAAAGGCGTTTTTGAACTTAGTGCAAAACAAAAAGTTAAACAGAACTATTAACAGTTAGTTTTAGTAGTTTAATGTTGAAAATTATGAATTAAATGTTGGCATCAACTCTATGTTGAACTTTAGATTAGGTAGATGTTAAAAGCCACATGTTTGATGTATTTGCTCTCTTTCTCGCTCTTTTTGCAGTTAAGAAAAGTCAAGAAATCTTTCAGTTAAATCAGGTGAGCAAAACACCAACGTTCAATGGGATTTTGGATTTTGCTCAATTGGTTCATCATTTCTTTGCGAGGAAATTCCTACTGCTGTTTTTAAATTTGTTTATTTCAGTACTCCAAACTGATATAGTTGAAAGAGAGAGTGGTAAATTCTTGCTGCAGTTAAACCGTGAGCCTTTGCAGGGCTTTTAGTTCCCCAGATTTTCCTGATCAGAAATATTTTGTCCTTATTTGTCCTAATTTTTAGGTTTTTGGACCTGATATTCTTGATTTTTGTATGTGGTCAGAGATCTAATATTGACAGAATACAAATGCGGATTTTTAAAAAATATCTTTGTTGAGTAAAAAAATTAAATTTTTAATCCATTGTCTTTCTATTTTAATTGATGTAGTATAAATCGTAAAATTCTATAGTTCTAATTTAGGGATCATGTACTAATTGAATTCAATGCTCAGGCATATTCCGTACCTTATTTACAGCCATTGTTTTAAATTTTTTGGGAATTAAGTCATTCTATTAAAAGGAAAGTCAATTGACAATTTTACATTTTTTAATTTTTATGGTGATGAATTCAGGTGCCATATGGTTATTTATCGTTTTAATAAAATTCAATTACAAATCTTGTTGTGTGAGGTTTTGTAGTTTCACAATTATTGATTAATTTCTTTTATCTGATTTTAAAAATGACTGATACTAATCAACAATACAGTAATCATATTATGGAGTTTTTAAATGATAATTGAGGAAATGAATTAAATAAATCATCCACTAAAATTACTAAAATGTTGTGTCATATTCAATATGTTTTCATTTAAAGTTTATTGAAACCCCACTAAAAAATATTTTGACTGGAGGAATCTTGAAGTCAAATATTATTTATATATTGGTTTGAAGGAACAGTATTTGATGCTGGTTATTTTCTTAGTGCAACAGTACTATAATTATTCGTGTATTGTTTTGAAATTATAGTGAGTTGCTCAGTGTTTATAAAATAATGCTGAAAACTGTTAAAGCTTTCTGTACTAAACAAAGTAATTAAAATTAAAAATTGAATTTTTTTTTTATTCTTTTACAATAAAATGTTCTTTTATTACTTAAGTAGAGCAAGTTATACTTTTCTGTGTGTGCCTTTTTTAAAAGTAGCTTGGTGTATGCATACTAATCCAAAAAATATCTTTCTTTTTTTTTTTTTAAATGGGAACTTGATTTTTTTTCCTGCTGACTACGAAACCTGCCTTTAGCACTGGTGTAAAAATGAACAATTAACTTGAAAAAAACTTTTTTTTTTGCATGTCAATTCCTCACTTTAATTTGGAAAACAAACTTTAACTTGATTTTTCAGACTAGAAATTTGGTTAGGAACTTAAAATTGTTTTTACAGAGGGGTTTTACTTTTGGGAAACAGTTTTAACTTAGCTATTCAGTATTTTTGCTAGTTGCAGTTTTAGACCAAATTTTTGGGTTTGAAGTTTTTATTTAGTATTTATTCAGAGTTTAGCTTTTTTTTTCCTCTTACATTCCAGAACATGATCTAGTGTTCAGAGGAATTTTGCAGCATTTCCCTTTTTTGGATTGCAGTTTTTTTATATTACGCCAGTTTGTTACTTCTCTTTATTCCATTTCATTATATCCTAGGTTTACAAGTTTAAAGCCAATCATAATGTTTTAAATTTACTTTATTTGAAGTGGCATCAATTATGCAAACTAGTTAACAATATTTTAAATAGACTGGTCACTTGAATTTTGTTGCTAATACTATTTATTATTTATCCCTGTCTGTCTATATATTTGTAATGTCTATGTGTTATCATGCTGATAGTAATTGTTTAAGTTGTGCTCTGTAAATGTAATTACTAGTGTTCCTGTCCACCATCTTTGGACTTTGTAATAAAGTAACCTGCAACCTTTCTCCTGAGTCAGTTTGGTTTCCATGCGTAAGTCTTCTGTATGCATACCTTTAGTAGTTTAGATTGTGAGTCAGTACTAGCTGTGCGTCACAAGCCTATGCATTTGGCACAGATTATAAAATTACCTTAAGTTATTAGACTTAAAATTTGTAGATTTTCTTAGAAAACTAAATAATTTAGAATAGTTTTCATTAATCAACTAAGATTTATGAGAACAGTTAACTTGCAAAATTTTATCTATTTTTATTTACCCACAATTTCTTACTTTGATTTCAGTTAACAAAATGATTTTCGTGTCATTAATTACTATTAGGGATTTAATGATAATTCAATTTGTTTTAAAAATAATAAAATCTAATGCAATAATAAGCCCATCAGAGAGTTTATTATGTAGCTAAATGTAGGTGTCCATTTCTTGATGTAGGAACTATCATTTCTTTAATTTTTTTCCATCAGGTTTTGTTTGGAAAGCTGTATTTTCCCTTCTGAGTATGTAGTGTAATTTCAGTCTGGGGCATTTAGTTCAATTCAAGCTCTTGTTTCATTTCATCTATCCATGTAATAATATTTTTCATAAATTTAACAGCATATATTGCTGAACAACAGCTGCATTTTAAAATCAAATCTGCAAGAATAAATTAAAAGAATATCAGAACATATGAAAACCATCCTTTTATAAAAGCATGATTGCTGTTTTGCAAAATCAAATTCTATAGGGCATATTGCTGGAGAGTGTTTGAATTTGTATGTAGTTGGAAATGTGTGTTTGCGAAAATAGATACAGCTCGAAATCAGGGTTTGTTGATTTAAATCAGCTTGATTTAAATCACGATTTAAATTATGATTTAAATCATGATTTTTTTAAAAAAAATCATTGATTTGAATCAGCTTATGTTTTTTAATGTATATTGACATTAAAAGTTAAGAAATTGTGTTTTAAATTATTGATAATTTAACTATTTTCGTTTCTTAGTTTTAAAATTTATTTTAAATAAGTTGCTGCATTAATTAATTTTACAAAATTACTTTCTTTCTTGATGTGTGTTAAATTCCAACACATCTGAAATTACATTTTTAAAAATCTTTTGATTCTTGAGATTGAAAGTACGGTTCCTTGGGTTATTCATCCACTTTTCCTTCGGGGTTAATATCTTCCTTACCTGTACTATGCATGATTCTTTATCGCCTTACGAGATCATCGCCAACAAAACCAATTATTTTTATTTTTTGAAATGCCGAATGCTATTTAGGCAAAGTATGAAATAATCATCCTGATGAGGTTATTATGTAAATGATGTGCATGCTATTGTGAATGACCGAAATCGGTGGTTGTTGACTTTCACGGGTGAATGTTGACAATCAAATTAGTCGCTTTGGTGAATGTTCGAAATATTTATTACATCCGATTTGATATTAATTTATTCGTGGATATAATTACATTTATTCGATATTTTAATACTTACTGACGATAGATTAGAACAAATATCAGTGTTTGGAGTATCGGGCAAATATATACCGGGCAGTGGCAGTTGACCTTAAAAAAACATCAGTGTAGGGTAGACTGGGCAGTGGCACTGAACCTTAAAAAAAGTCAGTGTAGGGTATACCGGGCAATGGCACTTAACCAGACCTAATATGACTTGACCTTTGGTAAATGTCCGAAATATATACTAGGTCTAGTGCCACTTTTGCTATAGCTAAAATATTTAAAAAAAATTAAACAAAGCGTTTGAATCAATTTTAAACTGATAACGAAATTATTGCTTCAAAATTAAAAAAAACAATACCAAAAACTGCGCTAAATAAGAGTAATTGAAGTACAGTAGAGTCTCGAAAGTTCGAGTCTCAGAAGTCCGAGGTTCCGCTTAATTCGAGGTGCCAAATTTTCCCCCTAGCAACCAAAAGCGCTCTTCCCATTTCCTCTCGCAACCGAAAGAATGCAGGTGTTATTTTTCGTTTCTTCCTGGTTCTGGGGTCCTGGTGGTGGGTTTTCAGTAACCCACCACCTTTTGTTCTCTTTGTTTTGGAAGGTGGCTAGGTAGGGGTATGTTTGAAAGGAATTTTCAAACCAGATCTACAAGAGTTTTATTCCAAGTTCAATTGTACTAGTAGCTTAGATGCTAGTTAGGGACTCAATACACGTGCTTGATCCTTATCATTTTGGAAACTTATTGCTGTTGAAAGTGTTGCGTTAAGGTGCCTGCTGCGATAATGAGTGGAAAAAATAAGAGAAAATTTGTATCTATGATAACTAAATTGAACGCTATAAAAAGATTAGATGCAGGTGAAACAATAAAAAGTGTTGCTACCGATTTGGGTGTTGGAGAGGTAACAGTTGGTGACTGGCGCCGCAATCGAATACAAATTGAGCAGTTTTGTTCACAGAAGTGCAATGAGACTCCAGGAGAAAAAAGAAAATCTATGAGAACATCAGACTATGAAAAAACTAGCAAGGCTTTATTTCTTTGGTTTACTCAACAGCGTAGCAAAGGTACTCCTATAAGTGGCCCTATTCTTCAGGAAAAAGCTGTGTTTTTCAGAAATCAGTTCAAAAAAGGAGAAGAAGATTTCGTAGCAAGCGTTGGTTGGTTAGACCGTTGGAAAAAACGATATGGTGTACGTCAACTAAATATTTGCGGTGAAATACTCTTGGCAGATACGTCAACTGTGCAGGCATTTCAAAAACGGATTGAAGACATTATATTGACGGAAAAGCTCACACCTGACCAGTTATATAACTGTGACGAAACAGGTTTGAACTTTAAGATGCTGCCCTCAAAATCCCTTGCTTCAAAAGAGGAAAATTCAGCTCCAGGTCACAAAAAACGGAAGGAACGATTAACCATTTTAGCATGCGCCAATGCATCTGGAAATCATAAAATGAAACTGACTGTGATTGGAAAATCTGCCAAACCTAGAGCCTTAAAAAACATCACTAAAGAAGCCTTACCAGTACATTACACAAATCAGAAAAGTGCATGAACATTTTGTTCCAAGAACACGGAAAGCATTGAGAAAAAAAAAATTGCCTTGCAAAGCAATTTTGTTTTTAGATAACGCTCCATCTCATCCGGACGATGATGAGCTACGTTGTGGTGAAATCCGTGCTATATTTTTTCCTGCCAATGTTACAAGTTTGATTCAGCCAATGGATCAGGGCGTATTGGAAAATTTAAAGAAATTGTTTTGAAAGATTTGGGAAAGGAATTACCAGGCTGCGAAAACTCTAATGCAGTTGATCTAAATGAATGGCTAAATAGTGACGACAAGCTGGAAATAACAGACTCAACAGTATTATAGAAATGATGAAAGATGAGGAAGAATATGAAACAGAAGAAAACGACTCTCCGTTATCAGAAAAAAAATATCTCATAGTGAAGGTTCTTCAGCCTTAGAACTAGCCTTAAAATATGTAGAACAGCAAACTGAAGCCACCCCTGCAGATGTTTTGCTTTTGAAGCGTTGGCTGACTATCGCATCAACAAAGAAAAGTAATATACTGAAGCAACAAAAAATTGACAATTTTTTTAAATTTTAAAGAATCTTTTACGTCATTATACTAAAGAATAAAGGATTTTAAGGTAATATGTTCATTTTATTTAATTTCATTTGTAGTTGTTAAAAATTTTCTACTTTTTCGGAAAATCCGAGTTTTCAGTAATCTGAGGTAGTGTCAGCCCCAATTACCTCGGATTTTCGAGACTCTACTGTAGTTGCTTTATACAGCGCATGTGCTAAGAAAATTTGTTTTTAAAATTATCCAGGTGCATCTAAAAGTGGATGAATATCCCAAGACAACCAAAATACAGATTAAAGTAAACATATAATGCAGTCTTAATATAGACTTGCATAGCTGTAAAAAATAATTAATAAACATGAATTTTTTTTTTTTTAAAAAAGGCAAATAATGTTAATTAAAACTCAACGTTTTGATTAAAAAGGCATGGAATTAAAATCTACATTATATTTTATTGGTGGAAAATTTATATTTCTAAAACTTGAGGTTATATTAAAAAGAAATTACTCTAATATGCCAAAAAATATACTCCATATGCCTTTAAAACTCTTTCAAAGTCTATTTGAAACAGTGGGATTATGAACTGATAACTGGTATTTTTTTCTCATAATATGTTTACAGTATCTTTGACATTATTAGATTTTCTATGAAGAAATTTTGTGAAAAAAAATTCCAATGAGTACATAAATTTTTTAAAATTTTTTTTTTACTTATCTATTTTGATGTAAGATTAAAAATGAATATTTTAATATAAAAATATATAGATTAAATATTTATTTATTTTTTGATAAACACAATCTGTTACATTTATTTTGTCATTTTAAAAATCAAGGAAAAAAAATCACAATTTTAAATTAAGATTATGGTTTGCTAATTGAAAATTTGTTTTAATAGTTAAAGATTTAATAGTCTGTCCAAGCCAAGTTTAATACCGTTTAGCGGTACCTTTACAATTCAACTTTAGGAAAAACTGTAGTTTCACAAAATACTTTTTCTTAAAATTTTATTTTTGAGTCTCGTAAGAAATGATAAATTTGTATTTTTACCATATTTTTGTGTTAGTTTTTTAAAATAATATTTAATTTTCACAAATTATGTCTAAATTTTCACAAAATAGGTACCTCTCAGAAAAACCTAGACAGACCCCTGAAGTATTCTTTAAATTCTCTATTTAGTCTTTAAATTTCATTCATGCATTTGTTTCAAAATGATTGCTATGCATTCAAAGCTATGTATTATAATGAAAAATTATTTTAGTAAGTTAGAGCTTCTAAAATATTGTTATAATATAGTTTTAATATTAATTTTATTTTGATTTAACATTTATAAAGTATTTTTAATCAAAAATTAAAGTTCTTATAATGTACTTGAATAAAAATAAAAAAAAATCTGATTTTAATCAAAAAAATCTGATTATTTTGATTTTTTAAAAAAAAATCACAAACCCTGCTTGAAATGTGTGTTTACGAAAATGGACATAGCATAAAATGTGCTTTTTCAGTGTTTAACCCAAATTTAACAACTAAACAAGGAATTTCATGCTTACTTTTCCTTACTTTATTATACACCAAGCATAATAATTATGGGGCAAGTACTACACTTTGAGATTGAGATGGCTAGATATATTGCAGATGTAACTTTTAAGGCAATATTTTTGTATACAGAGCTTTAAACAATATGATGAGTTTTAAAACTCCTAATTTCTACAATATGAAATCACTACCATGATTATAAATTTATAACACCTGCGGCAACCTTGTAGAAATAACTGTTTACTTTAAAAGTCTTATAAAATAAATTATGTTTTATGTGAATGGTGACTAGTGATTTATAAAAGCCCAGCAAGTGAAACACTGATGAAAGACTAGTGATATATGCAAGTTATATCCATTTTCCTGAACACGCATTTCAAGCTGTGTCCATTTTATTAAACAGGCACTTCAAACTATGCCCAGTTTTAAAAATTGACCAATGATTTACTAATAATAATTAAAAACTCTGATTTTTCTTTTCTGAATAGTTAGAATTTTGTATTTTGGCAAGTTTTAAAAGCATATAAAGACAGATTTCATTGTTTCCTTTATGAACAAAAGAACAAAGTTGCATGTGTGAATTACACATAATTGGGCAATTGAATGATCAGAGTTAAAAATAATGGATTTTGGAATTATAAAAATTTTTTAATAAAAACTGCTTATGAATTAAGAAAAGTTTCAGAATTCCTATCATCATTCAATGTCCTGATCATTGCTTATTTAATAAGATAGTTTATTCAATAGATGTCAGAAAAGTGCTTGTTATTTTAAAAGGAAATTTATGGCAAGGAAAAGAAAATATTGAAAGTTACATACATTTTGAAAAACCTTCAAACCATGTTGAATCTTTAATTTTTAACTTTATTCATCAAACAAATTTGTCCCTATTTTAAAAGTCTTTCTGCTAAATAAAATAAAAATTTTAGTTAATATTTAATTAAATTGTCAAATGTAGACTTAGCAAAAATATAATATCAATAATTAGTTTAGTGTATATGTTAAGTTTAACTTAAATTTTTTTTTCTAGTATAATCATACCTATTTATAAAATCAGCCACTTAATAAAATCAAATGTTTTCAAAATGAATATAATTTTTATAGACAGCGGGCAATGTATAACCCAAAATACTGTAACAATTAATTTTGTTTTGTGTATTTATTTATAAATAAAATTAGCGAATGTTAAAAAAATAAAACTTCATGATCATTGAATTTAAGTGTTTTGTTTATGATTTTGTTTCTTGATGAGGGTGCTAAAATGTTTATGATTTCTGACTCGAATAAAACACTTCTTAATGTATTTTTACTACACTTAAAATTGACTTTCATAAGGTTTGGAAAGTAATCTTGTGATGCATAACAATATCAATTAGTTAAAGTCTTTACATAAAAATTACTTATTTTTATAATTTCAGTTACTATGGTGCTGGGAGTTCCAACTGTGAAGAGAGATGTTCAGAGTTACTTGATGTCAACTTTACAAAATCTAATTGAAAATATGTCACCAGAAGAAAGAGATGATGCAGTTATCATAGTTTTTATTGCTGAGGTGATTATAAATTTATATATTTCAAAAACTCAGATAGTTTTTTGAAACTTTTTTTATTATTTTTTCTTAAGAAAACAGTAATAAAATTTCTCTTGTGTACATTAAATAAAAATAAGCATTTTAGTGGAAAGTTTTAGTATAAAAATTTTTTAAAACATAACAGGTTAATCATTAGTGCAGGGTAAAAAACCTCTCAAAATACTTATAGTCTTTTTTATTTTATTTATTTATTGCTCTAATTGAAACTAAAAAAAATTAAATTAAGTTTTTGAATTATGGGACTTTTAAATTTGTTATTTTTATTTATAAATATAAGAGAAATTAGGTGATACAAAGTTAGTTGATGCAGGAAAGTGACCAAAGAAATATAATTTCTCAATATCTTTGTATATATTGATACATCCCTATATTTTATATATATATCCATATATTATTTATATTAAGTTGTTGCAAATTCGTGCTTTTTGTTTGATTAGCCTAAAATATGTTTTTAAGATAATAAATAATTATGTTAATTTATACAAATTCCATTCCATGTTTTTGTTGAATTGGAATATTTTTTAATAAGGTGTCGTTTTGATTAAAATATATTGTGATAATACCAACTGTGACCTTTAATTCAATTTTTAAAAAAAATATCTCTTCATTTCCGCTTTATTTATTCACACTTATTTTAAACTCTATATAAATTTAAAATCTGACTTTTCAAAATTTGAAATATTCAAGGTTAATTTTTTTTATATTTCTTACAGACAGATTTAGAATATGTTACTCGACAAGCAGCTGAAATTGAGAATAAGTAAGTTCATTTTTAAATTTAGTTAAGTCATCATAGTTAATGAAACCAGCTTATGCAATTCTTTCATTGTAGTTTTTCTGAGCATATAAATTCAGGTTTATTAGAAGTAATTGCACCTCCTGCATCATACTATCCTGATTTGAATAAGCTGAGGCAGACATTAGGAGATCCTCTAGAACGAGTTAAGTATGTATCCCATTTAATGTAACTTTTAAAGCTTATCAGATTCAAAAAAATTTTATGTACACCATAATATTTTCTTGATGACTTGTTACTTACCTATCTAAAAGCAAAGGAATTTTTATTTAATATGAACATTGTTTCACCTTTGGAGTTTTTTTTTTTTTTTGTTTAGTAACATTAAAGTAAAATAATCCAATTTTGAACATTTTTTAAAAATAAAAATATAAATTATTGTGTTAAATAGTTAACAATAATTTATTCTTCAAATTATGAACATTTCATATTGAGACCTTTAAGATAGGTAGCATGTATGCTATATTCTTAATGAATTCTTCTCAAGATTGATTTTAAAATTTTCTTGATAACAACCTAATTGGTTGGAACCAGAGTTAATAGATGTAGATTAGTGGTCACCCTGGTAGTGGAGTTTAAAAAGTCAATCTGCAGCACTATCTTAAAAAATTCAAATTTGTCTGTGACTATAACGTTTTTAGGCAGAGAGTACTGGGATTGTTATTGTAAAAATTAAGCTCAATCTAACATATATTTGGTCCAATTTGTAAACATTAATTGTAATAAAGTTATATACAAAAACTATATGTTGTAAAAATTTAATTTTATGTAATCATACTTAACTTTTGTTCAAAAGAAGAAAAAAACTGATGCTTTTACTAAGCCCTATGAAGAAATTGAAAAGAAAGTTTTAACTTGCAAATAAAAACATTCAAATGAAATTTTTTTCATTTTAAAGTAAGATATTAATAGAATAGTAATTTATGGTGTTCCGATTTTTGCCATTTTAAAGTTTCTACAAAGAAAATTAATTTCTTATAATCACAGGTACTTTGCAGGAAAATAAAACAACCAGAAAAATTAAAATCATATAGGTGTTTTTATTTTTTTTTTTTTTATAAATTCTAAAAAAAATTAAATTATTCCTTACTTTTCATAAATGAAGATACAAAATCTTTTCTTTTATATTTGTGGAATTATAATTGAGGGTTTTCTCATAATTTTTAAATTTTCCATAATTTTTAATACATATTTATTCCAACATGCGAGTTTCAAATTGCACATTAGTAATAAATTTTTTTCACAATGATTTGATTGTAAATTCAAATAGTCTTGCTGATTATTTTGAGAGAGTAATTTCTATGAATATTTTTGTGGCTTTTAAAATCCTGGTATTCTTAATTTACAACACATTTAAATTATGAATTGCTCATATGAGTGGTTGCATTTTAATATTCCTGTTTGATGCCATTGTAAAATCACATGGTCTTATTGCTCCTTTTTTTTAGCAATTATTGCTACAGATTCCTGTGTCATGTTTTTAGTACAATTCGACTATATTACGACATGCGAATTTAGAATCTGGAATTTGAGTAATTACTTTTTGATGCGCTCAATTCGTGAAAACTTGCATAGTAAATCAATTGTTTTGTTATTCTCTTTTTCAAAAAATCTTGCTTTTAAAAATCTTTATTTTTTTAAGTTAAATTTTAAATATTTTTTTAATTTAATACAATATTATTACGATAAATGAAATTTAAATCTGGGATTTGAGTAAGCACTTTTTTGACTCCCTCAATTTGTGATGATTCCACCCTAAATTCACAGAGTACTTGTTGACCTTTTTTGGCAGTTATTGTTATGAATATTCTCACAGATTTTAAAATCTTGTTATTTATATTTTGAAAGTAGTATAATGCCGGAATTTCGAGTTGAGCATTTCAGCAATCACTTTTTTAACACTTTCAATTTGAAGCAATTTCATCTGAAATCAATGTGATTTTGTCAATCATTTTTGTCCAGCAGTTTTTCTTCCAAATTTCTTCATAATTTTATTAAATTTTTTTACTTTTGATCAACTGTTTGATAGTTTATTTTTAAAGATCCTTTTGACTCATCATGAGGCTACAACATCATGCGACTTGTTTTTGTTTACTCTTCTTAGAAATTTATCGTTTTTTCTACATCATTATTTTTAATTTTTGGCAAGCTTGAGATCTCAAAGTTTGACGTGAATACTGTTCTTGCTTTTCAGGTTTGCAGTTTTTTACCCAAGTTATTGTTTTCAGCTCTAACTTAAACAGCCTTTCCTTTATGGTTTGTGTATCACTCTTTGAATTAGTGATTGTTTCTATTAAATCTGATTCAATAATGTTATACATTTTTAAATGATTTGTACAATTTTGAAATGCTTAGAAATCTAAGTTTTTTTTCTTCCAGTTTTGAAAGAGTATTAAGAATTTTTTTACTCAATTTTGATGTAACATGTTTGTCTCAGGATACTATAGTTTTATTACTTTTTATTTGGAGTTTAATTACCTGTGTTCATAGGTGAACCTTGGCTTTCAGGTTTATTGTCTTGCCATTTTATACATTTCCAGTTCATTCTTCTACTTTCTGTGATTCAAAGTAATTTTTCATTTAAACCTCCTCAGTGAAAATGGTATTACCTTGCAGTTCATTGAATTTCTTTTTGTTTATATATGTTGTCTTCATTTTATACATTGCAGGCAATATTTTAACTATTTAAAAAAACTAAGCAAAGTGATTTGACAGCCCATGAAGGGCCAAGTCCTTCTGTACCCATCTCAGTTTTCTTGACCTTGGGCTCTGGGGATCAGAAGCAGATGAGTCCCCAAGCGTAACTGGTGCTCATTTTATCGAAACATTAAAGGGATGAAAGGGCAAGATCAACCTTGCCTGGTCCAAGGATAAAACCTGGGAATTGTGACACAAGAGTGCAACTCTGCCACCAGGCTTCTATTTCCAGTATTTAATTCATTAAAAAATATAACTGACTCTTATTACTTAATCTAGTGACACTTTTTGCATCTTAAATTCAACCAATTTGATGTTTATTGACTGATTTTGATAAAATAAATTATGAAAATCAATTCTTTACAAAAGAATTTGTAAACAGTTTACTAATATAGCCCTTGCCAGTCCTCCTTCAAAATTATTTTGAATGTGCCCAAACTATTTTCTAAAATTATATTTTTTTACCTTTTTTTGTTTTGTCTTTCTTTTTTTTCTTTCTTTTGCTTCTTTTTCTTTTCTGTTTTTTTTTTCTCTTTCTTTCTTTTTTCTTTAGCTGTTAAGTAAGATTTAATTGGGTCCCTGGTGATATTGTGAAGTTCAAAAATTAAAGATATTTTTGTGAGTGAATAAGTTTTTGCTTGTAAACATACATGTAGTTCAATAATTTCAAGCACATAAGTGATTATACATTCTTTGATAACAATTAAAAAGCCCTTTCAATGATATATGGACACACCTAATGTCTCACCAAAGTTGATTTTCTGTAACTATATTTAAAGCTGAAAATGCTAATTTATTGCACTTAATGCATAGTTTTAAATATTTTATATATGTTTCATTTTCATTTTAAATAATCAGATTTTTAAAATAAGTTTGCTTGGAGCTGTGGTGGCTCAGGGGATGGAGCATTTGCCTTCTTATGATGTGAACCGGGTTTGAGTCCCTGTGTGGCTGGTCGATACGAATTCCACAACCAATTTGTACCATAACATTAAATATCCTCAGTGGTAGACGTATCATGGGTTATAATCCCTTTGCGGTCAGGCTAATTGTGGGAGGTTTTAGTGGTTTTCTTCCATATAATGCAAATACAGGTTAGTTCCATCTAAAAAATGCCTCCATAATGGCAAAATTCTACCAACACTTGATCCAGGAGTTCTCTTGTCTTCTGGATTGGTTTCAAAATTACAAGGCTACTGAGTTGAATATAAGTAGAATTGAAAAAAAAAAATGTCTGCTTAGTGAAGGGAAATTGTAACTGAATGTTTTTATGAGTTTAAATAACTATTCATATTACTTTTGCAGATGGAGAACAAAGCAAAATTTAGACTTTTCCTACCTTATGATGTATGCTCAACCTAAAGGAATGTTCTATGTGCAAGTAGGTATCATATTAATTATCCCAATATATATACATAAAGGTTTTGAATAGAATTTATTGAAATATCAAAAAGTGGAAACAGTCAAATTTTTTAATTAAGGAGGGTAAGTGTTTTTTACCTGCATATTAGTTACCAAATCTAACCTGATACCTACACTGGATACATTGTCCTTTATAAGATGTGGTAGTGAGTTACTTCTTTTTGAAATACACTGCTAGCAAAATAATTTTACAACCACTTTTTATTTATTCAAAATAAATGCTTGACCAGTCTCACTGGGTCAATTATTTAATTTTCTATTATTTATAAAATAATTTCAGTTTAAATATAATCCTGTGAAAAAATATTAATCTTTCTTTTTAAAACTTTTTATCAATGAATTAATTAAAAAAATAATTTTCATGAAAAGTTATTATTTATTCAAAATGAATGCATGATGAGCCTTGCTAATCAATTTGCACCATCAGATTAAGAATTTTATTTTCTATTTTTTGTAAAAATACTCTTAGTTTGAATTCAATGAAAGAAAAAATATTAAATTTGCTCAAAAACAAGTTTTTCAATTTTGAGTTTTATAGCAAATGCAGAGCATAAAATTTTAGTTTTGAAGATACTAGCTAGGATAGGACTAGCTAGGATTTGAAGATATTTGCTTGCAACTATTTTACATTTATAAAAAATATGAGCAATTTTTAAAGCTTTTGCTAGATGTAGTATGAGTAACTTCTTGGAGCCCGAAACAATGGAGAAAATTTAAAATCAAAATATATTTATTGCAATTTTAATAAATATTAAGTCAAAATAATTTTGTCTTAAGATATCAATGTTTCTTGAAGGAATGGTTTTGTAGGTGAAAAGTGGGTAACTCAAACTTCTTTGTTTTAAATATAAAAAAATTGCAACATTTGATTTCAAAACACTTCCACGTGCACCTTCATTAAAGCACAATAATCTTAATCTATATCAATAGTTTAATTTAAAACTCCACACTCTAAAAAAAGAAACTTACTCACCAGTCGCCAGCCTTAAATAAATGAAATATTTGACAAGTGAAATTTCTGTAACCTTAGCTGTGATTTTGTATAACTTTAAATAAGTTTAAATTCAATATGTAAGTTTTAAATGTTTATATACCTTTGCACTACTACAAAAAAATCTGTATAATTTAAGTTTATTAATTTAAGTTTAAATGCTGAAAATAAAATTGACCATCAACAACTCCTTTTGATAGTTTTTAAAATTAGTTAAATAATGTTCATAGTTATTTGACAAGTAAAGATCAAAAGTTTCTCTTTTTTTTATTTCACCAAAAGTACCTTATGTTTACTAGAATCAAAAGATTTAATGGTAATAAGTTGCGTTTTTGAGTTTTACATTTTATTTTTCAGTTTATTTTTGTAATCTTTTCTGTTACCAATGTAGATACATTTATATTGTATATAGACAGCCTGTTTTATTAATTATTATAATATTTTCAAAATGAAAAAAAAAATTTTTTCAGCATATATTATTTTATTTGGTGCTGCTTTATGTTACTAAACATATTTTTATTCTTACAACCTCTTTATGTAAAAATAAATGATCAAAAGTATAGTTTTTTTTTTTTTTTTATCTTCTTAGTATTTTTTCTGTACCTATAATCGCTTCTCATGGGAGTATTTTTTGTGAATGATAAATACAAAAAAAGGGTGAATGGGAGTCAACATGAAATATAAAAAAATGACTTAAAGTAATAAAGAAGTAATGTTGAAAATTAATAAATTTGCGAAAAGTATAAAAAAAATTTATTGAAAAAATTATGTACTTATTGTAAAATTATTTGAAATACAGTGAATAATAAGTTTTTGAGACTTGCAACAAATTGCTATTCTATTTTCTGTAAATTAGTGGACATTGAATACTGAAAGTTTCTTGTTGTTTCAAATGGCTTGAAGTGGCTATTTGCATATGTTGGCTGTGGTTGTAGTTTCATTACACCGACTTCATCAGCATCATTTTATATTTTTTCGGCATCATTTATCTGTTTCTGAAACTATTTTTTTTTCAATTATATTTTTTTCCCATCTAACATCATACCATAAGTTTCAGCATAATCAATTACTTATGCATAAAACTCAAGCAACTCATCCAACTTTAGGCATTTACCCCAAATTAACAAATCCTATTTTTCTTCATCATTAACATCAGAAGTTACTGCTTTTCTTCTCAATTCGAAATAACTTTTTTCAATTGTTGTTAAAATTTCTGAACGATAGATAGACTTCATAATCCTTTAGTTCTAATGTTCTAAACAGGTATTATGAACATTATAAGAGTAGCAATTGCCACTACTTTTTGTGCTTTTGTAATGAAATAGTGCATTTCTTTTTTAAAGGTTTAGTCAGCTTAGTATTAGTGACATATAGCTTTGAATAAATATAATAGCAGTATCTTGTACGACCTATTAATTTCATTATTTATCAGATGTGTAACCAGTGTTTTTTTCTTTCTAGTTTATACTGCTGTGGCCCTATAGCTTAAAAGATTGAAGACTCCTAGTTTAGCGTATGATCAGTGATGACATTCAGTCAATATGCAACTTAAAAGATGTAGTGCTGGGGATTTTATAAGAAATTTTAAAAGCTAATAAAATTCCATTTTCTAATTTCTACAAGCAAATAGAAACTGGTTATTTTTATTTATTTTAGAAACGAAATTGATTAATAATTTTATTAGGAAATTTTTCTGACACCAGCATCTTAGACATAGCAAAAATTGGACCATAAACCATTTCATCATAATTTCTTTTTATTATCTTGGTAAATTGAAAAACCTTTTATCAAGGATTTTCTTTTACTATCTTGGATCTGTTTGAAAAACATTTTGCAAAATGTTAATCAGTCAAATGCTCTAAAGTTTTATAAAGGGGTTGTAACTTATAAATTTTGCTAATAATTCTTTTTCGTTCATTGATAATTTTTTAATTTATTATTCACATGATTATTGTTTTTTTAAAACTCACAAGAATTACAGTTATACTGCTAATCATACATATTTTTTGACATACCAAATATTACCAGTTGCCGATTATGTAGATGAGATGCAGGGAATTGTGTATCTGTTTTTTTGAAAATGCACCTTTAGAGGCATTCCTCAGAAAAGATAATTTATACTTATTTTTCAGTTAGAGGACGATATATTATCAAAGCCTGCATATATTGATACAATGAAAAAATTTGCCTACAAGCAAATTAGTGAAAAAAGAGAATGGATTATTCTTGATTTTTGTCAACTTGGCTTCATTGGTAAAAATATTTATTCTTTCGCATTACACTTAAAACTGTTATCATTATCACTATTATAATATCCTGTTTTTATTTTATAGGAAAAATGTTTAAGTGTGTTGATCTATCAACACTTATCACATTTTTTGTTATCTTTCATAATGATAAACCAGTTGATTGGCTTTTGGATCATGTTGTACAAACCAAAGTGTGTCGTTTTGATAAAGATGCAGTAAGATATCTTTTTTTTTATTCTGAAATGTTTTTTGTTGAATATTTGCACATAAAATGATTGCTAGAAATATTCATGAAGTTACTTACATACTCTGCTTCTGTAACACTAAAATTGTGGCATTTGTCATTTTATCCCAGAATTAATTTTATTGGACGAAAAGGACAAGAAAATTTCACACAGGAAGTTATTAGTTGTGTATTGTAAAAAAAATGAAAGAGTGGTTGTGCGTTCGTCTTTAAAAGACGGCTACAATTTTTGTGGCATTGCCTATTTAATCTTGTGAGATTCAACTTCTGGCTCGCTTTTTTAAGGCATAATTTTATTATTTATCTATTGAAATGGCTGGACAAAGTGATATTAAATTGTTGAGAGAGGTGAAAATGTTGTTGAAGGTGGTCATGTGGACAGAAAATAATTCATAGGAAATAATTAGGAATGTAAATGCAAATTAAAATAAAAATTTATTTTCTGAAATTAAACAAAAATTAAAGTAAATTTATAAAAT
Source organism: Parasteatoda lunata (assembly GCA_949128135.1). Lineage (NCBI taxonomy): Eukaryota > Metazoa > Arthropoda > Arachnida > Araneae > Theridiidae > Parasteatoda > Parasteatoda lunata. Next base: position 74,612,837 of record OX421980.1, read on the forward strand.
ATAATAATACATACAATCCTATTTGTAGGCTTTCTGCAAAAGTTTATTAGGAGTAAAATAGAGCAAATTTTTTTTGATTCAAATAAGATAGTTTTTTTGTTTACATTTCACAAGAACACAAAGACTGCCATACTAGTCCTATTTAAACAGGGTACATTTTTTTAAAGTAAGATTATTATTATAAAAATATTAAGGGAAGCAATGTAATATAGATCTGAAAAAATATATCAAACCCAAACAAAATATTATAGAGAATACAGAAACATAACAATTTAATAATTTAGTACAAAAACATGTAAGTGTGAAAGTGTTAGTAGTCTAATAAGTTAAGAATTCATACATTTATAAAAGTTTTTAGTTATGAATAATGATTAGATTTTAATATTCATATAATTAATTACAATTTGAATGTTTAATTTTATTTGTTTATTAGTTATTATGTTTTTTTTTAATTATTATTTTGTAGAATTTTAAACATAATCAAGACCAGATACCTGGTGTGGTAGACTTACTAGTGCAGGCCAGTTTTGCGGTATTGGTGGGTTAGTTTCAACCTGTAAGTCATACTTTGGAAACAAAAAAATTTACCGGCTTTTTCTTGAAATGTAAAATAAATAGTTCATTGAAATATTTCTTTAATTATTATTTGATCTTGGATTAATTATTCATTTTAGTTTTTGTAGGCTACTTGAAAACTTTATTAAAAGTAAGTTTTAATTGCATTAATACAATATTTCTGTCAACTTTCAAGTGTAGCAGACGCGAATTAAAAAATAAATGTTATCGAAGGCCAATGGTCCAAGATACAACATTATATTGTACCTTGGACTGTTTTTTTTTTACCTTTAAGAAAGTACTTTTTTTCCCAAAGTTTATGACAAAAAATTTTTTTAAAAAATAGACTAACGTATTAAACATTTCTCACAAGATTTTTAAAATTATTACATTGTGCACAAAAAATTAAAAGACAAAGCTTGTACCCAAAGTACAGATTTCTCCTTTTATTTAGAGACACTTTGTATATAATTTTAAAATAAAACGTGTACTTTCTTTAATGTGTTACCTTATTTTAACGCAAAATAATGCTTTTTATTTTTCAGAAAGATTGTAAGAAAAGAAAAGACCAAGTTTGGCTTCATTTCAAGCCATCATTGTTTCAACATGTTGGGACACACTCCTCTTTAAAAGGAAAAGTTCAAAAATTGAAGGTGAATTATTTCTCATGTTAGAACATAATTTTATAAAGGATGGTCTTACGTAATGCTGTTAATTTTTAATAAAACTTGTTTTATAGTACAAAATAAAATTTGTTAAAAAATTGCTTGAAACTTTTTAAATTTTTAAGATATTTAAATCACATTTTTTTTCATTTCCTGTAAGTTACCAAATGTGATTCAGAAAAAAATTATGAATTTTTTAAAAAATGTTTTCTGCTTATATGCAGTGTGAAAGTATGACTTTAAATGCTCATATCTTGCACAATATTTTATGAATTTTTTTTTTCAAATTTTAGAATGATACTTTTGTTATTAATTAAAAATTACGCTAAAAATTTTGTTTTATTTCATTGAATATTTCTGCAGTTATAGTAACAAAACGGAAGGCAAAAAAATTATCTTTTTTTAAGAAAATGCCCTTAATTAAAAGAGGAAAAGAGAAAATTAAAAGAGGAATCTAACCTTAATTTTCTCTGGATTTTTCTTTTATCAGTGCAACGTCTTTTAAAAGTAAAGTTAGTAACCTAACTGAAAGTAGGTAATAATTGAGCAATAAAAAAAATCATTTATTTCTGTATTTATCCGCTTCCCTAATTATCCCGAGTTAACTTGGGTAAGTATATATTGCAAATATTTATTATCCCGAGTAAACTCAGCCATAGCAAAATTCGTCACTACGTTTTGTTTTATCACGTTTTTACTCGGCTTGAACCGAAACAAAAATTTTTTAATCTACTGTGATTGGAAGAATGCCAATTTTTGTTTGGGAGTTTTGCTGTTTGTGGGACTGCAGACTTGTTTTGTGCAATTGTATATATGATGGATGCTGAATTGACGTAGAAAAAAAAAAGTAAAAAACAATGGGGTTTCTGAGTGAAAGTAATGCAGATGATTTTTCAGATTATGAGGATGTGAACATATACAAAGACTAATAGTTAACTTTTTTCATTTGCCCTGAGATAATTCCAGATAGTAAACTGATGGTAAATTAAATATTTTTTTACTCACAAAAAAATTAAAATTTCAACTTAGAACTAGTGTATTATGTTTTGTTTTAGTTCCTTGTATTTATTAACAAAATAAAAAAATATGTTGAATTTTTGCATTTTTTTTTTTTTTTTTCAAATAAAATTGGTAAGGGATGCGGTTTAAAATCATTATCTAAAGTGAAATAAATGTTTAAAGTTTTTGAATATTTTGAAAAGTTTTCTGGTCAAGAAAGAATTATGAAAGAAGTGACAAAAAAATTAAGACTTCTTAAAAAATTTGTACTTATATGTATTTGTACTCTTTATACTTATTGTTGTATTCCTTGACATATTTTTTTAAGAAAAGTACTTTGTTTTTAACAGTAGCTTTTAGTACAATTTTTTTTTTTGTTAAAAAAATTAACATGAATATTTCAATTGTTAGAGCCCACCCATAAAACCATAGCAAATATTTTGAAGGTACAAACATTTTTAAAATTTGATAATTTTTTTTCTTCTTATTTTAAATTTTTCTAACTTTTTTAAAACATTTAAAATAAGTTGAAAGTTAAATTTGACTCCCACAGTTAACTGCCAAAATGTCTTAATCTCTAAAAGAGATTAAAAGTATAAATTTAGGCAATTGAATTTCATGTGAATGAAAAAATAATCTTAAATCTAAGAATAATTTAAAAAAGGTAAAAAACTGTTTACTTTTTTTTTTTACAAGGTATAAAAATTATTTTGTTTATGCAGGATAAGCAATTCGGAAAGCTGTCTCTTCATCATCCACATCAGAATCCGGAAGCTGAAGTCAAGACAACATTAAAATCTTATAAAGGTTATACAGCAGCCCGAGCTTACAAAGGCGATACCTTTTTCTGGAGCTTACTTCCGCAACCTGGCGATATTTTAGCATTTCATTTTCGTAGTCCAATAACAATTGAAAGGTTCTCAAATATTATTTAAATGCATTATATTTTGTTTATTACACCATGGTTTTCATTAACAATTTGCTTTAACAATTATTTAATTTTTAAGCAATGTTGATCTTTTAAGTTTTTTGTGAAAAGAAACTTTTAAAATGTTAATGCAAATATATTTCATTTACTTTTTTGAGAAAAAGCTGAATGATATAAATATTTTAAAGATAAAATTAATAGTCTAAATTTCTTTCAATTTTAATTTTTTTAAACTGTAGGGTGGTCAGAAATAAAGTTATCCTGTTTTGATCAACATAGAATCTGTTTTGGCTAATAGATTTCAATGAAATTTATTGTATACATTATATGGACCACGAGAAAAAGAAATCTGAAATTTAAAAAAAAAATTTCAATTTTCGACCACCAGGTGAGAAAACGGCCTGTTTAGGAATAAAAGTCACAAAATGCAACATTTTCTTTACTTATAATTTATGTTCAATGTGTATGCCATTTTCACTGATATCAAGTTCAGGCCTAACATAAATGGTTTCTTGACCTATTACAGCAACAGAACATGTTTTGCTTGCTTTCAATTTCATTCAAAAACCATTTATGTCCTCTTCTTCCCCAGTCTCTTTCAGAAATCATCCTTTTCATTTTTTCTTTAATATAGCTTTAACACAACATTTAATATTACTTGGAATATTTTTATGCTTATGCAATTACTACAGGCTATTTAAGCTGCATTAATGTCTTTGTTCATACAGTGCCATCTATTAGTTGGAATGTTAATCAATTTTGTTGCAGATTTCTTTTTCCAACTATCCATATAGCATATTTACCAAATTATTCGACTGTTTTTTTAATGGGCACTATTTTGGTCTAAAGAGGGTAATTTTGATAACCATCGTGCATTAAACATGAATAATCCTAAGAAACTGAAGCAGAAAGATGTACTTGATAACATAAATACTTAATTTGTTTCAAAAAATGTGAAGATAGTAATAAAAGTATACATGTTTCAAGTCCTCAAAAATAGGCACCTATTCACAATACCTGCCAGACCTGAATAAGGAAAGTCAAAAGAGATTTGAAACAGGAAACGTGAAGTTGCCATCGAAAGGTGAAAAAGAAATCTAGGAAACCTGTGGTGGTAATCAAGAGTAAAACAGAAAATTAAAAGCAAGTAAGGATGAAAAAACTAAAAAAAAAAAAAAAAAAAAAAAAAAAAAACAGCAACAGAGAGAGGCAAATCAGAGAAAAGCAAAAGCATTTCTATACACTATGAAGAGGTGGGGAGGAAATCATGTTGTTAATGAGGCAATCTGCATTCTTATGAATGAAACAAGATTATAGGGGATCAAGATAAGCTGATGTGACAGCTGAGTGTAAAAATTTATGTTGCACACTGCCTGGTTTATATTATTGTTGAAATCAATAATGTCCAAGTCAAGAGTTTTCAAGGATATTTTATAAATTGACATTATTTATATCAACTGGATATAATTCTTGAAATCACATCACATGTGGCTGGAAAAAAGCTATAAGCTAAGAATTTATTAACAAAACCATGTACATGAAGTTGTGATAAGATGGCAGAAACAGAAATGTTCTTTAAAAGATAATCAAATCATAGTACATGCATCCATCATGATGCATTAACAAAAAGCAATAAAGATACTCAAGATCAATATTCAGGAAGTGCAGAAATATTATTACTTTATAAGTAAAATATTTATGCAACTCAATAGCGACGTTCCACAACTACATTATTATAAGTGTCATAGATTATTTTTTACTTCAAATTTCTATTTTTTTAAAAGAAGCTAAAACTGGTATGATAATGGACCAATGGGAACGCATCAGAGTGTTGGCATTTTGGATATAAAGCTAACCAAAAAATATAGGTACTTATTATAGGTAATTATTCTTCAGGTATATAGGTAATTATTCATGCATTCTTTTATATATACCGTAATTTAATTATTTTGTAAATATTTGTACCTACTCATAGATGCTATATAATTTACTATTAATCAAAAATACCTGAACATATCATATTTATTAAAAAGTAATAACTAAGCAAAAAATATAAATTCATTTTTAGTGTAACATATTTTAGATTAGACTGATAAAAGGAAATCTTTCTTTATCAGTATTAAACTTTTGTTTTAGAATTAAATATGAGAATCAGTAGTTCTAGGAAATTAACGGCTTTTAATTATCGTATATTTTCATATGTAAGTCGATCCGTATATAAGCCAAAGAGTACGCTCTTTATTTGGAAGTTCCATCTGAAATTTGAAACTAACTTGCCAGCGGATTTAAAGAAAATAAAGCATGCTGCTCTTGGAAACAAAAATGTACCCCATTTCTTGAATTAAATGTTGTACAGTGGGTAAAAGGAGCACAGATTTTTGGAATTCGTAATTAGAAGTTTTAAAAAGCTAATAGTATTCCTTTCAAATCATCCTTGTATTTCTTTTTCAATTTTTATATTAATGCATTCTGTTTTCAATTATTAAATTTTGATTTTTAAATACATTTCGCGATATTTATTGATTATCACTGATGCTCGATAAAAAAAGAAGTATTTCTTTTGGCTTTTACCTCCTGGAATTTTTCAAATTTAGTGGATCCGATTGTAAATGGAACCCCACCCAACTTCAGCTATCAGAAACCTAAAAATTCTTAACTTATTTTGGAAATCTTTGGTAAGTATAAAACAAGGGAATGGCAAAATTTCTGTTGTGGCTTTTAAAGGTGAAAATGGGGAATTGTGGCAAAAATTTCAATTTTTTTTATTGTCCACACTTAGATTTTACAACTAAAGTCTAAACTTTTCAAAAACTTACTTTAACTTAACATTAAACAATAACTTTTCAAAACGTTTTAAAGTTTTTATCTCTGGTTTTTTTTTAAACGAAGTTACAGTTATTTTGTCATATGCTGAGAAGCAAAAAAGGAAGTGAACACACTAGAATAAAATAAATGAGTACTTCTCCAGATTTGCATGCTCTGAGTTCATGCGTTCTAAAGACTACATATACACACTAATACAGAGTACCGAATTGAGGTAACATCCATGTGATCTTGAGCCTCTAAAGTCAGAAAGTTTAGTTTTATATATGATACCTAGTCATGAGAAGGGTGATTCACATGATCCTATATAAATTATCAGTATATGTATTCACATGATCCTGTATATATTATCTGAAATATGTAGAAATAAGTTATTTTGTCAAAAGAAGAGAAAAGCAAAAGATAATGTGAACATAAGTAAAAAGGCGTAAGAAAACATGAAAGAAAAGATTGTGAAGGAATGAAATCTCTTTACCTCGTGAATGGTAGTGGAAAAGGAATAAATAAAGATTTTAATATGTTTCATTTAAAATTTTCCTTATAGGATCCTAATATAAAAGTAATTTCTATGCTATCTCCCAATCATTTCATTAATAAAGTTTTAAGAAATATTAAGTAAACTGTTTCTTTAATCTTTCATGCTGTATTCTTCTTAAAATTGCCCTTCTGCTTGTCACCCTTCTGAGCAAGAGAAAAACTTATTTTTACTTTTGAAGAAAAACTAGCCACTTAAATATTTCTGCTCCACCTCCCAATTCCAAGCAGCGCTTGATGTTGGTCAGAAATTGCTCTTAAAGGTTAAGACAATGCACATATAAAAATTATGCATTGCAATTTTTTGGGGGTAATTAAAAGCAGCGCTTGTGAGTTGTGCAAACACCGTTAAATTACATTGCTGTTCTTACAGTATAAAAAAACATGACTTTTATTTAGTTTCTTTCTTCATTACATATATTACAGAAATATGAGAAATTGTAATATATATATTTCTCCTAAGTGCTTGACATCCTTCAAGTACAGAACTATAGGTCAATTTTGATGGGATGCATATTTTCAACCTTTTTTCCAAGAAATAAAGCAAAATAATATGAGATAGTTTTCAGCCAAATGTCTGAGTATAAAAAATGATAATAAGCTAATTTTGAGAAAGGAGGGGAATATGTCTTGAGGGTTTAAAAAAAACTTCGACTTATGACAAAAATGTTGCATACATAAAGGAAGAAAAAAAAATTTTTTAAGAAAAGTTGAGAATTCTTAAATTATCAGAGATTTGCTTTCTCTCAATAGAAGGATCGCTTTTTAGTTATGGCATAAATAATTTTAAATGTTCATTTTATTTAAACTATAATTGATTCTTGTAGAATTTTCTATTGTCACAATGGTAAAATTATCATTTTGAATTAAAATATTTTCTTACTTTTATAGTTTTAATCTAGAACAAGAGGATCAGAAAAATTTTAGGACTTAGAAAGTCTAATAAAGGAGTATATAGTAACTTAACTTAAGAATAATAGAAATTTATAAGTGGTGTAAAAAGGTGATCTATTTTTTTAAAAAAAATTGGATAGTACTGAATATCTCTTTTTTCTAGCATAAAGAAATACAATGTTTCTTCAAGTGAAGGAAATGCAGTTAGACTTCAGTATTTATTATTATAGCTTGTTTTTGTTTTTTCAAGTTTTGGGCAATAGGAAATTTGTTATTTGGAAGATAATAGGAACTTAATTTTTTTTTCATATAAAGTTGACTGTATTAATTAAAATTTTGTTTTTTAAGAAAAGGCTTCATATAGAAAATTTGTTCATGCAATTTTAAAATGATGGGTATTAAAGTAATCTCATTCCATTTTAAATTAGCTTCTTTTTAATTAAATATTGTTTCTTTATTTATTTTTATCTTTATATTTGTACATATCTTTTTGTCCAACATCTGTCTTATTTCACATGCCTTTTTTATGTTTTTTAGAATATGTTCTTTAAACTAATATTATTTTAATCTTCCACAATTTATAATTTTCATTCATTCTTAGATTTCTATTCAGAAGTGGGAATGCTGAACATCCTGATGATAAATTTTTAAATACTACTGTTGAAGTTTTACCAGTATCATATTCTGATGATCAGCATTATACCAAAACTGCAGATGGTTATTTAATTGTTGGAAGTTTTAAAGAACCATCTGGTATTGCGGAGGGTAATGTAAGTACTTCAGTTGGTCCTGTTAAAATTATGAGGCTTTATGTGCACAGTGAAAGTGAGAGATGGGCCATTTTAAGTGAAGTAAGTATTTTTTAATTTTTTTTTCTTTCCAATTTCTAATTGCAATATTGGTTGCTTTCTTCTTTAATAATATATTGTAGTAGTTATTGCATTTTATGACTAATGTATTTTACTACTAATTTGATACAAAATTTTAGAAAAATATAACAAAATAACTCTCAAATTCGAATATTCATTTGTACTCCGTTTCTAAAAGTAATATTTGTATACAAACAATACCAAAAACTATCAATATCATTTTATATTAATTAAAATTTATATGGTATTTGCAGGGAGCCCAGCAAAATATGAAAAAATTACATATATGGAGAAAAAAAATGACATTCCTGCAAAAGTTAAAATTTTTTTAATGATGTTACAAAATTTTTGTTTTCATTCCCTTCAAGAAATGAGAATTCAAATTCAAAACTTGTGTGTCATATTAATATCGTGATAAAAATATTTAAATTTTAAAAATTATGTAAAAATAGCCCAAAAAATGATAGATAACTGTGGGGAAAAAGTGCAAAGAACGGCGTTATTTTACCACAATGTTCTTGTTGACATATTGTATCAAAAAGTTATAGAATTCAAAATTCCCTTGTTATAAGAACATCATTTTGAAAACATCACAATTTGGAAAACCATGTGGAAATGTCTAAAGAAACAATATATTTTTGAAAAAAGAATCAGAAATTGGCACTAGTATGCCAAAAAGTGATAACTCAAATTTAAAATCTGTGTGTCATAATATCATCGTATTAAAAAATAATGTATCAAAATTTTAATATACAATAGATAGGTGCCAAAAAAGGATTGGAAATAGACAGAGATTTACAATGGAGTCTTCAGGCATCAAGCCTGTCAAAAAGTGATCATTCAAATTCTTGATTATGAGAACATAATAAATCAGATTCAAAATTCCTGTTTCATAGCATCGTATTAAATGTGAAAACGGTCTAAGGAATTGCCAAAATTCTAGCGCCTCAATAAGTGATTACTCATGCTTTGCTTATAGGCTACATGCTATATTTATAATTTTCATTCATTCTTAGATTTCTATTCAGAAGTGGGAATGCTGAACATCCTGATAATAAATTTTTAAATACTACTGTTGAAGTTTTACCAGTATCATAAATAGAGTAAATAGTATCAACAATAGAGGGTACAACTCAAAAAAAATCATGTTTTGAGATAAGTGGGTTTAAAATTTTCATTGCTAAGGAAAATGCATAAGAAATGCTTTAGTTTGCTTAAACGAAGATTATCTTCAAGTTGAATTATGAGTTGTGTTAGTATTGCAGCTGAAAGAATCTGTATTTTCATATTTACGCCTGTTCTTAGTTCAAAATGCATGTTTTTTTAGTTGTGCCACCATTGCAGCCCATGAGCGATTTGCGTAAAAATAAAATATTGAAAATAGCAGAATCAGGGGGGGGGGGTGGAAAACACGAGGAAAGGGCTGAACAATGATAAATAACCACCATAAAAGCAATCGGAAAAAAGAGAGTCAAAAAGTGTGAATTTAAATTTCGAAATTCTTGTCTCATATTAACACTATATAAAATTTTTATTATATTACATATACATTACATTCTATTTGGTCATACTCAGTTTACAGGTTAAATTTAGACAAAGTAGAATAATCAGTGAAGACTAAAGGGGAATCCCATTAAAAATTAGATTGGAATTGAGGGTTAATATATGACTGGTTTTAAAGGGTCTATTACTATTATTTCCTATTTTTAAAAATTTTATTATTTATCAGCATTTATAATTATTTGTTAAAAACTATTTTAAAAAACTTCCAGTGATATTATTGACATACTATTTTTAAATCTTATAATTTATTAATTTAAATAAGTAAAAACATTCTTTTTCTAAAAAAAAATTTTATACAGTAATTTTATCTTGCAAGGTTTGCATAACGGAATACAGCAGTTCATGTTTATTTTCACTTTAACTCTAAATCATAATAAAAAAAAGGAGTAACATTAACTAGTTTTAATTTAATGTTCATTGAGGGCTCCATTTGCCATGTGACACAGATCCAACCTGTAGACTATCTCTCCCATATTTTAACCAGCATAATTTTCAGTGATGCCAGTAACAATTCAACTATGTTAGGTTAGTAAACATAAAGATTAGCTCTTGTGAAACCCAGAAGGAAAAAGAAATTGTATGGATTGAAGATCAATGGAGAAAACTGCTCTATCTTTCTTTATGTATTTTTTAAACCTAGGAAATTTTTTCTTCCATAAAAAATGAAATATATTTGTTACAGATTCACATCCAGCCTGTAGAAAGCAAATTAGGTATTTTTGGACGGTGACAGAAAAATATAGCTCTGTTGCCTATTTTGCTACATGAGCTGTTTACAATTTGTTCCTTATTGATGTGCCTTAATGTGAGAACTCTAGAAAAACTCTTAACAGTTTCAAAGATGAAGTGATAACACACATACAGAATGCATATTTAAAATTTAAGATAGTGCACTGTATTCTTTATTTATAGTGATAAATATTGTTTTCATGTTTTTCTTTACATTTCATAAATGTAAAGGTTAAGATATAAAGTTTATAAATCAACAATAGTATTGTTTGCTATAAATCACAATATAAAATAGCAGATAAAAAATCTCATACTTTCATTTAAAAGTATATTTCCTATTTTAGTGTTATTTTTTTAATGTGATGTAATTTATAAGTTTTTTGTATTCTATTATATTCACTATAAAATACCAATGTATTACATAGTTGACAAATATGTATCAAATAAGTTTTTATTATATTTTTATGCGACTGCTAGATTTATTATATTTGATATTTTTGTTACTTTATGTTTTGATTTTTCTAAATGTGTGTGGCTTAACAGTGCATTGTAAAGTTATCAGAATTGTTTATTTAATAGTGTGAAATTATATGTACTGCTTTAGTTTCAAATAGTGTCATATATTCACTTAAATTTTATTTTTAATGAGATTATTCTGCAAGTTTTAAGCTAATATCAAGGCATTTTAAGTGAAAAAGTATTGAGCATGTTACATTAAAATAAACAGCTCAAAGCAAACCTTTTTTTAAATTAATGTTTACGTTTACTTATTATTTATATTTAAAAGTTTGGTTCTAAAGTTAAATTTTTTTGGTTCTATTTTAAACTTTAAAAAAGAAACAAATGTTAAATACCTAAATAGTATTTTATCTACAGACAAATCTTTATATTTATTCTGTTTCCAGGAAATATATTTTTGCCTTATTTTATATTCACAATTAGTTCATTTCTTCGGTTCTGTGATTGTGGTTGACCACTCGCAGTTTTGCAAGTTTGCTGTTACCATATATGTTGTCTGATTTTTTTTTTTTTTAATTGTCAGACTTATTTTCTAAGGTGCTTTTAAGTTAAAGGATCAGGAATTATATTTGTTCTGTAATAAAATTATTTCTACTCTTTTCAGTTTTTCATTTGTTAGATTCTCACGAAGTCAGAATCTTTTGTGAAATAGACAAATTTCTTTTCAAACAGTTTTAATTTTTTGTTTTGAATTTTTTTAAAAACTTTTTTCTTGAAATTTGTAATAACTATCAAGTGAGAGTAATAGCTTTTAATATTTGACATGGTCTATTACTAAAATTTAAAAAAATAAATAATTTCAAGTTTTCTTACTCTCAATGTTAAAGATGTAGAATAGCATTTTTTTTTTTTTTTTTTTTGTTTCTTAACAATTGTTTTTTTAAAAAATTTTTTATCGCACATAAATCAGTTTTGATTACATCACAAATAATGTCTGATCTAGAAAATTTAGAGAATCAGTATGCACTAAAGTGTTATATGCATGTTATAATAATCTTTTCCTGAAATTCATTTGATTTTATGTACTTTTCTAAACTCAAGTGCCTTTTAAAAATAAACAATAGTTTGTTGCAACTCTTGGACTTATTAATAATTTTTCTTTTCACAAAATCTTTTAAGGGTGACCATTATTTTTGTGAACTGCCAGATATAAAAGGAAGTGAGAGTCCTATAAGCTATGTAACGAATCACAGTATGTTATCGAGTATTGTCTTATAAATTATTAAAGTATAATCAAGTAAAAGTAATATATAATGTTAAAAAAAATTAGTATGCGAGTTTTTATACTAATGAAATATTAAGTTTTAAATCGAAGTGTACCTGATCCTAAAAATTTCTAGAGATTATAAAGAAAACTAATTTGTTTAAAAGTTTTTTTTTTTTGTGATGAACATCAGAATGTGCAGGGAAATCATAGTTTCAAATGATATTGAGAATCCATGATTTTGAAATAAAACACGAAAAAGATAAGAATATTAATTTGTTTGGTAACTAAATTTCTTCTTAAAGAAATTAAGAAAAATATTGTCAAAAAATTGAATTGCGTGGAAAGAAAATTTGTTTTCTGCTACTTTTTTTGTCATATCAAAATTCTCTCTAATTGTATTTTAAAATTGGTTGAATTTTAAAGAAATTTTTTTATTCTTGATCTGATGCACAAACTGGGTTGTATTTAGAACATATTTTATAATTAAAGTGCACAACAATGATAAAATGTTTTTCAAACTACAAAATATTTTTATTTCAATGGATATTGCAAAATAACTTATTTTATGCATTTACAAAAATAGGTTTTCCTTTAAAGTATCTAAATACAATTTTCTGGAGATTTTATTGTCAGATGTTTAGTTCCATTAGAGCTTCAAATGTTGATATTTTGCTACATTCAAGATGTTCTGTAATCATTAACTCTAATATTTATTTAAAGTTGTTAAGGACAGTGTTTTTAAATATGTATTATGGACAGTAAATACAGAACACCCTATATGTAAGAATTATGAGGAAAAATGGAAAGATGAAGGAATAGAATTTGTAGATCTTGCAGATGGGCTAGAAAATAAACAGAAAATTTTTTTAACAAAATTTATAGGCAGATAAAATAAAACATAAGGCTTAAAAATGTGCTTCAAAAAATTAAATTTAGAATGTACACTTGAAATAGTACCTCGGCAGTGGAGGAGTTCGAAGAGTAGGAGTTCTTGGAGGGGGAGTAGATCGCGGTGTTGAACGTTTTCTGGACTTCAAAGTTGAATACTAAAATGGAGAATAACATTTATATTTAAATGACTTATTTCATATTGAAATGAAATATTCAACTTAAGTTATTAAATAAATAGATTCGAGAATCTATGGATCAGAAAGAGTTAATCTAAACTATATGTTGCTATTGCATGTAAACCATGTTTTTGAATGTGTAGTAAGCAAATATAGAAGTCAACATGAAAATTTACAAACATTATGTGTGAAGAAAAGTTGCAATTACATATAATTTTACTTAACTTTACTTTTTGTAAAAGAAAAAAAAGTCACGAATATACAGCAATTTGCTTTCCATGTTTTTTTCTGAACTTTGATCTCAGTTTGCAATATGTGAAGAATAATTAAGAAACATTATAGAAAATTTACAACATTAGTATCAAAACTCACAAGATTTACCATAATTTCTCTTAATTAAAATAAAAATAAATTCTTACATTGGATACAAGTTCAATTAAAATTCTATTATAACCCAATTGTAGGATAATTTTTCAGATTAATTCTTTAAATAGATTACTTCTTTAACTTAAATAGATTTTTATATAAATAAATTACTTCGCTTTTATTTGATTACATTTGAATATGTAAAAATTATGTTGATATAAAGAGTTATGTATTTAAATCTAAAGATTAAAATTGATTTCAATTTTGCTAAGAATTTAGTTTTTTATTCAGATGCAAATTGGGACAGCTATTTAGATAACAATAATTCAACTTGAGATTATTTAATAGAAATATAAAATTTTATTTCCAGTTTGCATTTAAACTAATAAGATGCATTTGTTAATACCACAATGGAATTGGAATTTGTAGTTATGTAAGAAAAAATTATTATTAAATATAACTAAATAATTGGTAAAATCAATAAATAATGACACCAAGAATATTAAAATCAAAACTATAATATCAGGAAGAATGGACATGAAATTAAATTGATAATGTGGCCGGAAGGTAAAAGAAGTTGAAAAGTTTTGGAAATAAATAATGTACAGGAAGAAAAAAAGACTAACTTTTACACTAAAAGTTCAATTCTCACAAAGTAAGTTCAGACTTAATGGTTTGAAAGGATGAGCTCAAACATGCTAATTAGTTAATGCCAATTATTAATTAAGATAAAGAATCAAACACAAAACTGACTTTCTCTGAATAAATATACTTATTTTTTGGCATATCACATGCCTATCTACATTTATTCTTTTTTTTTAACTGAACATCAATCAATAATTTACGTATATCCCCTTCTTACTCTGAGGGTTAGACCTTTATCAATGAAATTGAGCTTAAATTAAATTGTAGCCTTTTGGACATATATACTGACATTTTCACAAAAAGCAAGAATTTCTGCCACTTGTTACTGAAAATTAAAGTTCTTAAAATTTATGTAAATTGTTTATAAATATTAATGAAACTCATAGAATACGTAAGAATTATTAATTTGATACAAAGTTGTTCGAAACTTTTCCATATATGGGGATAAATCAGGTCTGTAGACAGTCATTTCGGACTGTTTCCCATCTATATCATTAATAAAAAGTGTTAAATAATCTTAATAAATAACACTTTTGGTTAAGAATGCATTGAAAATATTAGACTCAAGCCAAAATTCACTATTAAAAACTTTAATGTACTCTTAATTTAATGCCTGTATCCTGAGTGATATGCCATGTCTAAGGATAAAAACCAAAAATTGTACATCTCTTCTTAAAGAGCAATTCTGTTAAGATTTGTAAAGAAAAGCTTGGTGCTTCAATATATTTACTTTTTTGTTACGTGATCAGTATGTCTCGTCTGTAGACATATCATTAGGTAGTTTTTTTTAAATAAATATAATATATCTAAAATTTTAAGTATTAAAGATTTGATTTGCAATTTTTAGAATTTAGTTTTTAATACATCAGTTTCTAAAGTAAAAATAAATCATGTTTTTATGACATCTGTGGGTACGATCCACATATGTGACACTATCTTCAATGTGAATTATGTGACACTATCTTCATTTTCTGACTAGTTAGAGCACCCAAATTTTACTTGGAACTCAGAGGTGAATTACAAATTTTAATCATTTCTTAATTGCTCCATTGTAACATTTTATTGCCAAGTAGAATTTATCATCATTCCAAACCATTTTTCAGAGGAATTAAATCTCAACCAGAACTCTGTGCCTGCTAAAAATGCATGTTTCGATCATTTCTGATCACAAAAATAGAATTTATCTCCATATAAAATTAATCATCAACTAAAATTTCTACCATTTTCCGACTGGTTAGAGTGCCCAAAGTTTCGCTGAAGTTTTGCATCTGATGACAATGCTACAAATTACGATTGTTTCTTAAATGTTCCAAGGGAAATTTACCTTCAATTAATCATTAATCGACATTTTGACCACTTTTCAACATAAACGGACACAAACTAAAAAGGAAAATATAATTCAATTTTAGTCTAATCTAGAAAAAAAAAATTTAAGGCCCTCAACTAATTTGCATATATGATCTGAACCATTACATTGTCACTCTTTAAGGATGGGCTCTCTCAAAAATAAGTATAAATTTAGTTAAAGATTTATTTTATTTAGTCGTGAATTTTTGCTTTTTTATGGATATATAAATTTTTTTACGTGTATTTAAAACATTGCTTGCCAATGATATTAGACTAAAACAAGTGATTTAAATAAGTTTCTTTTTTTAAAAAAAATCAAGCATTTTTTAATAATCATCTTACCCAAAGTGGTGAGAATTGCATGTCATCTAATTGCATGTCACTTCTTGTCATCTAATATTTCATTTGTAAAAAACTACAGCTCCATGTATGAATGGCTTAAATATGAGGGAGCAAGAGCTATAGGTAGTTATATTGTATAAATTAAAATAAAAAACCACCTATTCAAAACAAAAATGCAACAGTGTTATAGTCTTAATAATATAAAAGTTTAATTTGTTTTAAAAATAATAGTGAAAAAAGTAGCAATATTTCCCATGTTAAAAATTCATCCAATTCTATAACTTTTTAAAGCAAATGAAGATTTTACATTATATATATTTTTCTGCTTCAATCTCTTAGGACTATTTATTTAAGTGTTATGAAACTGCCTCATACAAAAAAAAACTTAGAAGAAATGGATAAAACAAAAACAGCTTCAGTATGACACAAATATCTATGGATGGAAAATACTAGAGAGATACAGTTGTATGAATTTTTATCAACTAGAGATATTTAGCACGTTTGCTAAATATACTGACATTGATAAAACCGTGGTAATTCTAAATAAATTGCAACTGATGTGGAAATTGGCCTAAACTTTCTACTCCACTCCTGCCTAACTGCTTGGGCAATATTTTCTAGATTGCAATCCTCCCATATTTTGATGGTAAAATATACAAATCCATTGAAAAAAAGTTTTTTTATTGTGAGAAAGTGTGTTTTTGAGTGCAATTTCTTAAATTCCTCAATTGCATATTTGACTAATTAATTAGCACATTTGAGTCCACTCTTTTAGATTGACACTTAGTTTGTAGAAAAACAGGATTATTTGAACAGTTTTTCAGGGTGATATCTTTTTTGTAATTTTTTTTCACATGGTATATAAAAGGGATTCAAACTTACTGGTGAACTTCCTCTAGAAAAATTCATACTTGTATATATCAGCAAACCAATATCTTTATGAGCAGCTTCCATCGCAACAGTCAATGCATTGCAATCATCCTATTAAAAAAGAGCTTTTTAAATAGTAATAAATAAGAACAAAAACCAAGGTTTCAACTAAAAAAAATTAAAGATGCTTAATTTTAAAAAGGGCTTCAGAACCTCTGCCTCTTCTCTCTCTACATATATATATATTGCAGTTTGAGTTTCATGATAGAGAACCTTCCTCAGTATTGAAATTCAGGGGGAAATTAATAAATTACGGCAAGGATAAAAAAAAAAATTTGATAAGGAGAACAAGTATGAAAAAAAAAAATCAAACAAAAGAAGGTATTTAAGAAATAGATGTGGTGAGTGATATAAGAATCTCAGGTGTTGCAAATTTAAAGGAGAATAGATTTTTAAGCGTTTGGAAAGAATGTCTTTATCGGCATGTTTATCAATCTCTTTTCCTGACTGCTGTATTCAGAGGAAAAATAACAGGAAAAGCATGTCATGGTTCAATCAAAAATATTCCACAATCAGAGAATTTATAATAGCAGGTAATAGATGCTTTACCACCCGTGAACTGCCTAGGTGGTGTTGGGGAAGGTAACATGGTTAAGTGTACCTATGTATCCATCTATCTTATATATATATATATATATATATTACAGTAGGTTTATTTTAATAGAAACTATGTTTTAATGTTTACTCTGTTAATTATGTATATTGTTATTTAATTGTTAATTTCAGCACTGTTTGCATAAATAGTTGTTAAATATTGTGTTATGTGCCACTCAGCGAGTTAAACGTATTCAGGTCTCACAACTGGCAATTCTAAAGCTGAAGTTGAGGAAGAGGGTTAACGGAAAGTTGATAAGATAAAATACTTTTACACATGTAAAAAAGAATATATATTTGTAGAAAACATTAAATATAACTTTAAAAAATAATTCATTAAAATTGATTTGAAAAAATGAAAAATCATTCCTATATTACACACATGAAATATTGTAAGTTTTTGTTTGTAATTTTTTTTTTAATGTAAATAAATAAACTTAACTTTAGCAAATAAAGTTAAAAATGTGGGTACAGGAAGGTTGAAGTGGGTACAAAATGTAGAAGTACTTTTATTGCTTTCCTGACAGAGTTGGGTTTAGGTCCTTTGCTAGTCTTTGAGAGGTGAGATATGTGTATTTTTTTAAATAAAATTAAGAAAGTATAGTTAAAGCCATACTTATTTCGTCTTATTTTAAAGAAGCATTTTAATTTATGTTAATAATTTTCAGGTTTTAACAGCTTTTCTATATTTTCTAACATAAAAAAATACACCGTTGTGAAAAAATTAATTTAAGTAATAAATTTTTAGTCTAGAAAAAAAAGCAATTCTTTTATTTTTCACCTTTCTAAATACAGAACCACCAGAAAGCTGCACAGATTTTAGAAGTCAAATTTTTTTATATATATAAATAGGTAGACTGTATTAAACCAGGTGACTTTTGGATGGAACAAGTTTTTTTATACTATTGAAGCTCTAATTTGCTATTGTATGCATCTTGTCTTAATATTATTATAAAACAAGTTTAAAAAAGGTATCCTACAACCATTACATTTATAATTGTTTTGAGTGCAAGCACAGCTCAACTGCATTGAAATAAATAAGTCACTAAAAATAAATCTAATGACTAATGAAGAGAAAAATTTTTACACATTAAATAGTTTCTAATTATTCACAGCAATTTGAATGACTAATTAAAAAAATTTATTTTATTCATTTATTCACCTTGAGTTCATTTGTTATCTCTTTTTGAAAACTTGGTCTATTGTAAGTATTGTAATTTTCAGTTTATCATATGCATGAGCATATAACCTACACGTACTATTTTTAGTTTCCCTGAAACATAGAAGTTTAATTCACACAAACACATTGTTTGCACCAACTTAGTGGCTAAATATTGTTCCATAAAATAAGGGTTAAGAATAATAAAGTTATAAAATAAATCTAAAACATTTACATCAAATGAAATAAAGCAAGCGTTCTTAAATTGTTATTTTTATGAAAACAAGTTACATAATTGTCTATACACTAAATAATAAATAAATATTTATACAAAATAAGCATTATAAGTAATAACATTCAAAATTTGAATATTCTTAGTCAGGATTAAGTCATTCTAGAATATTTTGATAAAATTAAAATAGTCTGAATTTTCTCTCAAGAAGTCAAAACTATCTACACTTTTAATATCTCACAGCAATGGAACTTAAACACAATATGAATGTGCCCCACCCTCCTTGAATATCCCCAAACAATTTACTTCAAAACATTATAGACACAGAGACTTTTAAAACCTCTCTGAACTTTAGCTTAATGAAAATTACAAAGTTGAATTAATTATTGACTAAAGATACTTTTCAACTTACATTATCTACAATAAAAGGATCACAATCAGGTGTTGAAAGCAAAATTTTGACGATTTCCAAATGACCATGCTCTGCTGCACACATCAAAGCTGTTGAACCATCTTTATCTTGCAAATTGACCTCTGCTCCTGCATCTATCAATATTTTTGCAATATCCTTTTTTCCATGGCTAACAGCTAGCATTAAAGCTGTTTGACCATTCTAGAAGAAAATAGGTTATAATCATTTCCGATTATTATAACTTATTTGAACATTACCTAATATAAAATTACGAATTTCAATTTAGTAGAGGGTCATCCTTAACCTGATACAAATTTAAACTTCCCATCGTAACTTGTAAAATCATATTGCTAGTTTTTCAAAATAGCAACAAACAAAAAAAAAAAAAAAGTCAGCCCTATTGGATTTTTCAACAAGTAAATAAAAAAAGCCACTTCGATCGGTGATTTCAATAAAGCAAACAAATGCCAAAAATTCAATTTAAAAAATTTGTTTGAAAGAAAAAAAATTTCCAACTTAGTGTTGACTATATTACCAGCTGATATTTTTGAACAGCTAATTTTGTTTTTATTAAAATTTATAGGTGAAAAAAGGTATGAACTAAAATTTTTAGAATTTATGATAGGTATTTATGCTATAATTTGTTATAGGTGAATTTTAAAGCATTACCTTTAAGAGTAATTTATATTTTGACTGATGAAATAAGTCAAGATAGGCTATTTTTTTTTCAATTTTAAAAAAATGTTTATTTAGCAATCTTGATTGGCTACATTTTTTATTTGTAGATTGTGTACATGGCATTTTTAAATTAAATATTTTGCTCTAGCATATGTTGGTCAAGTAAATTAATGTTAGTTAAGTAATTAAGTTGTTAAAAATTGAAAGAAAATTTACTTATTGCAAGATGTTTCATATTTTTTATATTTAATATAATATTTATCATTCTAAATTGAATTCATATTCTGATATAGCTAATATGAACATGAGCAATTTTATATCATCGAGTAATACTAAATTACAAAATATAAGGAAGAGTAAATTACGACATCAATTTACAAACGAATTTTAATAAACTATGACAAAACTATCTGGACGAGACAAAGAGCTGGAATAAACTTACTATTCTAAATTTAATGCAACACCATTGCAAGCATATAGCTTAAGTGACACCATCTAAAGTACATATACATCACGCCCAATTTTTAGATTATTAAAATTTATGAAAACATAAATTTTTTTAAGACATCTGCATATTTAAGGAAATAATAATTAAATGACACCTACACTAACACAAAACCTCACCTTTTAGATTTTGTTAATTTTTTCTCAAATTTTAGCATTTGAAAAATTTCACTATTAATTAGATCTTGCACAGTTATATTAAGTTTAAAACACTTGCTTGTTTTTCAGGAATTCAACTTACCGTAGAAAAGCAAGAACTATTATAATACTCTCTTTGAATAAAACACTTATTTCTAATTTTTATAATGTTTTTTTTTTTTTCCTTTAGTGTTGTTTTTGTTTTTTTAATGTGAAATGTATTTTATTTATAAAAAATTGTATCTAAAATATCTAAATTTTTTTCATACATACATCCTCTCCACTTTGATATGCAAAAATATATGAAAAGCTAATAGCACACCATTAACATAAATTGTAACATTATATTGGGAGAGAGCTGAAAAAGGCAAATCTGCTATAAATTGATTTAAGTAAGATTTTCTTAAGCGAATAAAAGATTATTTATAGTATAAATTACTAATTACTAGGGTAAGACTTCTTTACCATATGTTTTCAAAGTATGATTTGCATGCTTTTGAAGAAACTACTAGATAATTAAGAAAAATAAAATTTTTACATCTTATTTAAACTTTAAAGTATTAACAAAAAAAAAATGTGTTTTGTTATGATCAAATCTACATACAAGTTAGTTCGGAAAGATCAACTCAACGAATAAGAATTAATGTTTTTAAGTTTTTAGTCTTAAGAATTAATGATTTTATCTACTTTTTTTAGCAGCATAGAACTGAAATAAATTTCTCTTTTAAGGCATTGCTCTTCTGTGTCTTTCTAATTTGAATTCACAGTTTCTGTGTCTTTTCTAAATTGAATGTTTCTAACCTAACTTTTCTTGCATTAAGTTAAAGCATTACAAATTAAAATTAAAAGATTTTAGAAATTTATTTCTAAAAAATTATTTAAATATATATGTAAATCTTTATCATCATCTTTATTGTTATGTCTTGTGGCGCACAAGGCCTCGAGTCTTGCTCTCTGTCCTCTGAAAGCTGCCTCCCTTGTAAAGTTCCAGCTAGACATTTAAAGGTATTTCTTTCTTCCACAACCATTCTTCATCATGTAAATTGAGGTCTTCAACGTTTTCTAGTTCTCTGTGATGTCCAAGTGGCATAAAAAAACAATCCATAAGTGAAAAGAGATTTTGAGGGCTGTTGAGGAATCTTATGAGAACATCTGTGACATCTTTTTGTAGAACCTCCCCTATATATTTTTAACACTTCTCCAGAATGTATTTACAAAATGTGAATGATGAATCAGTTCTTAAATTTCCAAGGAATTCTATTTCAATCAGTTTTAAATTGAATATTAAAATCTTATTACAAAAAATGAAGTAGCATAATCTATCCTTTTTAAAAAACGATAATAAACTTTAGAATACAATTTAAAGCTTACCAGATTTCATTACACTTTCACTTGTTTCATTTAAATATTATTCTTGTGCTTTTGTGTAATATTATTAGTAATACAAAAAGAAATAAATGATTAAGAGAATTTCAAGTAAATCTCCAAGTTTCTAATTTAGGTAAAATATCTAAATAATATTTAAACACAAAAGCAAAGTAGTACAAAAATATTTACTAAAAATTGAATTCAATACATATATTAAGTAATAAGCAATTTAGAATAATAAATATTAAGCATTGATTTTAAGCATAGGGTAATATGGTAATATGGTCTGTTGATATAAGTAATTTGGTATTAGTAATATGATATGGTAATTTTTTAATGTAACAACTTACTTGGGTAGCTTTTATATTAATATCCCCAATGCTAAACAGCCTCTGAACAACATATTGATGAGTATCATTTTTCATATCTGCTAAAGCAACAAGCATGATACTTGTATAACCAGCCTAAAAATATTCATAGAAGTATATGATGATTTTGATTTTATCTTTATGAAAAATTTATATAATTTTAATTAAGTTCAATAAAATATCCATTTAAATATAATCAGCGATGATGATCATTGTGCTTTTACTATTTTTCAGCTTTCTTTTTACAACCAAAACTGTAAAACATTTCCAAATAGTAAAATAAAGGTATGTACCAAACAGGAATCAGCATATTATGAAAATGTTACTGAAACTCCAAAAAGCTATCATTGTATCTATATTAACAATATTTTTAGCAGATTTTATTTTAAAGCCCAAAAAGGCTTTTTAATTATGGGGTTTTATTACATCAATGTATGTATCTATAAATATTTTTACAAAGAAACAATACTAAAATTTCTCAAAATCTAAATAAATGATTATTTTAACATAGAATATTTTTTATGCATTACATATCAAATATGGCACCACCATCGTTTGTTTTGCTTTTGTCCTTTTAAACCCCAGACTTATCCCTGCTAATATGAACAGAAATTTTTCATTGCCCAAGCACCAGACTAATAAATTTCTACAAGTAAGAATAATGTGAAAGTGAACAATAAGGTGATACTAAATCAGGATGTGTTGGAAAATGAAAATATCATTCAACATTAGAAAGCAACAATTTTTAGTCAAAGAAACTTTTTATTATTAGGTGATGACTTGCTTGAAGACTTTGTTTCCTACATTTTACACCAAAAAAGTAACAAAATGATATTTGAAGCAATTATTAAATATTCAAATTCAGACCTATAAGTAGTAGACTAAATATTGCTGAACTGCAATTTTTTTTCTTAAACAATTCTTTGGAAAACTGATCAAAATACAGTATTTTTCTTCGACTTCTAAGGGCTAAATAATTTGTAAAACATTTTTTTTGTGAACCATGTTGTTTAGATTGTGTTGTTTGTTGTTGTTAATATGTTGTTTATGTATTGTTTTTAGATAGCAAAATAAAAACTTATAAGATAAAATTTTGCAACTTAACATTTTTATGCAATCGCAAAATTTTATATTATAACAAAGCATTACTATGCTTTATCTTGAAAGAAATCGTAAGTTATCTTACACTCTTTTTCTCAGATTTTAAAATTTCAAATTTATCTACAGCATATAAATGTTTAAAAAAAACTCTAATTTTAGTAACCAGTTATTTAAAAAAAATGGTGACATCCAAACTTAGACCTAGACATACATTCTGAAATGTATAATTTTGTTGGATGTTTTGTTTTAAATGTTATGGCAGTTAAGAATAAGTTATTTAATTTGAAAAGTAATAGAATTAAGTGTATTATAATAACGATGTTTTCAGGTGCAGATGCACCTCTGATCTTACATAAAATTGTTAATTACTAATAATTTTTTTAAATTTTATTAGCTAATCGATATCTTGTAAATCATTATTATTACATATTAGTAATTTTTGTTAAAAATACAGTGTTATTTTTAAGCTATGATTTTATCTCTATAGTTCTACAAAGTGGCCAATTTAATTAGGCTGTCAGAATTTTTATAGATTTTAATATTTTTTTTAATTCTATAAATTCAGATGGCTATTTTTAAGTTATCAATATATTTTTTTAATTCATATTTTTCTTTGACGAGAGACAAAAAGTTTGTATTCTTATGTTACCTCTGACCAGTGTTCTGTTTTGCACTTGAGGAAAGTTTTTTTTAAAAGAACCATATGCATCCACTAGCTTTATTAAATAATTTGTGTTGCCAAAATATCATTTCTATATAAGTAGTTTTCCATTTCATCTTAATACAAAATATACTTTGATTTTATTCAATTCAAACTTATGAGAGCTAGTGTTTCAAAATAGGACCACAAAAATAACATGTTTAAAAATATTATATATATATCAATCAAGCAGCAATCTGTACACATATTTGAAATGAAAATCAAATGCGGCATAAGCAAAACATAAAAATGAATCATAGACTTGAATAAATTTACCTTATTTTTCTTATTAACATCACAAACTTTAGAATCTATTAAGATGCTTACAACATCAAAATTTCCATATGAAACAGCATAATGTAGAGCAGTATTTCCCTAAAAAATTAATTGTTTGTATAAGCAAACAAAAAATTTAAACTAAAATGAAGAAGAAAATAAAACATTTTAGAAAGCGATTTCTCAAAATTACTAAAAAGAACTAGCCAGTCATGACTAAACCATAGAGGAGGACTGTCCTGATTTTTTATATACACTGGTATTCAAAATTAAGAGAATTTTTATCTTCGCACAATTATCTCCAGAACTACAGGTCGGATTTTAATAAAATTTGGTTTTAACATAGGTTGATATATTATAAAAATAATAACCATTCAGCAATTATAATGCACACACAGATCGTGATTAAAAGTCTTGAGTATCATATAATCAAAAAGTGGTTACAGAATCAAACAAAAAATGGATTAATAGGGGATATGGCCCCTTTATAGAGATATACAGGCTTCACACAATCATTTCAGACTGGCAATGAGGCAGTTTATGGGTTCCTG
Organism: Parasteatoda lunata; assembly: GCA_949128135.1. NCBI lineage: Eukaryota > Metazoa > Arthropoda > Arachnida > Araneae > Theridiidae > Parasteatoda > Parasteatoda lunata. The sequence goes on from OX421980.1 coordinate 74,637,900, forward strand.
ACACAGTTTGTTCCACTTGTTCAGTAGTTCTGGGGAAATATCTGTTATCTTTCAGTAATGCTGTTTTCAGACACTGGGTGGCTTTCAGAGGAGGTAATGTGTTGCAATTGCCCTACCCAATTTAGGTCTAGAGATCTGGCATGATAATATCTTCATTTTCTAGAAAATGGTCAACCAGAAGTGCTCTAAGTGGTGTTGCATTGTCTTCCATTAAAATGAAATCAGGACAGACTGCACTCCAGAAAAGGCAAACATAGGGCTCCAACTCACATATGGAGAGGTATGCATTATGCCTGTTCAGACCAGCCACCATCATGGTAGATTTTTTGTACATTAAAAGGCAGAAAAGGGGTTCCTGGTTCTCAATATAAAAATATGTTGAGAGTCAGTGATGAAGATGAAGCATAACTCATCAGTGAAGAGAATATTCGACAATTGATGCATGCTGCAATCTCAGTGATCTCTACACCATCCTAAGTAGACTCTTTCGTATGCAGAAGTCAATGGGACACAAACAACAAATCTTTTTAACTTTTTAAAAACAGTAGTCCTCGAAACTCTGCTTCCTGTGGCCGATAGAGGACAAAAGAGTTGAGAAGCCGTAACATCCCTGTTACACCTTGCTGTAATCGCCCAATACTGACCTTCGTTGACCATTGTGGCTCTTGACTGACATTTTCTAGGCTTTCTCTCGACCGATTCAGATTTCTGAAGTTGTTTCTATAACTTGCTGAGTTTTAATCACATTCTTTACAAATCTAAATTTGAAGTTGGCCTCCTTAAAATCTTTCCACAATTTGCTACCTCATTCATCATCTAAATGCAAGTAGTTACTCATTTTTGTTGTTTGAAATTAAATGAAAAGAATTGGTTAAGATTGCTGCAAAAAAAATTGAGAAATTAGCAAGATGTGCGACCAAATTAAATACAAATTTTGCCATACAAACTTTGATAGTCTGTTCTTCTACTAGCTTCACTTACTCACATGCAGGTATACACTTACATATTTGATACACAAGATTTACAACTTTGTTTTGAAGCAGTAGTTGAAGTTTGCAGACATCTTTGTTTTGAAGTTTGTTTTGAGCAGTTTCAGATTTTGTTCAGTTGTATTCATGATATTCCACAAAATATGCAAATTCTCTTAATTTTGAACAACAGTGTAAATTAGTTTCTTTTATTTTACTTTCTAACCATACAATTTAGTTGAAATTAAAATTTATAGTTTTCTTTTCTTTTTGAGGATGAACTGATAAGTCTTATTCTACTCTCATAAAATATCACACTCTCACCACAGAATCTTCATAATCAGTAGTGTATAAAGCTGTACAGCTCAGGCAAACTCAAAACGCTCTGCTCATGATCTATGTATTCATAACAAACAAAAGTAGTTCACAGGCATATACCAATCTAAAGAATTTTCTGAAGATATGTGCAATACCGCATGTGGTTTCCAAACTCACAAAACTCTTATGTAGTAGCATAGGGGATGCAACATTACTAACTAACATATGGCTAACTAACATGTAGCTATGTGCATGGTATTTCATTCTCTTCCTATCCAAAAGATATCTTGTTTAACTTTAATCAGAACTTTTTAATCTAGCCACATTTATTGCATAAATTACTGCATAATATTCTTTTAAAAGCAGTTTTATTTGTTTTGTTAGTTTGCAATGTCTAGCATTTATTTAAACCTACTAATGTTTTTAAGCCTGCAAATGCATTGCTAACCAAAGTCAGATTGCAAATATTTTACTTTCCCTATGAATACTTTGTTTTTAACCATACATAATTTTAAAATATTAAAAGAAAAGCATTTAAATTAAAGAATATTACATTGCTGTCAGAGAGATTGACAACTCGTTCCAGAAGATGTCTGGAAAAGTCTTCAAACATATCTAAGTAATCCTCAATGAGAAGTGGATCAGCATTCTTTTGGTTTGCAATTCTAAACCATTCAGTTTGAATAATGGACAAACTGGATAACTAAAAAAAATTAACCCTTTTTTAAACATATAAAAAATACATAAAAACAATAGCTCTATAAGGAGCTTGTAGGCTCCATAAATAAATAATCAAACAAACAGAAATGATAGATTAAAAAAGTCCCAGAACTAATTAGTAAATCAACAGTAGTAGTATATTTTTACATGTACAGAGTAACTGTGGGTTGAATGATGCGTCTAAATACTGCCTTATGAGACACCGCTAATTGAATAACCACATCCAAAATTAACTAAAAATCTTTATCAAGCATGATGGCACTGGTGAAAACTCTTTTTTTTTAAAATAAAAACTTGATATTTAAAGTTTTAAAAAAAGTATTAGTATATGAAACACGTGATTTTTTATTTATTAATTTTAATGAATATGTATTATTCCTAAATAAATTTATTTGTTTCGAAATTTATTCTGCAAATAATATTTTAAATATAACTTTAGCCATGAAGTTTTACAAATAAAGTAATTGTCATTTTTTTATTTTGTTGTAAAGTATAAAACCTTTAAATCATTTTACAAACTTTTGAAATAAAGAAACTCAAGCATCAACAGAATTTGGGAAAATTGAATTCTTTAAAGTTTTAGAGGATTGTGTCAAAAAAATTATTACTTGTGGTACTACAATTTATTACTTGTGGTCAGAGATATTTAAGTTCAAAAATGATAATATAAGTGCATTTTGTATGAACTATGTCACATTTAACCCTTTCGCGCCTAACGGGACACATACATCCCAAACAAATTTCAAAAAAATCTTTTGGGACAGAAGCGCTTCTCTGTCTAATGGGAGACTTTCCCACCAGTCCTGCCAATATTTTTGAAGGTATTTTCATTCACAGAACATAGATGACACTACTGTACATATTGCTACTCTACTCATAGTTTATGCTACCAAAATTGTTCTGTTGTAAAAAAAGAACTCGTTGCGAAAGCGTTAAAGTTGAAAATCAAATTCTGTAAAACAGCTACAAGCTATTAATAGTTCTGACCTATGTTCAAAGATTTGTAGCCATTGTATACTTGCATTTTGTGTGATCTAGAGAATTTATACAAAAACCTCAATTACATTTTCTGTCCAGTTTTTTTCTGCAAACTATTATGAATGTATATCGAATAAGTAAAAAGAATTAAATATTATGTTATCATAAGTGTTGAACAGTATTTTGCCCCATAGCCTTTCTGTCATACACATGGCTGTGAAGTACAAATGCATTCTTTAAAAAAATATTATTTTAAAGAGTAACAACACTGTTAGAGCCAGGTCTCCAAAATGATATTGCCCAACATGTCCGGGGCACATATTTTTGCCCTGATATGCCCATACAGGTGCATAAATATTTAACCAAAAGTACCAATTAAAAATATTCTTAAATTTTGACCAAAATCACTCAAACTCATTGCTCAAACAATTCTCGAGATGTAGCGAAATACATAAAAAGTGAAATTAACACTAGAGGGCCTTAATTTCCAACCATTCTCCTAGCTAAACTAACAGGGCTATATCTTCCAGATAGCAGCTTCCTCCATCCATTACTTTGAAAACTAAAAATCTAAATCCTTTGAAAAAAGGTATGTTTATTAGTGTAAGGTATGTTTATTGTAAGTACCTTTTATGTCTGATTCCATAATTTAAATAATAGTTAGCACTCATATCGCATATTTGAGGTTAACACTTAAAATAATGAAGATTGACATTTATTACCTGAAAATCTGATCATTATAACAATAATTATTCAGGGTAATATCTCTTTTTCACCATACATTATAATACATGTCTGAAAAATATAGCTTCATATACAAGCTATATGAGTATCTTTATTTTGACAAAAATCTATTCATAATATACAAATCAAAAATCTAAAAAAATATAAAATTTAAAAGTTTATTTTTAAAGCCATAAGCATGCCTAGACATTTTTATAAAGGTAAGCCACCATGGTTAAATAAGTTTTCACATTTAAAAATCATTTCAATAGCAAGTTCACAATTAGACAATGAATTTTACTAAATTTGTTATTATTGTGTGTTGCCGTTATTAATATTACATTAATAGCCTCCCTCATTCCCTGTGAGAGAAATGAAATGCATCATAACAGCAAAATAAATACTAAAAGAAAGAACAGTGAGGTTCTAAAGATCTTTTAAAACAATTTTTTGTGAAATAGAAAAATTTTAATATTAAAGGCTGTTTGAAAACAGAAAACATTTAATTACTAATTTATTGCAGTAAAATATAGAATTATAACGATTTTGTACATTTGAAGTATTTTAACTAATTTATTTTCAAAAGTATCTTTTTTTTTGTTGAGATTTTTTTAATATATAACTATAAAAGCTATTTGCCTTAATTACTAAGATATTTTACTTTAAGTACATACACCCTAAAAAAAACATTCAACTTTAACTTTGCCTGAATTTAAAACACCTATAGACTTATGTTTTACCCTAAATAAAGTTATACTAGTATATCAGAAAAAATCGGACAAGCTAAAAAAGAAAATATAAATTTGCAAAATGGAACGTTTTATGCCTTTAATCATATTAGAAGTTGTCTACAAATCTAAGGATATTTTTTTTTAAAGTCAGTTGAAACTTTTTTAAAGAATTAATATAAATATTATTATATTATTTGATGACATGTTACCAAATAAATAAAAGAAGTTAAAAAAATTACCACCACAGTGTTCTTTATTTTAAAAAAATACCCTTAAAACTACATCTAATGCTCTTTTATATGATGTCATGTTCTCATTACCTTTTATATATGATAAAAATTTAAAATTGTCATCAATTATATAATTCAATAAGGATTTTAAATAGGACAATTTAGATTATTGTAAATTAAAATATTTCACTAGCCTTAATAGAATTACAGTTATTTTTCTTTTTAATATTTTTTTTCCTTTTTAAGGGAAAACTCTCAACTATTTTCCCCCTTCATTAAATATAAATTCAAAATGAAATGTTCCATTTTGCCCAGTTTCATAGTTGAGTATATTCTTAAAAAGGGATAATTTTGCAATATAGGCATCACCAAAGTCCTAAGAAGTGATCAACAACCCCACTTCTATATTTGTAGTTGTTTCCCTGTTAGGAAAGTAGGCTCAGACAGATATTTACTTTATGTCTGTGTTTCCTGCTTTTACAAGCACCCACTAGATAGATGTATATATTGAAATATACTCAGGTACTATCTTGAAACAGGCAATTATTAAATTAATCATTTATAATTTTTTTCTCGCTTTACAAGAGACCTTTTATTTTTTAATGAAAAAAAGTAAACAAAAACAAACAAAATTAAGAAGAAAAAAATGAAAAGCAAGAAAAGATATGAAAAAAAAATGATGTAAAAAAAAGAAGTAAAATAATTTAATTTTTCAATTTTTATCCTCATTTAAGCAAAATTTTTTTAAGATTAAAAAATATCTATGAATTTTAAATTTTCTTTAAAATACATTTAGGTGGGCTATGGACCACTCGGCATGCCTATGTTTAGAGCATACAATTAGTTTGTTAATAAACAGAAAATCTTTACAGTAAAAGGCAAAATATGACTTATTTTGGTTGCATATTATTTAATTTTGTAAAATTTGAATTGATAATGTATTCTAATTATAATACTTACTGCTTTCTTCTCACTTTTTTTATCAGACTTTTGAAGGCAATCACTTAGCACTTTACAAGCAGCCTTTATTTCTTTACTTATTTCAAATCTAAAACCAATTTGTTTTCATCATTAACTAACTATTATAGATTCTTATTACTTCAACACGAAAAATATTATTCTTACTTTTTTCGTGGAGCTGCTGGTAGATTCATCAATGTAGGCAAGATTTCACAAGTTTTAGATTTTGGTGTATTCATATTTTCAGATGTTTTACATTCATTTTTTAAAATGATATTCTGATTTTCAGAATGAAAGCTGGAAAGAAAAGAAAACAAAAAGCTATTATATATTTAATTTTTAAACAAATATATTTAGAAAAAAGTACAACTGAAGCTAACTAAGTATTTACCTAAAATTTTCATCAGAAGTAATAATAAAGTAACAGCAAAATAATTGAGCAAAATAGTTAATGAACAAAACAAATATACTCAAGAATCTTATTTAATGAACAGTTAATAAAAAAATTTAACTGAATAGAGACAGGTGAAATACAGTTTTAATTTATTTTTAGCTCCACATTTTATGTTTTGAGATGTAAGTAGTACAACAATAGGTATTTGAAGGTCAAAAGTTATGTGAACATGTAGAAATAAGACATCTTGTGAAAACTGCTGTTTTAACGGATAAAAAGTGAAATATTTTCTTAAAATTTTTATTGCAAGAAAAAAAAAATGAACACAAAATATTTTTCTTCACACGCTAAAGCAGCATATTTTAACCATAATTTTTGTGTCATATCTAGATATATTTTATCCTCACTGGCAAAAGATGTCTTGGAGTATGTTGAGGACATTTGTTTTAAGAGATATGAAACAAGATGGAAGGTTATTCTAATTCAAATGAATATCAGATAAATTTAACAAGATAATGACATTGACGATATATATATATATATATGGGTGATTCTCACGAAATATGACAACTCATTGTCCCTTGCTCCAAGATCTAATACTAAAAGAACTTTTTATGAATAAAATTAATAAACTGCATTGCTGTTAGCATTTTAAAATGACTTTGCACTAGCATTGACTCATTTTGTATAGTTAAAAAATTTAATTGAACTTCAAAATGTCATTTTCCTGGCATGTCCCAAACAATGTTTCCAATAATAACTAGCTTCAAATTTTTCAATATCTAATTTTTTTATCTCAACCGGTGTAAACATTTCTAGAATATACGCAGAGGGTATTATTTACAAAAACTTCGCTTAAAATAATTTTTTCTGTCAATAATTTGTTTGTCCCAAGAAAATCTGTCATTTTCCTGACTACTTTTATTTAGTGGTTTATAACCAAAATAGATAGAGCCAGCAATCAATATCTTATGTTAATAGATTGATTAGATATCCTCCTATATGAACATGTCTTGTTGCATGAATAAAGAACCAATTTTCTGGTTCAAAATCTATTTCAAAAAATTTTCAAGATGAGTATGCTTTTGTGTTGTCATTTTCCTGGCTTCTTGAAATCATTAATAACATAAACTGCATAGATTTATCTGAGTTATTTTAAGAAATCCTGTTGTTTTCTGCAGAATGTAAACGTCTTAGGCCAAAATATTAAATTAAAGTAAAGTTATATGTTATAAAATGGCGAATTTGTCATTATCCTGGCTTATGAATTCCAGGACATTGAAGTGTTACCAAAAATTTTTTTTTAACTGCTAATACTGTAAGGATGAAAAGCAAATATTAACCTAATACCAAGTTTATGCATAATTGTATTATGGTTGGATGTAATCAAAGTTATTCATTTATTTAATGATTGATTATTATACACAATTTTATTCTGCACATATCAGCAACGAAATTTTTTTTAATTCTTTCTACAGTGGATAAAAAGAATTAATTTAAGCAATTTATGGTCCATCTAACATAAAGGCTTAAGTTGAGTTACTTACTATTAACTTAAAATGACACATTTTTAAACTTCTAAGCCAATATGTCATTTTCCTGGCATTCAAGATTTGGTGAATTTCTATTTAATTTTTTTCTCGAGTAAATGTCAATAAACTTCACTGCTGTCTGTAAGATATAAATAAATGTAACTAAAGAAGTATACAAAAAAATTTTTAGATTATTTTGAAGACTTTAAATTTGAAAAATTTTTTGGTCCGAATTGTCATGTTTAAAAAGAATCACCCATATATATATAAATAATTCATTTGAGAAAGGATTTTTTTAACACTTGATTATACACAATTTTGTACTATATCCACAGGTAGTTGCTGCTATGGATTTTCAGATGGTTTTCAAAATCTAAAATTATTTATACGATGATGTACATCTGGCAAACAGTGCAGTTAAATAATCACTTTTGAAGAACTCTGTTAGTGACGATTCCATCATAAAACCATGAGAAATGCACATATTTTTCAGAACTTCAAGCCTTTTACATTTTTAAATGGGGAGCAAGAATCTTTGGAGGGAGTAATCTTTTCTTTTGAGATGGAAAAAAAATATGCACGCTTTGTATATTGTAGTAAAATACCAGCATAGTCGCAACGTTCTCTGATTTCACTTCAATTTTGTGAAATTGGAAAAAAAAAAAGCCCCAAAAATATTTTTTTTAAACCATGTTTTTTTTTTATTTCAATTGGTTTTTTATGGTTTATTTAAAATACACGGCTAAAACATATTTTGCGCTTTAAATTAAAAGCAGTATGATCATTAAAAAGTATTTCCTAAAAACACTATTTAACTAAAAAATTTTATTTCAAATGAATAATTCAATAATATTCATGATTATCATGTTTTCATAAATATGCTAACATAATAAAAAAGAAGAATAAATAACGACTTTAACTTCCTGTTACATTACTTGACAGCTCCCCTAACATGTAAATAGAAAATTTAATGTCTAAATGTTATATTAGTATGTCTAAATGTTTTGTAATGCATGTAAAAAAATTTTTCTTTCCTCATTGCTTGTCAGGTTATATGAAAATTATGTTCTTTAGCATTATATAATTTATAGCAAGATTTTTTTCATAAAAATAAGTTTTTTTTGCTTTTGTGTTATCTTGTGTTAAAAGCTTGAAACATTGCTGTAGTTTGGTTCTACTCTGACATATGTGCGTAAAGAAAAATCGGGTATGGCACAAAAACACAAACTCTGCATACGGGAATTTATCAGTTTGAGAAAATGTAGGGTAAGACAACTGATATGACAAAAAAGGTAAATGCCAAATATAAAAGATGATATGCCAAAAAAGATACTGTATTTTTTGGCACATCCTTTTGATTAAACATTTTTTTTTTCCTTCAAAAGTCTGCCAAATTAACAAGATAAATTATGTCACAAACCCAAAAATTTTAATCCATTTTATGAGTGCTAATTTCTTAGAAAAATTCCCACCCCCCCTAATCAGATGATTAAAAAAAATTATAACTTTCTTTTTGGACATGCAGGGCAATATAAAATAAAATGTGATTTGAATACATTTCTGTAAAAAGTAAAAGACAGCTTCCAAAATTTTTATACCTTACGTATGAATCTGTATTTTCAATATTTTTCTGATTTTGAAAAGCTGGTATTTTTAGTTTAGGAAGTTTCATACTATTTGATCTTCCGATTGGAGAAGTTCTTATATTAGATCTTGGAATTTTAGATTCATTACTATTTGAACTGCTCAGAGGGTTAGTGTTTGCTGCAAGTCCTCTAGCAACAGAATGAATAGTAGCACTGCATTTGTCACATATATGAATATCACTATTTGAATTAGTAACTAGATCATTAGTAGTATTTATTCCAACTGAATTCGTTTGAACATTTTCAGACTTAAAATGTTCACAATTATCCTTCATGTCATTAATATCGAAATCACCAACAGCAACAGTTCGAACATACGAAGCAGCAACAGAATGGGAATCACAGCTTGTTAATTTTTCATCTCCAATAGCAATAGAGTTTGTCTTTTTACATTGTGAACAAATCGTGTCATTTATGTTTGCATTGCCGACAGCTTTATCACAACAAAGTTTTTTTATTGTTTTTTTGTCTGTCATTGTTTGAGAGCTAGTATTTCGAAATACTTTCAATTCAGATGTTTGTACAAACTTAGAAGTAGTTACTGGTGTACTATTTGTTGTATTATTTATTGATTCAGTATTTACAGATTTATCAACATATCTAATATCCATACTAGTGAAAGAATCAATGTAATTTTTGGGTATATCAATTTTATTAGAAGAACATTTAGAAGAGGTAGATTTAAGTGGTATATGAGGATGAATTTGCTCATTTGAGCCTCTAAATGATTCAAGATCACTCTCAAGAGATTCTGATGACAAGTTCACATAAGGTTCATAAACTTTACTTTTCTTAGAAGAACACTTATTATCAGTTAAACTATCACATCCTACAGCAACAGATTTAAGTTTGCTTGGAATGTACCCAACACCAATATCACGGGTAAGAACAGTACATGATATTCCAACACTTTTAGAGTTTTCTTTTTCTACAAAACATGTTTTAGAAATGACAGCATCTAAGCAAGATGCCATTCCCGGAGAAGATAAATGATTTTCCTTTTGTATAACTGATAAACATTTTTCATTGATTCTTTGATTTTCTAATAGAGTTTCTTTTTGCAATTCTGTTTGTCTTTCACTTTGATTGAATTTAAGTTGATTCAGTAAAGACTTTTTCTCTTCCTTCAAAGTAGATAATTTAACCTGTAAAAGTACAGCATTAGAACACATTATAAAAATAAATACACATATTGTTCAAATATTTTAGTACAACTCTATAATAGTTTTTAAAAGGGAAGTACCAGGGAAAATGGCTACTTTACAGTTAATTTCTAGAACATATTTTCATTTAGCAAAGTTATTAAAACATAGGAAGTCTCTTTATCTGAATAAATCTGATTATTATAATTTTCAAACATAAAATGAAAGGGCAGTAATCAACAATTTATTCTATATAACAATTTTTTTTTCTAATGCCCGCCTGTGTTAACACCCGTCGATTCAAGCATCTACAGAGCGATTTTGTTGACCTCTCTTACAGGGGCACCATATTAGGTGGGCCAACGTCGCTCCCACAGTAAGGACAGATAGTACAGAGAAGGAAAGAACATCCATGCCTTGCCCGGGATTCGAACCCAGAACCTTTCTGATGCAAGGACAGTTCCTTGTCCCCTACACAGACCGGTTGGTTATAACAAATATTATACTAAGCCATATAATATATTAAATTAAGCCACAAATTAACACCATAGACATGAACACCAATGAATTATTATAATCATTGTCATTTGTAAAATTCTATGATAATCTGGCAGTTATCAAGGCAGTAAGTATCAAGCTTTTTCTTCCAGAAATATTTTTATCTCTTTTATTTCTAGTGATATTATTAATAGTGAAATTATGATATTACTTATATTATAAGCATTAAAAAAAAGACTACAACTAATTTAAATTGCTAATACTTTTCTATGCATTTTAATGCAGGGGAAAACTAACAAAGGAAAAGGAGAGTTGTGTGTTTCCAGTGTTCGACTCAAAAGGGACCACCAACAAATAGTCTATAGTTAATAGTTATCATATGACATGAAATACTAAATTAGAGCACAAATTTCCTGAGAAGAAGCACTTTAAAGACAAGTGTATCAAATTGATTTACTATAGTGATTGTCAGAGCATCCCTTTATTCGTAATATTTAACCATCCAGTGGATGAATTCATGGCTCCCCTAGGGGTGGATTACCCATTAGGTCAGGCTAGGCCATGTCCTGGGACCCCCACGATTATCCGGGTTAATCACCGAGACAGGTCACACGGACAATCGAAAAACACGGACAATCGAAAAACACGGATAATCCGAAAACTCCTTTTATTAAAGAAAATATCAATATCAGTACAAAAAATATGAAAATTACTGACATTTACATGCAGTATAACATTAAACATAAAATTATTTTCTTTTCTTTTTAAAAAAATGTGTAATGAGTCTTCGTTATATATCGATACACATATTTTACGAATCGCAGTAATGTCAACGTTATCAAATTCTCCCATGTAATCTAATAAAGTTTCCACAGAGCAGCAGAATGAGAAATTGTATTTCCCTCATTTACTACATCTTCTGCATCAGTTACTATCATCACTATTTGATTTAACAACATAACAATATCTTCATCAGCCAAATACTGGAGGCCAGGCTCACATGCATCACTTTGAAACCAATCTTCTAAATTTTCTTCATCAAGAATTTCGAAACCTTAGATTTCTTTTGCTTGTTCTAGAATACTGTTATCATATTTTTAATGAACATCTGAAGAAGATAGTTCATCGAGCAATATGATCTTTCTCCAAGATCGTGATAACGTAGATGATTTTACCTTTGACCATGCTGCTGATATTCCATATATTGCAATCCAATAACGAATATGTCTTCCAAAAATTGGTAGTGTTATATCTTCATGAATAAAATTGTTTTAATCTTGAAAATGTTTCGCTTTATATTTTTTGTGTGACTCCAGAATGAGCACGGATAATCGAGAGTGTACTGTATTAGAATATGATTTGACTCCCTCTACAGTAATGATATGTACACTTAAAAATGTAAAAAGTTGTTGAAACTTAATCAATTTTTTTTTCTATTAAATTACTTACACCACTATCATCAAGTATTATATTATCAATGATGTATATTTAAAACGAAAATCTTCCCTGCATTTACTTTTAATAAAGAACTGAAAGAAATATGTTAGAAAGTGAAACTAATTTCAATTTCTTTTAATAGATTTTTGCTGTATATATATATATAGCTAAGTCACAACTTTTAATAATTTTAGCGGCTAGTAACATCCCAAGCTTTTAAATTTCTATATTGTTTTCTTTATTTCAAGAAGCATAGTTGTTTAATTTTTAAGTATTCCTGATTTATATTTCAGTATTTCAATTAAAAAAAGTTTAATGCAATGAGGCCTGAAAAAGAAACAAGTGATGTAATAGTGACTGTTTATTCTATTTAATATGATGTACCTAGTATTTTCCATTAAAAGATTATTAAAGATGTTATTGTACTACTATGGACTGCTTTAAGGCAAGGCACTTTAATTATTTAATATTGAAATTACCTTAAAAACAAATTTATGTAACACAAATTTAATTTTGTTTTTAACTGTTTATTAAATACTTGGTATTAAGAGAATGCAGATTTTTTTTTTTTTATCCCAGCCTGAACTTTTAAATGCCTTTTCTCAAAAAATACAGAGTTAAATTTTGAAAACCTTTTTATTTTTCTTCTTCATATTATTATTATTGTATAATGTTATTACAATGAACAATAGGGAAATAGAATTTGCAATGAAAAATTGATTTATATTTAGACAAATAGATGGCACATTTAATGTACAAGAGAAGGCATAACTCAAGTACTCACTGACTGTACTCAAGTTTCATCCACATTTTTAGCCAGAACTAATTTTCATTTGGTTAGTTTAATTAGGATCACTTATATTATAATCATATAATACTGTTGTCTTGAATCTAAAACTTTTTTTTTTTTTTAAGAAAAAACTTATGCTTAAATATTGCAAGTATAGAAAATTACTTAGAAAATTATTCGTGTTAGGGTTTAAGTGTTGTTCTGCCCAACTTTGTCTTTTGGATATAAAATTCCCACTTGGAATGCCTTTTTATAGTGTATAAATGAATATGTTCTTATCTCAAGGATTCAGTGATAAATCCACATTATTTTTTTATCGTTTTTTAGGCCATTTTAACATGATTTTTAAAATTTAATGTAATACTATAACATACAAATTGTAAATCATGCATTTGAGTAGTGTTTTTTAGGGTGCTCAGTTTGAGAGAGTTTCATCTTAGAACCATCAAGTTTTTTAGTTGCTTTAATTGCAGATATTGCAATGGACATTGATATTAATTTTAAAAATCAAATTTTACTTAAGGAAATATCTTAAGGACAAAAGAAAATCATAAAATGAGGGAATAAGTGATTTTTCAAAATGCAAGAACATTTTAAAAATGATTTAAACAGTACACAACTCTATCCCAGTAATGAAATTTTAATCAAAAGGAAAAAGAACCTAGATCACTAAGAGACTCTTAAGAACCATTCACTTTTTTTTCTTTCAAAATAACGTTTCCTTCTTCTGAGTTTTCTGTTCACTACAATAAGCCAATAGCTTCTGGCATCTTTTTTCAGGCTTAGATTGAACCCCGTAGATTTATACACTAAATTCACCAAAAATCAGGAATTCTGAAGTAAAAAATAGATAACATTTATATAATAGATTGATACCAGAAAACATGGTGATTAATTTTTAAATAACTTTCCAATTATTTTTACTAAAAGTGTTTAAATTTGGAGAGAATGTTCAGTGACATGAAATGCAAAAGAAAATTATAAGGAAAAATGATGATGCTTTACCTCTAAAATAGGAATGCATTTCACTTGTTCTTCAAGTTCTTTCAGCCGTTGTAAACTAGATGCCATTTGATGTCTAATATTTGTAAGAACAGATTTCTTAACAGATGATCCAAGACTCTTGTTTGATTTAAAGACATTGTCTGAAGTAATATTTTCATGGGATATAAGCTCAGAATTTGTAGCCTGAAAGCAGAAAATTTATTTTAGACAGATTAAATTCTTTTAGATGCGATCAAGTAAGAGAGAGAAAAAAAACTAAGAAGGAAAACTGTTTACTATTTTAATGTAAGTTTTTTTTTCAATATTAAAGTATAGAAAACATATTTTTTATTTTTATACAAAATATGTTAAAATCATGTAAAAAATTTAGCAAACATCTAAAATCTAAATCAATACCTTGATTTACCTTATTTCATTCAGCAGTAAACTTTGAAAATAGAAAATAATTTTAATAGGTTAAAATAGTTTGTTTAAAAGTGTAATATTTTTCAAACTTAATATTAGTTTTTTTAATAAGACTATGCAAATTGAGATAATTGTTTGGTCTACATATTGTAGTACAGGAATAATTTGTTAATTATACAAAATTTGAAAGTTAACAATAAATTTTTTTATTCATAAAATGCGATTTTTAAACATATATTATATACATACCTATGAATAAAATTTTAAACACAAAGATAAATGAAACAATTATGCCTACATATTAACTCTTATCTAAATTACATAGTATTAAATAGTCCCCATATCTAAAAAGATAAGTCAGAAACTAGACTGTGGCTTTGCCAGGCTTTTTGCAGCTTTAATGTGCTTTTATCAGAATTTTCCTACCTAATTTTTCTATTTTTGCAGTGCATTACTTTATTAATATTTTATGTATTTAATTTAATACAATTATAAAAGAAACTTATCCAATAAAGTAAGTGTAATACTATATTTTTGAGGTGATATTTAACATAAATTTACACTTGTGCATACTAATAAAATATACAAATTGCTTACATCAGTTGATATAAAGTTGGAAACAGTTGTGGATTGTGAAGAAACAGAACTTGTTGAGCTGCTATGTGACTTAGAAGATACTAAATTAAATAATTGTTCTTTTTTGTTATTGACACTAGATGTATAAAAAGAATGATAGCCATTTTGCTTTTTTGGTATGTCATTGCTACTGCTACTTTTTTTAAGACTTCTTTGCCAAGTGTCTTCAAAGTCTATCACAGCATCTTTCAAGCCATCACTGTGCAAGTAAAAGTCGTTAGGTAGTGTAGCAGTTTTATTAAGAATCTAAAAGTAAATTATAGGAATAAATAGAACAGAATTATTTTTAACAAATATGATTAGTATAGGCACTAACAAATAAAACAAATTTTTTCAACTGCAAACTTAAAAAAAAGGCATGAATAAATTAACCAAAAGTAACAGTAACTTTCAGGCTGGCAAGGAAAATAAAACAAGGAAAACCTTTCTTAAGTAAGATATTGTCAAACTTGATACTCTCACATAACGTGTTTTAATCATAGACCAATGGATATGACAATCAATTAATCTATGGAACTACTAGCTACTAATAAAACACAATAGAATATACAGTAGATCACCAATTATCAAACACAATATGAAACAAGAATATGACTGAAAATTAAAACCTTCGATTAAGAGAAAATTTTTAAGGGACATTGAACAGTGAACAAAATTATTAAAATAATTAGTCAATATATTAAAATTTCAAAATGCATTTATTTATGAGTGATTTTTCTAGCGAATAAATATATGTTTATTAATTTATGTTCTATAAAGAAACTGATATTAAGTCAATTATAAAAAAATTCACAAATTTTTACATACTCAATTAGGTATGTGTGATTTGCATAATAAAAACTGTTTTTTCTTCCACCCCCAATCGACCCTTCCAATTCGGATCGACCCCCGCTTTTGTTAGATAGACCCTTGGGGGTATTTATAGACCACTTTGGGGACCTCTGCCCTAAACATTCAATACCACTTAAACAAATAATATAGAGGTGACTTAATAAATGTCACCTCTAAAAGGAATTGTGTTTGCATTACACAGAATTTCACAATTTGAAATTTTTCAATAAGAACATCAAGTCATTCATTGCAAACAAAAGTTTAAAAAAAAATTTAATTTTTAAAAAGTAGCTTTGAAAGAAAATAAGCATTCTTGATTAAAATTACAGAAGTTAAAAAGAAAAAAAATGCATACTTTAAATACCAAAGATATCAACCTTTGTAAAATTTTTTTTAAATATAAAAACAGATTTATAAAATACTGAAGGCGCTTTACTAGGTAGCTATAGATTCATGGCTACCAACTTGCTCAGTAATCAAAGTTGATAACATTTTTCAAATATGCCAATCTTTGTAATTAAATGAACATACTTATTTTAGATTATTCCAGCTGGGTATTTTAAAGAAACATGTCAGCAATATACTTTTCTTCTAATTTTCAAAATTAGATTTAAATATCTTTTGTATTAGGAAATTATTTATTTATTGAAGAATTTAGTGCAATTAAAGATTCATTTAAAAGTAATTTTTTATGTGTGAATAAAAACTCAACAAACATCAACAATTGTACAGCAACATTAATAACAAATATATACAATAATGAAAAAACTTGCTTTACAAAAACGAAAAAGTTTATTATACTTACTTGATTGTTATCTTTAGTGTGAAAAGCTAAATTCCCAATTCCCAAATAGGATTCCACAGATTTCTTTTCTTTTCTTCGTTCCCTTCTTTGCTGTCGTAGTTTGTCAAGCTGGGCAGTATTGTAAAGAGTATCGCAAAATCGGACAAAGTCAAGATCAATGTGGAATCCATATGGGCAGCAAGTGCATTTACTTGTCACTTTTTGATTCATTATCTTTTTAGGCATTATTGCGATGACTGCAATGGAGAAAAAATAAAATTTCAGTAACACTACAAATCATTTTATGTTATACTATAAATAAATAAATTAAAATTAAGTTGTAATGTTAAGAAGGAGATTTTGATACCAATAATTCTTTTACACATTGTATAAAAAACAGACCATCCAGCCTTGAAAAATCAAAAAGTTTAATACTTTTTGTTACCATGACATAGCCTAATGAGCAAAACAAAACAATTGTTAAAAAATTATAAGTTAAATTACATTTTTAGTTTCATTAAGAAAGAATTTTGTTTTGGTTTCTATCTAGTTTCTTATTTTTTTAAGAACATTTGTTTTTATAGATCTTATTTATTATGACTAGGCAATTATGGTTTCGATTAGACATTTTTTTCTTAACCTTTACTTGAAATTATGGTAATTGGAAAACTGAGATGTGCAGTTTTAAAATTTTCCTTTGAAAATTTAGATTTTTATTTTTTCTGTTTCGCTTTTTTATATATATTTTTTAATGGGCGCTTTTCTGGCATTTTTAAAAGTCTGTCTGATAAACTATATCTCTTTTAACGTTTTAAGGATACTTTTTTTTTTTCGAAAAATATTTTAAACATTAAACAGGGTGCGTAGCCAAGTTATTCAACAAAAAATAAGCACCTTTTAATTCAAGCACTTTTCAAGCACTCAAATAATATTTTTAAGCACTTAAAAAAATATCATAATTAGGCAGGGTTGGAAAGTTTTTGACAATTGACGGTTTTATCTGGTTTTAACCGTTATGTAAAAAAGAAAAAACCTTTTGGCATTGTTTTTAACAATTATCAAAATTTTTGAATCTAGTAAATCAAATTACGTTTTCATACGCTACGGACTGACGATGCGTCGAAATAGATTGAGATTGAATTATAAAAACGTTGAATCGAACAATGTGAGTAGTGTCTTTCTGCATAATTCGTAGCGAAAATCTAAATGGTAAAGGAAAAATCTCATTTTGGAAAAGGGAAAATTAAGCACTTTTTAAAAACACCCAATGAAAAAAGCACCTTTAAGGGCTTTTAAAAAACGAAAATCAAAAATAAGCACTTTTAAAAACGCTACGCACCCTATTAAAGTTTTGTTTTAAGAATTAAGACGATTATTTTCTACTTCACTTTTTTTCACCTTTACAAATGTAATTTTTTTTACTAGTTAATTAGTTTATTTATCTGAAATATTTTTAATGGAGCCGGGAGCGGAATTCGTATCGACCAGACATCGCTGTGATTCGAACCCGCGTCACCTCATTGTGACGCGAACGCTCTTTCTCCTGAGCCACTTATTTATAAATAAAAAAATTTTATTAATGATTTTAAAAAAATGTTGCAGAATATTCGGTAAAACTACTATTCGTTACATCCCTAATACACACACATATTACGTACATATATAAATACAAAACAAAACGTGTATATGTAATTGAAATATTTATTTATTCATATAAGTTTTTCATCATGCAATCATGGTTGGTAAAAACTATTTATTATTATTTTTTTAAATCAAATTGATTTTTTAAAAACTTTTTTTTGTAACATTTATCAGTCAAAGCAATCATAAAATGCATAATAATACTTAATATTGTAAAAAAAAAAAAACTTTATAAATTTGATACTTAAGATTTCTAATTAAAATAGTAAACATTATTATAAATTAATAATTGAATAAATTAAATTAGAGTTATTTTTATTCAAGTTCAACACTCTCGTGAACTAGTAAAGACAATAACCCAATTTGTCACCTTGATATCAATTGAAGAATAAATAAATTTAGATCAGGAAATACATAAAAAATATCAATTATTCTTAATTTCTCTTGACAGAATAGGTTTTTCTTCATTATTTATCTATACAAATTACATTAATTACAAATGATTTAGAAATTACATGAACTTAAATAAATAAATTTGAAATATGTTTATTAAACAGCAAATTATTTTACTTACAGTTAATAAAAATTTATAAATTTAAAATTTCCCCATACTGTTTTTTATCTATTGATTTTTATTGAATATTAAATAATTACATGCATACATCCATTCTTCATAATTGGTCTGGATAAAACCTTCAATGAAATTGGATTAGAAAAAAATTCTAACTAAAAAATACATATTTAAGAATGAAACCGTATATAAAATATTTTCAACTTTATCAACGACATTTAAAAAAAATAATAAATAAATAAATAATTTAATCAATAATTTTTATTTGAAAAAAAAAAAAAAAAAAAAAAAAAAAAAACAAGATATTCAAATCGCAGTTTAAATCATGCTGACCCTGCTTATAAATAATGCACAATAATAATTAAATAGTTAAACTCCATTTTTATCTATGTTACTGTGAATGACCGAAATTGGTGGTTGTTGATTTCCACCGGTGAATGTTGACAATCACATAGTCGCTTTGGTAAATGTCCGGATTCCGTAAATGTTCCATTGTCCGGAATACCCTACACTGATGTTCTTTTGAAGTTAAGTGACACTACCCGGTACACATTTAACCAGTACTCCGAACACTGTTGTTTCTCCTTATCTATCCTCAGCAGATATTAAGATATCGAATAAATATAATGATATCAACGAATAAATTAATATCAAATCGGATATAACAAATATTTCGAACATTCGCCAAAGCGACTATGCGATTTTTGCATTCACTGATGAAAGTCGACATTCTCTTGATTTCGATCATTCAATTTAACATCTACATTTAGCATCTCTTTTTTTTTTTTTTTTTTTTTTTTTTTTTTTTTTTTTCATTTCTTTATTTTCTGAATAAACAACTTAATAAATATATATTTCCCACTGTATAAAAATATTTTTGTCTCAAATCAATAATATTTTTAAAAAATCACTCAAATTAAATAATAATAATTTAAATTTATGGATTTTAGCCATGCCAACTCTGAAGGTACATGCATTTAAAAGTAAACTTGTAATTTAAAAGTCTGTACATTCCTCCCCTTTTTAAATTTAATTTTTATTTATGCAAAAACTAACAATAATCATCTTTTTACAGGCAAATTTTACACTTAGGGAAACAATGAAATTTTCAATGTTTCTTGTAAGCTTTTCTTTTTACATTTACACTCAATAATATTTAGAATACTTTATTTTGAGTAAATAATATATTTTATACACTTTTTCATTCTTTTCCTTAGATAATTTCACTGCATGTTCAGTATGCATGTTCACACTGAATTTTTTTTTTTTTTTTTTTAATTTTTTATCAAAAGCGGAAACAAAAATTTTATACATTGTGGATCGCAAAATAATATTTATTCGAGGGAGGAAAAAAAAACGAAAATGAAAATTATTTCGAAATCTGATAAATCACGACACAGGAAAGCAAGAGTAATAAACAGTAATATGGATAGCCAGAGGAAACAGAGAGGAGCCAGGTACGCAGTGAAAGTTTGATTTAATTAACAGACGGTTCAGGGCACCGATCGGATTTGCTTTCTTCAATGTTATGATTCAATATCCGGATCCAAGTAATTTTTAACCCCCAAAAGATAGAGTAACTCCTAGATCGAGCAACAATTAAGAGGCAAGTTTGATTTTATTAAAAACTTGTTCTGTGGAACTAGCGCGTAATTGTGTTACATAGAGGGGAAGAAGAAAAAAAAAAACTATGAAAATCTTCTATGGCCAACCCAATGGTAAGAGTACTGAAACTAAATTAATTGCAAATTGAATTTAGAGACAAAGCGAGTAGAAAACACGCTTTTGGTAAATATTTAGTTTAAAATTTTATTCATATATGCTTTTTTTTTTTTTTTTTTTTTTCCAATATAAACGTAAATCAACTTATCCGGAAATGTGATAAAATGTTTCAAAATGAGTTAGTTATTGAGTTTTGTAAAAACAAAAGAGCTTTTCTTTAAAAAAAAAAGAAATAAAAAGAAAAAGCTAAAAACTATCTTTAAAAAAATTATCATTTTTTGTTAATATATGCTTTTATTTATCAGGAAATCAATATTCAATAATATCTAAATTAGTTATAGCATAAGAATAATTATTTTTCTAAGAAAATATTTTATTTGTTTGCAATTTGTTGTCCATTATACTTCTAAAAATGCTTTGCCTACAAACCCAAATAATAAAAATATATAATTGCATTTACTCGTCTGCTAAGAGCAAACTTAGTTTGAAAGTAATACAAATATATCGTATTATTCTACAGTAATCTCTGAATTTTATTGATGATTTCATTAACTTCAAATATCAATGTAATTCCTATTTGTAACTTTGAATTTATTTAACTAGCATGTTATTTTAAAATAGTTTTCAACATTAAATTTCTGAATTTGCATGTAGTTGTTGTCGTAAGCCGTTAAAACAAAGGGTGCGATTGTTCTTGTTTTCCAGTGGCGCCATCTATGACCAATAATTCGACTTCCACACAGCCATACGTTACACCTGTGCATGGGACGGACCAATTCATACATCTACAGATCGTAATTTTAACCTGAAATAAAGAACGATCGATCTCCGATTCAGTACCATCACAGGTATAATTAAAAAAAAAAAAGGAAAAAAAAGAGAAGGGAAATTGGAGGACTTTGTGACCCGACAAGTTTAACGTGCACCAGTCACCATTTACTACATGGGGAGTCTTCGGCCGGCTGGATTCGAGCTCCCGTTCTCAGGAACGTGAGTCTAAGCGCCCTGTTAACCAAGCTATCCCGGCACTGAATTTGCACGCCTCAACTTCGTACTAAACTTATTAAATAAAACTAATTTGTTGTTTCCAATTTTGTTTTACTTTGTTAGATTATGATTTTTGTTTCATATAAACTTTTCATTCGCATCGAAATATTAAGAGTCAAATTCAAATTTTCATTGCTTAAAATTTGAAAAAAAAAAAAAAAAAGAAAAAAAAAAAAAAGACATAAAACTAGAAATGTCTTGAAAAATAATGGTTTTAAGAGAGTGCTCTAATGGTTTTAAGAGTGCTAAATAATGGTTTTAAGAGAGACTATTTTCGTTCTTTAGTAGAAATATAAAATTTTGGAAAGAAAAAAGAAAACCCAGCACTCATATTTTATTTGTATGAAAATTGAAAGGGAGTGATTTAAAACTTAGTTTTAGGCAGGGCCCCCGGGCACAAAAAATGCCTTAAACCCCTATAACATGCCATGATGTTTAAAAAAAGAACTAAAAAAACTTCACATACATAAAATAAATCATTTTTAAGACATGATGCAAGATTTAAACAAATTTAAACACATTTTGATTGCCCCAAGAACTCGAAGCATTTTTAAACTATGCATAATTTTTAAAAAAATTAAGATTTTAAACATTTGTAATTCTCAAATAATAAAATAATTTTCAAAAACATGGAAGGTAATTAAAATAATTAAATTAAATAAACATATAGGTATTACAAATCACAAAAAAAAAAAAAAAAACAATTCAAAAGGTATGAATTATTTTGTCAAACTAAACAGTTATTAAAACATCTTTCAATGCCCTATCTATATTTACTTAAAATTTTCATTGGAACGTAGGTTCCCTTTTTAGGTTTTTTTGATCATAAACTATTCAAATTATTGGTGCTTGCATGATAATCAATCACTATTTATAGAAAAAAAAAGCACACTTTATACCAGTTCCAACTGGCAGCCCGAGGGCCGCATACGGCCCGCCAACTTTTTATTCAGCATATTTCTTTTTTCGAAATTTTATGGTAACAAGAAGCATCCGAGACTACCATTCTTGGTCAAGCCGAGATCCCCGAAGTTTCCTTTTGATCGCTCTTTCACTCCTTTCATTGTATTGGGAGAAAAAGGTACAGGACATCTACAGGTCAAGAGCAGTCCTACCTTGCACGCTGGTGTTATACAATATTGCCTCGCGTTAGATAGACAGTGAGAATCGAGGGTTCCAGGACCACTAGGAAACCAAGTATTTCATCACGAATAGAAAGGACTAACTCCAGTGCTTGATTTGTATGCAAGTTGTGACTGTGTGCAAAGAATATAAAGTCAAAAGGCATTATGCGAGTCTTCACGAAGGGAGTCACAGTAAATATCAAGGAAAAGAAAGATCTCCGATAGTTTCAGAACTGCAATCAAAACTGCAAAAACAAGCTGGGATTTATACTCAAGTAAAATCTTATCAGTACAATGCTTTGCATGCTTCGTATGCAATTTCACTTGAGCTTGCTAAAGCGAAAAAACCTTACACTGATGGCGTCGTTGTTAAAAAGTGTGCTGCAGAAATGGCAAAAGCATTTGATGATAGCAAAATGGCTAAGCATTTTGATTCAGTTTTCCCATTAAAATGTAAACAAATTGTTTTATAATCCTTCTGTTCCATTGTTTTAAAAATAATAATTCAACTATTAATTGTTATTGTATAAGAGGTTATTGTTCAACTTTTTCAAACTGCGGCCCGCCAGGTGATCAGTGACCAGAATTCTGGCCCGTGGGCTCTTTGCAGTTGGACAGCCCTGCTTTATACAATAGAATATATTTATTTTAAAAAGTATATAAGGTGATGTTTATTCTAAGCTTTCTTTAAAACGATTTATAAAAAGTTAGATTCTCAAGGGCCCCCTGAGTGCCTGGGGCCCCTGGGCACTGCTCGGGTGTGCCTATGCATAAAGACGGCACTGGTTTTAGGAAAGTTTTTAAGAAAATGATGGTTATTTGGAAGGTAGGGGGTTTAAAAGTAATCAATCTCATATATTGAATCGAAAAAAGAAATATAAAACTATTGCAATTCTAAGTAAGAAAAATACTATTTAGAGGCTGCTAATATTCCGAAAAGTTGAGAACACATCACAGTTACTTCAAACATTGGTTTGAAAAATCCATATTCTTAATCTTTCGACGAAGATGGGAAGCACTAATTACAGGCTCTGAAGCTTACATTACGGGCAAAAATATATTTTGTATTTTTTAATTATAAATAATTAGTCTAATAGTTACTATAAAGATCTGTAAGATTATCGGAATTATAATTGTATTATAATATAAAAGTCAAAAATTTTATTGAAAAATTAAAAGATTTATCAATAATCGATATAAGTTAAAGAAATTTCAACGATGAATAATTGTCTCTCTTAGATCTAAATATCTGCAAATAAATGCATTTTTGAAAAACTATTGTTAGGAAGTGAGCCGTAATTGAAACATTTTACTTTTAACGCAGAAAAAACCACCGATGTTTCACGCCACATTTCATAACCATATATTATTAAAATGCTAAATAGAATATTTTTCACTTATTTTGAACTAAATTAATACAAAATAATAAAAAATATGGTTAATAAAAATTATGCGTCAAAGGGTTAAAAATATTTTTTTTAAAAATATGTTTAGTTCATTTACTATTTTTCCTTTAAGTCTGTTTTAATTATTAGATTAATTCAAATTAAATAAAGATGATTTCTCACACAGTCGGGATGGAAAATCTTCGCATCTGATTTTTGAAATCAAACAATTTATTGCGACAAAATAAAAATAAAATTTTTTTTAGTATTATTTATTAATGAGTTTAAGCAAAACAATTAGATTTCTCAAAATGCAGTAATAAAAACTTATAATCAGTGTCTTAAGTATTATTAGTAGAGCCCGGATTTTGATGACCTAAAAAATCTCAACTAATGCCCTTAAAAAATGCCCTTTAAAAGTGCAAAAAATGTCCTTAAAAAATGCTCTAAAATGCGTAAATTGCGCTAAAAATGCTTTATGACATGACTTAAATAAAGTAAAAATATTGAACTAAAACAAAATTTTACTTTTTAAAATTATTATGAGTCATTTCACAAAAATATAAAGCAATGCAATACTTGTTCTACGTTCATTAAAGTTTGAAAAATATGTTTTATATCCTAAAATAACAAAAAAAAAAAAGGAAAATGTATCGACTCCAAAACATTTTCATTTTGTATAAAAACTTTAATGAATATAACAACTTCCATCTCATAATATTACTAAATATCAGAATTACATTGGATTATTAAATTATTTGTGATATTTTGAAATGTAAACGAGCGCCTCTTGTCTGAAAGTAAATTTTTATATCTGGAGAAGCTTCTTTCAACGTCTACTGATGTTATTGGTGCATACTTGAAAAAGACGGTCTCACTTACTGACAATTCTTCTTCAATTTGAAAAGATGTTGCTTCACCTGTTAATATCTTAGAGATTTTCTTCATTGTTTGTAAACCAGTGTTCTTCTCCAAAATTTGTTCAATTTAGCTGCTTTTGCATATACACTTTGTGCTATCTTTCCCCTTGCTTTTTGCAACACTTGACTCACTCCGTCAATATAATTTATTTCATCGCAAAGTTCCAATTCTTGTTTCTCCAAGCTTGTAATTGTCGAGGACAATATAGCAAAGTTAGACTTGATAAACGATAAGTTTCCTTCGATTTTATCAGAGGCCAACACGTTTTGCGCTATCATAATTGATGCAGCATCTTCTGAATCAAGACAAATTATAAGACAAATCTTGTATTTCATGTAATAAAAATGCCCCAAAAATAATAAAAATTGGAAAAAATTAACAAAAAACTTAAAAAATGCTTTAAAATGCAAAATACACCCCCAAATTTAAAAAAATGCTCTAAAGGACAAAAAATGTCCAAAAATGCAAATTATCAGTAATTATCAGCCTTAATTATCAGTATCATCATTCCGTGGACAGCAGATATTTTGATGTAGACTAATTAGTTCAGTTTAAGACAATAATTTAAAGAAGAAGAAAAAAGACTGCAGTTAGAAATTATTTTAGAGAAAAACTAAGAGAGCAAAATTCGTGGCTAGTATTTATAAAAAAAAGATTCACGAATATGTACGAGAATGTTTAGTATTTTATTATAATTTTTTTCCATTTTATTTATTGCCTTATTTGCAATGAGAGTGTAAAGGTATGGAAGAATGCAACATCAAAATGCATTATGATAATTACCTCAGTTTGAGGTACTTTGCATTGGATGAATTATTTCGGAGAAATAAAGAAAAGAAATCAAAAGCGAAACTGAATAGCCAGCAATTGTTATTTTTCAATATAAATTAATAGTCTGAAGATAAAACTCACGTTAGTTATATTTATAACTAAAAAATATAGCAAAAACTGGAAGAATCTTCAATGATTGAGAGTTTGTTAAAGAATGTTTAAAGAATTCATTAAAAGTACTTTGCCCGCCTATTAAGTTATTACGTATATCACCTTGTCTGGTGTGACAATAGCAAGGTTTGTGGAGGATTTTACGAGACATATTCCGTACACTTTAATTCAAACATAAAAGAATTTCGTGTTTTATTCTGTACCAATAAATGAATCAAACGCAACAGAGAAAAAAAGTCACTATAACAGAGGATTATTATTTAATATTGTTGCATTTAAAAAATACAACCATTGGTTCGGATTCATATTCTTGTTTAACCAGTTTTTTGGCTCAATGATAAGGAGCACCATTGAGGATAAGGAGCAACTGTCTCATAATTATAATGAACAATATTGACTTTTTCTATGGCGGGACAAAAGACAAAATTACTAATATTAAAGAAATTTGACGCAAAAGCTCACTAATTTGTAGCTAATTTGTTGATTTTCCTTTGCATCATCCATAAAGAAAATTTTGTGTACCGAGTAATAGTTTTGCAAACTCTAAACTAGTTATGAATGTAGTTGTAAAAGCTGTTTAACTTTTTTTTTTTTTTTTTTACAAAATTCAAAGTAAAATAAATCTTAGTAACTGACACTGAAATTAACTGTTATCCTCCATCTGCTACTGAATTTCCAGCATAAGCGAGGTCGTAAAAATTAAAAACATTTCCAGGTCGAAGCTGAAACCGAAAGTAAAAAGTTGACATTCTTGGTATCAGTGAAACTTGGTGGACTCTGGAAACGTAAATGAAGATGACATCCACTGTATTCTTTCTTACTCTCCAAAACAGCAATAAAAGTTTTGATGGAATCGGATCCAGTGTCTGAAAGAATAATTCGAGCTAGATTCAGAAGAAAACAGGAACATATTTTAATTATTAGTGCGTATGCACCTATTAATGACGGTAATGATGAAGAGAAACAAACATTCTACAGATATTTACAGGATGCTAAAGATAGTGTAGTAGTAGACGCACTACAATAGTATTAATCCAAAACACATATTGATGATTAGACTGGGCTAGCCTGGTTGGCAGGGCGCTGGACTCACTTTCGTGAGAACGGGAGTTCGAATCCAGCTGGTCGAAGACTCCCATGTAATAAATGGTGACTGGTGCTCGTTAAATTTGTTGGGTTACAAAGTCCCCCATGCTCCCATAACAAATTTCATCTCTGTGGATGAATGAATGGATGTATGTATGAATGGGTTTGCCCTACAAACGGGTGTGACGTATGGGTGCGGCAGAAGACGAATTCTTGGCCATTGATGGCGCCACTGGAAAACAAGAACAATCGTACCCCTTGCCTTTATGGCCTAGAACAACATATTGATAGCTAAAATACTTGGCGAAGTCCGGTTATAAATTAATTGAAAACAATAGGTAGATAATAGGTTTTAAGATATTCAAAACAGCCATTTTTCATTAGTAGCCAAAAACGATTCACTACAAAATTAAGAATTTTTTCCGTGCATGCGCAATATAACTCTTTAAATACTTATATCTTGCACAGTTTTTAACGATTTGTTTTAAAATTTTGTAACAATAATTTTGTAATTAATTTTAAATTGATCTAAAAATTTTTTTCAATTTTATTGAATATTTTTTAAGCTATGGCAAGAAACGTAAAACAAAGGAATCATTTTTTTTTTATATAAAAATATCCATATTTTAAATATTTAAGCTAAGTCTACCAAATTTTATGTAATTATTGCAAATGACAACCAAAGTAATCGATACAAGCTTATTGTTTGATTTTTTGGATGTGTTCAAAAATGTTTTCTTTCGTAATTAATTGTCGGTCCTTCAAACCTTTGAACGTTTTAAACTTTATCGCTAAGTATGAAAAATTGCATGAGCTAAATATCTCTAAAGTTACAAAATAATACTCTAAGTATTTCTTGAGAAATTTTTAAAAAAAAGTCAAACTGAAAGTGTCTCCCCCATTATTGTAGTGTTGTATATCATTTGAAATTAATATTTATTAGGGAAAAGTAACAATATATTCCAAGGATTTGGGTGGAAAGTTTAATAGAGTAAGCAGAAGTTGGAGTCGAGGTTACAAAAGGTTCGGAGTCCAACAAACAAGCGATTTTGCACCTCTATTTAAGACTGCTGCAATTAAGAACTTCGTTAAAATGTTTTAACTGTTCTAATTGAACTTACTTTTTGCTAACAGAAAACCTCATTGTGATCGTGAATTAGCTGGAAAGAAACGAAATTATTTCATTAAATTCAATGATATTTAGTTTCTTTATGAAACGGCAAGTGAAAAATAATGAGAAATATCGAAATAATGAGCCACCCGGTGACTGAGGTAATGATTTGTCTGCAAGGGATTTTACAGACCGACCTGTGCTTTCTTTTACATTAAAGGCTCCTGTCAATTCCTAAATCTTTGAAGAAAAAAGTTGTTGACTATTTCCAAAAACATGTAGTCTTACATGCAAAAGTAAATTGGAATAAGTGAATGAACTCATTTGCGAGAAAGTAAAAGAGCTTCAGATGAAAATAAAATCAGAGAAATCAGATACTCTTAGAAAACTCTAAACTAAAATGAAAGAAAAACAGTTCGCTCGAACAAACATCGAAACCAATTTGATATTAAATCAAGTACTTGCTTCAGCACAGGATGTTGCCATCATTGTTGAACTAGACAGCACGTATCATGTTTCGCTAACATTTTCGAGACTTATAATACAATTATCACACTTGTAAAAGTATATTAGATACCATTACCCAAGACTGCAAACTACGCTTTAGAAAAATATTTTCAGAGAAATAGAAAATTAAGAACTAAATGTTTAAGAATTTTTGGTAATTTTGCCAACATTTTTAGCCTCACCTCGAGAAAAATGTAACAAAACAACGTTTCATATAAACTTCTGAATCATTTAATCAGTACTAAAAAAATTTAAATATCTTATCAATGTGTTTGACTAGAGTACTTCATTTGTGCTGGCAAACTCTATGTCAATTTCAGTTAAGGCGATACGTGCTGATTTGATTAAGCTTGAAGTTAAAAGAAAATAATAGTTAGGAAAATAAATCCTCAAGACAAAACATTGTTTTGTAAACGAATTGTCCTTTTAATGCTAATTGACTGATTCAATTTATAACTTATTTAAAAGATAAATTCTAGATAGATAAACTCGAAAGTCTGGAACCTACAATGGGAACCGCTTTAAACAATAAATTTGTCTAGACGTTCAACAAACAGTACATGTCAGAAACATCATAAAAAAACTGGTTTCATAAAAAAAATAATTTACAGAAACAACGTATTTTGGTTACGGAAATTGAAGTATATTCACAGTTACTTATACTACCTAAGAGAAGAAAGAAAAAAGAAACAAGGAAAAATTTAAATATTTTTTTAAATTATATGATTGAAGTAATAATTTTTGATCGTCTAGCACAGGGATGGGCAAACTACGGCCCGCGGGCCAACTGTGGCCCACCGGAAGGTTTTATCCGGCCCACGGATAAATTTTTAACTTGCCGATGCGATGCGAATATAAACAATATACATTATACATCCATTTTACATTAGAAAATACAGAATGGCATTTCTCACAGATCTTCTTTTTCATATGAACAACTTGAATGTTAAGATGCAAGGGAAAAATCAATTTATTGATATCCGGGTCCATCTCAAAGCTTTTAAACTGAAGCTTAGTTTATTTGCCGGGCTAAGAAAAACTTGTCTCATTTCTCGAGGTTAAATTCAATACCCTCAGTAAATAAGGAAAAGCTTAAGAATTATGAGGATGGCTTGAAAAAAACTCCATTTATAGTTTCAGGTATCAATATTTCAGAGCCATTCAAACAGAATTAGATATTTTTACCATGCCTTTCAACGTAAATTGTGTTGTGAAACAGTGAGGTCAGATTTGCAGCTTGAATCTGAATCATCATCTACAATCATCTGAAGCAATTCTTTCTAACTGTGCCAAAGATTGAGTTTTAAAAATCATTACCAAAAGCTTGTTTCCCAAATTTAATAACTCAAGCACAGAAAATAAGTTATATGTTTGATTCATCTTATATATGTGAACAAGTGTTTTCAACTATGAGCCTTAGAAAAAATAATTTCAGAAGTAGACTAACAGATAAGTATATTAGCCTCGTTCCTTAAAATAAGTACACCTCACTTCAAACCTCAAAATAAGGAACTCTTAAAAATGAAATCGCAATTTTATTCATCTCATTAAATATTTAAATTAAACTTTGTATATTGTTTCTTTTAGAAATTTTTACTTGGCCCACCAAACTTTTCCTTTTCGATTTTTGGCCCTCGGCCTAAAAAGTTTGCCCATCCCTGGTCTAGCATACAATGAACGATAGATGAATATTTAGTTAATTAAATATATATTTAATTAAATACAATGTTTATTGATTTTCCCAAAAAATAATATTTTATTTCCAACCTCTTTTATTTTCACAGCTCTAAATTTTTTATCTTGAATTATATCAGTTCTGATCATTTTATCTATAATAAATTTTCTATCTTGAATGAGTTAAAATTAGAGTTAAATATTAATAAAAAATCTTATATCAAAATTTAAATTTTTATAAATTCACTGTATACAAGAAGTCAGGAATCCTGAAAATAAATAGATCGATTCAGACCACTATGCGTCGAAGGCTGACTTTTTTTTGATATAGAAAGATAATAATAAAAAAAAAAATAAAAAAAACTTTTTATTGATTCTTAAACCGAATTGAGTACAATACAATAAAAAATCGCTTTTTTGGGGTCGATAAAGAAATTTTTTTTTTTCTATCATAATGAAATGACATTATCATAAAAATCATAAACAAATATTACAATCTGGGCTGGCTTTCTTCTGGAGGAAACCTATTTTTTTCATAAGACTAGAAGAAATTGGATAAAAATGGAAGAAACTGGACGAAATGGAAGAAGCTAAAAATGACCGATAGCAATCAGTATTATAAGAATAGCTCAAATTTATGAAAATTAAATTTAATATAGTAACAGAAAGTTTTAAGTTTTTTTCACTTTTACATTTGAAAAAAAAAAAAAAAAAAAAAACTTTTTTTTAAATTTATTGTTAGTTTTAGGGAGGATTTTAAAATATGTGTACTATATAATTTAAGAGTCAGTTAGTATGTACTATTCAGTCAGAAAATGTACTATATTATTCAGACTTAGCAGTATTTGATTATAAAAATTTTTGTATTTTGTAATTGGGAATTCAATACGCGTTTTTTAGTACTGTCTATTAGGATGTGCCGAAAAATGAATATTTCAAAAAAACAGGGGAAAAAAATTGAGCTTTGACACCCTCATTTTGGGAAAAATAATTAAAAAAAATTAGATCTTTGAGTCACGCATGACCTTCAAAGTTTGACAAAGAGGTAAAATAAAAAAGATCTATTTCAAAATTTTGTTCGAATACCATTCTCGTGCTTCATTTTAACACTCTATTAACGCAAAAAATATTTGGATTTTTTTAATGGTTAGGTCGCGCATAAGCTACAAAGTTACATCAAATCAGAAAAAATTTGACTTACTTAGTTTCTACATAGTGCAGTATTTCTTTTTTAATCCAGTTTTACACTTTTCGAAATGAGTGTGTACTGTGCAGTTTTTGCTTGAATGAAAAACATTAAAAAGTGACGCCTGGTTCTTCGAGATTAAAACCTCAAATGAGATTAAGTAATTTGTTACGGCTGTAAAGAGTGACAGGTTTAAAATTTCTAATAGGTCAACACTGTTTTTACGTCTAGCGTTTTTAAAGATGTAGGACTGGTTAGTGTTGAAAACTCACTAATAATTGAACACAAACTTCGAAATGAACTCAAAAACTTCAGTGTGAAAAGAATATACAAAAAAGGTAGTACATACTAGTTTCAAGAAAAATTTGGACCAATTATGTACAAAAGGACAATACAGGCAGAGAACATAAAGCATAATTCGAGAACCTGGGCGAAATACATCGATGATACATAACACTCCTAAACGGAACTAAAGGATTAAATCCAAAATAGCTATTAAAAATGTTATCAATATTTAGGGAAAAACTTCGTTGACGTGAAGCTATTATTTGTTATTGGCTGTGATGGTACAGCTACATATAAGTTCGCAACATTGAAATGAAATTTCAAAGACCAATAAACACTGATTCATTTATCTCCTTCATTTAAATGAGCTTCCTTTTAGATATATTTTTCATCATTTAGATGGTTTAACAACAGATCCAAATACGTTTTTCAGATTTGCTGAAGAAGCCTTAACTGTCTGTAAGATATTACTTATTTACTTTGGAATATTGAAATAAATTGAAGTTTCAAGAATGGACATAAGAAATTATAAAAAAACTTTTGCTGCATACTGATGAGGCAGTACTAAAAGGAAAATGTGACCCTGATCTTTCAGTCAGAAATCCAGTATTTTAAGTTTTAACGTTTGCTGAGATCTGCGACTGCATATTTCCCCAACTGAATATACTCACGAAATGAAGATACTTTTAATAATTTCAAAAACGCATACTTCGGCATGCTTCAATATGAGATACAAGCTTTTTGCGAAATATACACTTGTACACTTAACAAATATTATTCAGAGTAGAGAATTTGATTGATAATCTTCTAAAGTGGTGTATTGATCATGGCAGTGGATGACAGACGAGATGTGTATAAAAACGTTGGCCTACAGAAGAATACTTAAGAAAGAGATCAGTCATGAGGTAACACGACTTCTGTACTTTAAAGAGAATTTCTTCCACCTTTATTAAATATTAAAGCTGCTACCTATGAAAAGTCTATTGACAGGTCAACGTGTTCATTTTCTCCACCCTTGATTATAATATGACAAAACAAAGATATGAAGACAAAGATACCCTTGATTATTAAATATGACAAACAAAGATATTTTGTCTTTTTTAGAAAGAAAAAAAAAGCAATAGTCAATATTTAAATTCATAAAATTATTATGTCACACTCCAGCTGTTAAACGAATTGCGGAACTGGTCAGTGAATCTGCAGCATGGAGAAAACAATCAGAGTAGATCAGAATACAGTATGGAGATTTAAATGTATGGTATTTGGAGGAAACTCAAGAGATGGATTTTTAAGAACTTCATACCAGCGATCATTCAAGTAGATACATTTTTTAAAAAATAAAAAAAAAGATCATATAGTAATCGGAAATTCAAAAATATTGTAATTAGTCCTTCCCTAGCAGCAAAATAACCTGGGCTCTCATTGGACCAATATTCATGAATCTTGGCTCAATATTGGTTAAAAAGGCCGCTATTTTCCGATATTGGACCTATATAGAATTGTCCGATTCATCCGATATTTTACAGCCACTTTACGACCAATATCGGTCCTACATAGAATTGTCAGATTTACTAGATATTTTATATTCATTATTTAGATAATATAGGTTCTATATTAGCCAATGTAGGCCCTATATAGGCCATTCTAGGACCAATATCAAAATATCCAGGCATTCCAATATTGGTCTCTCGGTGCATGTTCTTATATGACCCATATTGAGCCAATTTTAAAACCCAGCTGGGGCCAAGGTAAAATTGTTGCTACGGTTCATGCCTGGGTTGATGGGAAGATTAAGGTGGGTCTTGAGGTGCCACCTTCTCCTCCTCGTGATGATTTCTAAATTGTTTATGGAATAAATTATGATTGCATACAAGAAATAAGCCTTTACAATGCATATTTATTTCGCAAAGTGTAAAACAGGACTAAGAAAAAAAGAGATAATGCACTATATAAAAAAGCAAAAAAGTCCAAATTTCGTTTCACGAAAATGTATAACTTATACGCGACCTAAAAATTGTTAAAAAATAAAAATATTTTTAAAGAAGCATTAAAAGTGTTGAAATTAAGCCCGAGAATAGTATTAGAACAAAAATTAATAAGATTTATATTTTAATAAAAAATTATAAAATTCGAGAGATCTAAAAACCTAAATATTTATTATTTGTTATGATTTTTCCCAAAATTAAGATGCCAAAGCATAAATTTTTTTGGTATTAGAAGTCACTTTTATGAAATATCCATTTTTCGGCTCACACTACTGTCGATATTTAGTACGTGATTTATTAATTTAATGGTATCAATAAAATTTTATTATATTCCTTTATATAATTATGAAATCAGGTTTCACTATACTCATTAACATAAAATATTGAAAAGCTAGTTATTTTAAATTTTTAAGAAATTGATAAAAAAAATTTAAAAAAATCAAGTTGCTTTTTAGTTTTCAATTTTTTAAAAATGATATATTAAATAGTTCGAAAATTAATAGTATTATTTAAACTGGATTGCAATTTTAAACTGTTTAAACATTCAATATTTCTTTTCGAAAAAGTGTTCTTTCACTTGGGTTCAGGAAAAAAACTATTTTTTCCAGGGCGGTTTTCCTGCCCAGGAAGACTGATAAAGACTTTTCTAGGGTTTATTTTAAATGTTTGTATGAAACTTTAAATCGAGTTGAAATTGAAACGTAAAAAATGATGTTCATTGTTAAATACTTGATTAGATTAACTATTAACTTACAATCAGAACTAAGAAATACTTTTATTGCTTGACATGACCCCTGTCGGTTTAATAAATAACGATCTCACCTGAGATCGTTATTTAATGACCGCATAAAACATTTAATATTTACTCATTACAACATATAAACATTTACTCATAACAACGAAATACCGGACTAATTTTGATAAAACAATGCTAAACTGTAAGGGGTATTAGGAAACTAATAGAACTATTAATAATAACGCTTTTATTTTAATATATTCGCTTAAAAGTATCATCTAGAATGATCTTCCTTAATTCCAAAAATGAATTCAAAACGTTTCACGCTTAATATTCAGTAATAGTGAAATTTACGCGAAATCAAATAACAAAGGAAATTTATAAAAGGCAAAAATATTTAACCCTTGCATTCGAAGTAATTTTCTCAGAAATGAAAATGATAATGTTTATATTTCACACTTAAATTTCAATAACATTGGGAGTTTCGCTGAACGCAAATGTCAATAGTAGAATTTTTGAAAAGATCTAAATAAGGTCATAAATACTTTTATATTTGACCCTCACATTTATTTTTCGTAGAAATAAATTACGCTGAATATCGGTTACTATATTGGAATGAGTGGTTCAGTGCGGATGTTTTAATAGGCGTTAAAATAATATTACGTACAAGAAATAACTAATGGGACTTCATGTATAGGTCGTTATACTGAAAAGGTCGTACTAAAAAGTCACGATTATTCACTCCTTCACTTAGATTTATTTACATCTTCTAGTAAAAAAAAAGCTACAATCGTATATCAATAACATATAGAAATAATGTTGTATAAAATTTACAAAAGATTACATTTTTAATTATAAAGAAACTCACCTGTTGGTCGGAATCACAAAATAAACCAAAACATCGTTTTTGAGAAAGAGAGAGAGTGGGTTTACCTGTTTCAACAACATTCTCCACCCACTTTCATTACCCACACGTAATAAATTGGACCTTCCATTCAAACCAATTGCTTGTTTTGTTCGAGCAATGACTGCTGTTAGATGTCAACTCATTTTTAATTTATGTACGCTTCTTTAGAAACTGAGCAAAATTTTTAATTTATGTACGCTTCTTTAGAAACTGAGCAAAATTTTTAATTTATGTACGCTTCTTTAGAAACTGAGCAAAATTTTTAATTTATGTACGCTTCTTTAGAAACTCAGCAAAAGTTAGGTATTTAATAATTGTTTCGAGATTACTTTTATTCTAACGAATTACTATTAATATTAGAGAACTCATAAAAATGAAAAAAATTTGTTTTTCAGAATTAAATTGGTAATGGCACGAAATATTCTGTTTAAATTTATTTTAAGCATGCTCCAAGATATAGTTTAGGTTTTTAGTTATATCAACAAAAATATAAATCTATAACGAAAAACACAATGAATTCACTTCATTCGAGATCATTCAAAATTCTATGAAATAAGGCTTTCGTGTAGACCACCATAAAGTAAATAAGATTTTTTTTTTTTTTTTCAAATTTGTGACGATAACACTGGGAAACAAATTTTTAGCCGCATTTATACAAATACTTGATCTTGCCTAATTCGGATGTGGAATTTCAAATCTAGAATTAGTTTTGCTCCTAAAGCTAATGATTATTTTTTTTATTTTTTTCAAATGACATTTTTAATCTATTTTTTCTCGAAATGTCCAAGCTTAAAAACGTTATATACAATATAGGGTCTCGTAAATGTTGCGCCAAACTTCTAGAGGAGTTAGGGCATATCAGCAAAATTAAAATAGCATAGGAACCCATGTCACAGAAAGTCTTCATACGCCGACATGAAAGAACTTTAGAATGAAGGAAAATAACAACAAAAAAAAACAACATATTTTTGAGAAAAAGGTCAAAAAAGACAATTATCAATTTATCAATTTTTTTTTTTTTATCGTCATAACTCTTGTTCACTTGGACATAGAAACGAAACTAAAACGGTTTTGGAAAAAGGAAAGTTTATATAGTTGTATTTTATATAAAAAAGAGAAAAATATTTTAGACCAAATTGATAAAAAAAAAAAGGGGTAGCAGATACCTTAACTCTGGGGGCTCGTTCATGAGTAGTTGATAACGAGAATGTCTGCCTGTGAATTCTTTTTAAAAAAAATATGATTTGGGGTTGGGGGTGAAAGGAGGGTTGAAAGGAGAATAACTTACATATTTCTATTTGTACAAAAGACAAGTGAGATATTGTTTCATAGGAAAATTTTTATGCTTAATCAAATGAAACCAAACTTAAATCTATAGCACTAATAGTTTAAAAGTTAAAAAGGTTTTTTTTTATGTATAGAAAGTACAGTTTTGTACTTATACCTATCTAAATTTCTGACTATATAAACTAAATTTATGGCTATATCGGCATTGCTATATAAACAAGTGAAACTGAGCTATTTACTTTCGCTATATCCAATAAAATTCAAAATTAAATCGATACCTCGAATAGTTTCGAATACCATCAGATGACCATTAATTTCGTCCCGTCCCCAAAAAATTTATAAAAACAATTTCTTGCAAAAAAATAAAAAGAATTGCTTAATGGTTTTAGATAAGCATAAAAATTTCAGCAAAATCAATAATGTCAATTATCTCAGTCGGCGTAAATTCTACAAATTAGGCTCTTAACGGTATCAATAATAAATAACATTGTTTTTCGGTCGAAATGGAAAATTCATCAAGCCAATGCATACTAAAATATAGATTCGTTAAGATAATCCGTCCAACGACCAACATCCGTGTCTTATTTCTATTAAAATATGAAATACTATTCTTCTACTTATCTTATATTCTGTTGCTGCCTGGAAACAGCTTATCAGCAAGAAAATATTCTTGTTTGTTTTGCTCTTATCTTATTGGAAAATGTGAATAATTTTCAAGCTTTTTACTTTGTTAAAAAAAAAATTTTGACTGCATTTTTCCTTACGTTTGTTTCTTTTCAGAATCTTTACACACAGAAAAAAAAAATAAGTATGTCCCGTTTCAAGTGTTCCCAGTGTAGGTGGTGGACAATTGTTCTGTTTTAGATAATGTAGAATTAAGAACTCGTTTGATATTCCTCTTTAAAGTGGTTGTTTCATATTTGGCGATACAGATCAGATTGTTTTCAAAACATATTTCTCGGGCTTTTGCCACGTTAACTTAATATTCCCCCTCCCCATTTTCTTTTTAGAGGGGTATTGGCCTACCAGGTTTCCAAGTAACCTCATGGAGAGATGGTTTACTTTAGTTCCAGCCAAAAATTGGCAAATATCAAAATATTTATTAAAAAAATTAATTAAATTCTGAATGAATTGGGTAATTAAAAAATTCCTTCTTTATTTTAATCAACAACAACATATTCCATAATGTTCCATGGTATTTTAGATTTTTATTTTAGAAACTAAGTTAATATTTTCCGATTTCTACATGAACATAACTCATACCTCACAATATAGCCAGATGTTTTTATCGGCAGTAGCAGTTTTATTAGGCAATACCATGATTCCCAGCTCATAAAATTATTGTTCTTTATTATCAAAAAACTGATGCAGGTGATTTTTGACCTCCTCATTTGAAATAAAGGTATTACCGTGTAAAACATTTCGTAGAGACCCGAACAAATATTGTACACAACCGATTTCTCGTCCCCAAAGATGATGTCCTTTAAAATTGGATAATTTCAATGCATTTTCTCCATTACGCATCAGATAATTTTTTTCTTGCTTGAATAGCATTTTCGCCTTTTTAATAGCCAAAATAATAATAATAATAATAATTAAGATAGCAAAAATGCTGCTTTTCACTTTTTATATTTTGCAAGGGCATGAACCAAAAACAACTGCGTAGAATCAATCGAACTTTTTCACAAGTAAGCCTTCCTATATCAGCTTTCAAAATTTATAATGATTATTCCACTTAACCCTTTAATGGGCCATTTATTTCTAGTAAAGGTAAGTTGAAGTATTTTGGGAATTAAATTTGTTTTAAAAACAGTAAATGATATAAGAAAAAAAAAACTCATTTAGTTTATAAAAATGCCATTTTTTGGTGGTAAATATATTTAACATGACCTATTAGGAACTTACTGACGTTTATTTTTCTTTATGTATAAAATAAATTTTATAAAAGCTACAAACTTCAAAAGGAATTATGTATTTCATAACTTTTATACGTTTTTTTAAACTAACAAATGGCTACCAATTTTATTCAAACGCACTTCAAGAAAGCTGAAGTTATTAACAAATGGAAACCTAAATTAAAAGTGGTGGTAAGTATACTTACCACGGCCTTCGAAAGGGTTAAATGTAAAGTAGGTTGTGAAAAAATACAACGTAATCCTTTGTTGGGGAAAATAATTACTTTCAGAGCAATCCAATAGTTCTTCATCATACTTGATCCAGATATGAGACTATTCAGAAATTTTTAGAAATATCCATTTAGGATCTTTGTCAATTCGTTGCACAAAATTTGTGGTGAGATAATCCGCCGAGAGCACAATTCGTCTCAGCGAAAGTTCATAATGGGCACAATTCCTCGAGAACACAATTCATCGTGGGCACAATTCATCGCGGTGACAATTCTTCGTGGACACAACTCGCCACAGCAACAATTCATCGTGAACAAAACTCGTAGCAAAGGCAATTCGTTATAGGCACAATTCGTTACACTCATAGTTCGCCGTGAGCAGAATTTGTCACGAGCACAATTAATCATAGGCACAATTCGTCACAACAACGATTCGTGAGCACAATTTCTTGCGGGTTCGATGAAACATGCCCAGTAATTATAGCAACAAAAAGGGTGTTTCTTCGGAAAAATTAGCTCCAAAAGTTTTTTTTTTATTTATATATATATATATATATATATATATATATATATATATATATATATATATATATATATATATATATATATATATATATATATATATATATATATATATATATATATATATAGCACTTAAATGTGAAGTTGGTCGTGAAAGAAATACAATGCAGTTCTCTGTTAGAAAAAAAATCACTTTCAGGACAACCAAATAGTTGTTCTTTATACACAACTCGTCGCAACGAAAATTCGTCGTAGTGACAATTAGCCGTGAGCACAATTTTTTGCGGTTTCGATGAAATATGTTAGTCCAGTAATTGTTTCTTCGGACAAATTAACACAAAAAGATTTTACTTATTTATTTATTTATTTAATATTATGATTTTCTTTTTTTTTTTTTTTGCAGAAAACTTTGTTAAGTTTATATGATACTTATAAATGATACTTAAAAATTCCCTTACCCTCCTCTGTCCCTTTTTCGAGGGAAATAGGAGTGATTTGAGGAGAAATTGAATTTCTTCCAAACAAGCAAGTTAACACTAGGTTACCTAAAAGGAAGTCATTTTGACTGCTCTTTCATTTGCAAAAAATATACAAATAATAATGCATAAATTAATATTTTCCTCCCAAGTGAAGTAAATTTTTTTATTGTTAATATTTACTTATAACTTGTTATATAACTGTAAATAATGTAAAAAATATTAAAAATTAATTAAACAAGTTACTTTACACATTAGTTATTCTTTCACAATGCAGTATTATATTAAATCAAATATTTTCTTAGCTTTTATAGACAATACAAGAGTTTTGTCTTCATAAATAGATGTATTTCATCGAAACTGCAAGAAATTATGCCTGCGACGAATCAACCCACGACGAATTGAGTTTGCTACGTATTGTGCCCACGATGAATTTGTACCCACGGCGAACTCTTTCTGGCACAAATTTCCCCCAGGATGAACTATCACCCCAACGAATTGCGTGTGATGAATTGTCCAACGACGAATTGTGCGCAACGAATTAACGCGACACTCTAAGAGCCCATATCATTAGTTTTAATATTTACTTTTTCTTTTCAATCATTTTAAATGCGCCGTTACTTCTCTCGGTTGGTTGCAATATCTCTCCATTACTGTAACAAGTGGCTTAAAATTAATGCGATTCATTGAGCAATCGATATATTCTTAGGTTTGGCAGGGAATTCTTAATCGTTTAGATTTTCATGTCCCCAAATTATTATTATCTTTATTTCAATTTTAAACTTTGTTAAATAAAAGCTCTAAGGCAGTAGTGAAAAAAGCAGATTTTGATAGAGTGCAGTTCATGTGCTGACTAAAAACGAACTCAGTAATTTTCTGGCTTTTCACTTAAGCTGACTTTTTTTTAATTTTATTTTTTATACTTTTTTTCTGTAGATTAAATCACAAAAATTTTGTATTTTCCTAGGAAAATTAAAAAAAAAAAAAAAGTCAAAATTTGTCAAATATCTACAGGTAAGTGGGCTCATAACAATAAGCCCAAAAAACTGCCAGGCTTATTATAAAATGCAGGCAAAATGACTCACTGAAAATGAAATTAAATTTAAAAGTAAATTTGCAAGAAGTACAGTTTTTTCAGAATCCTTTCTTTTAATACATTTTTAAAACAATTATTTTCATAAATTAATCCAATGTAACAATATGGATTTTATGAAGTTGTTAGACTTTCTAACTTGCAAAATGGAAGAAGAAAAAAATTGCAAATGTAAACTATAAAAAAAAACTTTTAAAGAACTAAAATAATAATTGCACAAGAGAAAGATTTCATGAGTCTGTTTAAAAATTCCTTCAGAAGATTAGAGTTTCAAATCAGCAATTAAAAAAAAAGATAAAGTGAATTTTTTTACAATTCTGCACTGGAATATAGACTTTAATATAATTACTGTTAATTATTTATTTATAAATATATTAGTAAATGTTTAGATACAAATGTTTATATATAATATATATAAAAATATCCATATGTATAATGAATTTGTTAGGGTCCTGTTTAAGCTTTTGTGAGTTTCAACCAGTTTTGATCAGTTTTTGACCTCAAAAACCAAACCCTAAGAAAGAACTGATTTAATACTTCAATGATATATAAAAAATGAAGTTTGACCTGGGTCAAACCTCCACTGCTAGCTTGTCAAATATTCCCATGCAGCCATTTTGCTTAAAAAAGAAATTAAAAAATACCACATATTACTATTTCTAATTTAGTAAATGTTTTCAATTAAAAACACTGCATATAGTTAAGCATTTCTGCCAATTTGCACGTGAATGTGAGAAGAGATAATAAAAAAGGCAACTTTCTCTTTGTTTTGAAATTGATGGTTAATGGTTGGTTATTTATGATATGAATTTATAATCTTTAAATAATTAAGGTTGTAACTCAGTGAGAATGTTAAATCAATCATGACATTATTTAAAAAATTTAAATAAATAAGTTTGTTTTTTACCCTTTAAAATGAATTATTGAATAGCCATCATATATTCAATGTTTCAAATTTATTAAATCTTAATTAGATTATCTTAAGAAATTTAATTTATGCAATTAAGTAAATAATTAACTAATAGCAGAAAGGAAAAAAAAAGCTTTCATAGATTATAATCTATAAAAACAAGGTAAATTATTTAACTTGTTTTACAATTTAAACAAGAAAAAAAAATTATTCTTTTTAGAATTTAAAGAAAAAAGTCAAATGCTTAAAAATCGTAATTTAAATTGTTATATTAAAATTTAAATGAAAAAAATATATATAACAAGGAAATAAAAAAATAAGATTTTGTCTAATTAATCATCACATTTATTATTTAATTATTATCGCGTTTTAGTATCACATTCTTTTTATTTCAATATTAAATTTTTATAAAATATTTTAGAAACTTTCAGCACATCTTTAATTCCAAAATAAATAAAAAAAACAACTTTCCACTAAAAAAAAAAAATAATAATAATAATTCAAAAGATAATATTAAAATGAAGCTTGTAAGCTATATAAAATAGTTAAAAAATGCGATATCGAGATACGCTATTTCAAGTCATATCGATAACTCAACTCCCACATAAAGAAAAAATGTTTACATATGGGCGGAACAAAAGAATATTAAATACCAAATTGAAGAATAATTCTTTGAAACAATTCAAATTTTATTAGTGACTCGTAATTAGAAAAGCAAATAAAAAACTAAACAAACATATTTTAAAGCAAATAATAAGCTAAACAAACACATTCTAAAGCAAATAAAAAACTAAACAAACACATATTCTAACAATATTAACTCATTTAAAATAATTGTATATTTCTTTGCTTTAAAATATAATAGTTCCATAAACCTAAAATAATAAGGTAAGGATAATTTAGAAAATATTAATAAGTAACAAAATGATTGTATACAATACGACAAAAATATAAACATTATACAGAACTCATACTAGTAGATATATAATAAAAATCGGAAAATTCACGTGCTCCAAGTTTTATAAAACACAACAAGCCTAACAGGTAGTGTGGTTAAAAGTTAGGAAATCATTCCAATGTGCATGGAATTAAGCATTTAGTTTAATTGTTACTTAATAACAACGTCATTTGTAAAATTTCACTAAAAACACGATGATCTATTAAAATGTGAAAACTTAAACACAATTGAAGTTATCAAATAATAAAAAGTAAGAGCATGAAAATAAAAAATTTCTTACGATATTTTCTTTTTTTCTCACAGTTTCATGACGCAACCGATATTCTCATTAGATTTCTTGTCTACATTAAACAAATCACCAACAGATACACCGTGCTATACTTTAACGATCAAGTGACATCAAACTATATTTCATAATAATAATATAAACAACAGCCAAGATGAAAATCCCCGAACGCTATTAAATAAAAAATATCAGTTTACCTGTTGTACACCTCTAGACCTACATAAAGTAAACTTACCTTACAGAATTTCATTGATGGCGCCATCTATAGTATTGAGAGTGATTTAATGCTTTATTCAACTGTCGAAAACTGATTAACCTTAGTCATCATATCAAGAACTAAATGAAGAAAATAAAAAATTTTAATAAATAAACTAATACTGTTTATAAAAGTAGCTTTTTGTGTTAATAAAAAATTATTCCAGATTGCAAATATGTAAAAGAAAAAATTCAAAAGATAAATATTGAATATTGTTTTCTTATGAGACAAACTGTTTGGTAGATTTCAAAAATTGTATGGCAGCACTTACATAATAATTGAAGTTGAAATCAGTAACTTTGTGGGCTTTTTAAATAAAAATCCGAATTTTTTTTTTTTTCCTATTTATTGCATAGGCAGTGGTGTGACAAACACATTATCAAGGCTATTTTTCATTGCTTATAAGACAACGTATTGTTCTGAATACAATTATCTGGAAAATAACTTACACTTCTTCTACTTTTTTTTTTCAATTATACTTTCATTCTTGCATATAGCACCTTCTTTTTTGTTCGGTTTTTTCTATTTCTACAGTTCATTCTGAATATGTAATTTGTAAAAACAGAATTTAGATTTGTTTACATTTTTTTTTTTTTAAATCTAAGATAAAAAAAATAAAAAAATGTCATTTTCATACACTGTGTTATAATTTTATAAAAAAGAGTCATAAATACTTACAAAAAAAAAAAAGGATACGAATTTATTTTTTATATACGAAACGAAAAATGTAATATGATTTTTTTTTTTTTTTTTTTAATATATTGGGGTAAAAAATTACAACAAATTTGTGAATTGAGTCCGAATGAAAAATTGTATTAAAACCAAAATGGGTTGAAAATTGCACACAATATGATTAAGTTCGGATGGTTTGACGTTTAAATTTCCGTTGATTTAAAATTAAAAATAAATAACGAAAAAGAAAATCGAAAAGATGCGCATTTTTCAGACTTTACTATCCACCCAATAAACCAGGGATGGGCAAACTTTTTAGGTCGAGGGCTAAAAATCGAAAAGGAAAAGTTTGGTGGGCCAAGTAAAAATTTCTAAAATAAAGAAACAATATACAAGGTTTAATTTAAATATTTAATGAGATGAATAAAATTGCGATTTCATTTTTAAAAGTTCCTTATATTACGGTTTGAAGTGAGGTGTACTTATTTTAAGGAACGAGGCTAATATACTTATCTGTTAGTTTACTTCTGAAATTATTTTTTCTAAGGCTCATAGTTGAAAACACTT
This sequence comes from Parasteatoda lunata, assembly GCA_949128135.1. Lineage (NCBI taxonomy): Eukaryota > Metazoa > Arthropoda > Arachnida > Araneae > Theridiidae > Parasteatoda > Parasteatoda lunata. Next base: position 74,682,610 of record OX421980.1, read on the forward strand.
GTTCACATATATAAGATGAATCAAACATATAACTGATTTTCTGTGCTTGAGTTATTAAATTTGGGAAACAAGCTTTTGGTAATGATTTTTAAAACTCAATCTTTGGCACAGTTAGAATTACTTCAGATGATTGTAGATGATGATTCAGATTCAAGCTGCAAATCTGACCTCACTGTTTCACAACACAATTTACGTTGAAAGGCATGGTAAAAATATCTAATTCTGTTTGAATGACAATGAAATATTGATACTTGAAACTAAAAATGGAGTTTTTTCAAGCCATCCTCATAATTCTTATGCTTTTCCTTGTTTACTGAGGGTATTGAATTTAACCTCGAGAAATGAGACAAGTTTTTCTTAGCCCGGCAAATAAATTAAGCTTCAGTTTAAAAGCTTTGAGATGGGCCCAGATATCATCAATGAATTGATTTTTCCCTTGCATCTTAACATTCAAGTTGTTCATATGAAAAAGAAGATCTGTGAGAAATGCCATTCTGTATTTTCTAATGTAAAATGAATGTATTATGTATATTGTTTATATTCGCATCGCATCGGCAAGTTAAAATTCTATCCGTGGGCCGGATAAAACCGTCCGGTGGGCCACAGTTGGCCCGCGGGCCGTAGTTTGCCCATCCCTGCAATAAACTCTTAAAATATCATGGATTTAAGTCATTAAAATTATTAATGTTATTTGAATATTGCCGTCATTGTTTTTGTATTTGCAAGATAATCAACATTTTTTGCGTGCAAATTACTGAGTGACTAAAATAAATTTTATTAATTTAATTAAAAACTATAAACGCGGTTTAGGCAATTCGGCTCACAAAACTGCGTTTGAATAAAAAATTATGAAAGATGCTTTTATTATTAAGTATAATGCAAAATAACAAATTTTTTTAAAAAATTACTTTTATCTAAAAATTTTTATCAAATTTAATAAAATTCTTTACTATTTGATTATTATTGAATTACTATTGATTTGTCCCAAGTATAATAATAAAAATACTAAAAATTGTAGTTTAATGTTGATTTTTATAACACATAGGTGCTGTAAAACTTCCGTTGAAAGAAAGTTTATTTTAAATAGTTAATGTTTCAAACAAAGAAACTGCATTCAAATTGAATTAAAATAACACTAAAACATTTTATTGAATCAGAAAAAAATAATAATTTAAATCGATGTTATAAATTTTTAAAAACTAAATACTGTTTAAAAGAGATAAAAAGTTGTTTCGCAAAAATGGAATGTCGTATGCTCCACTTGAGATTAAATTGCATACTATAATAAAATTATTGGTTTTTATTTTATCTAACTTTGATTTAATTTCAATAGAACATCGGAGTACATTTTATTTTGGTTAGTTTTTATCTAATCCTCAGTAATAAAGTATTAAGTTCCAGAAAAAAAAGTTCCTAAGTTTATAATTATTTTAAAAAGAATTCCCTGCTTTTAATTTTTAATTACGCTTTTAATTCAGTTTAAGATGCGTGTCTAAGAAAATGGATGTAGCTTGAAATGTTCGTTTGAAAAAGAGAATAAAGATCAAACTGCACATTTAAGAAAAATGAACATAACTTGAGATGCGCATTTAAAAAAAATGGATTAAGGCCAAAATGTGTCAATGTGTATTTAAGAAAACTGACATAATTTGAAATGCGTTGTTAAAAAGATTGACATAGATCAAAATGTGTATTTAATCTCAAAATAAGAGTCTAAAGAATGGACGAAGGTTAAATTGCATGCTTATGAAACTAGACATAGCATTTGATTAAATTTTCAAACTTGTTATGACTACAGTTATTGCGGGTAATTGTGAACTCACGTATCTTTTTTTCATTTTCAAATGATCTGGGAAAAAAACTGACATTTAATGTCAACTTCCCTAATGCTTGATTTATCATAAGACTTAAGAGGCCCTAGCGTCAGGCCCCCACATTTTTGGGGGGCCCCTAAGTGTTACAAATAATTTCTCTTTATATGTTTTTCCTTAAGGTCTAACAAAAAAACAAAAACAAAAAACAAACAAAACTAACAAAACTAACAAAAAAAGAAAAATATATATAAGCTGAAATTTATTAATATATCGAAATTTACTAATGTTACAAATAATTTAAAAACACTTCATAATTAAACAACATATAAAATTTGTTTAAAGTAACGATCTGGGGGCCCCTGACAGTTTTGTGCCTATGCCCCCTGCATTTTGAGATCAGGCCCTGGTGATCATTTTTATTTTGATATACTTTTGTTGTTTTATATTTTGCTTGCATTTATAGATGCGCTAACTTTATCTTAGAAAAATAATCTTCAATTATCTGCTTTCAAAATTTCTTTAAATGTTTCTACTGAATCATGCAGTTCAATATAGATTCTTTTTTATTTGTTAAGATTACTCTTCTGTAATTTAATTTCAAAATATTTTGTAAAGGACTCGGAAAATTTGGTGGGTCTTGAGCCTGAATTTGTCTTGATCGGTCCCTTGTCACACCTCAAACTTAATATAAAAACAGCCAGGTTACACACTCATTTTCTGGGTCCGTGAATGTTAAAGAATTGTAAGTTTTCTAAGACATCGACACACCACTGCCTAACTAGTACCTTTTACTTTAGACATAAGAACATTTTTTTTTTTTTCAGTTTACATAAACAGTCAGCTGATTCATATGGTTTATTACGACAGGCATTTTATTTCCTTTATTCATTTGACATAATACAGTAAGTAGAACCCACTTATAATAAGCTTGCATTTAACAAAATTCCAGATTTAGCGAACGAAATATAATGTTTATGTATATATATCGAAAAAAGTAGTGACTACAGTAGTTTCACAACATGTAGAGCGCTTTTTACATGTAGTTTAGTATAGAAAAAGGTTTTTAACACAACTAATGTTTCGAATTTGATGGGTATAAATCGCCGCGGGTCCGTCAATAGATGTAATTTAAGATGCACTGGTGACTTTGAGTTAACAGGAATTACGTATTTCGAATCAGGTGAAGCTAATAATTAAACTAGCCATTACGATTAATAAATAATTTATCACTTTGGTCACACTTTCACATGCGAATGTACACTCTTGAAACATTCATGTTATTTCAAAGGAAGGAAACATATATTTGATGTACTTGATTTCTTAGAGAAAATAAAAGAGCATTAAACACTTAAAGAAAAATTGCAAGTATTTGATAACTTCCCAGTATTTCTTAAATTAAAAATTAAAAAAAAAAATTTTTTTTAGAATAACAAACTGGCTCATGTAAACATGAATAAAGATCTTTAAATAATTCTTCATGTTTAATATAAGCCAATTTTTTATTCAAAACTGTTTTGAACATAATATGTAAATTAATTTCTAGAGCAAAGTTCGGTTCCTTAAAATGGTGAAGTATTCATTGCAATTCAAAAATAGTTTGTAGCCACTACATTAAAAAAAAAAAAAAAGGAGTTGTAGTTATAGTAAACTACAAAAATAATGCAGTTTTTCCTACCACTATATTTACTCCAGGGTACGCACCAAAACATGTTTCTCACATCTCCACTAAGATTTTTGGCTTATTTAACGCGTTATAGGGTGTAAGCGGAATCACTGATATATAGTCATATGGATTATAATCATTTATTAAAGGATGTCTAATGTGGAATATGCTTGGGTGTTGTTTAGTTGTTGAATCATTTTTTTCAAAATTATCGACAACAGATTCAGAAAAGGGAGGAATGCTCAGGGCTAACCCTGACTAGACATTTAGTCAGCCTATTGTTTCATTTCTAAAAGATAAGGAAAGAATTTTGAGGGGTTTGAATAACTTAAGAGAAATATCCAGGTGGTTGCAGAAGCATTTCAGGTTTCTGAGTTAAATGTAAGAAAAGCTTCTTCCAGGTCCTTTCCTTTTCTTAAAAGCACGCTTTCGAAGTTATAAAACTCTTAAAATGGGGATTGGGTGCTGCATTATGTAATTAAAATATATAAAATGAAGCAATTCAAGTAAATTGGTTTTTACGTTTCTTCTTCTTTTTTTTTTTTTTTTTTTTTGGTACTAATTTTGAATTGAGATTTAGCGAGTGACTGGTTTTAATAAGCATTTTTGCTTTATTTCCGTAGTTCCTTTTTGTATTCGGTTCCTAACTTTCTGACTTTAATTTTCATTAAGTAATTAGATCTTATTTATATTTGACGCTCGCATAAATTTTGGTGTAATTTAAAGAAAAAAAAAGAACAGTTGTGAACACTTATTTATATTATGTCAGAATTAAGAAGGTAGGCAAATGAATTATTCTTTGTTCATAAAATGCTCACCACTGCAGTCCTAGAATGTTTAGTATTTTCCACAATAGAATTCCCATTTAACCTGAAATGATGAATTGTGAATGCTAAATAACTCTATTATTAAATATTTGAGGGAAACATTGAATATCTATATTACAGTTTGAAATATGTAGAATATCATAAAACTAATCCCATTTTTAATATCTCTTTACGTTTAGTAATAAATTGACATTTTTTTGCTAAATAATTCAAATCATTCACAATTACCCACATTGATTATATTGTTTTTTAAACGAATTAATTGATCAATCAAAATGTATGCGTAGTTTATAGAGAGTGCAAAATAAAAGGCAGGGAACTTAAATTTAAATCTCTTTTTATAATTAAGGCATTTTTGATTACGGAATTTACGCGTACTTACAAACACTGTTTCGAGGGACTAAATTTAAATAAGCTAATTAATGTTTGCAGACGATGTTTTAAAGTACAAAATCAGACACTGAAACGCACTTTCTCCGACTTTTTTTCCCCGACGAATTCGATCAAAATAAGCGGCCAATGCTTGGTCTCTTAATCTTAATTCCACCTTCGTAATAATTTCCTATAACTATATATATATATATTTAAACAAATTAAAAGCTTTTACCAACATTTATGAAATTTTTTTATCCAAAGATTATTTCATACAAAATATAACTTTATTAGGATTAGTTATTTTTATAAAATATTTAATTTAGTAAGGATTGAAAAAGTTTTGAATATTGTATGCTATACAGACTTTTACGAATTTAAAAACACTTTTATTTTAAATAACGAAATTTGAAACTTGAATTAAATCTAACCAAATAGTTGTAATAGAAATAATATATAATATATAATACTTAATAGATAATACATAATATATATAATACTTAATAGATAATACTTAATATATTTAATACTTAATAGATAATACTTAATAGATAATACTTAATAGTAATAAGTCGGAACTATTCGACCGATTTCTTTCAAAGTTGAATTTCGTCATTTGAAATTACATATTCCAATATTATGTAAAAATTGAAATTCTTTGCAGTTCAAATTTTTTATCATCATTAAATTAAATAATAAAAAATAATGTAAAGTTCAAAAGAAATATATTTTGCATAAACAAGTTTTATAATTTCGTGCTATTTTTAATATTTTATTTCTGCTGATAAAGAATCTTTTGACAGCTCTATTCTATTTAAAAAAAAAGAAAGTAGAAAAAATATTTTTAAACAGCGCTTGGTAACTTTTAGAACTACTATGGACTTTTAATAAAAAATGGAGAACAAAAAAATTAAGCCGTTTGTAATTTTGGATTGCTAATTTATTTTATAAATCCGTTTAAATTTTTTTTTTTTAAGTGCTTTTATTATTGTTTTGAGGAAAGTCGATTTGGATGAAATGGAAAATTATCTTAACGTAAATTACAGAAAAACAAAAATAATCAAAAATCTAAAAGTACACAAATTAATAATACTAAACTACATTTCTAATAATTCTCATTGCGGAATTGTATTGGTATAATTTTGCCAGAAAAAAAATCAATAGAAAATCTAAAATACCGTGCGTTATTTTTCTCAAATTCTAATTGGGTGACGGTCATATATACGATGGATTTTACCTTGTAGAGTAAATAACCAAAATCAGTTTCGTGAAAACTGAGTAGATTATTGATAACATAAATGAATTTCCCCTTTAATCTATCACCCCCTTCGGATATGAATTCGGTCGGAAGGAAAGATACAATATACTGATTATTCACTGAATATTAACGACTTTAAGTTTTATTCAAAGTTAGTTTAATTTAATTTGAGTAGAAAGTAAAAAAAAAGATTTTGAAAATGAGTCTCTAATCGTTTGCTGATTTATTTTCTAAACTTTAAGACATGATTATTAGTTTTTTTTTTTTTTTTTAAATATGAAATATAGCATATAAAGGTAGTTTTTGTGTAAATCTATTTTAAAATAAAAGTTTGTGAGTAGTGCAAAATTTGGAAGGATATCAAAGACATATGAATGAAAAATATATGTAAAATAGAGAAATCGTTTGCAGCCAACGCGATGATTTGCTCGAATTGACGACAAATTTAATGTGAAAATAGTAATTTTAATTAAATTTGTAATTGCTTCAAAAGCGGGGGGGGGGGGGTTCATACATCGCTTAGAAATGAAATTTTAGCTGAATTGGGGTGGACCTTTCTATTTAACCTATTGCACTTAATATATAAACAAAAAATGAAAATAGGAGATTCAGAAGACAATTATAGAAACTCTTTAGCAAAATTTTAAAGTTTTCTCACAATCTTTTTCTTCTTCTTTTAACAAAACTAGATAAAGGAAGTCTCTTTTGGGTTATTTTAAAGCAATATAGTTCATAAATTTTTCAAATTGGAATATTTTAAATAATTGAATCAATAATAGCAATACTTAATTATTGAATCATAAATAGTTTTTAGAGTTTTCGCAAGAACTCCTTCGAAGAAAGAAGTAGGCCAAAGTGGTGAAGCTTCCTCTTACAGCGATCCGGTTCACTGTCCTCCGTCTTCTGGATTGGTGGTTATCATGGTGAACTAACTTTTTTGAACACTACTGATCTGTTCACGGCAAGATGCGGTGGTTGGTGTTCTCTATCCTGGTACTGACAACAGTCGCTCTGAGAGGTGAGGGATTTTTCTTCAACTTTCTCCCAAAGTAGAATTTAGTGCTTGCAAAAGTTGCTATTCTTGATATTCTATAGTTGCTATTCTATTTCTTCTCTATGAGCAGATCGAGTGATTCCGGACGGCCTTTCATATTTGTTATGAATATTATTACCTTTTGTTTATTTATTTTTATTTGGGGGAGGGGGTGATTTTATTTCAAATTCATTAATTTTAATCGAAGTCGCTTCAAAATCTAAATAACATTTTAGTAAAAATGAAATGATATCAGAGCATCTATAAGCGGAATTGTTTAAAAATAAGTAATTCACCAAAAATTTTGTGTCATAATTTTTTTAAAAAAATGTTAAATGAAAGAAATTTTTTTAAAATAATGTATATCTAAATTAAAATAAATATTTTTTTTAAAAAATATTTTTTCTTCAATACTTGAGGTTAGACTTATTTCCTATTATTACTCATCTATATATGTATGCATAAATATATATATATATTAATAATTACCTAATATATTAATATTAATCCTGTTACTAAAACATTAGTAATAGGAAGAATTTTTAATGTTTCGAAGCTTAGAATATTTATATATATTCTATGCTTCGAAACTGTTTTTGGATAAAACTTCAAAGTTTAAACAAAATCATTCTTTTAAAATGTTTATATAATCTTATCTCATAAGTTTTTATAGTATTTTAGACCTTATAACTATTTAAAAAACTAAAAGCCTAAACTTTGTCCTTCGAAACAAATAGTAATATTTGAGAGAACAGTCCTATTTATAAATTTGAGAGGTTTCTTTAATCGTGGGATGATAAAAAGATGTAATCATAACAATTGTAAAAATAATGATATCTGAAAACAGAGGACACATTAAAGGTAGTTACAATGGAAAACAAGTTTGCTCATTATGATTGGATTTGAAAATATTTTCACATTTTAGATATTAAATTTTAGCGAAACTTACTGATAAATTTCATTTTTTACCATTTCAAAAATTCTTTTAATATTTTTGTTTCGCCTAGCTTAAAATAAATAGCGTTAGTTAACATTGGAGTCTATAGAATCTGAAGAAATTTTCGATGTTTATATTCTTTCTTAGTAAATGTTTAGTGTAATATTTTTATATTATATTATGATTTTGCTCAATAATGAGGTACTACGGATGCAAAAATTTTTTTGAGGTGTAATGATGTAGTTGACATTGTTAATGCAACTGTAGATCACTTGAAGGTATGCAGTTAAAGTGTGGGCAAGCAAAGAAGTTTTTGGATTTTCTTAAGATTTTGCTGTTCTATGCAGTATTTTTTTAAAACCATTTTGCACAATAGCGATTGCACTGGAATGTTTAATGACGTTCTGTGGAACAGTTAACAGCCATTGTGGTTAAACAGTCGTATTGGGTAAAGTTGACATAAAGCAGGTTTCAAGCTTATTCAAACATTTTAAATAGCAATTTTCTTTCAAGTAATTATTAACAGTTTACTACGTTTTCTAATTTTAATTTTTTAAAATTAAGACTAATTTTCTAAATTTATTTTTTATAGATGAATAATTATTTTTAAATTTTTATTTATTTATTTATTTATTATTATTATTATTAATTTTTTTTTTTTTTTTGAAAAATTACGATGCTTAGATTAAAATCTTATTTAACGACGTGTTTCATGATTAAAATAGTTACTTAATTTGTTAGAAATTAATATTTTTTTCAATTTTACTTTCTAACTTATGCGCTTATTCTACTGATTCTTTTAAATCACGGTGCTGATTTATCCTTCTTCCCCATACGGAGTTAAAGTTTGTAAAGATATTCGTATAATTTTGACAATAAATACATATAAATCAGAAAGCATATGTCACAGCATATAAATGAGAAAGACTAAGCCCTGGTCTTCCAAAACAAAAAATAAAAAAATTCTAATTTACTTTGTATATTTATACATATCATTACAAAGTATTTCGGCTATATTTTATTTTTTGTTTTAAAAATAAAATCTAGAAAAAATCATTCAATCATTTTATGTGACTTAATACAACGCATTTTTTTCTGTTAATATATTTGCAAATAATACTCGTTATTTACGTAAAATGAAAGTTAAATATATTATTTTAGTATAGAATAATGATATAGAAAATTATAATTATCTCCAATTTTGCAATAAATGTTTTAGGGCGCAAATTAAATTGTCCAATTAATTGTATTTATTCTTTCTTTAAAAAATGGCTCTTACATATAAAACACAATTGCTTTATAGCATTTTTCGCACTGTTTCTCCCATAACACAGGAAAAGAAGTTATGCAAGAATGATTCATTTTATAAACAATAGATTACATTACATTGCATTTAAAAAAGTTATTTATGACATAAAAGGACAGAAATATCTTCGTTCTAAATAGGAAATAAATTCTGTGTTTGTTTCAGTAAAAGTATTGACATATTTCAAATTTTCAGGAATTTATTTGGTCTGCCAGCATAAAATACGATGTTTTACGCTTTTATCGTTTATACGCTATATTATGTCTGAGTTTCAATTTATACTTTCAAAACAATAATTTTTTTTACTTTTATTTATTTTTTTATTGTTTTTTTTTAAATCGGTTTTTATTAAATGTCACAGATATAAGGTTTCTTTTCTCCCGGCCGAACTCAACTGTTAAATTGAAGGTAAAGGAGGGAAAAAATTCTAAATATGCTTTTCTTTTTCTACATTTTTACAAATTTGGATATTTACTCTACTTTGCAGTATCCTTCGAAATATGTAAAATAAAAGTCAAATAGAATTTGAGAAATTTAGTGTTCTGTATTTTATATTTTCTAATGATTTTTTCGAACAAAATTATACTAATATAATTCTTCTACCATGTAGTTCGAAAGGCTGTTCAGTATTACAGATTTCTGATTTTTTTTTTAGATTTTTGATAATTAACTGTTCTAGCGTAATTAACATTAAAACAATTTTTTCGCCTCACACAAATTTTTTTCCCATCAACTTAAACAATAAAAAAATTAGATTTAAAAAAAAAATTTCAAGAGTACAATAAAGTTCCCCTCCAAAATTTTAGTAATTGCACATTTTTATTGATTTATATTTTTGATAAAGATTTAAGTTTTATGAATTATCAATCACTATCTCTCTTAACATAAAAAATCGCTACCATCTTTTTCAACCTTCCTTTTAAAGGTATAGTGCAGTCGAATGATAATTGTCTATAGTCAAAAAATTTTTAAGGAAAAAGAAAAGAAAAAAAAAAGAAAGAAAAGAAAAAAAATCGAAAAAACGAAAATTAATCAGTACGGAGAGGTGTAAAATTTAATAGAGTTTTAATCGCGGATTGTTTTTATCAAAAGTCACCAAAAGGATCTTTATGGAATATTCGAAAAGCTAGATATTTAGTGATTTTTTTTCGTTTTTCGAAAGCTCGAGTGTGTGGTTTTGACGGAATCATGGTGAAAAAAAAAAAAAAAAATGAATACATAGTTAGAAATATCATTTAATCGGTTAATTCCGTTTAATACTAGTTAAAATATCGTTACATTTTAAGGAGTTTGTTTTAATGCGTTGTTTAATGCATTTTACAATTTTATTAGTATTTTTGTTATTCACTTCAAATTAGTTAAAAAATAAATTCAGGTAATAAACGCTTATTAACTTGTATTATGTTCCCATATAAGCTTCATTGTATGCGTATTTTTAATAATTTTTCTTTTTCATTCTTGCTGATTTTTCATTAATTAACTAACACGTAACATTAAACGAAGACACTAAAGTATTAAACATAGTATTAAACGAAATATTATTACGGAAACACGTAGTATTAAAAGGAAGAAAAAAAAATAGGCTACAAGGGGCTAATAGGCGTATTATAGTCTATTAGTTATTGCTTGTAGTTTAACGTTTTGGATTCTTATCCAAAGTGTCAAAAAATTTCACTCTGTAAATTTCATTTTTTTTTTTTTAACATCAAAGTTTTCAAAATATTTCAATTTTTTACTCAAATGTTATGCGACCATTTAGAATGGTTTTAAGATTCATTTGGAATTTTAAGTTGAGTTTTTAATTTCCTGATACGATTCAAGAGCTATAATTTTGAAAGGAAAAGAAATAAGCAAAATAAATAAAAATAAATAATTGGATAAAAAAATAATAAATAAATAAATAAATAAATAAAAAGAATAAATAAAAATTATTAGATAAACAAAATGTGGGCAAATGATAACTTTCAGAATTTCCGAAATTCGAAGGATTTTTTCACGAAAATGTTAAGGATTTAAATTATGCGGTTAGAAATTCAATGCTATATCTATATCTGTTGTTAGATATTTATTAAATGTACTTTTATTGTTCTTTAAACACCCAGAAACCGATTTGAATATTGCTATAGTGAACCTGGGATATAGTGAACACTCGGATGTAGTGAATTTTTTTAGTGGTCCCGTTCGTACTCCTATATAAACGTACTCCTACTCAAACAAACGAACGAAGGTAGAGAAGACTTATTAGACGAAAATGTTAAAGAAGAAAATGAACTTTCAACACTATCTATAGTAGAAGCAAAATCAGCCATAAATGTCCTTAATATGTTTTTTTCGACAGAAAATGCAGATCAAAACATCTTGCGTTCTTCGCACTTAAGATAAGAAAATTGATGAACTCTATTTAAAATCAAATTGAGTACAATAAAAAATCACAAATTTTTTCCATAAAAAGTGAAATTAAAACTGATTTTTAGCTACGTAAGTACTTCTTTTATTAATTTTTGCTCTATTATCAGTTAATTAGTTAATAATTTTTTATGGTTCGACTGTATTATAAAAAAAATTGTAAATCTGCTCTAAAACAAAGATATTTTTCGAAAACCTAAAAGCAGGAAAACATACAATATTAAATTACTTTTCGGAGAAAGCTGATTGCAAAATGACATGCAATAATTTTGTCAGAAAATATGTTTTAAAATACCGCCCGCTATCCATTCCGATTGGGCGATGACCTTGTATTTTACTCGTGCTCGAAAAATGCTGTTAATATATATATATATATATATATATATATAAAAAAGATGATTAAAAGCATCTGGTGGTTATAATAAGCAGAAGTTGAAATAACATCAAAAGAGGGAAGTCTCCCGACACGGAAGGTAAACAACAGCAATCATGCAAATATTATTTCCTCTTTCATTATTCAAGTGGAACTATTTCCTGAGTGGGTGCATATCTAATAAACATGAAAGGTTCTTTTGTATTTCTTTCATCTCAATTGAATTTTTCAATGATAACTTAAATTAATCTTAATTATGCGATTAACTTACAGCTTTTGCAACTAGTGCAAGCGAATTCAGTCAGGGTCTAGTGCATGAACTTTGGTTCAGTACCTCCTTTAAAAATGTGCCGTTTTTAATTTTCAAAATCAGGCTCAATCCAAAAATGTCACATTAAAAAAAATGTTAACTAAACCCATATAAATATTTATAATATCACCTCTATGGGCCGGGATAGCCTGGTTGGTAGGGCACTGTGCCCATGTCCAAGAAGTAGTGGGTTCGATCCCCGCCGGCTGAAGACTCCCCGCGTAATAAATGGTGACTGATGCACGTTAAATCTGTCGAGTCACAAAATCCTCCATGTTCTCGTAACAAATCATAAATCTGGGGATACTGGTCCAGGAGTTTCCTTGTCTTCTGGATTGGTTAAAAATTACAATTTGTCGAGGGCTGTCGATTTTGTCGAGGGCTGTCGACCTGGAGTCTCGTAGATTCGTGCGATAAGGCCATGAATTGAGTTATAGTAGGAGTCTGATACTATTCCTAGCCTATTATATAAATGTATTCAGCAAGTTAACTTTATTTCCAAGCATTTTAGTTTAATTTTTAACTTTTGATGATTTTTGTTTTGAAAAAAAAAATTGATATGATTCGACACCTCACGTTTTATTAGATTGGGATAGATATTAATTGAAAACTTTTCTCAAAAACATAAAGCATTAAAGACGGTAATTTTGAAAAGTTTATTTAATATTGTACATGTAATTATTTTTCTATATTTTATTTATTTATTTATTTATTTAAACTGACAGAAAGCGATACAGATTGTGCTGAAAAATGTTTTTCACGTAATTTAAGCAAATACAACGTAAATTGAAGCAAATACTTTTCAAAAAACTAAAAACAATAAAATTTACTACTAGATAACCTTTCCTAAAATGCTAATTGTGATTGAGTTAATTTAAATTTGTCAGGAAAAAAAATCCGCAGAAATTTTGAAACAACGCCCGCTTTCTCATTCTAATTAGCAGACGACCTTGCGTATTGCGTGTTTCGAAATATACTTCCGAGTTCGTATCAATTGTCAGTTAATTTATGAAAATTAAATTAAGATGATAAACAGTATGTTTAAAATTTTTGACCTCCGTCTCTTCGAATAGTTCAGCTTGGTGGTGATGACTAGAAATGTTTTTTTTTAATAAAACTTTTACCCTCTTTACTTGAAACATTTAAAATTAACTCGATATTATCCCGAAATGTAGATAAAATTAAAATAAATAAAGTCAATGGTCTCGTATGAAACATGAAATGATATCTTTCGAATAACTGACATAAGGAGGAATCATAGGCTAATAAATAATACTATTTGAATCTTTTTCTTTAGGTTTATTATGTTCGTTTACAATAATTTTAGAGGTTTCAATCAAGCGGTGAAAACTTTTAGGGTCGCTAAGAAAATTATGGTTATTTCAGTGATATTAAGGATTTCTAAATGGTCGTTATTCCACATTCATGATATTTTATTTTATTTTTAACCGTCGTTGAACAGTCGATCCAATTTTTGGGTTTACGACTACTAGTGTTCAACCCCGTAGCCTTGCAATTTTGAACCCAATCCAGAAAACAAGGGAACTCCTGGGTCAAGTATTGGGAGAAATTTGCTTTCGTGGAGGACTTTTTGATGGAACTAACCCGCATTCGCGTTACATGGAAAGGAAGACCACGAGAACTTCCTACAGTTAGCCTGATGGCAAAAGGACTCTAACCCATGATCTGTCTACCACTGAGGATATTTCACGTCAGCACTGTGGCTCGTGCAAGCCGGATGCCGATTTGTATCAACCAGCCATCGCAGGGATTCGAACCAGGTTCACCTCACTGGAAAGCGAACGCTCTATCCCCTGAGTCATCGCGGCTCACATTCATGATATTAAAATTATTTGTCTTTAAAAAACAATTATTATGAGAAGAAAAATACAGTTTACCAAAAAAATACCGTTTTGAGATTTTAACGCTGAATGGCGCTATGATTTTTGTATGAATCTTAAACTTTTTTGTTCAAACTCTCATTGGCTAATAATCCATAGACTTATATTGTATTTAAACCACCAAAACAAAAGCGTATTTTGAATGCGCTTAAGGTATATAACTGGATGAAAATCGGCAATTTCGACGAAAACTTCTATTTTTTTTTTCTCTTATTGCTTATATTTGAAATTCTGTTTATCAGTTTTCTATATCTCTTTAAATTTTTGTTTTCCGACCTTTGGAATAGAAGTTAAAATTGTTTCTTCGCATACTGACAGATGAAGCAGCTTAGCGTTTAGATACTTTAAATCCATTTTCAGAAAACGTTGATTTTGAGAAAAACTCTTCACACTTATGCACATTACAAAAAAAAAAAAAAAAAAAAAAAATTATATTAGAATTCTTTGAAACTTTGTATGTACATTTTGTATAATATTAGCTATGTTTTGAACTAAAAGCTAAGATCTAAGAGTGAATTTATTATTTTAATCGTACGGTAAGAAGGTTTAGAATTTTCCTTTAAAATATCAATATTGAACAATATATTTAGTTCTATCTCATTGTATATTTGAAATATTTTGAAGATTTTAATTTGAAACACAGGTAACCATATTATCGATCTAGAAAAAATTTATTTTGATATTTATACACTACAATTTATTGTAGAACTGTTAGCATGGCATAAAAAGTTACTAGTTCTTATGCCCTTATTTTGAAAAAAAATATTTCATAAATTTTTAAAGTTTGCATTAAATTTACAATTTTAGGTCCCTTACTTACTAAAAATAAAATCAAAATTTTTAATAAGGCTATTTTCAAAAAAAAAAAAAAAAAAAAAACAAAGTGTCACAAAAGTGTATCGATACTTTAATATATTTTGTAAGTTTCGCTTAACGCTAAACACCTGCTTAATAAGTGACATTTAGTATTACTATTAAGTGTAACACTTAAATAGAAAACATCGTATGATGTTGAAATATGCATAACATATTTCCTAACACTTAAAAACTAAATTATTATCCTATTTAATCTTTTTCACTGTAAATTAAAATCATTAATATAATCGGTATTCTTTAATACCACAACCTTCAGTTAACTGCAAAATAAAACCCATTTTTAGAGATTCCCTCTACATCAGCCTAAGACAATTTTTTTAATGTTTTATATCCGTCGTTGAACAGCGGACCCGATTTTGGGTTTACGACTACTAATGTTCTACTCTGCAGCTTTGTAATTTTGAACCAATCCAGAAGACAATGAAACTCCTGGATCAGTACCCCCAGAGGTAGGATTTGTTATTTGAACATGGAGGACTTTGTGACTCAACAGATTTAACGTGCATCAGTCACCATTTATTACATGGGGAGTCTTCTGCTGGGGGATCGAACCCACGAACTCTTAGACACGGGCCCTATGCCCTACAAACCGGGCTATCCCGGCCATGCCAATGACATATGCATAGAATTCGGAAACTAAAGTTTTGAATTCGTTAAAATTCGTTATTATTATTTCTCACACTTTCTTTTCCGCCAATTCATTTGAATGCGTAAGACTAAGAAAAAAGAGCCCTGGTAACCCTGCCTGGTAGTAAATTAAATTAATCAGTACCCAATACATGGCTTCCTTAACTTTCCTTGGCAAAAACTGTGATAATGTATACCTAACACTTAAATTTTTGATTTCTTGGTGGTTGGAAGTCTTCTGTGGGGTTTACCCCTCCTGAAACCGCGCCCTATGGGTAATTTTCTATTTTATTATTTAATGAATTCATATGTTCACAAAAATGAAGATTCCTCTTTACTTTGGAGCCCCATATTTTCTAAAATAAAACTTTTTAATATTTATTAAATTTGATTCTTCACTATATTTGTTTATCTTCACACTCTGGACAACTGGATAATTAGGCGAATGGATAATAATAACTTTTTAAAATGATTCATCAACATATTTCTTAAAGTAGTGTTTACTACGAACAACCAAGATTCTTCAACTTTTGTTAATCATCATCTTCAAGATAAATACTGCTTTCCTCTTCAACTAATTGTGAATACTCGCCATTACATCATATACACCATATATATGAACTTTCTTCACGGAAACTTAACATCTTCAAGCCGTTCATCATGAATTATTTTACATCTTCACCAATAATTTCCATGATACATTCATTTTAACGACATACAAAGTGCACGCTTCGCGGCGGGGTGCTCCGTCCAGTATTCTCACTTCATCAGAGGGGAGTGTTTTCTCGTTAATTTAAGAATACAAAGGTTTTTTTGTTATTTAAATCTAATTATCAAAATATAATAACCATATTGTTACTTATAAAACATAACTCTCTGATTTGATATTGGAATGTGTTTTAGTCTGTATTTGCTACACTGAAAAAAGTCCATGGTTTGCAGGTCGATCTGATTTCATTCACAAACGATATTTCGTAACTATCATATTTTATTAACATAAAAAAAAATAATATTTAATTTAAGCAGCAAAGTGATACATTGAATTTGCACGTTGCAAGCATTTAAAAATTTTACTTATGCGTTATTTTCATCAAATTTTGTATAAAGAAACGTTTCCAACGTTGATAATAAGGCATATTTTCAGCATGGTGTTTTGCAACTAAAATATTCTAAGTCTTAAAATTGAACAAGAAATTTTTTTAAACTATTTATTTTCCTTATTATTGTTTTTTCTCTTTAGTAAAGGGGAGTTAAAAAGTTTTTGAATTGCAAAGTGGGCGGTGATCCAAAAAAGATTGCGATAAACGAAAAGATTTGTTTTGGAAGTTAGATCATTTGTCTATTATATCATTCAAAGACGAGTATACTTTGTTAAAGGTTTCTGCTCTAGTTACAAAAATTCTAATTAGAATATTTGAAGAAAGGGTTTCCTCCAAATGAATTTTTTTGTTTTATTTGATTTAATGATATTTCGTCTTTTCTCATAATAAAATAACACACTTTGTTTTATTTTTGATAACTGGATATATTTTTCCTCTTCCTGTGACACTTCGATGTATGTCACAAATACAATTAAAGCATTTTAAATAAACTCTATAATTTTGAACTTTTTTCAGAACAAGGTTTCTTTTTATAAAAAAAAAAAAAGAACACAAACATTCTTTAACGATTTAATTATTATGATAACTCACTAGTAATTAGAGCTAAAATCAAAAGAACATACATGAAAACCCAAAATTTGTAGAGCTTTTGTGTCATGGCAAATAGCAATTTTCTAATATTTATTGAGAATATAGCGAGTATACCTTAATCTGTGATTGAATTTGATCTTTCATTAAATTTAATTCTTATATTCCTCTGGATACAGCATTCATAAATATATAGGATTTAAAGATATACAGGATTTATTCCTGAATGTTCTGTATGAAATTGACAATTTTCCAAAGAAAATGAATCTCGAGAAAACTTACATTTTTTTCCGAGTCGTTTGTAGTTGATGTTTTTATTAGCGTAGTATAAAAAAAAAAAAATCCTAAAATCTATATTTATCTATTTTATGAAAACATAACTTCCTGCTACGCTACAGATCACGTGAGTCAGTTAGTTATAAACAGCTTAGCGTGACAAAATCACACGATCGCCTGTCTGTCTGACCGCAAAACGTTGAAGTGTTTTCAAAATCTTTTCATAGTTGGCAAACTGTAAGTCCAAAAGAAAAATAATTAATTTAAAAATTAATTTCTAACCATTGAACGATGCATTTGCCGTGAAGAATTATAGAAAAATTTAGTTTTTTAAATGATACTTTTTAGTTAAAAATAATTTTGATGTATACTTAAAATAAAAATCTTGATGTTCATATAATGTTGTTAATGTTATTTTTAGACAAATTTATTAATAACTGCACTCAAATGTTTTCATTAATTCGCAGTCGGAAAAAAAATATTCAGGCATGTAAAAGTTTCACTCGGGCAGATTAAAAGTTTGAGATTTTTCGTGCCTTGTAGATAGGATGGCAGAAAAATGTTTTAGTTAAGCATAAAATATTGTGACGAGGTTTTGATGGAAAACCTATTAATTAATTTTTCAATTTTCTTGATGCTAAACAAGCTGAAATTTTCAAAGATATTGATACAAATTACAATAACGAATTAATATAAATTTAAATGTAACATTGAAAAACATGATTCAAATTATAACGTTAATACGAAACTTTGTCACAATACAATGTTCCAGTTTGAAAATTAAAATAATTTGAGTATTTAGCGGCTAAATTTAGGGACTATAATAAATTTAGCCCTGTAGATAGACTACTAAAGCAAATTTACTTGCGCTATAACCCGCTTCAAACAAAGTAAAACACTCCTTTAACTGTTAAAAGGGTTCTTGGGCTCTATAATTATGAAACTAACAGTATTATGGGATTTATCATTGCGCACCGGCCTTCAAAACATGCTGGAGCCCATCGATCTGAATTTAGGTAGAATTCACACTGCCACCGGGGATAGAACTCTGGTCCTACACTGCGAAAATTGAGTTTTTTATTTTTTTATTTTTTTTAAATTATACAAAAATATTGATAAGTATACCTTTTTGTTTAAAAAAAATTGACTAGCATAGATAAATGATGCTAATAAATATAAAAATATAGCATCTATAAGCTAATTAAATAATCAACCGAAAAGAAATTGATAGTATTTTTTCAGGTATTATATTATTAAATACCTTTTTTTTGCAACATCCTATAAAATTAACTTTGTGTATCAATATTGACGAACATCCATATACCAAATACATAGAGTTGGTAATGGTAATGACCAATCTCAAAATTTTATAATTTTTTCTTTTTAAAGAATAACGAAATCTTAAGAAAATAACATTAATATAAAAATCTAAATAAAGGTAACAGGTAAAGTAATTTTTGAAAACAATAGCATAATTTTCTAAACAGCAAAAATAATATTAATTTATCTTTTTACCATTAAATTAATTTGTTAATAAACAAGAAAAAAAAAAACGCATTTTATAAACCGATACTTAATATGGATAAAATGGAAACTCCGAACAAAGAAAATTATAAAACAAAATTGGGAAAGGAATATTTAAATTATTAGATTTCAATGATATTTAATTTTACCTACTGAGGGAATAAAGTTTTAAAAACATTATTAACAAATCTTGTTCCATTAAACATTTCGAAATCCATGCTAAAACGAAGAGGATCATCCGGCCTTCAAGAGGTGGAAGAACTCTGTTAAAGCTGTCAGGCATCATAAGACTTATATTTTAAATATTTTCTCTTTATTAAATATTTTATTCAGGATTGTACAACAAAAAATTTATTAAAAAAATAAATAAACTAAAATACGGCCATTTTTTTATGATTCATGAATATATTTCACCCTACAATGATAAAAAAAAAAAATACGTAATTTAACGTCCATTTACCGTGTAATTTCACGGCAAGACCCACTTTTCAAGCTAAACGGATATGTTCCGTAATATCGTTATAATTACAGGGCTAAAGAGAATAGAACGGCTAGTTCACTCCGCTCTTAGAGCTGAAGCTACGATTTCCCTCCTCATGACCTCACTGTGTCCACAGATCTTGGAGATCGCAAGCAAAGATATTATGATAACTTTGCATCTTTCTCTTTGTAAAAATAAGTTAGACTTTTTCTGGTTATTAACTTTCAAACTTTACGTAATTAACACATTATTTCCGTTCATAAACATAGTTCAAAAAAACTTTCTTGGCCATTATATTAAAAAAAAATACCATTTTAAACTTGTAAAAATATTTTACTAGTTGGCAAAAATGACACTATAAATACTTTATTTTAAAAAATTCAGTTTTAACTTTAATTATTAATAAAAATGAAAGCATCTATCGACTTTTTTTTATCTGCATATTCTTTTATAACAATAAGTTGAGTTAAATTTAGAATCCTTGATTTTAAAATATGCCGTTAATAGCAATTTGTGCATACTTAATCATTAGGAAACATCAACCTTAAACGCTAATTACTGAAACAAAATAATAATTTAGGTTCATAATGACATTAGAAATTTTACAATTGTTTATAGATATTTAAATTTATGATGATATAATTTATAGATATTTAAATTTAAGATAATATAATTTTTAAAAAAATCATAAATATTTAGAATAACTACATTAAAAAATATGTTATGAAATTAGGAGAATTTCAACTATACACTATATATTTTATTTATACTTTTTACTTACGTTTTAATTTTCTTTGACTTTATCCATTTTTTAATTTTTTTCACCTGCCTTTCTTTTTGAAGTAACGAGGCAATTTTTATTTAGATAACGAATTTTTATAAAGTTCTTAACGATAGAAAAAACGTATTGCTGTTTTATATTAACTGTGTCATTTCGGAATCCATTTTTTACATAGTTTACTTTAGGGAACACGCGGAAAATTATATTTTTTCCCTTTGTTTTTCTATCAAAATTTTTGCAAGTTTCAATCACGCAAACTGGCATTTCGTTAATAATTTTAAATTTTTGTAAATTCACTGCAAAAACTGGGGAAAGTCATTATAGAAAATAACAAATGTCTTAGAATATGTCACAAAAAGAAATCCTCCAATATTAGTTCGAGCTAGTAAGGCCGAACGCTCTGTTCTTGAAGTAAGAGTGCGAGCTTCGCGCCAAAATGACGTCACTAGAGAAAATCGGAGGATTGGCGCGGCGAGAGTTTCTTCGAAGGAGTGAACCAGCCCTTCTATTCTCTTTAGCCCTGTTATAATTAGCGTACAATTGTAGCGTGCGAGTGTTTTTACGGGCAGAGTCTGTTTATGCACGCTGGATGTTCAAATCTTCAACCAAGTCGTTTTTTTTTCCCCACTCAAATATTTACAAATGAAACTTGTGAACCGCGATGGCTCGGGGGATAGAGCGTTCGCCTTCCAATGAGGTGAACCTGGTTCGAATCCCAGAGCTGGCTGGTCGATACGAATCTGCATCCGGCTTGCACCTACCACAGTGTTGACGTGAAATATCCTCGGTGGTAGACGGATCATGGGTTAGAATCCCTTTGCCGTCAGGCTAACCGTGAGAGATTCTCGTGGTCTTTCTCTCCATGTAACGTAAATGAGGGTTATTGTCTTGAAAAAGTCCGCCACTGAAGCAAATTTCTCCCAATACTTGATCCAGGAGTTTTCTTGTCTTCTGGATTGGGCTCAAAATTACAAGGCTACGGAGTTGTACACTAGTAGTCGTTAACCCAAAAATTGGATCGGCAGTTCAACGACGGTAGTAAAATAAAATGAAAGCTTGTCAGTACAGAACGCTTTATTTTCTATGTTAAATTTATGATTACTGGTGGTTATTCCTGTAAATAACAAAGTTATTTTATTATTCTACTTCAAGATAAAAATTTGTTGTATCATTAACGAGTGATGCTTTTTTTATTGCTTAGGTTTTTCTGATATTTCAATGTTGTTTATAAACATAATACAACTGCATAATTAGTATACAACAACATAATGTGTATACTAGTGATCAAATAGTTTAATCCTGTACATGAAGAAATTATTTTATTATTATATTTCAAGCTAAAATAGCGTTATGTTATTAACGGGTGATATTTTTTTTTATAGCTCAGGTTTTCATTAATATTTTGATGTTATTCATAAACATCAAAATACAATTGTATGATGAATATACAACAACATAACGAGTATATCATTAGTTAAATGTTTCTGTATACAAATTAATTATTTCACTATTCTATTTCAAGATGAAACTTTGATATATCAATAATGGGAAATACTTTTTTTATTGCTCAGGGCTTTAGTAATATTCCGATATAGTTTATAAACATCAAAATAGAATCATACCGTGAGAGGCAATTAAATAATCTATTTATGCATATAAGGAAACTATTTAACTATTCTATTTCAAGATGAAACTTTGATATATCAATAATGGGAAATACTTTTTTTATTGCTCAGGGCTTTAGTAATATTCCGATATAGTTTATAAACATCAAAATAGAATCATACCGTGAGAGGCAATTAAATAATCTATTTATGCATATAAGGAAACTATTTAACTATTCTATTTCAAGATGAAACTTTGATATATCAATAATGGGAAATACTTTTTTTATTGCTCAGGGCTTTAGTAATATTCCGATATAGTTTATAAACATCAAAATAGAATCATACCGTGAGAGGCAATTAAATAATCTATTTATGCATATAAGGAAACTATTTAACTATTCTATTTCAAGATGAAACTTTGATATATCAATAATGGGAAATACTTTTTTTATTGCTCAGGGCTTTAGTAATATTCCGATATAGTTTATAAACATCAAAATAGAATCATACCGTGAGAGGCAATTAAATAATCTATTTATGCATATAAGGAAACTATTTAACTATTCTATTTCAAGATGAAACTTTGATATATCAATAATGGGAAATACTTTTTTTATTGCTCAGGGCTTTAGTAATATTCCGATATAGTTTATAAACATCAAAATAGAATCATACCGTGAGAGGCAATTAAATAATCTATTTATGCATATAAGGAAACTATTTAACTATTCTATTTCAAGATGAAACTTTGATATATCAATAATGGGAAATACTTTTTTTATTGCTCAGGGCTTTAGTAATATTCCGATATAGTTTATAAACATCAAAATAGAATCATACCGTGAGAGGCAATTAAATAATCTATTTATGCATATAAGGAAACTATTTAACTATTCTATTTCAAGATGAAACTTTGATATATCAATAATGGGAAATACTTTTTTTATTGCTCAGGGCTTTAGTAATATTCCGATATAGTTTATAAACATCAAAATAGAATCATACCGTGAGAGGCAATTAAATAATCTATTTATGCATATAAGGAAACTATTTAACTATTCTATTTCAAGATGAAACTTTGATATATCAATAATGGGAAATACTTTTTTTATTGCTCAGGGCTTTAGTAATATTCCGATATAGTTTATAAACATCAAAATAGAATCATACCGTGAGAGGCAATTAAATAATCTATTTATGCATATAAGGAAACTATTTAACTATTCTATTTCAAGATGAAACTTTGATATATCAATAATGGGAAATACTTTTTTTATTGCTCAGGGCTTTAGTAATATTCCGATATAGTTTATAAACATCAAAATAGAATCATACCGTGAGAGGCAATTAAATAATCTATTTATGCATATAAGGAAACTATTTAACTATTCTATTTCAAGATGAAACTTTGATATATCAATAATGGGAAATACTTTTTTTATTGCTCAGGGCTTTAGTAATATTCCGATATAGTTTATAAACATCAAAATAGAATCATACCGTGAGAGGCAATTAAATAATCTATTTATGCATATAAGGAAACTATTTAACTATTCTATTTCAAGATGAAACTTTGATATATCAATAATGGGAAATACTTTTTTTATTGCTCAGGGCTTTAGTAATATTCCGATATAGTTTATAAACATCATAATAGAATCATACCGTGAGAGGCAATTAAATAATCTATTTATGCATATAAGGAAACTATTTAACTATTCTATTTCAAGATGAAACTTTGATATATCAATAATGGGAAATACTTTTTTTATTGCTCAGGGCTTTAGTAATATTCCGATATAGTTTATAAACATCAAAATAGAATCATACCGTGAGAGGCAATTAAATAATCTATTTATGCATATAAGGAAACTATTTAACTATTCTATTTCAAGATGAAACTTTGATATATCAATAATGGGAAATACTTTTTTTATTGCTCAGGGCTTTAGTAATATTCCGATATAGTTTATAAACATCATAATAGAATCATACCGTGAGAGGCAATTAAATAATCTATTTATGCATATAAGGAAACTATTTAACTATTCTATTTCAAGATGAAACTTTGATATATCAATAATGGGAAATACTTTTTTTATTGCTCAGGGCTTTAGTAATATTCCGATATAGTTTATAAACATCAAAATAGAATCATACCGTGAGAGGCAATTAAATAATCTATTTATGCATATAAGGAAACTATTTAACTATTCTATTTCAAGATGAAACTTTGATATATCAATAATGGGAAATACTTTTTTTATTGCTCAGGGCTTTAGTAATATTCCGATATAGTTTATAAACATCAAAATAGAATCATACCGTGAGAGGCAATTAAATAATCTATTTATGCATATAAGGAAACTATTTAACTATTCTATTTCAAGATGAAACTTTGATATATCAATAATGGGAAATACTTTTTTTATTGCTCAGGGCTTTAGTAATATTCCGATATAGTTTATAAACATCAAAATAGAATCATACCGTGAGAGGCAATTAAATAATCTATTTATGCATATAAGGAAACTATTTAACTATTCTATTTCAAGATGAAACTTTGATATATCAATAATGGGAAATACTTTTTTTATTGCTCAGGGCTTTAGTAATATTCCGATATAGTTTATAAACATCAAAATAGAATCATACCGTGAGAGGCAATTAAATAATCTATTTATGCATATAAGGAAACTATTTAACTATTCTATTTCAAGATGAAACTTTGATATATCAATAATGGGAAATACTTTTTTTATTGCTCAGGGCTTTAGTAATATTCCGATATAGTTTATAAACATCAAAATAGAATCATACCGTGAGAGGCAATTAAATAATCTATTTATGCATATAAGGAAACTATTTAACTATTCTATTTCAAGATGAAACTTTGATATATCAATAATGGGAAATACTTTTTTTATTGCTCAGGGCTTTAGTAATATTCCGATATAGTTTATAAACATCAAAATAGAATCATACCGTGAGAGGCAATTAAATAATCTATTTATGCATATAAGGAAACTATTTAACTATTCTATTTCAAGATGAAACTTTGATATATCAATAATGGGAAATACTTTTTTTATTGCTCAGGGCTTTAGTAATATTCCGATATAGTTTATAAACATCAAAATAGAATCATACCGTGAGAGGCAATTAAATAATCTATTTATGCATATAAGGAAACTATTTAACTATTCTATTTCAAGATGAAACTTTGATATATCAATAATGGGAAATACTTTTTTTATTGCTCAGGGCTTTAGTAATATTCCGATATAGTTTATAAACATCAAAATAGAATCATACCGTGAGAGGCAATTAAATAATCTATTTATGCATATAAGGAAACTATTTAACTATTCTATTTCAAGATGAAACTTTGATATATCAATAATGGGAAATACTTTTTTTATTGCTCAGGGCTTTAGTAATATTCCGATATAGTTTATAAACATCATAATAGAATCATACCGTGAGAGGCAATTAAATAATCTATTTATGCATATAAGGAAACTATTTAACTATTCTATTTCAAGATGAAACTTTGATATATCAATAATGGGAAATACTTTTTTTATTGCTCAGGGCTTTAGTAATATTCCGATATAGTTTATAAACATCAAAATAGAATCATACCGTGAGAGGCAATTAAATAATCTATTTATGCATATAAGGAAACTATTTAACTATTCTATTTCAAGATGAAATTGCGTTATAGTAGTAACGGAAGATACTCTCTTCTTTTTTATCGCCAAGGGCTTTAGTTAATATTTCGATATTGTTTGTGAACACGCGAGTATACAATCGTTTATTCCTGTATATCTCTCCTATATCTACGAAACTTAATTCTATTCCAAGATAAAAGTGCGTTTAAAGAAAAAAGGACCAGAGTAATTCCAAAAGTAAGGTCTCTAATTTTATTAGAATGACATTGTTTTCCATAATGTTTGTCTAATTTAAAAGCATAGAAATTTGTTTTTCTACATGAAATGCCTTATTAGTGGATGCCGTGACAGTGTCTGCCGAAAAAGCTTTGAATCTATTTATCACATCGTCGCCGAAGCAGCGGGATACTTTTAAGATAAAATCGGTCGGCTCTATGTGCGCTGGGACCTCATTAAATTAACAGGTATTATGAAACTTAAGTTAGAGCAGTGAAATAATGATTAAGAAGACGCTGCACAGCGGGAGTGACTTTTCATCGCAAATTCTGTTTTAACTCCACTGGTAGATAAAAATTTAAAGTTGAGCGAGAAATGAGTTCAGGCAAATATAGAGAAAACAATAGATTTTCAAATATTGACAAAAAAAATTTCAAAACATCAAAATGCAAATAAATTATTGGAGAACTTTCCCAATTGGTTATCATGCCATAATTTGTTTACATTTCGATATTTTGAAAATTCCATTGATTTCTCTGGCGACATTGTTGCAGAACCTTACCGAGTTCTTGCAGAATCATTTTTCTTTTGAAAACTAAAAATGATTACTTTTCTTCAGAAATTTGCACGTAATATTTGAATCATGCATTTAGGTAATCACTTTTTGACGCGTTCAATTTATACCGATAGTAGCGTAAATCGATGTAGTGTGCCGATTGTATTTTCGGCAGTTATTGATATTCATTTTCATGTGGATTTTAAATATCCCGATATATTTCAAACAATATGGAAAATTTGAATCGTGTATTTGTATAATTTTATAAGGCAATGATTCTATTGAATTTTTGGCGGTTATAACTACTGATTTCTCCATAGTTTTTAAATCCGATATTTTTTATTCAATATTATTTATTACAATTACCTAATCTTGAAACGAAACACGCATTTAAGGAGTCCGATTCGAGTGATTTTGTCGTCAATTTTTCTACTGCAATTACTACCATGGATTTCATGATTTTTAATTATTTTTTACAGTGATGATTATTTACAAAATGCGAAGAAGAAAATAATTTGTGCGTCCCCCCTCCAACAAACGGCGAGAATATCCCCCATGATATTAGAACAAAAATTATTACATGTTCAATTTAAAAAGGAATTATACAGTTTTTTTTTTATAAACACAGCGCTTTTGTTATTTTAAATGAGTAACATATATGTTTGTTATTATTAAAAGTATCTTGTAGAAAGATATCAGTGCTAGAGAGTTTTGTAGCGGTAGCTCGAAAAAATTCTACCACAGGGTCTCTAGGTTTACCCGAACTAACTTTTTGTTATACTTTACGTTTTAGATTATTTATGTAGGTTGTAGTGTATCTACCACTACAATTATACAATTCCAATTCTCTAGTATATAAGACATGTTAACTTGATTCTATGGTGGCGGCAAATATAACACTAACTCAGCTAAATAAATTAATAATCTGCAAGAATAAAATATTAAGAAGGATAACAAAAGCCAGATGGTTCGTAAGAAATGATGCAATACATCACGACCTCAAAATAGATGCAATAGACAAACATATAGCTAAATTAAATAACAAATTCTACGAAAAAGCCACCAATGAAATATTCCAATTTTAAAATTTGACTGAAGACAAGAACATCCGATCAATAGCAACATACTATTGCAGTGATGCATCATATTCCCAACATCAATAGCATATACATAATCTCATTTTCATCATATCTGCTTCGCTAAAGTTCATACTTTTACAATATGGTCTTATCACCCTACTGCATATAAATAATTACATAGTCAGATCCTCAATGATCCACATGAATACCCCTTTACTTCATTTGCCTTCCACAACCTCATCGAAGCACCACACAGATCAAGCTCAAGATGAACGGGAAAAGCGGCGCAAGCGGCCTCAGGTGCCTAGATTTTTTTATATAGTTTAAGTTCTATCGTGGGGTACCTTTTCATAGATGAAGGTTGACATTGTCGATATCTGCTCTCCCCACATTAATGTCGGACGTGATGTGAACACGCCTATCTTAGCAGTATTGCCCACTTCGATTTGAATACGTCCACTTTCAGGGATGGTCCACATTGAACAGTTGACTTGCTACTTGTAACTGTCACATTGCCCTCCTCACGCTGTTGCTTCTCAGTCTCGATCACACACAACGTACAACGTATACACTCGACTGCTAAAGGCAACACAGGAGTGACCATGACTGTGACTTTAATACAGCTCTCACAATCAGCACATAAAAAGCACGGTGAACTTAATGCAGTTCTCCCGGCTTCTCACAAAACAGCAAGGAATCAACTAGTGGTATCCGTTCATCGATTTCTATCAGAGATAATTCTGGTGAGGGAGTATTGTAGTGTATCTACCACTACAAATATACAATTTCAATTCTCTAGTATTTAATGACATGTTAACTCGATTCTATGGTGGGGTACCTTTTAATAGATGAAGGTCGACATTGTCGATATCTACTCTCCCCACATAGGTTAAGGAGAGTTTGCCTTAAACGGTTTCTCCCGTGGTTTCTTCTTACGGGTTCGTTCGAAGAAACAACGTTCAACGTCGCATTCATTTAACTGTTTCAATAGAACATCGACCCCTGCTATAGTCCGCTCCTATTAGCTACCACTCGTTCCCAAATACAAAAGAAAATTACGCCAATATAGATAATTCAAGACAAACAATTATGTTCATGGAGATGCAGAAAGCAGGCAAAAAAAAAAAAAAAAAAAAAAAAATTGAACAAAGAAAAGGCATCGTGCCAAGATTGTTTAAAAAAATAGACAAATGATCAAACTTTGAAATGATATTTTAGAAAAGAAAAAAAAATGTAAGAGACCACAGTTTTGGGATATCCTCATATTAATGAAGGTATATCGGAAGGTCAATTGGGCAGATATTTAAAAACTTGTCTCTTTCAAAAGTCATTTAAGTGGGTTGACCTAGAATTTGCGCAGGAAGTTACGACAGATGACTTTCTTTTCTTTGAATCATCCCAGTATTTTTATAAAAACCTTTGTGTCCTTGCATTGTATACCATGATTATTATTTTTAAGTATTTAATTTTATAAAAATGGAAGCAGACCATGTGCTACGTAACGCTTTATAGTTCTTCATTACAATTTTGTTTCACACACCCGCTGTTTAGATTAGTCAGTTGCTGTATATATATTTAAATGCAATACAATATTATGACTGGTATTGTGATGCATATAAATTATTAAACATCAAATATTACTGTAAATAAAGTGTTGAAACAAAAATTAAAAAGTCATACTTACCTTCCGACTTTAAAAACATTTATTTATTACTGTTGTAATTATTTTTTGCATTTTTCAAGTATTTATGTTGAAATTCTTACAAACAATAACCATCAGCTAGGTATAACAAGGTTGCTTAATAATTTTAATAGAATTTATCCGTATTTACATCGTAGGTGCACATTAAACGTCGATGTTGATAAATAACTGAAATATTGACATTCATTTTATAACTTTTTAAGTCAACAAGTCTCTAAAAAATGTTTCACCCTTGCACTAAATTTTCGTGCGTAGTTCGTAAACCGGGATTTATATATTATAACACTACCATACAATAATGGAAGAATCACTTTAAGTTTTTGACATTTTTTTTTTTTTAATTTCTCAAGAAATACTTAAAAGATTAACTTAAGAGATGCTTAGTTCAGGCGGATTTTTCATACTTAGCAACAAGATTTACAGCTTTCAGAGGTTTCGGAAACCGACAATAAATTGCGAAAGAAAACATGTATTTTCGATTACCCTATGCAATAAGCTTGTAACTTGTATTGATTACTTTAGTTGTTATATTTAATAACTGCATAAAATTTCGTCAGGCTAGAGTAAATATTTATTGAGATGTGAACAGTTTTATAAAAAACAATTTTTTTTGCCTTGCGTTATTTTGCTATTACTTTAGTAAATATTCAATGGAATCAAACAATATTTTTGGAGCAATTTAGAGTTAATTACAAAATTATTCATTTAAAATTAAAAAAAAAAAAACGTTAAAAACTGCGCAAGATATTAGTATTTAAGTTAGTTCTTTTGTACTGCGCATGCGCGGAAAAATTTCTTAATTTTTTAGTGAATCTTTCTTGGCAACTAATGAAAAAAGTTTTAGAAGGATTGGGCTCTAAAGTAAGAACAGATATCTCCTGTCCAAGTGTCTGTTTTAATTTCATTTTAACTCTTATAATTATTTAATCAATTACTTATTAACTCTTATAATTATTTAATAATTACTTATTTTAATTAATAGTAAATTCATAATAATTTGTGAACCTAATAATGATTTGTCTTTTATAATAACTTGTGAATCTCTTCTTGCACCTCAATTGTAGAGAAATTTTTAAAAATAATTTATAAAACAATATAAATTTTTTCAATTATAATTTTTTTTCCGAATATGAAAGATTAAACTGCTTAATTTCTTACCTTTATTTGTCCCTTTATAAATCGTATGCATTTGCGGAATTAATTTCTATTCCAACAAAGTTATTTTCCTACTTTTCTTCTTATAGTTTTCAACTGTGCAGTTCGTTAATTAAATCATCGCTCTGTCAATAAAGATTTTCTGAGTCGTAATACAATATTTATACAATTCCCAGAATAGAAAATTCTCATACTCGTTTGCTAGCTGAAAAGTGCTGTCTATATTAATTGTTTGAGTAAATGTTAAAATTTTTTATTTATGTTTTTTATTTTAAATTTTTTTTTATTCAAGTGTTACTGCAACATATTTCAAAAAACAAAGTGTTTCACCCAAACACGCCACGTAAACGTGAACCTTATTTAATTGATTTCTTAAATTGGACCTACATAGTTCTAAAAATTCACACTCAAAAAATATTTAACTACAGTGTTCTTTTTTTATTATATTTTCAAGGTGAAGGGAAATTTTTCATGTATGTTAAGAATAGAGAGATATGAACATTACTAAAATATACGTTAATAATCGATGCACGCCTATGAAAAATATACACTTTATTCATCGATATTTATACAGCTCTCGTGGGGTCTGTCTTTAAAAATGGACCTATTGATGCTTTGAATGTTGTGAATATCATGATTTGAATTACAGCTTATCAAAAAAGCGTGACTTAAAAATATCTTTTAATAGAATGGAAATTCTAAATAGAACGGTATTTAGGGGACAGAGTTGTGGGTACTTTTTATAAAATCACCAGGAAGGAAAGAAATGATTGAAAGACAAGCTGACCTAAGGTCACTCTTCGAGTTGAAAGTGAAAAAGGTTGATGAACTGCCTGTTCTCTCTCAAGTAGTTGCAAATTATCTTAAAGAATAAAAAATAAAATAAATAAAAAGGAATTCCTCTTTTTATGGAAATGAAATGTTCCTATTCACCTAATGTATGTTTTATAATCAGAAATGTTTCTAATTTTATCCTATCATGGAGTGTTTATGCTATTAATTCTGGTTTAAGAACAAAAAATGTATCTACTTTATTCTTTTTATGGAGTTTTTCATCGATCCCTGTTTAAATGGCTTCTATTTTCATCGAATTATGAGATATTCTTCACATACTTCTTTAAACAAGGAAAAAAAAAAAACTTTTCAAACTTTATTTATTCTGAGTATTATCATGATAAGATGTAATATAGTATGTTTAAGAGCAAAAAATGAGTGTATTTTCATCTCCTCGTGGTGTGTATGTATACTATCTTATAGCTCTGCGTATTTACAGTCCGTAATGCATAGGTTTTTAGAGAGCAAATGCCATTTCTTTATGAGATGTTTTCCAGAAATCCCATTTATAAATAAAAAGCGTGTCTGAATTCCTTATTGAGTGTTTTCAACTTAATATGTACAGTCCCTGATCAAATTATTAAACGAACTATAAGATTCTATGTAAAATCTCTATTATCAGGTGATACTATACAGCTTTATTGTTTTTACGCGACTGGAACCGGTTTGAACTTGTTTACGTTCGTGTATCAATTGGTAATTGGTTAAATTAGACGATATATTATATAAATTCAACGAGTGGATAAATTAAACGATATATTATATAAATTCAACGAGTGGATAAATTAAACGATATATTATATAAATATAGAATATTTATTATATCAGATATTATACTAGTATATTTTAATAATTAGACCAAATTATTAGACGCACTGTAGTGTTTTAATTATTACATGTTTTGCTCGAGTTTATATGCAATACTTTTATATTTAACCACACGTGTAATGTGTCTGATATTTAGGAGATTTTTTAAATACTCCCTATTTGTATTTATTTTTAACGTATTGTATCACAATGTTAATCAATTGATACATGAACACAAACAAGTGTAAACCGGTTTCAGCCGCGTGAAAACAATAATGTTGTATAGTATCATCTGATAATTAAGATTTTACATAGAATCTTATAGTACGTCTAATAATTTTACCAGTGACTGTAGTATATTTTATAGAAGAATAAATATATCTACTTTAATCTCTTTATTGAGTGTTTTGATAAACTGCATAATTAAAAATAACAGATATTTTGACTTTCATTTCTTTATGCGAGCATCTATCTCTTCATAACTCTTTTAAACGTGGGAAAGGCGTCTAAATTTTTATCCCTACCAATTTTTACACGTTATTAGGACGTCGAATGATAAATTTGTAGGAAAAAAAAAAAAGAACAAAGTTGGTTGATAGCTTACAGATTTGAAAAAACCACATCAAAGTATTATGCATCCATAAACTGCGTTGCAAGCGACAGGTAGTTGAAGCAAGTGGTATAAAGCACTGGCAGTTTTACTGCATTTTCGTTATTAAGTTTTTATTTTATTTTATTATTATTATTAATGAGTTGTCCGAATTTAGAGAGAAGGGTGGAGCTAGGCCTAGTGAGTATGGAAGAAGTTCCAATTCCCGTTTTGTCATAGTCATTTGTGCAGTGTGTAGTTTGGTAATGTTATGCAATAAGACAGGAGACGATCTGTCGATTAATTTATACTATTTTTCTTTAAGATATTGTATGATTTAGTCTAATTAGTTATCGTATATTCATATTGCGACCGATGAGCCAAGTTTCATAAAATCAAAATGGATTACATTTGCACTAGAGCAGCAGTTCCCAATTTTTTTCAGCTATAGAACCTTAAATGATCAACATTCTTTCGACGGAACCTCACCTTTATAACTAAAGTATATAAAGTCAATTGTGAACATATTAACTTATAAAAGATTGCTTTATTTTGAAAATATTTAATAAGAAGGATGGAATTTTTTTAACGTTTTATCATTAGTAATCTTAAATTAGACAGCTGAATTCACAATCTTGGAGTTGAATCTATTTCTGTTATAAATTTGTTTTTGGTTTATAAACATTAACTAAAAATTAATAAAATAAGCCGAATTATGGTTTTAGCTAAAAAGAAATCTGAAAAGAAACTGGTTATTAGGGAAAGATATTTTTTTATTAACAATTTAGTTATTTTATTTTGTTTGAAAAGTGAGATGGGAAGTAGTAATGTTATATTTTATTAATACATGTCCTTCTCATAGTTTATTCATTAAATTATTATTTGAAAAGTTAAAAAAAAAATTTTCAAAAAAGAATGTGCAATTACATTTTCATTGGGGGCATTTTACTTTAATTAATAGATTGTAAAGGCAACACGTGTTCTACAATGCCGTAGTTTCACGTAAGACCTCATACGTAATAATAGAGAGAGTTTTCGACCGCTTCCTTTGCAACAAAGTTAATATTTAAAAAAAAAAATTTTTTTACTATTTTTAAAGCTTACGATGATTTCGTAAGCGTGTAAAATAGGTAACATTTATACTAAATAAAAAAATTAAAAAAAAAAAACAAAAAAAAAACGGTAAAATGTTAAGTCGATGCCAAATAATAAGCTGCTAAAGTTAGCAAATCCAACCTACAAATTTAATCCTTGACGACCTAATAATATACAATGTATGTTAAAGAACAATAAACGCGTCTACTTTAATCTCTTTAAGGAGTGTTTCCACTTACTACACGTAAAAAAAGCAGACGATTCATTTGTTCTTTTAAATGGATTTCTTTTAAACATACTTTCTTTATTTATCGTTTTTAAAGAAAAAATCTTTTACAAGAGATAATTTTTTTTAAAAAAAAGAAAAGATTTTTAGATAAAATACTGATTGGATTTAAATTTTATTTTGAAAAAAACAATTTTTTTCATCGTTTAAGACGTTAAAAAAAATCAATTTAAAAGAAAATAATGCTGAACAAGAATAAATGAAAATCGTAACATATTTCTAATTTGACAATTCGGTCAGGGACAAACAATTAATCATTTTCTATCTAGAACTATAATAAACGTAAACCATGCTAGTTGACAAAATAACAGAAGAATCAGTTTTTATTAATTCCTAGATTGAATTTTTTTTTTTTTTTTTTTTTTTTGAATCTTATGCCGAAAACAGCAAATTTTATCATCAGAAATGCTAAAGAAAATTTGACCTGTTATATCGTTTTCTTAAAGAAAGACACAACAAACAAATGTAAAATTACAACATTGGTTAACTAACAGAACGGAAAATGAAAGTGAATAAATGTTCCTGATGAATATACCCACACGTGACCGTTACATCACGTGATGAACTGACCCGGAAGTTGTGCTAAATTCCGGTATACAAAAAGAGTAAACGGCTTTTTTTCGCTAATTTTAAATTTCCCTTAAAAGAATCTTTGTACCCTTCTTTTACACGGGACAACTATTTTGTGCTTATTAACGGGGATTACATAATGACACCCAGGGGACCGCATGTGACACGACACATGCGATCTCACGGATAGTTAGGGTCAAACAGGGAGAAGTGGAACACTTTTCTAAACTGAGAAACTACGGGGGGAGGTCTCTTTCACTTTCTGATCCCCAGCAAGAAGTTTCCTGTTTCCGTTTAAGCATTTATTCCAACTAGTTTTGGTTTGATCTTTGACTTTTTTCTATGACTATGGCATATTTTTTATTGTATAAATATAGACATTATGTTCTTTGTTTATACTTCTTAAAGTTGAATATCTTCCTTTCTTTCTAACTTTTTTTTAAAGCTTTAATTTGCCAAATGGAATTCTCATTTTTATGTATGTAAAAAAATATCACACAATCCTAATATAAAAGCATTCTTCACAGCAAAATATTATTTACAGATTTTATCTCTTTAAGCAATTTAAGAAATTAAAAAGTAATTTTTTAGTCTTTATTTTCTGTAGCTCTGTTGTAAAATCTGTAGTTCTGTATATATATATATATATATATATGTGTGTGTGTGTGTGTGTGTGTGTGTGTGTGTGTGTGTAATACAAGAATTATAAAAATACTTTTGTATTATTTGTATTAATAAAAGCATTAAAACTCTTTCGTTTTCATAAAATGTCTTTGGTAAAGAATAGGTGTAGAGATATTCTATTTTGGGACTTCAAGGCTGAAAACATACCATTGAATTATAATTAGATTTACATTTCAAAGGAGGCGTTATTTTTAAAATCTTTCCCTCTTTCACTTCCATATTAGGAAGCATTAAATGATTTTCCATAATGCGTAGGGTTACAAGGTATGCAGCGACTGAGCCTTTTTACCTCCTTTTCTGTTAGTATATAATGCAGGAGCACTAGTTTTTGCGTGTCTCTTTCAACATGATGTGATCCTGATAAACTATGTCGGAATTGTCCGAGAGTGCTGTCCACCCTCCTCCAGGATGCGAATGTTACTACCAACAGCCTACCTTTAAATAAAACTATTGAAGAAGTATTTTGGCTCACGACTGAATTATTTGAGCTAAATACTACTCATGATATCAGGGATGTAGCCCAGATATTACAAGCTAAGCAGGATTGGCTTCGCGGAGTAAACTATTACACTTTTCAATCCATGTGAATCTTAGGCCTAACGTCGTCGAATTCCCATCCCAAACACCGTAAAAAGTTGCCTGATCGGAGTCGAAAGAATGAAGGATGATTCCACCCAGTCTTTTCCACTACCTGTACGCTCGCTGCTGATGTTGGCTGGAGACATACCAGAGACCGGACAGGAAATAAATCGGAGAGACCGACCGTTCGCTTTCTCCTGAGTCCTGATCAAGAAAGAGATATAGTGCCATGCGCATGTGAAAATCCCGAAGTGCGCGTATACATATGTGCGCGAATAAGAAGACCCGCAAAAATTTGCTTCTCGGTTTTCTAAAAAATACCTGTTTGTAAAGTGATGAAGTACGTGAGTGTTAAAAAAAAAATTTTTTTTCAACACATAAAACATGTGAAGTTATATAGGAACATAAAAGAAGTGTCACCTGTATATATATTTTTTTTCTCTTCGTAATTAGTAGTGATAATTTATGATTACGTATGTCAAATGACCTAAATTTCTTATTATAAATAATTGAATAGAGAAATAGTTTTAAGGGTTAGATTGTATTTTTTGTGTTTATATTGCTTTTTTCAAAAAAAAAAAAAAAAAATTTATGATATAATATTGTTATTTATCGAGTATTTAAAATGTTTTTGAAGGAAATAAATGTGGTTCAAACGTCAATTAAAGTAGTGACGACAAATAAAATTAAGTTATTGTTTAAACTTTTATTTCCTAAAGATTTATCAAGATTAAATCGTAATAAAACACTAAATTTTTCAGAATTTTCTTTTGAACCTAACGATGAAGAATTTTTAAACAAACTTAAAGAAATTTGTAATACTTTTGATTTTTCGGAATTAATCAAAATTACGGATATTTTTATTATTTCCAGTGAAGGAAATAAGAATGAAATTGCTAAACACATTTTAACTTATTTATGTGATTTTAATTTTTTTAAAAATTCTATAGTAATTGAAAATCCCTCTAAAGATGAGGATGAAAATAGTCAGTTTGAATGTAAACAAACTCAAACTGATTTTGAACCACATTTACCAATTAAAACTTGTGTAAATCAATTTACACAAGTTAATTGAAATTCCATCTATACTAAAAGTTGTATTGATAAAGATATGGTATCCTATAATCAAGTTCTAATAATGATGTAAATAATAGAGAACCAGAAACAAAATTAATAGTTAATTTTACTGATATTGAAGCAGTTACTCCTATATTTAAAGGAGATAAAGATGAAAATATTCATTCCTGGTTTGAAAATTTTGAAACTCATGCTAATTTATTTCAACTTTCTGATATGCAAAAATTTTTATTTGTAAAAATGTTTAAAGGGTAATGCATTAACCTTAATTAGAAGTGAAACTTGTTTAAATTCATATGTTAAATTAAAAAATCTTTTGTTTGAAGAATTTGGACTAAATTGCAATAGTGCAGAAGTACATGGACTATTGAATCAGTTTCATAAGGACTATTAAATCAGTTTATAAGGACTATTGAATCAATTTCACATGGGCTCCTCGTGTGTAAACAACCCTAACAATGTTGTTGAAGCAAACGTCCAAAATATGACAAATAAGCAATAGCAATTAATAGTATCCGGATATAAAGAGGAGAATAAATACCTAAATGGATACAAAGTGGAAAATAAATACCTAAATGGATATAAAGTGGAAAATAAATACCTAAAAGGACGTCCAAAACCAAAACAAAATAAAAATGAGAATGTAAATAAAGAGATATTATTGAATGTTGATACCGGGTCAACATTGAATATAATACCAAATGATTTTGTGTCAAAATTAAATATTCCTATTAAAAAATGTGAAAACTTAAATGTTACCCAATGACTTCATAATTTAGGCTATACAAAACACGTGAAATATTACGTATTTTTAAAATATGTTCTAATTCTTATGTATCTTCTATGCATTTGTATTTAAAATCGTAATTGCATTTTTTTTATTATTATTATTTATTGTTTCTACATAATCATGAGTCTTTTACGACCGTTTTCGTGTTTTCTTTCTCATGTAACTCCACTAAAATAAAATTTCATTCATTATTACTTTTTCTGATTTATCTTATTGATTTCACTGATTTATCCGTTGATTTATCTTTATGATATTATGCTGATTTATCTATAATGTTGGACTAAATTTCTGTAAATTTCATATATCTATTACCTGAATTGGTTTTCCGTCAACTCCAAAATTAAAAATAATTAGTGAATAATTAGTGAGAATTATCAAAATAATTAGTAAAAATATTGAAAGAATATATTTAAAAAATAATTGTAAAAATAAAATAATAGTACATATTCAATGCACATTATTAAACGCCGGATTTTGATTACTTAAAAAATTCCTTTAAAATGCCTTTTTAAAATGAGAAAAATGTCCTTTAAAATGCAAAAAGCGTCCATAAAAATACCCTATTATTTAAGTAATATATTGAACAAGTAAGTAAGTAAATTAAGTAAAAATATAGAACAATATTGTATTCCTTTCTAAAATTACATTTATTCGTGTCAAAATATATAAAGCAATGCAATGAATTTTCTACGTTCACTAGAGCTAAATATGTTATATATTAAAATAAAAAGAAAAGAAACATTTATTGATTACTCAACATTTTCTTTTGTATATAAATTTTAATGAATATTAAAACTTTTAACATAGTTATATACTAGAATAATAGAAAATGGAGGAAAAATCCCTAAAATTAAATAAAAAAATAAAAAAAAAAAGGGAGGAAAATGTAAAAAATGCATTGGTCATCATTCTCCGGGCCGTACTATATTATATAGAGCAGGGGTTTTCAACTTACATGAGGCCGGGGGTCACAATTAAAAACACAAATCTAATGGCGGGCCGCAACTTCTTAAAATTTTATGTAGGACTCTTTTATGTTTGAAGGAACATTAAATATTACTGTCAGATTTTTACCAAGTTGTACAAAACAAAAGTATTGAATTACAAATTAAAATAAAAAGTAGATTTTTAAAAATACCTAATTGTTACTAATAATATTTTTAAAAATATTAAATAAATAACAAAAATTGGGGATACAATAACTTCAATGCGCACCTATGTATTAAACAATTAATGTGCAACAGATATCTAATTGTTAAGATATAAAACTTTAAAAAGGTTGGTATTAAAACTTACTTAGTCCACACAAAATGTTCAATGAGAAAATTGAGGTTTGTCTGTTGCAACCATCAGAGAATAGATATTTACATTTAAAATTTACATATGTGTGTGTAAATATTTTCGTCCAAAATGAGTAGTTTCAAAAAGTTAAATCGGAGAATTTCTTCGGGAAAATTTCTGATACACACAAGCTGAATAATATTCACAAAATACGATTATTTTTGTATTTGAATAAATATTTTTTTCGATGCAAAACCCAAGAAAATTTTTTTTTTTGCACCGTTGGTATGTTAAATTTCACAGAAACGAAGAAATTAGGTTTCTATTAACGAGAAAAGTATTTTAAACCCATACAGATTTTTTACGAAAATTGTCCGCAAAAAAATGACAACTAATATATTTTAATTCGCGGGCCACAAAAAAAAAGTCGGGCTGCCAGCTGGAAACCCCTGATATAGAGTTACAAAAAAGTGCGCTACCCCCTCCCGATATTTGGTGCTAGAAGGGAATAAAATGATAATTTGTATTTGAATGTTTTCAATAAATTATATTAAAACATAATTAAGGTTTTACTGCGTTATATATGTAATTTAACAATTTTAATGTTTTAGAAACATTTTTAGAAGTAATCAAGAAGAAGAATTCTTAGGAGCTCAGAACACATATGAAATACAAACATCTATTACGGTGTTCGCCAAACTCATGAAGCGTCTGAGCTACCTTACCGATTTAAATTCAACGGTGAACTAGTAACCAAGAGAACTAGCAGAAAAAAAAAAAAAAAAATCTTGCATTTAGTTTATCAGCTTAGTGGTTGATTGAAGGTTATCGGAACGTTGACGCGAATTACCAAAAAATGTTCTCGTTATGACCAGCGATCACTAGTCTTAGAACTTAATCCTTTGACGAAGAATTTTTATTAAACATATTTGTCATGCCTTTTTCATTATTTTGCATTAATTTAGGTCAAAACAAATGAAAAATATTATGTTTAGCATTTTAAATATTTTTGGGTATGTACTACACAGAGCATGAAACACCAGAGTCTCTTTCTGCGTTAAAGGTAAAATCTTCCACATACGGTTCATTTCCAAACAACAATTTTTCAGATTTGCAGATACTATTTAGATCTAAGCGAAACTTTTATTTATAATTGAAATTTTTTTGATTTACAATATCAATTATTGATAAATTTTTGAATATAAATGAAAAAAATTTAATACCATTTTTTTTTTTCGGATTATATATTTTAGTACAAATATAATTTCAATAATCTAATCGATTTTTTATTAACTATCAGACTGTTTTTAATAAGAGAGCCAGAAAAGTATATATATATGAAAGGGACTCTTTTGTCTTAAACGGTTGATAGATGTAAGTGCTAAGTGACATTTTAATAAATTTAGGAACTATCTTAAAAGTTTAGTTTTTGAATGTCTGGGTTCGATTTTTTTTTACAACATATATACTAATATAAAATTAAAAAGAAATTAAATCTATGCAAACTATAAAATAAGATGCCTGAGTGTCGTGTTCAGAAAATTGTGAGAAAAAGATGGTACCTAAGGCTATGAATTTCAACATAAAGGTAGATGTACCTTGAACAACTTAAATGTACCTTGAAACCCAATTTTAAAATTTTTTGTTCGACATTTGATTTCAATTTTGAATTTTCAGCGTCCCTTTAATTTTTTTTAAACAGTAAAAATTAATAACATTTTTATTATTGTTTTTTAAAATACATTATTTCAATAGGAGGTCTCCAGTTTATTATAAAATCAGTGTAAGGTTTACTAACAATATTATAAATAAAATCAAGTTCATGGTTTTGTTATTTTTGCAAAATATCCATCATCCTAAAATCCATTTAAGACAAATGTTTAAACTTTGTGATTTATGTAATTTAAAAAATGTATATAAAAATTTTGTTGGTGTTTCTTAAACATGTAAAATCATCTTTTCACTATTATACTCCTTTGACATGTTCTGGATCTTATTTTTACTTAAAATGCATAATGCGTTGTTTCAGATTTACCAAGCATTTATCCAATGCGATTTGATTAAATTTCACAATAAACTTGCACAATTTGGACTATTTAATTTATGAACTATGAGCATAAATACGGTGGTGTGCAGAGAGGAGAGTATCCAATCGACGACTAATTACACTAAAATGATTAATCTAGTACAGATTACTAATGTTACTTTTATTAGGAAATTAAGTTTTTCAACCGATAAGTACTTGAATTAAGCGATGCTACTTGAGATGAGGAAAAAAATAGGATTCTTATTCTCAAACATATTAAATAGTGAAGGTTTAGATCATAAAATTTAATTTCTTTTTACTTAAGAACATTTTGTTTGAAATTTTAAGAAATTGGGATTAAATGACTGGTTCATTCCTTTTATTAAGTTTTTTTTTTCTTTTTTTTTTTTTAATTTATCCATTTATTACACTTCTCTTTTGATGGGCGTCCATATAACACTGCTCGCCACTCATAAATATAAAATTTGATAGCAATTTTCTGTTATGACTAACTTTTTTAGTATTTAAATACAACCTAGTTGGTGGCGCTATCTCTCGATAAAAATTTTTGTTTAGCTGGTATTCTTTTGGAATGTGTAGAAAATATTTTCATAAATGAAGCTACAGAATTGCAAAATTTTCAGAAACTTGGAGAAATGTTTTTTTTTTTTTTTTTGCAATCCTCTTGTTTCTGCAATACGATATCCTCTTGTTCTGCAAGGCAGGGAACTGAACTTAGTATTTAAAAAAAAAATTAAAATGCATTCTATATTTTAGAAGTAAATTTCGCAAAATAGAAAGAAAAGAAAAAGGAAGAAAGAATTTGAGTCATATTCAATATAATACAACCCTCAACGATGACGAGTAGGTTAAATTTCCACAGCTACAGAATTGCAAAATTTTCAGAAACTTGGAGAAATGTTCCCAATTCCTCAATTTTATCTTTTATCAACTTTTGCTTAGGTTAAGTTTAAGTTTTGTTCTTTCCAACCAGCTTCAGATGCCTAGAATCCTAAACATTTGCCGGATCCGAATTACAATAAAAACTGAATATTTAACCAAGTCCAGTTACAGGGGAAAACTAGTTTGTTACCCGGTTGGTTCCGGGTGACTGGTAAAAATTTAATTTACTCCCCGGCCGAGTAGACAAAACAATATAAATATATTCGTGAAAAACAATATGAAAATATTGTTTTTTAACAAGTAATTTACCAGATATAGCTTTAATTACATTTATTAGGGAGGTACGCACTTTACGTCGCACTAGGGATGGACAATAGGCTATTAGCGACGGTCTGGGAAACATCCCAGAGGATTATCTGATGATCATTACAATTTTGATCCTCTGCAGAGGGGGTGGCTCCTTAACTTTGGTTGCCAGACAACCTGCGCGCGAAGTAGAGCACTTTACGGTAGAACAGCTTAACAAGGACCGATACCATGCACCCTCGGTCCCAACGCAGGCTGATCAAATTGGTCACCCACCCGATTACTCACCGCAGCCTAACTTCGGCGTTCTACTGGGAACCGTGTTTTTATGATCAGACCAGTTCGGGACTTAAATTTATTAAGCGCATATTATAAATTAAGGCATATATGCATATATTTTTACCTTTCTCTACAAACTGTATATTTAAAAAAGTTTTTAAGAGAAAATCGATAAACAGATTGGACGTAGAAGGTTTGACATAAGATTTAGCTAAGGAGACATCAGCTAATGGTAGAGATTATAATTTATTCATTTTCTCATTTGATACATTCTACATTAATAGCATTTACTAAATAACTTCTGTTAAACGTAGGATAATTTCAAAATATTTTAATAAAGCGTATATTTAAAGAAAAATGATTTTACAGTCAGGCTTTATTTTTAAACTATCCAATATTTCTGCCGGATGCTTTGATCCCAATGATATGAAGATAAAGTAACTCCTGAATCTGAGCATTGAGGCAAACTCGCCTTCCTGAAAGTTTTTTTCATCCAAACT
Organism: Parasteatoda lunata; assembly: GCA_949128135.1. NCBI lineage: Eukaryota > Metazoa > Arthropoda > Arachnida > Araneae > Theridiidae > Parasteatoda > Parasteatoda lunata. Next base: position 74,725,658 of record OX421980.1, read on the forward strand.
AACTCTTATTTAAGTTATATTGAGAATAAAAACCTCCCACGGTTAGCCGTGGTGAGAGAGAGAGAGCCCGATGGGAAGAGAACCCAATAAGATCGAAATTGAATTTAATGAGTCTTTATACTCTTGTTTAAAATAATTTAAAAAAAAAATACTAATAAAATCGAGACAACGTTAAATTATTTTTACACGCAGTTAAGCTGTACTTTTATTATGCTAGAGCAGTGTTTCCCAAAGTGTGGTACGCGTACCCCTAGGGGTACGGGAACAGTTTAGAAGGGGTACGCGTTCTTATGCGAAATATCTTGCTACAAAGGAAAATTTAAAAAAATTTTATTTAAAAAAAAAAAGCTAGCCATGAAAATTTACGATTACGTATTTTTCTATTGACTATTTTTTGCAGAGTTAACAGTTAATACTTAGTGGTGTCAACCATAGAGTTGAAATACTGGTGTTTTATCAACTCTATGGTGACAATAGCCAGTTGTGATTTTTAACTTTATTCTCCATTCTAAATAAACATATTTTTTTAAAAAATACGTTAATTTTTCTATTAGAGGTACACAGTGTTAGGAAAATTTCAGAAAGGGTACACAAAAGTCATAAGTTTGGGAAACACTGTGCTAGAGATATAATTTTGTTTTCAATGTGTCCCATTTCAGCTGAAATGATTAAGACATCGATGGACTACATGTGCTTCAAAAACTATTGTTATTTATGAAAGTTTTAAGTTCACCATAGATCCATTTATGGTTATGTCATCGAATATAAAGAGAGTTTATCTACACTACACTAGATAACTGGCCCAGAAGAAGCCCAGAACTTTCGAGAACATTTTATGCCCCATGCACTGGAATGTGCTATGGGCTGCCAAAAGAGGGGTCAAAATGACGCACTTGCACCCCTCCAATCCAATAAATTAAAAATTATAACTTGTTTTTAAACGTCATAGATTTTTTTAAAACTAATTACAAGTATTGCTTGCACGTGTTATACTGAATACTCTCCTATTCATACCATCTAATTTTCTTTTATGTATTAAATGTGAATATTGTGAGTAAAAAAATTTTCGTCAAATATTGTTGGTTTATGGTTAAGTAACTTTAATTTCACTATTGAATGAAAATTGTAAAAATATTTCTCAAAATAATATACATAATATTATAATGAATATTTTCCCTGGTCTGATTATACCAGGTAATTTTTGCGGTGTGTCCTTGATCAAAGCTTAGAGTCGTAATTTCGAAAGTCTTCTATATTTAGAATTGTTGTCACTTTTTGTTCTCATTTCTTTTTCTGAATTTAGGATAATTTACTACACACATTTTGTCACGCTATTCGTGTCTTTTCCTTCTTGTGTTTTGCGTTGTCATACTGAGCGAAAGTATTTCCGACCATGCATTGTTGTGAGAATTCTCATCGTCTAGGTTAGCGGTTCCCAATGTTCCCCTATAAATGATCAACCTCATTTTGGCGGAACTCTGACTTGAGATTATCGAATATATTGGCCAGAAAAGAAACCAATTTCCTAAGCCATCATCGTGCAATATGGTTAAACATGAATCACGGATTTATAAATTAATTGTTTAACAATATAGAAACACCTTTCTTCACAATTTCTTTGAGTACGCAGCTAGCTTTTTTTGTCATGCATAATTTAATAAATCTTTTTAAAATCGTGTGTGATTTACCTGCTTGACCAATCCTGTTACTTAACAGGAATGATGATCCAGTAGCTCTTTTAATATAGGTTTTTGAATATCGCAAACAAGTTTTACTTTTATTTACTTATACGAGTATAACTTTTATTCTATAAGTAGAATTTTCACGAACGTTCTAAAATGTGCTGTTTAATTAGAGAAAACAATTAATTAAGGTACGAAATCGGGCACAAAACGTACTTTTTACTGAATAAACATTATTTTTTCAATAGATTTGGATTTAAGAAAAGTAAAATATTGGGGGGGGGGGTAGCCGCAAATTGGAACAATAGTTAGTTATGTGGTTCCAATAGTTAAGTCAAGAGATTGATTGAAAACTTGGGGCCTTCAATGTTATTTCATCTGCATATTTTGGGAACTTTTTAAGCTAAGCGAATTAAATATTTTTGCATGCAATTATAAAATCCGTAAATCTTAAGATATTTTTTAATTATTTTTGTTATTGAATAAAAGTAAAAAAATTTAAATTGTAAGTTATATATATTTTTGCTTAATTTTAAACTGTGTAATTTGGATCGACACAATACAGTATTTGAATGAAATTTCTCGAATAGTTCTTAAGAAGTGGAGGTATAAAAATAAAGTTTCTTGGCATTTTATTATTCAGAATTTACAGATTTCGTTTAAATTTTGTATTTTTCATTTAAAATTGTATAATTTTATAGCTTTAATTTTATAATCTGTAGTAAAAAACTCTGTATTAAATAACTCTGACTTTACAAAAGTTTGAAGAAAAACAGAAAATAGTTTTTACTTCTAACAAGCCCGGTAGCAAAAATTTACGAAGTAAATTTGCAGCGCTATCTTCATGAACTCGTATTTGTGTGCGGCCTCAGTTGCAGTCAGATAGAGACTATCATTGTAAAAATTCAACTTAGCAAATTTGTTTGCGACCTCAACGCAGTCAGACAGAGAATATCTTTGTAAAAATTCAACTTAATCTAACAAACAAGCACCAATATTTACAAATATGAAGTCCTTAAAATTATACATAAAAACTTTATGTTGTTTATATTTATGATATACAGAGATACTAAAAAGATTCGATTAAATTCCTTCGCCTGTAATCAAGTAACAAAGAAAAAAAATCTTTACTTATTGCTATTTGTGATGTTCTCGCAATTCAGCTTTTTAATTTTTATTAGAAACAAGTTTAGAGATGTTTTAAAAAGAAGTCTGAGCAATTTTCCGCCTATTTGTTTGTGTACTGCATCTTAAAATCAAAATGGAAACTAAGATGAAAACATATAAAAATAAAATGAAACGAAAATAATCTGCCGGAGGGTTATATATATATATATATATATATATATATATATATATATATATAAAGCAAATAAATTAAGTTTAAACTTGCTGTCGAGTGGACCGAGGTTGTTGGAACGGGGAGTGGGGGAGGTGGGAAAAACATTTGCATATCTTTTTTTGCTATTTTTTTCGAAAACAGGAAATTCGAAAGGAAAAAAAATCACGGAAAGAGTGTGTGCAACCAGAGACCTACCTTCTACAGGGTGAGTAGGCAAATTATCCAACAAAAAATAAGCACCTTTTAAGCACTTTTGAAGCACTCAAAAAATATTTTTAAGCACTTTAAAAATGTATCATTAGGCAGGATTGGAAAGTTTTTGACAATCGACGGTTTTATCTTGTTTTAACCGTCATGTCCAAAAAGAAAAAAAAACCTCTTTACATTGTTTTTGACAATTGTCAAAAATCATGAAATTTTGAATCATGTAAAACGAATGGCGTTTTCATACTCTACGGACTGACAATACGCCGAAATAGATTGTGGTTGAGTTAATTATGAAAACCTTGAATAGAACATTGTTAACTGTGTCTTTTTACTTAATTCGAAGCGAAAATCAACATAGTAAACGAAAAATCTCATTTTGAAAAAGGCAAAATTAAGCACTTTTTAAAAACACTCAATGAAAAAAACACCTTTAAGGGCTTTTAAAAAACGAAAATCGAAAATAAGCACCTTTAAGCACTTTTTAAAAACGCAACGCATCCGGTTCTAATGCGCACGAAAGACCAAGGAACAAATGGAATAAAACAATATTTTAAGAACTTAAGAGGTCTCTATCCTCGCCATCTTGGATTTTAGGTAAAATATTCAATTTGTGTTTTCTTGAAATTTTTTGTACTTAACAAATTTTGATGATATAGTATTAGGCAGCACAATACCATCCGAAAAAGGTAGGAAATAAGGGGGTTGCTTTATTAGATGAGGAGAAATAGTGCTTCACAATTTTTAGAACTTCTATGAAATCTTTATAACTTCTAAGCAATTAAATTATGGGATTTGTGGTTTTGAATAAGTAATTTAAAACTGCGTGTTTCTTAGTTCTTAGATTTTTTTTGAAATTTAATTTTATTACAATTTTAATATATGAAGACAGATTTGGATGACGCTAAAATATTTTTTTTAACGCTAATTGCATAAAAACAAAGATACTTATAAAAAATCTCTTTGTCACTTGAGTTCAGTTCGGAGAGAAAGGGCCTCTTAAACAGTAAACATAAAATATTTAAAAATATAATATTTAAAAATATTACATCTTATTTAACATGTAATGCTTTCAAATATTTTATTAAAATATTTAAAAATATTGCATGTTATTCCGTCAATTTCATTCGGTATTCATCAATTATTTATGACAAAAGAAAATAAGAAAGAAGAGTACCTTTTTTTATTCAAAGAAGCACCCTTCACTTTTTTTTTAACTAGTTAATCAGAGCATATTTATTTACGGATAAAACTTAAGTTTTACTATTTATAACTAAAAAAATTTTGTTACTAGCATAACCTTATTTTGTTGATCAAAAATTCCAATAATTCTGATATAGATGAATAAATTTCGTCATTTGCAAAAATAGATATTTTAGAATTCTTCAGAATATTAATTGAGTGTATAAGGAAGGAAATAACTCTCTCCTAGAATATGACGAAACTGCTAATGTCCTCCCACAGTAAGCAAGTAAAGCAGCAAAAATTGTAAACCTTTAAAAAGATTAAATAACTCTTTCCGATTTTTTAGATCATAATGTCCTCCCACGGCGAGCGAGTAAAGCACTAGAGTTTTTAAACTTTAAAAATAAAAATAATTAAAAAATCGAAAGCGCATTTTCTCAAACAATATGGGAAAAAGTAATCAAATCGTCGCCAATAGCCCATTAGTGTAGCTGTTGTGATTTTAAACTATTAGGAAAAAAAAAAAATTTTTAATTAAAAAATCGAAAGCGCATTTTCTCAAACAATATAGGAAAAAGTAATCGAATCGTCGACAATAGCCCATTAGAGTAGCTGTTGTGACTTTAAACTATTATGAAAAAAATGAGCAAAATTTTTTTTTAATCCTTAGCTCCCAAAATATTCGCGTGGGCCCTTGAAGCCGTGAACCCTAGGGCGATCACCCCGTACCACTGTCACATCGCCCTCGGACTGTATTTAGAAAACTTAATCCCCTACCAAAAGATCACGACCAAGAGAAAAAACTTGATTGTACCTTTGTTCTAGGGAGACTAGCTTTTGTTTTAGAAAGGAGAGGTATTGCCATCTGTCGCGAAAGAAAATAAACAATCTTGCAGATGAAAATAAGTCAAGATATTTAAAAAAAATAATAATAAATAAATAAATGAAAAAGAAAAATGAAATTATAAGATTATATACACTAAACTTATTAATCTTAAAAAAATTGAAACAAAATAATTTGAAATAAATAAATGTGTAGATACAATGCAAGAAATTTCAATTTAATACATAATGTAGTTCTCATACCACATAAATTAATTTTATAGTTTTTGAAAATAAATAAATAAATAAATAAATAAACCTTGACTCTAAAAATATTTTTCATTTAGAATGCCTCTATTTCATTAAAAATATTTTTAAAGCTTAACTTGCTTCACTGAAACTTTTTTTAAAAAGAAAGTTTTTGGTAAAAAATATGAAAAATAAATGAGTCACAGCCCACTAATAAGATTCGATTGACTAATCACTTTTCAGTTCAATATTTTTTAGATCAATATCATATAGCTTAGCAAAGAAACAGGGTTCTAACACAACTAATGTTTCGAATTTGATGGGTACAAATCTTCGCGGGTTCATCAATAGATGTAATTTAAGATGCACTGGTGACTTTGAGTCCACAGGAATTACGTATTTCGAATCAGGTGAAACTAATAATTAAACTAGCCATTACGATTAATAAATAATTTATCACTTTGGTCACACTTTCACATGCGAATGTACACTCTTGAAACATTGATGTTATTTCAAAGGAAGGAAACATATATTTGATGTACTTGATTTCTTAGAGAAAATAAAAGAGCATTAAACACTTAAAGAAAAAATGCAAATATTTGATAATTTCCTAGTATTTCTTAAAAATATTCGTTGTCGAGAAGGGCATAAAAAGTTGAAGATTAAATGAACAAATTAAAAAATTAAAACTAAACTCAGTGGCGCGACAGCCCATAGAGGGCCAAGGCCTACTGTGCCCATTTCAGTTTTCTTGACCTTTGGGCTCTGGGGTGCAGAAGCAGATGTTCCGGTTAGGTGGTCAGCCGAACGCAAAACCCCCAGTGTTTAGTTCCCAAGCATGCTTGGCACTCATTTATCGACCCACTGAAGGGATGAAAGGCTGAGTCAATCTTGCCCGACCCGAGGATTAAATTAAAAAATTAGAGATTAAAAATTAGAGATTAAATTAAAAATAAAAAAAGAGCTTTTAGAATGAGAAACTAGCTCATGTAAACATGAATAAATGTTTCTAAATAATTCATCATATTTAATCTAAGCCAATTTTTTATTTCAAACCATTTTGAACATAATATAATACGTAAATTAATTTCTGCATTAATATTTCAAATGTTTCTCCAATTCTGCATTGTTTGGGCAGTTAAAAATTTGCAAAAACTGATAATTATTCATTTACGATAATGATTTTTTTATCTAGATGGAATAATTCGCCGAAATTTTGTTTTCTCCTTTTAAATCAAATATTTTTTTAAAGATATTTATTCATTTTAAAATCCATACTTCTGAATTTTGTAATATATGCAGTCAAACCTCGCTATAGTGAATATGGCTTATAGTGAACTCCCTGCTATAGTGAACGAAATGTTCGCTCCCGTGCCTTGCTATTGTAATATTTTTTGTGGACATAGTGAACCAAAAGAAGAGAGGAAATCGGATATTATGAGCTTTTTTCTTCGACTGATTTTTTTTTCTTCATTTTTTTGTAATTTTTGAAATTTGTACATAAAATACATATAGCGATTTTTAAAACCATCTATTGGGGGGGGGGGGGAATGTAGCCATAAGCATTTTTTCTTGTGTTTTTCTTCTTCCTCAGCTTCCCATTCCATCTCTCCATCTCTAAATTTTTTGACAAGACGCAAGTCGAAGAGTAATTAAAAATAAAACTTAACACTATATTACATATTACTTTTTAATCATTTTTGTATTTCTTTATTTTGGTCATTTATTTTAATGTGTAATAAAAGGGAGCAGTTCGGAAAAAATAGCTAAAATTGTTTGCAGTACGGATATAGTGAACTCCCGTTTATAGTAAACCGAAATTTTGGTTTTTGGTCCCTTGAAGGTTCACTATAGCGGGGTTTGAAAGTGTGTGTGTGTATATATATATATATATATATATATATATATATATATACATACAGCCCCTGGCCATATTATTAGACACACTATAAGATTCTACGAAAAATCTTAATTATCAGGTGATATCATACAGCATTATTGTTTTTACGCTACTGAAACCGATTTGCACTTGTTTACGTTAGTGTATCAATTGATTAAATTAGACGATAAATAATATAAATTTGACGATAGGATAAAGTAGACGAAATATGATATAAATATAGAATATTTATTATATCAAGCATTATATTAGTATTATAATATTTAGATCAAATTAGTAGACGCACTGTGGTTTTTTTAATAATTACATGCTTTGCACTAGTTTATATGCAATACTTTTATATTTAAACATACTTGTAATGGGTTTTTATACCGGAGATATTTTATATACTTCCTATTTGTATTTATTTTTAACGTATTGAATTACAATGTTAACCAATTGATACAGGAGCGTAAGCAAATGCAAACCGGTTTCATACAAGTAAAAACAATACAGCTGTATAATATTACCTAAGAAATTTTCAGCGTTTTTATCACAAAATTTATACTAGTTTTTGATTTTTTCCAGGTGCGTACGAGCCATGGTACAGTTTTTATAATTTTTTTTTTATATTTTTATTTATGAAAAGCTGGTACCCATGACTTATACAATGTTCTTTTATTTTAAATTTTATAGACCAAAATGATTGAATTATGAATCTCTGAAATAATGAAGAGACAAATACATACATGAGATGGATACATTTCTCACAAAAACAAAAATCATTAAGTAGAAATATTTTTAGGAGACAAAGCTAATATCGAAAGAAATATTATTTTTTTTTAGTCTTCCTACAAACTTCATATAAATTCAGAGAAATTAATTTCCTTATTAATTTATCTAGTTAGTTATTTCACTTAGCGGTATTTAACATAGTATGTACAGCCTAAAAAATAGTAAAGTAAAACAGGGCGCTAAATATAAATCGGTCCGGAAAATAATGTTCTTGTTACATTGAATTCAAAAGGAGTTAACTGGTTTTAATTATTAATTTTGTGTTATCTACGTCATCAGAAACCTTTTGACGTCTAGTGTAAAATTTAAATGCCAGATATTTTTTTGAGAGAAAGGGTGCAAAATATCCGAAGAAAACATTTGGAATATCATCCATATTTTCAAATTTTTTGTCACGCAGAAAATGTTATAGCAATCAGAATATATAGAAGTTTGATGGTGTTTGGTGGATAATTGGAAAACTCATACCCCGATTCATAATTTTTTTAGGGTTTTGTAAAGTGTGGACTGGAATTATCCTGTAAAATTTAATGATCGTGTAATTAATTTGTCGACGGTCAAGAAAGCTACTTTGCATAAATCAATTGTTCCTTAGCAATTGTCAAACAGTATATATATATATATATATATATATATATATATATATATATATATATATATATATATATATATATATATATATATCGTTTAGCATTCGTCACTTTGCCAAATGCGATAAAATCGTAAATTCGGAAGAAAAAAATTGTGTTTTTGCAAAATTATTGGTGAACGATTTTTCTGCCATAAAAAAATATCAATTACCCTCTATCCTGGAAATTACGTCAATATGAATTTTAATTAGAATCTAATTAGAATTATATTAAAACCAGATAATGTAAGTAACAAGAGAGATAAAGTAAGCATAAAAACAAAACCCGTAATATACAGATTAACACGTTTGTTGCCAGATTGCATTACAAAACTCTATTTTTTCTTTTTCTGTGGCTTGTGTTAATAAAGTAGATTAAATGGTAGCTAGATGCATATTATCATCCAACTATTTTTCTAGAAAATATGTGTTCCCATGACAATAACATACTATTTATGGAAATAAACTTATTGTACATTTAAAATAGTCGCTAAAATAGGAAAATTTAACTTTGATTTTATCTTTTTAGATTACCACTTTTCAATGATAGATAAGATATAGTAAAACCACCTGCTTTCGGCTGGAAATGAACGTGTCAAGTCCCCTCCCAAATTTCGGTACAAAAATCTCTGCGAGTTGTATAAAAAATAATGAAAAAGGAAAAGTAGAATTAAATGCTTTAAATAACTTTTTTTTAAATCTTCTACTGCGATTCTTCTTTCCTCTTTTTTTTTTCTTGAATGATTAAGATTGCGACAGTAAAAAATTTTTTATTAAAAAATACAGAGATTTAAAGAATGAAGAGTTTTATTTAAAATGCTATATATTTATTTAAAAGATATTTGGAGTCTAAAAAAACATCAAACGTTGCTTCAGGTTTATCCTTATATAACTCGAGCCTAAGAAGCTATCAAAAATTAACCCCAACCTATTCTCATTTCTTTTCCTTAAAGACGATGAAACATCAACATTTTTCTTCCCTTTCATTGCTCATTTACTCCTCCCTAAATGTAAAATGACTTTTAATTTGAATTTGTATTTTATAAAATAGTGCAAGTAAATTTGTATTTTGTATTAAAATTTATGGAAAAAAAATCATAAAATTTTTTTAAGATTTGCCTTTAACTAAGATTTCTTTTCTTTTTCTTAGATCGAAGGCAAGTAACATACCAAGCTGAAGGAGGCAATCAAAAAATTGAAAAGCTCAACGATGAACTTTCTATACGTCCAGTTACAAGAAAGCCATTACCTTTACAAGTTGTGTATCCAGGTGATTTAAGCAGTTTCTTTACAACAGAATCTGTAGATGAATCAGAAAATAATATTGTTAATGCATCGTCTAAACAATATGAAACAAAGCAGCGGGTTAAGAGAAATATGTATGAAAGGAAATTTTCAAAGGTAAAACACAAACCAATGTTAGCCCAAGAAAGCAGGCCTTCTTCTGTTTCGATAATGAATGATATTCCAGTCGAAATGTCATTTGATGGTGCTGGTTTTCTGCGTTATGAAGAGGATTCAGATGAAGACTCTCGTTATCCAAAAAACAGAAATTCTGGATCAAGACAAAGGAACATTATAAAAGACAACGACTTCAGAGCTGCAATTAATACTTCTACTGTGATCAGGAAAGTAAAATATGATGATGAAATGGCTTATCAAAACGAAAAAACACCAGATAATTTTTTTGAAGAAAAATTACCTCAGAGCACAGAACATGGAACTCCTTATTCTGTTGATTTTATGACAGCATTTCAACATGGCATGTTTTCCAATATCAATCAAGCTAATCAAGCTACGTACCCTACTCAAATACCGCAACAGACAGCGTATGATCCTTTCCAGTTTTATCAAAATATGTTTAATGCCCAAGCAAATAACCCAAGTCCGATGATTCCCCAAAATCCTCAACAGGAATCGTTCCTGCAAAACCACAGATTTCCTGGCTTGTCAAACACTGACGCTATGTATTCACAAATTCCTCAACAAAATCTTCCAATAGACACAACGCACAATATTAACATGCAGCAATACCAAAAGAAGCAAAGACGGAAACGATCCGTTTCAACAACAGCTAAAGAAAACAATAACAGAGTGACTGAAGCTTCACATGTTTCAAATATTAATTACCCTGAGGAAGCAAGCTCTGGGTTTTTGCCTATCACTGGCACATTTAATGGTGGTGCTATTCAATTAAATTTTCCCTTTTATGGGCAATCTCCTATTCAGATACACCCAGTTCCGTCCATGCCTGTAAATACAGATGGTAGATACTATAGAAATTCAGGGGAACGATTTTATTATCCTTCAGAAGCTCGAAGATATTCTTATGGAGTTTTAGGAAGTGGGAATTTCGAAGTAATTCGAGGTGGAGTTTTCCCCAACGAGCGACCACAAAATAACTACCACGGTGGTTATCAGGATGGCAGAACACCATATGTTGGTAATTCCTACGGAACAACGGAAGTTATATTTGATGGTCCAATTCAAGGTTTTCAGGGATTCGACAATTTTAATATTCAATTAATTAACGCTTTATCAAAACACTCAGAATTGGCGGTACGACCATTAGATCTTGCAACGTGACCTTTATAATCATTTGCCATAAACTGATTGAGACAATGTGCATTTATCTTTCTCTCTGATGATTAATTCCCTATGTGGAATCACTCTTAAATGGATCTTAACTTTCAGTCGAATCATCACTCAGGAACAAACATTCATGTGCTATTTGGCATATAATTATTTTAAAAATGTATAGTGATTCATAAGCTCATTATAAAAATTAAAAAAGAAAAACTCTATAATTTGGTGTCACTCTTAGTTTTTACCATTATGTACAAAATGACAAAAAAATTTCACATGAGTTTCATTAGTTCACAATACCTTCTATAAAATTGAACCCTTTATTATTTTTACCCCAAAGTAACTACTGTAATAGCTTTTACCTCCTCACATATTACTATACTGTTTAAGTCAAAGATTAACTTATTATTATAATTGACTTATTATTATATTTAACTATATTTGACTTAACCCCGTTCTGCCCCCAATAAGGGACTTATTGGGGTGACGATTGGTCCTATGTTTTAAAAAATATATCCAGTGGTTTTTAAATATATCCATCTATTTCCATTAATGTGCACTTCCACAAAAAACAATTCAGTGAGTATGACATTGATACATCGCATCTTTGAATCATCGTCCACAAGTCTCGCGCTGTATCATCATAAAAAAATAATTCAGATAATTTTACATAGCCAAATTCAGCACTTAAAATTTTGTGTATCGTGCAAATTTGCCGCAATCTTAGCGCAATGTTACCTCAATTCTTCTTCTTAAACACTAAACTATGGTTCAACTTGAACTGAAATATGCTTTAACATTAGAACTTTTTAAAGTTGCGGCAAGTATAAAAATCAAACTTTGATATTTTGAACTTAAAGGGAAACACTAAAAATTCAGTGATATCAAAAATTTGGGACATCAAAAATGTAAAATTTTTAAGCTATTCTATCAGCATAATAACTGTACAGACATTTTAGAAGTTGTTTATCATGTATTTACATCAAAAAAGATTTTTTCAAACGTATCACGAGATGCCTCTATTTCTGATTCTTTCCTATCACCACTTACTGTAACATTATAGTCTGCAATAATTATTTCTTTATCAATAACAGTTTCTTTACAATGTATTAAATTATTCCTATTTTATGAGCACATCTCGCATGACTATTTCTTTTGGAATTCAGATTATTTCTTTGTAAACATTTTAATCTCTTTCTTAGTATCGTCTTAAGAAATGATTCATAAAAACGTTCAAAACGCTTTAAGAATTAGATCTTAAACGAACATTTTAAGTTTTTCAGAAATCAGGCAATAAAATTTTATTGAACCAAAATTATTTCGTGAAATCGAGGTTCACCCGAATAATTTATTCAATTAGAAGAAGTTTTTTTTTCTTCTATTAACAGCATAGTAAATGCATAGGGAATTAAGATTTTTTGCAATATCCAAATATTGATATTACCGTGATATCACATTTATATTACTGTGATATAAGTTCGTGATATCGAGGCTCAACTGTATTAGGGTACAAAATATTTAAATTTTCAGCGTTGAACCGATGTTTGTGAAATTGCAAGGAGAACAAGTCTTGCCGTTATGTCGGTTGATCTTCTTACCGTAAATCTTTTTTGTAGCACCGTCGATGAAAAAACAATCCATGTTTTGAAGCTATTCGAACTTTTCCGTGTTGCTTTAGTTTTGAAAGCAATTTTAAAATCAAAACTTGTATTCAATACAACTATTAGATTAGTTCTGTACATGTTCTCCCTGTACTAATAGAAACTGGTGCTGAGAGGCCAACAGCCAGTCGTATTTGTACTAAAGGAATGCTGCAAAGTTACGAATTCAAAAAATTCTAAGAATAATGTTAGAAGCACAAGCACTAAGAATACACAAATTCTAAGAATAATATAATTAAAAATAGCAAAAATAATTCAGACTAGAAAAAAAAAATCCCAATTAAATAAGCGGCAAAAAAGAAACATTTGAAAATAGATGCAATGAAGAACTTTATTTTCAGACTTGTATTTATTATCATTATTTTCAAAGGCAAAAAATTATTCTTTATCTTTAAAATATTACTTTTATATATCTCCTTAAAAATGACACGATGTTATTCGTTATCAATGGAAATTAGATGTAAATATTTATCCCCAAGTTTAGTTTTTAGATATTATAGAGATCTTAAAAACTATGATATTCTTTATGAAAATACCCTATATAATTAAAGAAAATACGAAATCAGCATTTTTTTTGTTTTTACTGTTAATTGCTTTTTTTCTAAATTAGAAATGTTTTTAAGAATTTGCTAATAATGTGTAATTTCTATTTGATGCATGACCGTATTTTTTTTCATATAAAAACAATTACTGTGAAATATTTCTTTACTTGATATTAAAATCTTTTAATGTGCATCAATTTTTTTACAGTTATAAAAGGGAAATTTTGGTAAGTTTTAATGCATTTTCAGGATTTATTTAACATTATGTTTTGCTATGTTTCTCCACTTTCCACACAATACTATAGATTTCAATTTATTGTATTAATGTACATTTATATTTGTGAGGATAATTTGTTCAGCCAAGTTTATTAATTCTTCTAATAGGATGTTAACATTTTATGAAAAGCCTTTCTCAACGAAAACCAAGTTTGTTCAGTTGCAACAATCGATCACAGAAATGATATTTTACTCATGATCATTTCTGATTTAATAGAACCGATACTTAATCTCGCAAATTCTAATAAAATAACATTCAATTACGAAGTCATTTATTACTTCTGAGCTAAATCGTCCGACTAACAATAAAAAATAATAAAAAGTAATTAGAGAAAAAGTCAGGAACAAAATAATTGCGCTTTGGAATTTTAATTTACATAGCTCTTGCTGATTCAAAAAGGGAGACAATGAAATCAACAATTACGAAATGATTAAAATAAATAAGTGAAAGTTAGTTTCATGGGGCGGACCTGTTTGAATTGCCGTAGGAGTTGATAGTGACCGTGAACTTGTTCACTTTTTCTTCTTCAAGGTGAGCATAGGTTGTGTTGACGGCTGTATCCAAGTTGGATTATGAGAATATTCATTCAGAATTGAAGGTAATTATTTATTACATCGTCTCTCCTGCTTAGTCCTAATAACTTATTTTAATCTAATTACTTACATTTTAATTAAAATTCTACCATAAACAACAATCTTTGATTACAATAGGTTTTACAGTTACGGATCGAAAAATGATAACATTCATCTGATACTTTAAACCATTTCTTAAGACAATAATAATAGTTTTGGAATAGTGTTAAATTTAGGGCTCGAAAAATCATGTAAAAATTCCTATCGGGCATGCATTTTTTACATGCCCGGCCAGGCACATAAATGTTTAAACGGAAATATTGTAAAAGCGCCCCCTTAAATTTTGATGAAAATCGATTAATGGTGAGGTAGATAAATGGTACCAAGGGTGAAGGGAAAAAAATTATATTATATTGTTTCAGCTTGTTGCTGATTTTTTAATTATAGAAGTAATTGATAAAATAAAGTCATTAAAAATTTCATTAATGAATGGCACCAATATGACGTCACACATCTAAATTTAACAAATTTCTGTGTGTTGTGATATTTTAACGAAATTTATCATCGATTTTTTTTTATCTCTAATTCAGCAATAAAGTTGTTCTTTGGATTTTACTTGTAGATTTTGAAATTAAATATAATTCGCAGATTATAAAATTAACTGTGAACTAAACGATATTTTTCCTTTTCAAATTGTTACAAAAAATTTTATTGGATACTGGTTTTAGAATACGGTGCAATATTAAATTTAATTTTTTTATAAGGTTCATTTTATTTGAAGTAAACAAACTCAGAAAACAAAGGTTTCAAGTGTAGATTAATAACTTCAATATTTAGAATGGTACGTACAGCTTTAAAAAACTAGAAAAATATTTTCTACTGGTTGGACTGCTCTGTCAAACTCACCACTTTGTGGTTCGAAGTTGTTGGGGGTAACATTGCTCAACAAAAAATTCTGTAAAAAATTAAGGTGGTGCCTCCCTGACCCAGTGGTCTCACCGATATGGCAAATGCTCTACATACAACGTGGAGGTTCAACGTGGTTTCAGCTATTAGGTATTATATATGCTTCACAAATCTAAGTTGCTGAGAAACTTAAATTGCCTGCTGAACAGCTACTTCACAAAATAATTATTTTCACACTGATAAATTATCGCTAAATGGAAAACTGCCTCAACTTCGCTAACCTTACAGAGCCAACAATGTTTTTGTTAATAATAATTGTTGTTTTCTTCATTACATTTTGTGTAGTTATTAAGAATGTTTAGACACAACAAGTCTTGCCCCTCCGCTGATGTATGTGTAACAATAAACAAATAAAAAAAGGTATAAAAATCCTTTATTCCTCCAATGATTATTATGCGCAACTCATATAGAAATAAAGTGAATAAACTTTTCAGCTATTATATACTGTGAGCTTCACGTATCTCAGTTGCTACGAAACTCAAATTGCCTGTTGAACAGCCACTTCTAAAATTAATTATTTTCACACTGATGTATTACCGCTAAATGGAAAAACTTCTGCTTCTATCTTGCCAACATTGTGTATTACCTACAGGAATAATGTGTATAACTTTCCAGCTATTAGGTATTATATAGGCTTCATTACAACAATTATTATTAATTTTTATTGATAATAAGTATTGCATCTTTATTACATTTTGTGTCATTAAGGTTATTTAGACACAAATCATGCCTCTCCACATCACACAAATCACACAAATACAATATATATTATATACACGCGAGTAGGTTAAATACAATGATAACTCATAAACCGTAAGTAGGTTTTTTTTTTCTTTAAAAAAAATGAATCTCACTTTTATGTTTGAATGAATATTTTTTTTAATAAAAAGAAGAAAATGTCAAAATATTTTTCTATTTCACATGAATTGTTGCTTATTTATAGGATCGAAATAGTTGAATGCTTCTAATTATTTTTATTTGCTCTTGCGTTGTTTTCCGTTTTAAAAATTAGAAAGTATATTAAAGTTTGGTATTTTAGTGCGTACTTTGGTTTTAAGTCTAAAATAGCTTCGCCAGTTTTTACCTCTAAATTATAACACCTTCACTTCAATGTTAAGGTGAACACTACTTAACTTCTCAATGTCAAAGACATAAAATTTCACCTAAATGTTATTAAAATAAGCAACAGTGAGTTTTCTATTCTATGTAAAAACGTGAGGCAATCATAAAATTTTTACTTTTTGCTTACTTTCAAAAAGAAGCGAAATTTCCAAAACCATAAAAACTTTAAACGGCTCTTCGAAATCAGATTCTTTTGGACTTTTCATCAAACAATGCAAAACAATACTTAAAAACGTGCACCAGACGTCAAAGGATAAATCAATTCGATGCATCTTTTTCTTTAAGGATCTCGTAACCTTCTTTAATAAAGAAACGTGCATTGTTTCCAATTGCATTTTCAAGGAGTTAAACGCACAGTGCAACAAATATACAAGATTCACATCTTAGCTACAAGTAAGTTAAGTTCTTACTATCTACAAGTAAGTTATGTTCTTTTTTTCTATGATGCACACTTTAAAATAATTTCTATGTACGATTTTTTTTATCTACAAGTTTTTTTCTATAATGCACACTTTACTATAATGAAATAAATAAAAATTTAAATTATTTAATTACATGATTGTGAGTGGAATAATAGCTAACAGTCAATTAAAAAAAAAAATTTTTTTTGAAAAATTTAATTTTTTGATATAAACACTGCAACTTTAAGGCATGCCATGATGCTTGTCAAAGGTTCATTAGACTTGATAAAAGTATAAACAAATTATTTAAATTTATAACTAAATTTAAATTTAAGCTTCGTATTTTTTGAGGGGTCTCAGAACCTTTGAGATTAACAAAAATCACGCGTAAATATAAAACATTTCAAACTATTGAAATTTCTATGCAAACTTTGATGAAACTTCTTTTGAGCTAATATAAATAGATATTGCGAGCAATAATTTCTCGAATTGTAAATCATCATACGGTAAATATATTTCTGATAATTTAAAAATATACACGAGGAAAATTTTTGAAATTTCAAAACTATATTGAATGCGATGCGCACGACAACGAGCTAAATTTATTTGCAATTTCAATATTATAACTCTTAAATTAAAATTGTTTCGATTCTTTGTAAAAAAATATTTATAATATATATTATTCAAATATCGATGTTTAAGAAGTTAATATAAAGTTCACTAAAAAAATTATGTTAATGCTTTAAATAGGTTTTAAAAAATTATGCACTCAAAGGTTTTAAATTTAAGGAGTCAAACAAGAGTAAAAATTGCAAAAATTCTAAAGACTGGAATATTCAAATTAAAAAAAAATTCTGCTTTAAGAAGAGTTTTTTCTCGAATAAAAATATAAAAAGATATTTTAAAAAAGAGGAAAAATCCTACTTTATTAAAATTATTATTTTGTAAATAAACTATAAATTAATTTTAATGCTTTAAAAATAAAAATAAATTTTCCTGAAATATTGGTCAAAAATGAGATTGTAATGAAGACTTACGATGATTGCTTATGAAATAAAAAGTAATTTTTTCTCTATTATAACTATGTCATGTAAATTTAAATAAAAAAAGAATTAAGTTACAGATTTTAATTATATTTTTTACTCATACATCGTTTAAAAAAAAAAAAAATGCAATTTTTTAAAAAAAATTATTTTGCTAAAGGGAATGCCTAACTAACAAAAGTTATAAAACTTCATAGAATAATAACAAAATTTTTTAAATTTAGAAAGTTAAGAAAAAATTCTAAAATTTAAGATCAACTTACGAACTTATTAATTTTCATCGAATTTACTCCCACTCTGTCTTGAAATATTTTAAAGTAGACGGAAATCTCACAAATGCACAGTGGGCCAGAAGACCATGATCTTTGGCCAAAAGTCAAAATTAAATTTTCAACTAAAATATATGTAGGCAGTTTTAATATCGCTCAAATTAAGTATTCATAATCATTCCAAACATTATAATTTACTTTTTGGACCGACAAGAGTACAATGTAGTGAAAAATATGTTTATTTTTTTTTTAATGTAACTTTTAAATTTATATTTCAGAAATATACATAGGAATTTCACCTTACTGTTGCATTTTTATCAGAGTAATCAGTCTGAAATTATAGTACAATTTTTCACTTTGTTGAATTAATTAATACTCTTGACAAACTTATAGTGTATATCTTATCATTTGACATTTTACAATGTTTGACTCACTTTCGAAACTTATCTCCAAATAGTTTCACGACGTAATTAGCTAAACTTTATTTAGTTGTCTTCTTTGATGTTTCTTCTTTCGAAAAAACCAGCCCCATTTTGCCCATATTGCAAAGGAGGGCTAAATATACCGAAAAACAAAAAAACAAAAAATTTCTCCATGTTTTCGCGTTATTTCGTAATTAATTCGCGCTATTTTGTAATATTATTTCGGAAACTTAATTTGCTTTTCATTTTTAATATAAAATTACGAAAATTATATTTTCATTGCTATATTTAATTATTTAAACGTACTATATTATTATTTTTTATTTTTGCTCGCCATATTTAAGCCGCCATTTTGTTTTGCTTTTTTGGAATTTCTAGTGTATTTCAAAATTTCAACTATGAATTCAATTTACCTGAACATGAAAACCCCCAAATTTTGAAACAAATTTTATTGAAATACTAATTTGGATCACGAAACCTTGGATGCTGGCCCACTGTGAAATGTTAAAAACTTTGCTTGTCTAGAAATTTCAAAAACTTGATTTTTTTTTTTAATTACATATTTTAATATCTTATATATGTGGGCGAAACCGAGATTATTTGATTTAGTTGAATAACGCTAACATTGGACAATCCGTTCTGCGTCGTCGTGGGCTCACGGACGGCGCTGGAGCATTTAGGCCTATATTCGAAGACCTATCAAATGACAACTTATTGGAAAGATGTGTCTCCGCGAAAAGTCAAAATAATAACTAATCGCTAAATTAATTCTTTTATTTGGACGTTTTTTTCAAAACACTTCTATTACAGTAAAGATATGCCAATTATTTGGCTTTGAGCAGCGATGGCTCACGGGATAAATGTGTTCGCCTTCCAATAAGGTGAACCGGGTTCGAATCCCAGCGATGGCTGGTCGATACGAATTCCGCATCCGGCTTGCACCGACCACAGTGCTGACGTGAAATATCCTCAGTGGTAGATGGATCATGGGTTAGAGTCCCTTTGCCGTCAGCCTAGCCGTGGGAGGTTCTTGTGGTCTTCCTCGCCATGTAACGCAAATGCGGGTTAGTTCCATCAAAAAGTCCTCCACGAAGGCAAATTTCTCCCAATACTTGATCCAGGATTTCCCTTGTCTCCTGGATTGGGTTCGAAATCACAAGGCTACGGAGTTGAACATTAGTAGTCGTAAACCCAAAAATTGGGTCGGCTGTTCAACGACGGTTATGAAATAAAATATAAATTATTTGGCTTTGAGCAGCGATGGCTCAGGAGATAGATGCGTTCGCCTTCCAATAAGGAGAACCGGGCTCGAATCCCAGTGATGGCTGGTCGATACGAATTCGCATCCGGCTTGCACCGACCACAGTGCTGACGTGAAATATCCCTTGAGTGGTAGACAAATCATGGGTTAGAGTCCCTTTACCGTAAGGCTAACCGTGGGAGGTTCTCGTGGTTTTCCTCTCCGTGTAACGCAAATGAGGGTTAGTTCCATCAAAAAATCCTCCACGAAGTCAAATTTCTCCCAATAGTTGATCCAGGATTTCCCTTGTCTTCCGGATTAGGTTCAAAACTACAAGGCTACGCAGTTGAACATTAGTAATCGTAAACCCAAAAATTGGGTTGGCTCTTCAACGACGGTAATAAAATTAAAAAAAAATTATTTGGCTTCGATGATCTTCAACGACGGTTTTATGGGTATCGCCAACATAATGGATGCCACAAGTATTCGAATTGGCAACGCAATGTAGTTCGCTTTGCACGTTGGGAGCACATGCGCCAGCAGAAAAGCCAGATCTTCAGGAAGGGAGGAAGCGGTGCACACTAACGAAATATATGGTCCCCTAAAAGCCGAAGAGGAACGTTATAAAACTTTAAACACAATTTCCCAAAAATTATTATTATTTTTGTCCCGCCTTTGACTTACAGAAAAAGTACTCAATCGATTTTTGTGTCGCTTTGGAAATCAATTGAGAATTGGTGTGACTATAGTTGGAACCACCAAAAATTGAACCTTTTCCAAAATTCCAATTTTTTAATGTATGTTTAAATTCAAATTTTTGTTGTCTTTTTTTTTCAAATGGCCGTCAATTTTGTGAAAAAATGATTTTTTTGTGTGAATATAATCATAGCTACATAATCGTTACTTTTTGGTCTCATCTGTTTCAGGTTAAACAGTAAGGAGATCGAGTTACGGCCGTTCATCATTTTTTTATATGCTAATTTATAATTATTTCGCACTAAAAAATACATAAAATGTAACTGAAAGAAGCAATGAAACCAAGCAATCATGATATCACTTATCCTTTGATTTTAACTGAAAAAATGAGAACTAAATCGGACCTCTGGACAAGAAAACCCCCTTAAATTAGAAATTTTAGTAAGTTAAACTTACATGACATGTCTAATTAAAATTCAGCGACAGAATGGTTTAATTTTAAAATATATAAAGCTTTTAGAAATTTCTTTTGATAAATCTTACGATTCACATAAAAATATGTAAAGATGAAAAAATACTAAAATCATCCCCAGCGTCTCAAATTTCAATATTTTTATTTATTATAATTTATCTGAAGGCACATAATAGTAAAACCTCTCGGAAGAGACCAATTCTCAGTTCCACAATAAAGGGGTCGTTGATGGAAGTTGGTTGTTCTTAAACTTCAAAACAAAATTTTATTTATATAGGATTTTTATTTTGTTTTCCATAAATGTTATAATATCTGGATGGGTAATAAATCCAAATTTTACCAGGTTCATAGAACTAAGGAAGCCGGTTACCCGAACCGCTAGAATTTTAGGAACCGGTAGCACTAAGTAGCATATTTAACCAGGGCTAAAGATATTTAACCCTTTGATTACGGTGCCCCATCACACGTGGTTCACATGTTGCACCAGCAGTAAGCAAAAGGTAAATTTCAAATTTTTGAACCATTAAGATGGGCCCTTATAACGGGAAAAAACCTTATTAGAACAAAAGTTAATATTTTTGCTTTACGTAACATTAAAAGTAGTAAGTGACAGTGAACCTACCTTAGTATTTCCTTAAAATAAATTTTTCAGTTCAATGAGAGAAAAAATTAAATATCAATAATATAGACAGCCTCCAATACCATTGTCGGGTCTGTTAGGAATAGGTTTGATTGTACACTTGAAACCATATGAGCAAAATTTTATCATCATTTAAAAAACTTTTGTTTTTAATATATTTTCTGCATCGCTTTTCTCAGTTTTCATTTGTTATATTTCGATTAATTATTGTTTTTTCCTCATTTAAAATATAACTTGAGACCTCTAATTGGTATACTTTTCCGATTCCATCCCTGACAAAATTTTAAAAATACATATTAAGAGGGGCCATTTTGGAAAACCCTGTATATATATTTTTGGCACCCTTGTCTATCCCCATTTCCAAAAAGCAGGAATCCAAGTTCACTAAAAGAAAAGAAGAAGAAAAAAAAAAAAAAAAGAAAGAAAGAAAGAAAAGAAGAAAAAAAGAGAAATTTTGTCTTGTGTCTGGTTTCGGTATTTCATTAATAATAATTAATTACCATAATTGAGGTCAACTCTTGAACCAATTAAGATTGGCACTTAAAACATTAAAATCTTTTTATTAAAACAAAAGCTAATAGTCATTTTTTTTTCTTATTTTGTAAATATTGCCTCTATTAATAGTAATTATATGAGGCATGCAGGCATGTAAAAAGGTTAAAGACTGCCCCCTTTTATCTTTTGCAGTCATGAAGTATTGAAAAATATATGTTTTTGTTTTTTATTTTTAACTGATTCCAAAAGCCACTTGTAAATAAAGCTTAAAAAATTCTAATTATTTTACCACTTAAGTTACAGAACATTTCTTGAGAAATGTCGAAAAAAGGGAACTGCTCCGCGACTTACGACTGTTCATTATATAATAAATTGAACACAGAGAAATAATTTACGATGTCCTATGCTTTTTGATAGATTAAAATAATTTTAATTTACCAAAAAAATTCTTTTTATTCAACTAATGTAAATAGCAGATTTTTTTTACTATTTTTAGACGCAAATCTTCACCATTAGAATGGGAAACATGATGTATTTTTCTCTGAGTATTGTTTTATTTCTTTTATTTCAGGTAAGTTGCAGTTTTGTTACAACGATAAATTTTTAATGATTTCAAGAAAATATTTCATATAATAAACACGTTATTCTTTATATGTAGTGAAGTGATTTTGTTTATCGTTCGAATAAATTAATCAAATTCTAGATTATCTCTTTACTGTTTTAATTCAAGCCTCTAGTTTTATTTCTTACCTGTTTTTATTCAAAGACAAACGATATACTTAATAAAATATATGTAAAAAAATGACCAAGATATTACAATTAAATGTAATAGTTTAATATTTTTAGTGGTTTAATGCTCATCATTTTCGTCAAATTTATTAAATTCTTTATTAGTTAAGTTTAAAAATCTGGAGTAAAGTGAGGGGGGGAAAAACTTGAAAAGAAGATTAATCTTAAGAATCCGATTTTCGCGTAGTAAATTGTAATCTTAATAGTTTGAGAGACTTAAATAATTAGTATTACTATATTATTAACATACGTATCTCTATAAAATAACTACCTTTAATCTATAATAAATATTTTCTCGGAATAAGCCGTTTTTTAACGGATTCGTATCTGCCATCAAAACAATGCGACAAATATACCAAAAGTTTTATCACGTGGAAGTGATTTTGATATTATTTTTACTTTTTGACTAACCTTAATCTTTTGCTCCAATTAACAAATTAGATTACACAAGAAACATTTTGGAAAAAATAATTATTTATAATGAGCGAAATTATGAAACAATTTTTGTTTTAAATTTTGTAATGGGCTAAAAAAAATTTTGAAAAGTAAGGTATTAAATGTTTTAGGTTATCCTACTAAAAAAACGTAATTTTGAATAAAAACTTAAAATCTGCTTTTTGTTCAAAATTGAACACAAGTATATATATATATATATATATATATATTAACTATAAATTTATGCATATAATCTATTTGTAAGTTTATTTTACGTGTAAAATTTTTTTTTCAAAAATGAAAAAGAGAAAAATAATGGCTTGGTAAAATTTCAGATGTTCAAAGCATTATATTTAGAAGTTGCACTACATAAAAGCTAGTTTTCTTACTTTATTTATTTATTTTAATTGATTTTTGAATTTGGTTTCAAAATGTGAAAAATAAATTATATTTACACACAATCTAAAAGCATTTATGGAATAAGAAAACTATTAATTTTAAAAAGTTCATTATGATCTGTTATTTAATGAATAGGTAAGCATTAGTTATACACCAAGGGAATGCTACAAAAAAGGAGATTGTGGCCCCAATGAATGTTGTGTTATCAGTAAGTATACCTTTTTTTTTTTAATTTAAACAATTAACATAAGTATTTACTTGTTGAGCACTTACATAACACGATTAATACACTGAATAAAAACTAATTTTTAAATTATATTTTAATAACATCATTTTTCACTTGTATCTACAGATTGTATTTTTAAAAAAAAAAACATTTTTTCTGCGTTTTGCATTGAGTGAAATGTTTCAATCTAACTAATTAATTAGTACTTTCTGTATTCTTTAAACTTTAATTTATTTAAACACTTTTTGAGTAAGTCAAAATGACATTAAAAAATATGAGCCAAGCAGTAACAAATCATAAAATACGTTCATTATTTTAACAGCATTCATAAGTTGATATGTTAAATTCAATACTCCTAAATAAACATAAATTTATGCAGAGCAAATTGTTGTGTTTCAGAATAGATATTTTGGACCTCATCCCGTGCACATGTTTCTAAAACTTTAGGTTTTAGTGCTATTTATCTTCTTGTCATCAGGACACACTTTCATAATAAAGCAACAGCTCAATTAATTTACACTTGTTATCAAAGAACTATAACTGTTTAATGTTATCAAAGAACTATAGCTGAAAATAAGATAGTAAATTTTTAAATGTTATTTTAAAAACAAATCTTACTTCATCTATTTCGGTAAAACTTTTAATTTTATTGTAGACTTTTCAGCATAAATTAATTGGGATCATATCAATAGTGAGAATAAAAATATAAGTGTAATAAAAAATATTTGAAAAAGAATATGTTACCAGTAGTTACTGTAGGCATTAAGAGTTTATACTTTCCCCCATTTTTTTTTGTCAGAAAATAAGTTTTCCAATCTTTTAAAGAAGTTTAGATTATGTTAATATTTAAAACTAATTAGATCACCATTAAAAAAAATTTTTAACGAAAATCTACGTTTGAATCTTACAACTTTTATTAACTTTATTTGGTAAACAATCTCAAATTGGAAAAATGATGAATTATTAGAAACAGGTAAAATGATATCAATGTTAAAACGATTCATATACATTAAGAAAAAAAAAATAGAAACATTTCATAGAAGATTAAATCGTCAATGATGAAATTAGTATAAAAAAGGTAAAGTTTGTTGAAAACTTATAATTAAAAGGAATTATTTTATACATTAAAGTATGTACCCATATGTCTACTTTTACTTTTGCTATTATACACTTGTACTTTTTTTATAGATATACTTTTGTTATTTAAGTGGGGGATAGTGCAGTTTAACACCTTGGTATAAAGCCCAGGCGAACAAAATCAATAAATTTATGATGAATCAATGAATTTAAGACCAGTTTTACAATAATTTCTTTATGATGAATTTCAGGAGCATCCAGCTCAAGTTTGGTGCAATCTTTATCATCTTGTATACTTTTTTAAATGATAAATGCTTTATTTTTTATTGCATGAGATGAAGAGCAGCGGTTCTGTACAAAGGTGCTCTTTATATACTTAGAAAATTAAATTGCTATAATTCATAATGATCAATATCATTATAACAGAGAGGAGAGGCAAAATCAATTTTAAAAAAAGTGTCAGTCAAGTTATATTCTCAGAATTCTTTTTCGACCCAGTTTCTCATTACTTCCAGACAAGGATTGAAACTTCTCGATTGTGCTGACATACACTCTATTTAAATAGCCTTTATATGCGAATCAATTAATTTCATGTTTTATGACCATTCTTTCTGATTAAGAATAACACTAAAAATAAATAGATGGCCCAATGTATTAATTGTATTTTTTTTAATAGATGCTTTTGTTTTGATAAAGTTTTTCTAACACATTCAAATAGAAATAATTAAAAAACAAATAAAAGACCATAAAATATACTTTTTTGATGAATTCATGAGTGTCATTCACAGAAAAATAATAAATTTACATTTTTATAGACATGGAACGATATTCTATTCCTGAATGTAAACCAAAAGGAAGAGCTGGAGATTGGTGTCGCACAGGGGCAGAACCAGAAGACAGAATGCTGTATTACCCAAATGAAGAAATCCGTCATGTCGAAGATGTTTACTCCCTCTTTTGTCCTTGTGATGAAAATTTAAGTTGCAATTCAAATAAATGTAACGCTCCGGTATTTACAAAACCTCAAGCATTTGCAAACTCTAAGGCTCAAGCATTTGCAAACTCTAAGGTACAAGCATTTGCAAACTCTAGGCCTCAAGCATTTGCAAACTCAAGGCCACAAGCAGCTGCAAACCCTCAAACAATTTCAGCTGAGGCATTTGGAAGAAAATAGTAAAATTGTCATCATGTGATTACGCTTCATTCATA
Source organism: Parasteatoda lunata (assembly GCA_949128135.1). Taxonomy (NCBI): domain Eukaryota; kingdom Metazoa; phylum Arthropoda; class Arachnida; order Araneae; family Theridiidae; genus Parasteatoda; species Parasteatoda lunata. Next base: position 74,751,983 of record OX421980.1, read on the forward strand.
TGCATTATATGTATAATGGCTTACAAAGGTCAAATTATTTATAATAAAGTATTTATTGTTAAATTATTTTACTAAAGACATTCCTTCTAAGCAAACTATTGTCAAACTTTAAAATATCCGTATCTGTTAGCTAAAAATACAAAATACCCATAAATGAAAAACTAAACTGCGTTAACAGGAACTTATTGGCATGTATAATGAACCTTTCCGTTTTCTGTTACTCACATATTTAAAGGGATTCATAAGCTATTTGACTGATTTGTAATCTAACAGTCATTGAGACATTCTATAAACCTCCAGTCATAAAATTTCAGAAAGAAAACTATTGGAGAAATTTTGTGAACGAGACCAATTTTTCTTTGTTAATTTATTGCACAAAATCCAATTCTTTTTTTTACAATATATATAAATGTGGATTAAGACATAAACGCTAAGCATGAATCACACAAATACAGGCATTTATAGTGCATTTCAACAGGACAATATAGAATTGAAAATCATTTAAAAAAGACTATAGGACTATTATGCTAAATATTAAATTACCCAGATATCTATCCTAAAGATTTTAACAGATCATAAAGCCATACAAAAAGCATGTAAATTCACAATTTCTCTCAATACTTCAATTCAAAATTTTTAAAATTGACTGCACATAGTAATGAAAACATGTTGAAATAAATATATAAAGTTCTAATATTTTAATCAGCTTCAGAAGTCTTTTTATGTAAAATAGAGAGAGAAACATGAAAATTATGAGCTACAGGAGGTCAATCTAAAAACACTGATCAATATTTAAGCTGAAATACAAAACTACATAGATATAAAATAATATATAATGAATAAAAGAAGTGGCAAAAATATCTTGCGTCTCACAAAAGTATAAAACTACTTTTATATTTTTGTGATACTTCAACAGTCTGATAAGTTCTCCATTGATGACAAAACATCTCTAGGAATCAAAATACATGTACAAAGAAATTTAAAGACATAAATGAAGAAAGTGACCCTGGAATATTGATGTAATATAAGAACAACAATATTGGAAGAATCAAACACTTATCTGTTTGATATTTTAAATTTATGTCAATTGTTTTAAAGCAGACTATAGATTTAATTTTTGGAAATTCTCTGAACACTATTAGTTATGAGTTATTTCACTGGAGAAAAATATTATGTTTAAAAGACTTCTTAGTGTAGCTTAATCTCATGCTTAAAAAAGAAAAAGCAAAAGAAATATCTGCAAAACTAAAGAACATAAATCCTTTAAATTCATGTATATTCATATATCATACAAGTTATAGTAAAAAACATGCTTACAAAGAAAAAAATATTTTTAATTTTGGAGAGAAACATAAAAAGTGGCCGTTCTCTCTCACATTCTATAGGAATCAATAATCGGTATATGCTCTGTAAAGATTATTCTTAATGTATATTTTTAGATTCTCTTCATGCTGAAGAACCAAAAATAATTCTTTAGTGTAATTTCTATTTTTAAAAACTATTAATTTAATTTGTAAACTTAAAAAAAAAAACACATGGCACATAGGTTAATTATTATAAACCTTGCAATTTATTTTTGGCAAGTGAAACGAAAATTGACAAATAAGAAATTATGTTATACAAAATAATATGTTATTAATGAAGGTTGATTTTTACCATTAAATCGAAGTAAGTTTGAACACCCACAGCTTTAACAGACTAATGAACACCCACTTTTCAACATTGAGTCTTTAACCATCTTGCAATAAGTCAATATTGACAGTGGAAACTGCAACATGAGATTTTGCAGTTAAATGTTCTGGATAGACCAGTTCGTGTTTTTTTATCGAATTCACCCAAATTGCCCAGAGAGAAAAAAAATCGAGAGGGGTAATATCTGGAGATCTCAGTGGCCACTTAACATATTCATATTTTCTAACTCATTTATTGGAAAATTTGAGATTCAAATGTGTCTGCACATTTCTTGTATAATATGAAGGACAAATGGCAAGAGTCAGCCTGAAAAAACAATCATTTTAATTTTATAATTCTGGGAACATAACTTTAAGAAAAATGTAGTTATTTTCTACAACTTAAACAGTTTGGCAGGGGTCCAATGACTGTTATACCAACGAGATATGATCCTACGCTTATACTAAATCCCTTTTGTGATTTAGATGGATATACAACATATCATTTAGAATTAAAGCAAAAATGGTAGTTGTTACAGAGATAAAAAATTCAATAAAAATGTGAGCACGTTCATTGCATTCACTTTGAATTGTTTTTGTGAGACAACACATACTCCAAGTAGGATTTTGGTATTATGCATCTAATATATATTCCTTAATTTGAACAGAATAAATTGGCCTTCTGATTGAAATATCATCAATCAGTGGTTTATAAACAAGAAAATTCCTCAGTAGTGGGAATGAACTCAGTCTGATTAAACTTAATTTCTAATGCAGACCTCTTTCTATATTAAGAAAATGAATTTAGGGTATGCTTTTTTGAGTTCTCAATTGAAAAGTTAATTTCAGCTTGAAATCTATTTAGTTGTGAATTTTAAAAAAAATTTTGATGTTTTGCAAGATTAATTTCATGGAATAAAAAATTATTCTCAAGCAAGACATGTTTGTAGTGATATCAGGTACAGGAATTTTTGTCTTCAATGTGCAAGTCTTATCCATAAATGGTAAAAAGAGCTATCAGGAATTTGTTTTCATTTGTCTCGACTTATCTTTGCAATCCAGGCTTCTCAATTACATTTAAAATAAAAACAACTCAAAGGAAGTCAATAGCGGCCTGCATTTTGCTTTTGCAAATGTAAAGCAATGTGTCCAAGAAATAGTTTAAAAAAACATTTTATTAAAGAAAAAGTTTGGAATAATGCACTGGATTGCTATGCAAATGCTTTTTTTCTAATAATTGTCATATTCATTTTTCTTAAATAATTAGTTTGTCAATATAAAAAAAATGCTTTTGTGGTTTAATTTTTAAAACATGTTAATGAAATCATCAATGTATGAATATATACATATATAATAAATATGTGTTTTGAATTTATTATTTTTTTTTGGGGGGGGGGGGTTATGAATCAATATAGGTTAGGAATCACTGTCATAAACCTAATGCTAACTACAGCACTTGTGTTTTTGTCATATTAATCATCAATCAAATGCAAATCAACAATATCCCCATTTGAGAACATTTTAATAGTGAATCATAGTCAAAATTACAAAAACATCCTTTTTAAGGAGGAAAGTAAACTAATAATCCTAGAATAAAATTTGTCCAAGAGATATTCAAATTCAGAAATATAAGTTTGGTAAGAATTTTTATGTCAATTTAGAAATAGGTGTGCTCTGTGGTAATAGGAAAATTTTAGGGCAAGGCTGTGAATGACTCTATTTCATAAGTAAATAAAAGCTTAAATTTTAAACTAATCAGAATATGGTGGACTTCGTCATTGAATCAATTAATACTTGTATTTTTTTTTATTAGTAGCTTCTGTGTCACATACTGGGAATTTCTTACAATATGCACATAAGTATATATTGCAAATTATGAGCGTGAAAAATTATATGCAGCAAAAAACTTTTTGCTGGTTAAAAAAAATGGAGTAAAACTTAAATACATAATTTAAGAATGAACATTTTAATCATTAATAATTTTAAAAAAATAATTGAAAATTTGTTTGCATAAAAAGTTATTAAACTGTTTGAATTGTAATTACTTAGAATAAAAATACCATTAAATATATTATTCCAAGGGTACATTTATGATGCAATGTCAGTCATATGCTTGTTTACATTTTATTAAATATCTGAGCATTATTCTTAGCTTCATACAGACTTCAATCTAATTGCTTTGCTACAAAAAGTTATTCCATGAAAAAGTAATACATACCATGGAAAATTTTGCTCAGAAAAACTATGCTTGGAGGGTTAAATGCATTCAAAAACTGTTATTTATTACAAAATAAACAAATAAATAAATTATGAGGTAGAAAAGTTTAAACAATATTTAATTAGAATATTTAAATCTATTAGGTATTAAAAACAGAGTGTTTAAAAAAATCAGGAAGTTGCTTATTCTATACTTATAATAAAATGTTTTTACAAAGTCAGTAAATACATTTAACTAAGCTCTTCATTTCTTCTTATTTTATTAATACAGTAGTATACATCAACATAGAATATATATTGATAGAACAAGTTTCAGGTACTTTTTAGCAACTTCTTTCAAAAACTGATTTATATATCCAGTAAATCAATTTTTAACATCAGAATAACAAATGGAGAGGAAAATTACTTTGATAAGGAAAGAAATCTTTATAAATATCAAATCAAGTTACAAACTAAAATATTATAATACTTGTAAAGATTGAGGTGATAAGGATTCCACATAGAACTGGAGAACTCAATACACTGTCAAAGACTCAATAATAACTAGGAGTGTCCTGCAATGCATTAAGTAAACAACAAGGATTAAAATAAATATCACTCTTATAAAGATAAAAATTTCAAAACTATAAAAAAAGCACCTTTAATATATTTTCCCATTCATTATGGACATGGTGTAATATTACGATTGGAGCCTGTGCTAAAAAAGAAAATTAATTTTTTTGAAAATTCTTAAAATAAGAAGTATAATTTCACTAATCATTTCTTGTTGGATCATTCCTGCTAATAACATTCTACTTAGTAATAGCTATTTGATGTACTTTAAGCACACATCATAATTCCTATACTCAAGCTTGAGTATGTTTACTTTTGCATCTAATACCAAGCTAATAGGCATCATTGGCATGGGGTACATGATCTCTTCAATAATTAAAAATCTCTAAAAGTACTCTCTAATATTTCAGATGTATATTATATTATAACTTCCCTAATATAAATTTTCCCCCAAGTTTTCATGAATCCTCATTAATATGATTTCTGGTAAGTTAAATATCAAAAGAGAAATAAATCTTTATGCAGATATTTAGAACATTGATTTTTTCTAAAGGTAAAATTAAGAGAGCTATTTCAATATCTCCCCTCAAAAATTGGATACCTACGACATCTATTTCTAGGTCAAGTCTGAACTTAACTAGAGTAAGTATAAGCTGCATTATTAGCTTTGAATGTATGATTGTAAAAAAAATTACCTAAATATAATAAGCAAAACTAAACACAGTTTTTGCAAATCATTACTTACATTACATAAGCATAATTTGCATTGGATATAAATAAAGTTTTGATGCTGTTAGATGCTTTCTTTTTAAGATCCTTGTTAATTGAATTCTAAGTTAAATTATGTTACTTAATTAGACTTATTTACTAATATATATATATATATGTTTAATAATGCTTTTGATAACTAATGATTTCAACCCAAATTTAGTTCCCATATTTTTAATAAACTATTTTAAAGTACTAAATATAATCTTAAGACTGAGTTAAAACAATTACAATATTAATTAAATACTTACCATTTACTTTATTTATTACAACCATTATATTATAAACGAAAAAGATATCTTGTAAAAAATTTCTTATATTAATAGTTATTTATAATTCGAAAAAAATTTATTATTACAAATCATTATCATTTAAAATTCAAATTATAATCGAAATGCATTTATTGGAAAATTACCAATAGGTTAAAAGGAAAAACAGCTTTTTTGATAATTTAAATGCATTTTGATAGAAATGGAGCATTTCTCTGATCATTTATTAATATCATCAAATTTTTTTAAACTTGTTTAAAATAAGTTAGTTGTATTTGCACTCAACAAATAATTAAACATTACTGGCGTCAATAATAGTGAGATGAATTTTTTTCTTCAAAATTCAAAAGTACCTTAAATTTTATGATTTTTCATATTTACAATGCAGGTAGTGTTATAATTAAGTAAGCATTTCAAATTGGAATGTCTTGACACAATTGCAACACATGTCAGCATCCAAATTAAAAGGGAAAGTGTTATAATTAATAATCAAAATGCCTGTTAAAACACATTATGGTTTTCGAAGCTAATAATCTGAAATTTGAAAAGAAGCATTCAGTGGGTAAATTTGTATAAAAGATAAACAACCAAGAATTTTTTACAGCTTATTTTATAAATAATTATGCTTAAAACTAAAACATCTTTTTTACAATTTCTTAGAAATAATAATTTAAAAAAAGATTCATTATGAATTAATAATGTCTACAAATTAAAATATAATAGAAATTTGTTCATTATCAAATAAATAAATAAATTATCAACGGTTTAAGAATAGTGTAAAAAATTTATTTTGACATTTTAAAAGCATTTAGATAGAAATTATATTAAATGAATTAAATTTATTAAATTTCAACTTATACTTATCGAACAATGTTTTTAAATGCACATACTACTAAATTATTTGAAAATTTTCAAAAAAAGGATTTTTTCTCTATTAAAATAAAGCTAGAAATTTCTCGCAATATTAAATGTAATAAAATGACAAGACACATTTTATCATATAGCAGCACAATTTTACATTTTTACCATCTAGAATACAATAAAGAGATGTTTTTAGTTGTGCACATGTTGTTATATGTTAGGTAAAAAACAGTGAGCTTGTTCTATTTTTCACTTAACTTTAATTAAGCTATGATGTGGGGAAGGGGTCATTGTATCAAATCCTATGAAAGTTTTTATTAAAATTTTTAATCCACGTTTAAAAATGAAAGCAATATGAGCAAACTTTTACTGAAAAATAGGAGCGCAGGGCAGGTGCTTTTGGAAGCACGAAAAATTATCAGAAATAATGAGACTATTAAAAAAAGAAACAGAACACTATTAATTATTTAGAATCAAAAGTAGTTTGGAACATAATTATTCTAAAATATGTTTCCACGTCATTTAGAAATAGTTTAATCATTTTTTAAAGTTATCGACAACTGATGCAATCTTCAGAGAGAGGGAGAATACCAGAGAGACTGGAAACCAGATAAGTCTATTGTCTCATTCCAAAAGATAAGGAGAGAATTTTGAGAGTTTCAAATATCTCCAAAGAAGTACCTGATTGTAAAATAATTTCTGCTTTCAGAGTCACATGCAAGTAAAGCTCAGTCTTGGCATTTATCGTTTTCTTGAAAATGGGCTATTTATTTAGCTGCTTTAAATGTCGAAAAGTTTTATCCATAAAAGAAAAAGGATAAGGAAGAAAAAGGAAATTTGGATTTAGCAAGCAACTGAATTTAAATAACTTTTTTTCCTGAGTCCCTCTCTATATATGGGTCCTACTGTATCAAGAAGTCACGTAAATTTTGTGTTCACTCATTGTTAGCCATTGCAAAGAACAGATTATCAGTTTCTCTGACAATCAGTTTCTAGCTCCATTATATTTCAAAAAAATGGATTAGATAGTTAATGCTTTTTTTAGCAAGATTTTTCCATTATTTGTTAACACTGAATAAGTAATTGTTGAATTTAAATGTGTATTTTCATTTGATAAAGGGTTCAGATTAAAAATTTTTTTTCTTTTTTTCTATAATAATAATTTTCATTGCCTAAAAGGATTAAAATCACAAAGGAATAAGTCTCTGGTTTGTTGTTTTATTCATTATTTTTGAGTTTTGTTTTAAAATGACTAAAATGTGAACATATATAAAATTACTTTGTTTTTGCCTTTAAGTTAAATAAATTTAATAATTTCAATGGTCTAATTAAAAGTGTCATTAAGCAATCACAATCATAAAAAAAACTAAGGCAATTTATGCACTGAATATAAATATTTATTTTATTTCTCTTACAAATCAATTAGTAATTAAAAATGTTTTCTGCTTTAAAAGTGTTTTGAATAGAAATTGACTATCTACCCCCAAAGATTGTTTTACAAATATTTGCAAGCTACTTAATCTTTCTATTTTTTAAAAAATGTATTTAATTTTTTTTGTTCATGTAATTAATTTTACTTTTTACGGAGGCTAAATTAATACTGGCTAAATAAGGCTAAATTAATAATAGAGTTTTATATGAACTAACTTTCACCTGAAAAGTCTTACACATTTAAATCACATTGTTATTAAAAAAATAAGCACCTTTTAAGCACTTTTCACGCATTAAAAAAATATTTTTAATCACTTTAAAAAATATCATAATTAGGCAGGGTTGGAAAGATTTCGACAATTGATGGTTTAATCTTGTTTTAACCATCATGTCAAAAAAAACTTTTGGCATTGGCGATATTGTTATTGTTTGATATTGTTTGGCATTGGCTACGAACTAACAATACGCCGAAATAGATTGGGGTGGAATTAATTGTGAAAACGTTGAACAGAACAATAATTCGGCATAATTCGAAGCGAAAATCAACATGGTAAAAGAAAAATCTCATTTTGAAAAAGCGAAAATTAAGCACTTTTCAAAAACAACCAATGACAAAAGCACCTTTAATGGCTTTTAAAAATCGAAAATCGAAAATAAGCACCTTTAAGCACTTTTTAAAAAGCTACGCACCCTGATATTTGAATGTGAAAACGTTTATAAAACCAACCAAATCCTTTCATTGTTTTATAGCTATTCAGCTTCCAGTTTTTTCCTAGAAGTTAGTGAAAATTAGCAAAACCTATAGCAAGTAGCATTTAAACATATTTATTTCTTTTGTTTATATTATTACAAGAAAGCATCAAGAAAACTCTCTCCTTTTATCAAAGCGACGAAATCTTTTAATCAGTTTCTAGTTAAGTTGAAGTTTTTTCTTCAAATATTACAGATAATTACATCAGTTAGCATTAAAATAATACAATTTCCTTCGTTTATACAAAAACAAGAAAACACAATTTTAAAAATAATAATGATAAATATTTCTTTAGGGTTGGAATAAACTTGAATTAATTGATTTTTTTAACTAAGAATTAAGAGAAAAATTTAAACAACTGTGAAAACTACAACACTTCACAAATAAAACTAAAAGCAATTCACTCTTAACAATTACACTGCAATTTACATCAATAGTTTTAGTTGTGATAATATGATTTTTTTGTAATAATTTTTAATCAGTTTTTTTTACTAAGCACAGTATTAAGGATTGAAGTTTTAAAAAAAACTCAACAATTTTTAATTATTATTATCATTCTTTTAGTTTATAAAAGTCCCTTTAACTATTACCTAAATCTGCATTGTGCAATTCTAACCTAAAACAGTTACTTCTTGTCCTTTCATTTTTTTTTTTTTTAATGTCCTAAATTGTTTTTAATTCATAAAAAAATTTCTTCAAAATAAATAAATTTTTTCCTTAATATGTACATCAATTCTTACTAAAAATGCTACTAAAACTGTATCTAAATACAAATACCTAATTGAGCGAAATATTTTCTTGTCTATTATATTTTTTGAAAATGAACTGAGCTGGATTTGAAACCAACTGCCTCACTTTCATGCAAGCTCTAATTGAGCGGCCAAATTCGAAAACCTACTTCATTTTACATATAAGTTACATAAAAAAAAATAGGGCTAACATTTTTTTTATAACTTTTTTGCTCAAAAAAATTATCTAGTTACAAGAAATACTTAAGTGTTACTGGTAGTTAAGCAACATAGAGTGTAACTAAATCTTGTTTCCTTTTTATTGATATTAATGTGTAAATTTTTGCTTGCTTATGATTAAGAAAATCATTATTGATTTGAAACATAATGTCCAACCTTGATGTTTTCTCACTACTGCTTTATTTAAAATTTGTTACAGCAAGTTATGTTAAACAATCTAAAATACAAATGTATTTTAGAGAAAACAATACTCTGAATGAAGTTACTCACCATGATTTTTTAATGCACTAAATTCAAAATTATTTTAAATTTATTACATTATTTTAAATTTGCAAGTTTAACCTTTAAGATAACCTTAACCTTAGCAAGAACAACAGAACCTTAAGACAAATAGAATTTTTTACAGCTGAATTTTGAGTAATAAGCAAGATTGGAAATAGTTGGCATTGTTAATAGCTTTTTTTTTCAATAGTACTTACACCAAAAATGACTAATGCTATAACCAGTTCAACTACTAAATGACAAACTCAATCATTTAAAATTAAATGTAATTTAGAAAAAATCATTTAAAATTGAATGTTAAATTTATCATCTTCTTTTTAAGAAAACTGTTCCAACTATGCTAACATACCCCATATTTACGGTAAGTTGGAATAGCAAAGTGATTTATTAAATTCAGCAGTATTAAAAGTACATTAGTAATTTTTAATCTTTTATTTATCACTAGATATATCTTTTTGTTTCACTCCATGTAAATATTTCAATTGGTGTGAGCACAAATATTTCATTAAAAGTTTCATGGGATTTTTACATTTTGTGTAAAATTATTAAAATCTTAACTTAAACATTGTATATTTACCTAAAATTCAATAAAATACCAACAAAATTATCAGTATAAAAAGAATCACTGATTTTAAAAAAATATTAATTACTGTCTGAAAGAAAAATCGATATTTAAGAAGCTTGATAATGTTTGACACTTGTCTTATGCTAACATACCTTTCAATTAAAATGCCCACTTGCCCCAATACAAATGTTTCTCCAAAATTAATGCCTCTCTATCCCACTTAAACATAACACATAAATGTAATTGCTAGTGCATATTCTAGACTTCCAAACTGCTTTGACATAGTTTAATGCTTCACAGAGGAATAAAAACTTTAAGTGATAAAAAAAACAACCATCCCTGATATCCCAAACTCAAATAACAGCATCACTCATATAACAACATCACTGCTTAAACTCAAAGAACAGCATCACTCAAATAAAAGCATCAATGCTGAAACTCAAATAGCAGCATCACTGAATTAAAAAAAAACTTTAGGTAATCGAAAAAAAAAAAAAAAATTCTAATAGAAATTTTTTTTTTCTTTGGAAACTTCATAGATGGCGAAATTAGTCTAACAGAATAAGTCTTTAATGTTCACTGTAGCAGAAATTCTGCAATAAACGAAAATCAGCCCTGTTTCATTCTAATAGTTTTTGCTTAAACTAAAAAGAAATCATAACAAAAATATTAACATTTAATAAAATAAATGCTTTGAATATTAAAATAATAACTTTTTACACTACTTAAATGAGACATAAAACCATCCTTTGAGGAAGACAAGCTGAGCATAGTGCCCTCATTTCTAGAAATCTATAGAGCCCAATACCATTGATACCCATATAACAGCTGCCAATTTTTTCAGATCTTCTGAAAGGTTTTTATTATCATTTTCAATTTAAAATGATAATAAAATTTATGCTTCTTTATTTATTTCTCTAATTTATAAATTTATTTTAAGATGACATTGACCATCATTACATCTAAATAACTTATGAATGCTTGAAAACATGACTATAACTAAAAGTCTACCAACCATGACTAAAATTCAATCACAAATTTTTTATCATTAAAAAAAAAAACATCCTCAATAATAGTAAAAGTTAGTAGGAAAGCTCAAAAAAAAATTTACTAATAAATTTTTTTTATTTCGTTTTCAAATTTACTTATTGATGTTGAAATTTTGATAAATTGTATTCCATTTCAACCATATAGAAAGAAGCAATAATTTAAGGCCTAGACGTTGCTCTTGTATGCAGTAGCTTCCAAATTTCAATTCACTATGTCAAAATCATCAAATTGGAAAATAAGAATATTTTTACAAGTTTATTTAAGTGAGGCTCCTAAACCTGAAGTTTTTCAATTATTAAGATTCTGTGTCTGATGTGTCACTGATAAAAAGGAAAGAATTATACAAAAATTTTAAAATGAAATTTTAAAAAAATTATAATAATGCTAATAGAAAAAATGCTTAAGCTTAAGTTCTTAGGATGTAAAAAAAAAATCATACCTTTTACTAAACTAGGTGTAAATCTAATGAGATCCTAAGTTATCCATTTTCCTAGGCAGCCTGCAAAAAGAGAATATTTAAAAAGCTCTGCAAAATGTTTTGTCAATAACCATGCAAAGTCTAGTGGCAGCTATAATGAGATAAAATTATTTTCCATCCTGATTGTTTGAAAAATTGCTTCCCTTTCAATTCCTAAATTTAACATGCAACCTAAAGAGAAAATAATAAATAAAATGAATATCAAATATTAAAAAATATTTTTTAGGAATTATATGGTTTTACAGCAATTATTTGAAATTTGAGGTAATTATTGTATATACCATCATTCTAGTGCTTATCATCATATCACTGCTCTCTTTTTAACACCAACATTAAAAATACAAATATAGAAAATCCCTTAAATTGAATAGATGAAATTACAAGAGTGAGGATTTTCTAGCTTATTCACTGAATTAATTTATGATTTGTGATCTTTACCTGGAAATAGTAAAGGGGTGTAATGATTATGCCATGTCCCAAGAGGCCTTTGCTTCATAGTTCATTTCATGTAATGTTAAAATCATTTATTGTGTGAAATATGAAGGCTACTATCTTGCAAGAATATTTCATACTTGTTTACTAATGACAGTTATGTGCCCATCACCAACTGCCTGGCTTAGTCACTATTTCAGGACCTACTTTTTTAGGTTTAAATTTAAAACACTTAAACAATTGTCCACCAGCAAAGAATGAAACTTGTTGGTGACTACATGGTTTATTTTTCAGGTCTATATCTTCAGTATTAAAATTTTTTAAACCATCTCTAAAAGCTTTGTTGATAGATATTCTCCTTTAATATTGTGTTTTTTAAGCATTTTTTAATAGTACTAATTGCAGCAGAATGTTTAATTTGAAATCCATATAAAAAGATGACAGAAAAATAACTATTATAGCAATTTTAAAAGATTCTTTTGTCAAAACAAATAAATCAAGAATTTGTATTTCACTGATGTTTGATAGCTACATTCTGACAGCATAAGACAAAATAATAGTCTATTAAGTTTATTTGTTAATCAGGGGTCAATCACAAAGGTATTCCACATTAGTTATTTATTTTGCACTGACTCAATAGCTCTAGATACATTCTCTATATTATTTATATACCTTAATTTAGTAAATGTCTGAGTTTTTACTTCACTTTGATTCATATTTGTAAGAAGTACTTTTAAATTTTTAATAATAACAAAATAATAAGTAATACTTAATATAATCCTTTCTAATTTTTTCACTTGATTACAGGGTTATTGCTGATATGCTATAATAGCATGTTAAATGTACGAAAATTTGAAAGTATGAAGCAAGAATTTGTTTATATATCCCAAGAAATGCAGAAATTTAATCGCCAAAATGATCCACTAAAAATGTTTTTTTTTCTCTGATGCCAAAAGTCATTGTGCTCTTATTTTCATTATCACTACTTTTATTTTCATAGTTAGAGTTTTTAAAACAAAATAATAGTTCGTTTCCATATTCAATATGGTGTCGAATAATTTAAAGTCCTCAACAAGAGCATATTTTTACAGTGTGGACAGATTTTATTGAATAATTAAGTCACGTTTATGATTTTGAATGAAAAAAAAGTTCAGCAGTATTTTAAAAGCAGCAGTAATGTTAAAAAAAATAAATTGTTTAGTGAAAGAGAAGGGACCCAAGTTAATGTCAATGCACCACAAAAAATCATTAAGAAAAAAAGATTCATAAAAAGACAGAACTTGAAGACAATAATTATAAAAAAAAAATCTTTAAATTCATTCTATGAAAAAAAAATAGAAATTATTAAGAATGTGTTTTAATTTAAGCCAATTTAAAAAGTCAGCAAGGAAACTTGTTATCATACAATCATCTATACATATGTCTTAGAAAAATAATTGAACAGTAAAAAACATTGAATGTTTAGTAAAAAAATATTTCGATCCACTTTAAAATAAAAATCTCCTTCCCTGCATTTTTATCCAGCTTTACATTACTGAATTGTTATCTTTATCCAGATGCTAATTAAGTAAGAGTAATAAATTAAAAACAATGTTTTTCCTATTTTAACTTCATATTTTATTTATTATTTTACTTACTTTTTATTCATGACAATTTTACCATATTAAGTTGTTAATAAAAATAAATGTAACATGACTTAGCTACTGCAGTTGCACAGCATACTACAAGATCCATTTTGGACTCGTCTAGTGCTGCATGCAAAACAGCTTTATGTGCTCAGTACAGAAATAAACCAATGCTGCTTAAATCAGGAGAGTGTGGGGGCCATTTAACAGGTTCACCATACCTAATTCATCAGTGCCCAAAAGAGACATTCAAATGTGTCCACAATGGGGTGGTGCCCTCTCATCCTGAAACCACATGTTACGCCTCACATTCTGTAGCACATAATGAAATATGCTTTGTAGAAACTCTTCCAAAAAGACGAGATAATTTGCTAGATTTGAACATCTTTGCCTTGTAAAACACAGTGTACCCTATTTCGTGATTCAGCTACAGCAGTCAGTCTAGCGTGTATGTTGGTACTAGGTTTGCCCTCTACAGCAGACAACACATTGGATTTCATGGTCACTTATGGCCTACCTTTACAATTTCTACTATTACTTAGCTCTTATTATTATTCTTACTATTATATTACTTTCTATATCTACTTAAATTATGATGCACAAATCTTTTGGTTCAATACATTTCTGGGTATGAACTGTTCTTGATACAATTTTTGGGCCACTCGTGCATTGCCATCAGCCAATCCGAACACATATTGAAGATCTGCCAACTCACTGTTCGCTAATGTTTCATGGTCTCATCACTATTGCTGGAATTCATGGGAAAAACAGACATTCTCCCTTCAATGCTGTGAATAGCACCACCTATCCGCATACAATGACATTTCTGGATTGCTATGCGATTCTTCGACATTTTGAAGTCACTTAACTTTTCTTAAAGTTTGTACAAATGTTTATGGTATATCTTGTATATCTCAGTAATTTGAAATAAAATATTGAAATACTAATATAATTCCTAAAATGAAACATAACTGGTGATAATTCATTCAAAAACAACTTTCGTAGATAGAAAAAAATCACCAAAAAATATTCAAGAATAAAAATTTCGTGAACAGGGTTAATATCAAATTAAGAACAATATTAGTTATTTATCAGTTCTTTAAAAATATTTTAAAAAAAGATTAAAAGAAACTTAAACCTTTATTTTGTAAAGAAAATACCACATTTAGAAAACAAATTTTTATAATACCTCAATGTAAATCCTTTGGGTAGGGTAGAAGATGGGCTATCAGTGTGAGAACAAGGGAAAGAAGATTCTGGTGTAGAGCCTGAACACTGCAAACTGTCTTGTTTTACTGTTAATCGATGAATATCACTTGATGCATGCTGAATGGAATTGTAATGATCCAGTTGCATACTGTTAGCAAAGAAAAAAAGATCACTAAATTTATAATGTGTAAAAAAATAACCTGAAAGTTTCGAGATAAAATGGTACAACATAAATTTAGCATGCTATATTACTTCTTTAAATGTAGTAGAATGTAAATATAATTGAATTCATTAAATAATGAAAATATTTATTATTCCTATCTGTCAACTTTCTAGGGATGATTTTTCCCAGTGATAGTAAAATTAAAACTGAATTACAATAATAGGCAGAAATATGTCATTTTGTAAGATCTTAAATACCCCATGGTATGATAATCTTACTTACCTTTAAATTATTTATAAGAAGTGGTTGTTAAAATCATTTTAAATTAAATTTATAAATCCAAAAAATAAATAAAAGACATAAATACTACAACAGCTTTAAATATTGGCAATCGAAATGGGCTGCAGGTGGCGTAGAGTAGAACTCTACATATAGCAACACTTTGCAAGCTTTCACCATTAGTGTGTGGAGAGTCATATAAGAAGGAAGTATGTTAATTTCTGTCTCAATTTTCAAATAGATTAAAAACTTTTAAGTAAGGAAACTATAAGGAAACTGAAAACTACATTGAACCTAATTTCTAAAAAAAGCGACATGGAAATTTTAAAAAATATTTGTGGCAATTAAACACAAGAAATATTAAGAAAAGGGGAAATATCGTAGTACATTCCTGTACAACTGGGAAAAGGACCATAGGGAAGGATCAAAGCATGGAACCAGTCTTCTTCTCAGATGATGTACTCGAACGTTGCGATCACGAATAAAAATATAATAAATGCAAAGTGCATTAAAATTGGCAGATATGGTTAGAGAGTCTATGTACAAGTAGTGTTATTTCACAAATTAAAATTTTCAACAGAAATACACAAATCAATAATATTATCTAACTAAAATGATAATAATTATCTGGGTGAGTAGATGTCAAATATTCTTTAGAAAAATTATTATACTTCCTATTTGTGGCATCATTATGATGAAAAGAAAACAACCTGATGCCAATGTAAAGAGAAAGGTATGTAATGTTTCAATTTTTTCTTTCTATGAACTCATTTAAAAGCACTTTATTTTAATCTTTCATGATTTCATAACTATTACTTATGCTTTTAAATAATATTTTATTAAGTATTGAGGACACATTTAATAGATATTTTTCACACCTGTTTGCAGTGCATTAATGAAGCTCAAATTTAATAAAATTAAAAACAAATTATTAAAGAAAATTTAAAACACTCAATATTTTTCTCTGTAAACAAGTTAAATGGAAAGAAACACATAAAGAAGTTTACCTAGTGACATCACACTTCTGATCTCTGTAAATAATAATAAAAAAAAATTAATCTATAAAAACACTTAATTTTTTGTACAACAATAGCAAATACTAAACTTATTGATTTCAGTTATTAAATATACAATGCACACAAAAAATTAACAGGCCACCCTGAACCTTAATGGTTCCAGGGAGTGACCTCAAATATGCTTATTAATTAGTGCAGATGATATTTTCAGTTACAAAATCATACAAAAAAACACATTTTCTCTGACTAAACATACCTTTATTCGAACAGATTCAGATTTTTGATCTCGGAAATATATTCCCAATAGTTTGGTCAGGAGTGTGGTCAAAGTTTAGACCCCCTTATGCTAATTTAACTTTTAGCAAATTTTTCTATATCTAAAGAACTTTTTAAGTGAATTGAAACTTTTTTGCACACAATTATAAAATTCGTTTTTGCAATGATCATTCCCTGCAAAATATAATTTGCAATAAGTTTTTATTATTTTATTTAATAATAGTCGAAAAAGTTTAAATTATCAGGTTTAAATTCTTTTAGATCATTTTAAAGAATGCAATTGAATCAATGAGTTTGAAAACTGGTCATCTCCAACAAAACTAATTTTACAGGAGAGACAAAAACTGAATAGTTAAGTATCAATTTGATAACTAGAGCTTTTTTTTATTTTTTCCTATTAAAATATAGCTGGTTACAAAATATTCTATTACAATTGTGCAATAACCAATATAAAATAACATATTAAAATCTTAAAAATAATTAAAAATAAAATGTAAATTGTAATTGTGTGTCAATGTTTTTTAGCTGCATTGTGCGCTGTACCAGTTTGAATTGGATTAATAATTGTTTTAGTTTTTTCATACCTTTAGTATTATAACTTTGTTTTTGGATTGTATTTAATTGTGCAATAACATCGCTTAATTTTTTAATTTAAAAAATAATTAGAATCGGACAAAACCATCAAGCAAATAACATACATCATTTTTAACAAGCGAAAATATTAATAATTTGTCATTAGAAATGAAATAAAGATTGTTTTTAAGTCTTAAGACTACATATTCATGGATATTTGTGTAGGCTTAGAAATCTTTTGGATTATGACTATCTGTGCTGCAAAATATGCTTCCTTAACTGGTTGTGGTGCCCCTTTTAGGATAATTTTTTAATAGATTAAGTATTAGTTTGTATAAACCACCACTGAAAGAAAATACTTCAACTTCACCGAGTGTAGTGTTTTTATAAGTAAATTTGCTATGACAATGCTGCTGTTGTTTGTAAATTTGCTTTGTTTGCTGTTGTTGCTCATTTCTTGCTTTTCCATAGGAGCATTTTGGTAACACACTTTTCTTATAATGCCCCAGCAATAAAGATCATATTATTTAAGCAATTAAGATCATATGATCAATTGAAATAAAGTATCATATTATTTATATTTGAAATCAAGTAGTATTTGTAGTTACCTTCTTTACTCATCATATTTACTTGTATGCCTCTTTATTTATTTATTTGCATGTACCATCTAAAGAACTACCTCTGGATCACTCATTATATGATAAAAAGCATCAACAAAATAACTAGCCTAAACTAAATAATAAATTGTTAGATTATGCAAACAGTTTCATATGTAACAACAGCAGCCATCAGGCGATATACAGTCAGACCTCAATATAAGGTCACCCTAGGGGACATCGCAAAAGTGACCTTATAAGCGGGGAGGCCTTTTAACCGATTCATTAGCAGTTCGTAATTAAGCACGCAAATAGTACACAATATTATTTTTTAAATATGGTAATGCAAACGAAAACTATCGGCCATAAATTAATTATTTAAGTCAATAAATTTTAACAAAATTATCAAAGAAAAAAAATTTCATTTAAAATAAAGCAGTTTACGAATTTCCTCAAAGTGTACATACATACATTACATTTTACCTTATTTAAAATAATCATTTATGCAGGTCTGTCTCGTTTTTGGTTTCATTTTTCGAGCACAGTTTTCTAGATTTTGTAACTTCTCAAAATGTTCCTCAGCTCCCTCATGTTTTGTAAAAAAATTTCATATGACATTTATTGCATTGAAGGCTTCCACTTGGGTTACAGCTACAGTCTCAGGATCACTGTCATTGTCCTCGCTGTCCACAACTTGTGAAACAATTTCAGAAATTGTAGCTTGTTTGTTGGCTTCAACATTTTCCTAGAACTCGAGAGGGGATATTGTCTAGTAAGGGAGTTAAATAGGCAGATAAATAAATAAAATAATAATAGATAGGCAGATAAGATAATAAAATTAGAAAAGAGCTTCCCTCGCCTCAGATAAAAATGACCTTATAAGCAATAACGATTTTTAAAACTTGACCATATATCTGATAATCTGTAGCAAAGAATTCCTATTCAGTGAGCCGGGACATTGGAAAAGTGACCTTATATGCGGGGTGACCTTATATGCGGATGACCTTATATCGAGGTCTGACTGTATTTCCAAGGATATGGCATGTTTTCAAATTAAACTGAAGTTTCACTGCAAATAATATACTATGCAAGTAGGAGGACATAAATTCTTTTACCTATCCTATATATGTACTTCGTCAGCTAAACTTAAAAATGCAGAAATATAATTTTTTTTTAAAAAGTGGGGATGACTGATTTTTGGCCTCATCAAGTCAATTTTACATGGCAAAATACAAAATTTGAGCTAAATTGCTTAAAGAACTGGTTCCTGAGAAATCAAATTTCAAAAATACAACTTTTTTAAAATTTACAACTCTTTTTCTCAGGTACTATTTTACTGATTTCCCTCAAAATTAAGAAAGATTACATCTCTATCCACTTTAAGATTTGTTCTTTTAATTACATATCATTCCCAGGCAAAAATTAATAACAAAAAACATATTAATGACGATAATGAATTATCAAAACATTATCACTTTCACCAAACATAGTTTAAAAAAAAGTTAAAAATTTTTTTCAAGTGTTGCGCTGATCAGTTGTTACAGCAGATCATCTATTACTGAAGAATTAGTGAAATCCAAAGGGAGTGGGAGTGTCCTACTTTCCACTTCTGGCCTACAGTCTATTTATATTTAAATATTTTGGGTACTTAAATGAAAAATTTTGGAAAAATGTTCATGTAACTTTCTCTCTCATATTGTTTTTTTTTAACACTTTTTTTTTAATTTTTTATAAAATGACCTCGAAATGCTTTACTACCAAATTTTAATTCAGAAACAGTTTCAATAAAAGACAATATAAAATTACTATAATGCTTCTAACTTTTATTAATATTTTCAACATTAGAGCTTTAAATTACACTGCCATAATCTAACAATATTAATTTTCTAATTAAGTATATTTAAGATAAAAATTATGAAAGTTTAAAAAAAAAATCAAAATTACCAGCCATAAAATTATACTTCCAAAGACTATTTTATAACTTTCAAATTTTTAAAAAGGTAAAAAAAATTAAAATTATGACTAAAATCATATTATCCTGCTTCTGACAAGATGGAAATTGGCATACAATTAAAAAAATTGATTTCCTTTTATTTTGATAAAACACCTTAAGTCTCTTAATCAAGGCACATAGGCTGGTCAAGGCAAATCAAGAAATGGGGGTGTTGCTAAGACACTCAACAACACAAAATGCCCATTTTTATAACATAAACCCTAAGTTATGATGCAATGTTAATATCTTTACTCTTTCATTTGATTTGATATTTTGTTAAAGTCCTTCAGTTCATATTCTCTCATATGTTTTAACCTCTTTTTAATATTTATGATTCTTCTCAATCACTACTAAAAATATTCATATCAAAAATATTTTTATTATTAGCAGATATATATCTGTACATAAATCTTGCATATTTACTTATTTAAGAATGGATAAATCAGGCATTTTCTTTTTAAACAAAGTAATCTCTTTTTTTATAAGGGTTTGAATAAATGATTAATAAAATTCTTAAAATTTTTTTTTTAAGAATTGAAAAACAAATAAGCATTTTAAATTCTTCAGAAATCAGGAAAGAAAATTTGGAGATCATAAATATTTTGTGAAATCGAGGGTCACTAAGAAATGTATTCAGTTAAAATAGATTTTTCCTATCAGCAACACAATGAAAGCGAGGGAACTCAGATTTTTCATGCTATTGTAATTGCAGTTTGTGATATTGAAAAGCTTGTGTTTTTGTAGTTCGTAATACAAAGGTTTGACCGTACTTCAAACATAGAAGCTTTTTTTTAAATATTCAATTTTTTATAAAACTTTAAGGAGTTCCAAGCTTATTCAGGCCATATGCTAAAGTTTGTATAGTTTAAAAAGATTTATTCAAATCTGGTATAAAATTACAGGGGATGCATGATCAAATCTTTGAACCAACCTAATCAATTAAATAATTCTTCCATAACAGATAATCAGTGATTGAACAAAAATGCTTACATAGAGAAGACATACAGAAGAGATGATTTTAAAGCATTGTGTACCATAACAAATATTAAGTAAAAACATTGTAAAACATTAACTTACATTCCTTCTTTGTTACAACACATTATGCATGTAAGGGCAGTTGAAATTATGGCTACAATTGCAGTAGGAATGATGATAGATACAATAAAATCTAGAGCAAAATCTCTTCGAGGAAGTTCTATTGATTCAGGGTGAAATTCATCACTTGTAATTGCTGTAGAAAATTGAGTATTGTCATGACTTGAGCCAGGATTTCTCTCCTGTTTTTGAAATAGCTAAAAAATATCCCAAAACTTGTAAAATTAAAACATACATATACTTATACATAAAACATGCATAACATAAAATTAAAACATACATATTCAGTTAGTTTGATTGCATGCTTAAACAAGGGGGGAATGCAATTTATGAAAAAATAATATATGGCTGTTCTTGAATTCCACGAAAGAATAGCAAAAACAAGAAGTAATTTAAAAATTGCAAAGAAATATGATAGAAAATATGAGCCTCTGTAAAAAATTGAGCTTTCAAAAGCTTTCTGCAGTTCTCTTAGCCAAAATTAAAATCTGGAATAGTTAAGAAAAATCTAAAAATTTGACAGTCCCGCAAATACAATTTTTAAGTCTTATTTTGACATAACAAATAATTTTATCATTTAATTTGTAAAATACTTGAAAATAATTTTTAAATCACAAAAAACTAATTATTTTTTATACACAGTACCTCTAGATTTGAAGAAAGAGCCCATTTTTATGTTCCTATATAGTGTAACCTTTTGGATAAAAATGTAGTTTTGCACTTCAAAAAGAATAAAATATTGTACTTAAGGCTATTTCTTGCAATATATTTGAAAATTTTTTAATAAATATATAAAAGGTAACAAATAAATACACAAGCTTGATGGAATAGCAATAAACTACTAACAGAAAAGATGGGATCAAATTTGAAATCTTATGAAATTTTGGATATGAAAAACAGGCATTTCACAATTCATTAATAAAAACTTTCTACAGACATAAATTACTCAGATAAAATGTCCCCAGAAAAATGACCAATGAAAATAAAATAGTTACCAAACGAAAACTGCACCAGTCAGTTACAAAATTTCTACTTCGAAATAGATGCTCAACAGATGTTCTTTTATAGTCTCGTGGGCATGGTTGTCTGTTTCTTAAAGGCTGCACTTCTCGTTCCAAGTCCAGTAAGTCACGAGAAAAAGTTGAACTTCCTCCAATTCTAACGACAACTCTATAAGAAATATTACGTTAAGCAACAATTTAATAGGATAAAAAAAAAGCTTATTTTAAAATACAAACCCTTCTTTCATGTTAGGATTTAGAGGTAAACGTCCTCCCACATCAAGCGAAGAAACAACTTTAGTGACATATATATCTCCACTACCTTTCCATAAGTTAGAATGAAATATTTCTATCAAGCGTTTAAGTCTGTCAGAGCTAAACATATCTTCAACATTCAAATTCAAGAATTTCATTTCAACTTCATACTCAGAGACACCTACAAAAAGTTTAAATTAATGATAAAAGAGTACAATAAACTTTCTAAATATTGGCACCAAATTAAATCTGATTCTATAAAGGTTGCTGCACTTAGGAAAAAATGTATAAAAAGTAATATAAGATATATAATTTATTTATTGAAAAATAATCAGTAATTTATCTATAGTTAGTTTTATTTATCTAGAAAGGAGAGATTATTTATAAAGGTTTTATTTAAAAGCTTAAGATTTTACTTAGAAAGTGAAGATTTTATTTAGAGTTTGATGCTTATCTTTATCTATGACCAAGAAAAACAAGTTCAAACATTTTCTGATATCTATAAAAAAAAGACCTCTTATGTAACTGTAAAAAAATGAAAAAGATTCTGTTGTACATATAGTTTAAAAACTTACTAGATCTTATTAAAAAACTTTATTGGTTTTCAAAATATGCAAATGAAAATAAAAGGCAACAAGTTTCAATGCTCAAAAATAGGTGCCCATTCTCAAGACTTGCTAGATGTGAATAAGGAGAAACAAAAGTGATTTGAAACGTAAAACATAAATTTGTCTATGAAAAATAAAATTGAGAAACAAAACTAAAAAAAAAACAAACACAGTAGCCAAGAGTAAAACAAAAATAAAGATGAAAAAACAGAATAAGAAAACAAACGTGGCCAATAGGGGCAAATCAGGGTAAAATGCATTTTCACATGCTATGGAGAGGTGGTAACAAATTAATGTTGTTAGCAAAGGAATCAACCTGTGGAATTAACCCTTCTATAGATGATTCAGCTCTTGCTTAACTCACTAGACTCAAATCCCGCTTGTCTTCTAATCCTTACACTGAACTTGTTACTTTACCATTCATTTCACTAGTTTGTTATATAATTGCTAATATTCTCTTCTGTTTTGGTTTAAAAGTCACTTTTAAGCTTGTTAACAAAATATAAATTATGTTTATTAAACACTGTATCAGTTTGGATAATTGCTGGAGCATTTACCACAAACCAAACACACTTAAAAATTTAGACTTAAGAAATGTGATAGATATAGTAGATAGATATAAATAGTTATGATAGTTAACAAAAATTTGTTAAATCATCTGTTTCTTCACATTTTTTAAATCTTAGACATAAATTCAATTCTGGCAATGTCAAAATTATTTCTATCTCAGTCACATTAGCCTATCTTGATGCCCCGGAATCTTGTTTTATTCAAAAAAGTGCTAATTCCTCTTTGTTGACGACATTAGTTCCTTACCACCTCTCCAAAGCATCTGGAAATGCATTTTACCTTAATTTGCTCCTCTTGCTGGTTTTCATTGTTCTGTTAATTTCTTATTTTTTTCATCTTAATTTTTGTTTCACTATAAACTACTACGGTTTTTCTTGTTTATTTTGTTTCTCACCTTTATTTTCCATTTTTTGTTGGCAACTTTACATTTTATAATTCAAATCACTTGTTTTTTCTCATTCCCATCTGGCAAGTCTTGAGAATGGGTGCCCATTTTTGAGCACTTGAAACATATAGACTTTCATTTCTATATATGCATATTTTTGAAATGACTAAAGTTTTTTAATAAGTAATATCTCACCAATTCAGTTTTTTGGGATTATTCATTTAATACTTACTAGATCTATTTTCCACTTTCAATTCTAAGACTCTGGAAGCAGTTTGGTATGTATTTGTATTTAAAGCAATAATCTGAAACAATATTAATACAATTTTAAAGATAATTTTTTTAAATCAAATGTATACAATTAATGAATAAAAAAGTATCCTATTAGACCTATAGGTTTATGTATTTTGATTCCACAGATGGTGCTATAACAGAGAAAATTAAAATCAAGTATAAACTGTTTAAGATGTTGAATCTTAAGGGGGGGACCCTGAATATTTAAAAAATTCGAAAAAAATTTTATTGCATTTTTCGAATCTTTGTACCCTTTCTAATGTCTGTCTAAAACGATTTCTTGGTACCTAACTTCGTTTGGAAGTTATACTGGAAAATAGAGAGTCGTCGCTAAGCAGGTAGAAAGGCCCGTTCGGCCCGATTAGGAGGGGCGACATTCTTTGTGTGTCTCATCCATTCTGTTGACTGTATATAGAAACTTATTGTAGGCATTTCATTTATTGACCATTATATATATGAATTTAAATGTTTCCCCCTACCATAAGGCAAAACTTTAAATGCGTTTTTCTCAAAATGCTTTTTTTTTTACCTGGCCTAACGTTTTTCTCATGATCTATACAGCGAAATAAGCTGTTCTTTATTTTAAATTACGTAAAAATATATTCTTTAGAAAGTAGCATAGGATTTTTTTGATATTTTTATATTTCGATTTTATATTAGTATTTTAATGAATATTTTTTAATGAAAAACTTAGCTTTTTTATTAAATTGCCGCCATTTTGGTAATTTTGCGAATATCAAAAAACCGCTATGCTACTTTTTAGATAATGTCTTTGTATTTCAGAAAATCGTTTCAGGACTTCTAAATCCTTGAGGCCAGTGAGGTGCTACTTTTTGATGACCAGCCACACACGGAGCTGCCCCCAACTTATTTTTTTATTATTTTGTTAAAGAAAAAACTATTCGAGAATTTGATGCATACCATTCGAGATTGACCATTTCCAAACTTGTTTTTACACCCTGTATAGTTATTTCTATTATATATATATACATATATATATATATCTAATGGCAGCGCATCTGCACCGTTATTAATATGGGAAAATTAGTCCCGATATCAGATGAATAATGAGTCCATATTCTGCATAAGCTGTTTGCTGTTTATTAATTAAAAGATGGTGAAGTAAGTCTCAACCGCTCTCCAGCGGGAGGGGGAGAGACAGAGATTTCCCGTCAAAAAAGACGGAGTTTATTTAGACAACATAGAACACAAAAACCCTCGGTCCTGCGTTTTATAGATGGGTAAAAGGGCAGTCATATTGCATTCCTTGTATTCCTACGCCTCATCACAAATCCTTTAATACTCATAGAAAATCGGTTAATCCTTCCTTATATGGAAGTGAAAGATCTTAAAATAACTTCTCTTTAGAAACATAAATCTAATTATTACTCATTGGTATGTTTTTAACCTTGGAGTCCCAAAATAGAATATCTGCATTTTATGAAAATGAAAGAGCTTCAATGCTTTTATTAATACAAAAATATTTTTATAATTTTTGTATTACACATAACGTCGTTGCCAAGTGGAAGGATTAAAACAGGTCTTAGGCCGAGAAGGTGGGTACAAAATTTATTTATTAATTATTAATCAGAGCAGTCATGAGAGTGTATACGAAAAGTTGCGCTCCTCGGTTATATGTCAGGGAAAATCTTGCAAAGTAAATCCGTAAAATGTTTCAATTTAGGGAAAGAGGGAAATCTTAGAAATTGCTACTGGTTAATTAAATAGATAACGCCATTCCCACGAAGCTTAAAGGGATAAATGTCTTTATTTAAATTTATGCATAGTTGAGCCAAAAATAGATTTAGAAAAAATAGATTTAGAAAAATAGATGTGGCTTTTTAAAAGTATGATAAAGTGTTTCGATTTGAAATTATTTAGTAATAAATAAGGAGTTGTTTTTAAGGAAGAAACCTAACATAAAAAGATTAATAGAAGCTTTTTATGTTACATATATATATTTGAATTGATCATGTTGTCTGGAAAAATAATTGGCTTACTTAAGTCAATTAACAGTTATGAAATATTTTCTATAAAAGAAGAGCTTACAATATAGTATAATAGAACTAGCTCTCAAATTTTTTATAACAAAAAGTAAATCATTTCCTAATGTTAAAAATAAACTATTCATTCCAAAAGAATAATTGCACTTTTTGAGACCCCCGGAGATGCCAAAAGAGATAAACATTATTTTTGTAAGAAATGATCTTTACCTTTACTTCATACTGTCAAAAAATATACGGTTTTGACTCATTTTTATATAGGTATTGAGTCTAGAGATTTAACTGTAGAAGTGTTCAGCTGCATTGTATTTAACTTTTCTTAATTCAGTACAACCTGCCTGTTTGAATCACAGGCTATAAATTAGTACAGAGGTAGAAGAATTTTGCGGCAAAATTTTTGTTTTGGTAATTGTTTGAGGACAGTTTTGAGAAAGTTAATGTCAAATAAGGCCACATTCATACCTTGAACTAGCATTAGAAAGTCTGGGTATCAGTTAAAAGGACAATTTTTCAGCTGGAAATTTTATGTTGCTACAATCAGGAAAAATAATTACAACCATTTATATGAATACAAGTTTGTGATTTTTCATGAAAATTTTAGTTATTCATGTCCATAATTTGGACAATTTTCAAATTAAAAATTGGCAGAATTACTTACGCTGGCGAAATAAATTAAGAGAATTAGCATATTTTATCAAATTTCATGAAAAGAACTGAACTGAATGTAAAACCACTGTTTCTAGACAAAATGTAAATTTTGTATATCAAATAAGTAAGCGTACACATGTGTATAGGCAGAGCCAGTAGAGAAACAGGCTGTATAAGTGAACGTAAGTTAAGATTGTACCAGTAAAAACAAGTAACCACCTACATTTAAATGATGGAATGATGGTTTTTTCTTTCAAAATAGCAGCAAACCTGTTTTTTCACCATCTGTTGCAATTGAGACAATTTTATAGAGTGGAATATGATGTTTTTCAACACATCCAATTACAGTATTTGCTGTATCCTATTCACTCGCTTAACCTTTCCAATAGATAGTAATCCTAAAAGTTCTTTTTTGGGATCTGAAGATTAAATAAATCATACTAAAGTGAAACTTGAAGATCATTTATACAGCAATACTCATCAACTGCTATTGATAAAATTGAAATTAATTTAATAACGACTTGTTGTAAGTTAGATTCAAAGACATTTCTACTGTTTAATCTCTCACTATTTTAGCAGACAATGGTATTTTTAATTTGTATATGGTTACTCTTGTTCAGCAATATCTTGACTTATCACAAAACTTGTAATGTAAACATTATTAGAAGATTGCATCTAGTAATTAAAAACAAAACTTTATTTTCATTGAGTCTTTTGAAGTTTCTAAACTAATTTCTTTTTTCCATTACCGACAGAATAATAGTAGAGTTGAGTTTTTACATTTCTGGTTGCTGATTTCCATACTTAAATGTGTAGTTTCAGTATAAAAATTATAGACTTGTTAATTATGAAATGAATTTTTCTGTCTAAGTCAAAAGTTAACGTTTCGGAAAATAACCCACTATTAGAACCAGTCAGAAAATGAAAACAAAATTTTTGTATGGAAAACACTGCAGTAATTTAAAAATTGACCACATAATCAGATAAAATTCACGAGATTTTTGGCTCAGTCCTACAAGGCAGAATAGATGCTAGAATTTGGGTGTCTAATTCAAAATTTGGAAAAGTTGGCCCATACGTAAATACCATCCATGGATAAGCCCCTTTTCAATTTAATAACATAATTCAATTTAATAATAAAGACTACACCTAGTTTAATTATATAATAAAAAATAACCTAGTACAGTCAAACTTGGATAATTTGAACATCTTCAATTCGAATTCATGTATAATTTGAAGCTTTTCTCCTTCCCTAGACACATGTATATTCAGTTAATGCTAAAAAAACTTGGTTATTTCGAAATCCAACTTCTTTAATTCGAAGTTCTTGCCCTTTCAAAAATGACAAAATCTAGTTTAAATGCAGTTATTTTTAAAAAGTATTCTGGTTATTTTCAGCTATTACGGAATTTTTTTTAGGGATGACAAGGGGGAGGGAGAATATTCCTGTTCTGTTTGAGCAAATAAGACTAAAGAGGAAATGAAACTAGACCACCCACACCTGTCCTTGGCTACAGGTAGTCCCATACCCTTTCCTTGTAAGTGAGCCAATCCCAATTGAAGTTCCCAATTGAAATAAAATCTGTGAACGGGTATTTCGAATCATGTGATAGGATGCATACATGTCATTGGTCGGAACGGAGGAGAAAAAAATTGCCACTGGCTAGGCGAGTCTTCATGATCTTGAAAAAGTTATGTCTACGTGAGTCGTCCTTCAAAGGTCATCGGGCAGTTGATTGACAAGTGTTCCTCCAATAGTGGTGTGTTAATTGTTTTCATGAGATCACCTTGCATCCGACTCCGGGAAACTGGTGTATGATCACGGCATTAAAAACCAGGACTGTAGTCAATATTATTTGAGTTTTCTATATTGTGATTTAAGTTTTGTAGTGATAGTTCAGTGCAAGCATGTCGTTTAGTAAGCCTCGTGTCCGTATAAAACCTTATCTTTCGATGAAAAAATTGCTGTAATTCGAGAAGTAGAAAAGGGTGTAAAAAATGCATCATCGCAAAAGAGTTTGTAATAGCACCTAACAGTCCTTCGACTTTTTTGAAAAATAAAGAATTTTGAAATCTAATGGAAATTGCAAGCAAGCTAGAGAGCGTGATTATCCTGACATGGAGCACATGGTTTAAACAAGCACAGGAAAAAACCATCCCTCTCAGTGGAACTCTTGTTCGTGCAAAAGCGGAAGAATTTGCTTATCAGTTTAGGTAACAGCAGCTTCAAAGCAAGCTCCGGATGGTTAGACAAATTTAAGGAAAGAAATGGAATTTCTTTCAAGTCTGTGTGTGGTGAAAGTTCAAGTGTGAACCAAGGTGCAGCAAATGAGTGGAAAGAAAAAGTTGCCGAAATTATTGAATATACACAGGACAGAGACATTTTTAATGTCGATGAGACTGAACTATTTTTAACTATTTTTCAAATGTACCCCTGCAAAGACTCTTGCCTTTAAAGGTGAAAAATGTAGTGGTGGAAAAACACAGTAAAGACTGAATAACCTTACTTGTAGGAGCAA
Source organism: Parasteatoda lunata (assembly GCA_949128135.1). Classification (NCBI taxonomy): domain Eukaryota; kingdom Metazoa; phylum Arthropoda; class Arachnida; order Araneae; family Theridiidae; genus Parasteatoda; species Parasteatoda lunata. The sequence continues at coordinate 74,781,385 of OX421980.1, forward strand.
ACATGGACGGCACTGAGAAATTACCATTACTGATGATTGGAAAATCAGGAAATCCAAGGTGTTTTAAAAATATCAAACCAAAGTCTATAGAATACCATTCTAACACAAAAGCATGGATGACGGCGAATATTTTTGAAGAATGGCTAGTAGATCTCAATCGCACATACCAAAGAAAAAACAGAAAAATCATTCTGTTTATTGATAATTGCACTGCTCATAAATCGATACCCACTATGGAAAATATCACGGTTGTTTTTTCTCCTCTAAGCATGACATCACCGGTGCAACCAATGGATCAAGGCATCATTAAAAATCTGAAGCATTTTTACAGAAGTTTAGTCGTTCAACACCTCCTTACTGAATCTTCCCATAAGCTTCCCATTACTCTCCTCGATGCTTCAAGAATGTGTTTAAATGCATGGTCCAAAGTCAGCCAAAAAACAATAGCAAATTGTTTTTGGAAGGCAGGATTTATCAGGAACACTGTCCCTAGCAATCTTTTCTATGAAGAAAATTTACCTCCCCCATTTGCAAGGGAAGACAACATTCCGTTCAGTGATTGCGTCAGTATGGATGAAAACATAAACATTTGTGGAGAGTTATGGGATAAAGATATTCTATCTGAAGTTCTAAACAATAAGAATATTACAACAGAAGACGAAAAAGATATTGAAGATGAGGTAGAAGAACAGAGGCCAATTCCAACTTCAAGTGAGGCAGTCGTTCATTTATCAGAATATCGACGCTATGCAGAAGGACAATCTGACGGAAGTGAAGCTGTGTTTAGAGCTATAAATATTCTTGAAGATTTTGTTAGAAAAAAACCAAGTAAGCTCTTTAAAGCAATCTGATATAGCTAAATATTTTTAAAAATTGTAGCGTTTTAATTTAAAATTAATAAACAATCTTTGTTTCGCAATTTCTGTTATGAGTGATTATTTTAAGATATAAAAATAACATTTTTCAGATAATTCGAAGTTTGGATAATTCGAAGTTTCGCAGAGGCCCTTTGCCCTTCGAATTATCCAAGCTCGACTGTACTATTTTAACCCTTAAATGGTCAAGCATCATGGAGGATTTAAAAAAAAAAACATTTTCTTGTCATGAACTGTTTCTCTATAGAATATAATTTTAAAAAAACTGGTTAAGCCTGAAACTCAGTTAAGAATCAACACTTAAAGAATTAAAACATGTAAAACGCTGATGCAAGAACAGACAACCTTAATTTAATAGGCTTGATAAAGAAGCGTAAACTTACTTCAATTTGTACAAGACGGCCAGGATTGTCTGCTGATCCATAAAGAAAAGCATCCCTTTTGTTTTTAGTTTGAGAAAACATCCAATGAGGAAGGTCTGGTTTATCTAGCAAAGACATGCTATACTCCAAAGTGTCTCCTGAAAGTATTGCATAATTTACTTGACCAACAAACTATCAGTATTAAGAAATAATTACCATTGATAGACATATAAATAACTTTAACTGTTTGATAAAAGACTATGCTTCTAAAGAAATTTTAGAATAGTTAAAGAAATTAATTAAAGATAGTTTGATTTTAAATCATTATCCATCTTGTCAACATTAAAATTATTCCAGTCCTGTAATATTATTATTAAAGTATTAAAGTTCTCTAATGTACGATTTCAGCTTTTTGTGGAGCTATATAAATCTCAACAATGGTGTGTGACTTGAAGTTTAAATTATTTGATGTTTTTGCAATCAGAATGTAGCCAACAAATTATACAAACGTTGTATCCCTGGATTTTACAAGATATTGCAAAATTGAAATTTTCAACTCAAGTTATATAATAAAAATGTGATATAATTTAAGAGCTGTAATGCCAAAATAGTAGTTCTTATGTTAAAATTTCCTAATAATAAGAAACTATGGATTGCACCATTCTCAGTTCAAAAGAAGTCTGATATTGTTCTCCTTTTCTGGTTTCCCAACAAAAGTCTCTGCACTATAATACAAAAACAGTAGTAGAATACTATCTAGAAGGACAACAAGAATAATGCTCAAGAAAAAAGTATTCATAATTTTAATTCAACAGAAATTACCCTGAGAAAATCCAGGAAACCATTTATGGCTAATTGGAATTAAAAAAGCTTCAGTTGCTTTAACTGCATAGGTTACTTGATAATCTGAATCTGTAAAAAATATAAGTATTTAACTAGATTCTAAAAATACAAACATATTATGAAAATTCTACCGTAAATTTTTTTTTTAAAAAATAGATACTTTTTACTTTACATAATTCAACAATAAAGATATTCTTAAACCATTTTCAAATATATAAGTTGCATAGTAGTAAATAAAATATAACATATTTTAAGAGTATATGAATGGTAAACTTTGCAAACTTTAAACTGTTTGTTCTTAAAGCAACAATTTTCATATAAGCAGGCTCAACATTTTTATTTGATTTGATAAAAAATTTAACAATATACATATTATTAATGTAATTTTTATTGCATCTTTTGATTCTTTTACTAAGTATTGTCTATCTAAATTATAAAAAAAAATAAAAACATTTAAGGCATTTTTTTCCTTACCATGTTATACAATTTTGATAAAAGTATTAAGAGAATTTTTTTTAAATAAATAAATAAATAAAACAATTTGTAGGCAACAGCAACTTTCTTAATAAAATACACCAGAGATGCAGCTTAGAAAAAGTGTCTTTATTTATTTATTGGTATTATGTCTTATGCTTAGTATTTGGGTACCTAATATTGGTCAAAATCTGGGTCCTTTTAATTAAACAGGAAATTTTGTTTCTTGTTTGACATAAAAATTTAAAAAAATAATAATAAATGATAAATATTTATTTTCTAGTATTCTTTCTGCATACTGAACTGTATTAAGAAATAACATTACTTGCCAAAGATGAACTAAATAAATTAAAATTTTTAACTACTAGATTTAGATTTTTAGAAAATTGTAAAATAATGTATCTACATAAATTAAGCCAACTAAAATGAATGCCTTATTTTATTTGTTGATCAAATTTTTGCATTTTGTATTGTTGGAACTTTGCAAGAACCATGCCATTAAACGAAAGTATTTTGTCCCATGTGAATTCTCAACCTCTTGTTGGAGCACTGACTGTAACTGGTTACATGCCAGAGTTGGAAAAAAAAACTTTGCATTTAAAAAAATAAATAAATAAAATAAACATTTTGTTTTTCTTTAAACTGGATTTTCTTTAATAATTAATATAAAAAGTCAAATAATATTTTAAGCCCAAAGAAAAGAAACTAAATTCATAACTATTTCATAGAAACTTTTGTAACTATCACTCAATGTTTTCGATTAAAAAATATAGACACTATTGTTCTATAAATATGTCGACATGATAAAAAAAAATAATTGAACATTTTAATTATGCTTAAATATTACATAAATACTGCACTTTAAGTGTAAATAAAGTAAAAAATAGTTATCACTAAACCCATCAAATGATTCACAGAGAAAACTTTTTATTTCAACTAATAATAAAATTTAGTACAAAATTTTTATTAAATTCTTAATTTGCTTATAAATAATTATTTATAAATTTAAAAAAGATATATTTTATTTAATAGAGATCATGTTTGAAAAAATATGCAATTGAAACTATTTTTTGTGTAATAAATCTAAACTGTACAGAAAATCATCAAAGCAATTTATACTGAAATGTAATTCCCTTTCCTTTGGTAAAATTTTATTTAAATACAAATTGCATTTTGCAAAATTTTATTTGTAATTTAGAATCATAGAGCATTAGGTTTTGAACACTAAATGTTATGCCTGTAACAAATTAACTTGTATTATAATTAAAAGTTATAATCTTTAAAAGTTGAATATTTTATAAAACATCATGATCTACTAAATGTACATTAAGAATCTTTGCTTAAAAATTTTAATCAAGATCATACAAATGAGCAAATAATTTGCTCTTTGTCTAATTTTAATATCTGTATGAGTAACATAAATGTTTAATTTTCAGAAAATATTTAGGAAGAGTAAAGAGGTCACTAAGAAATAACAGCATAAATGAAGTTATTTGTTATTTGAAAATGTATATTAAAAGTGATTAAGAATTTTTAATAGTTTTATGTCAGATTTATTAATGTTACATCCACAATGATAGAATTGCACTTTTACCTAATAGACATTCTTTAGAAGACTATAAGAAAGTTTTTTTACTCACTTGAGTTAGAACTTAAAATATTTTTACTCATTCCTAGATGAAAAAAGTTTGATAGAGTTTGAGGTAAAAAAAAAATCAAATTAAAGCTAAAATCAACATATTTAATTTTTTCCTAACTAAGACAACTGAGCTTATTATAAACTATTGTAAAGGCAATTTCCATAATAATCGACAAGCATTGTTAAATTCTATTACATGAGCTTATAGGACACATAGTGACAAAAATGTAAGCTGAAAGATTGTTTTTCATAGGCATAATTTGTTGGAAAGCAAAACTGATGATTTTGAAAAAAACAAAACAAAAATTAAATATTAAATTGTTCTACTATAGATTACTGCAATTTATTATTCAAAAAATATAAGGAGCAAGGCACGAACAATTATCGTTTGTTTACATCTCAGTTGGTAAGGGATAATAAGATGCAATCACTTTGGAGACTTTAAAGACTTAACCGCAGAAGCATGCATTGCTATTGTAAAAAGTTTTTTGAAGAACATTTAGAGTTAGAAGAAAAAACGAGGAAATTTCAAAAAGGTTTAACTTAAAACATACTTACAAAAAAAACTTTTAAACTTAAGTTGTTGTCCCACGTTTGAAACGATCAAATGTATTACATTAAAAAAAAAAAAAAAAAAAAATAAGCTCAAATAAACATGATTATAAAAATTTCGAGCACATCCCAGCACATAAATATACAAACACAAATATTTAACACACAGTTTACTTTGTTGTTGAGTTCAGTTAAATATCCAGTCGAAAATAAAATTTCTCCGAATAAATATAACTATTTTTAATAAATAAATGAAACCATAATGAAATCTAAACACTTATATACCGTATATCAACATCGATAAATACTTACTAGCAATCGTGAAAGGGAAAAGAAAGAGAAATATGAAAAGAAAATACATTTTTAAAGATAAATAGCAGTCGAAGAAGAAACAGTTGAACTATTTGTTTTCTTTTTGGTTAAGGTGTTTATTTCTGTCCAGCTATAGAACGTAGAAAAGTCATTATTGCCGAAATTTATCAAGCAAGGGAAGCCTTTGCTCCTCCTCTCCGCGATGTAAACAAGAACCTGATTGGCGAGCTTTTTCTGTATAAACATATTTCACCAATCAAGTTTTTATTTGCATCTCATAATGGGAAACTCTTACTGAATGCAAAATAATCGTCAAAGATGTGATCGAGAATCCAATTGGCGAGTTTTTCGTGAGTAAATATATCACACCAATCAGGAACGCATTCACCTCTGCGAATTCACATTTGCAATTTCTTTTTTTGCATCTAGTGGGAATGATGCTTAATTCACATTCGAGAATTTTTTGTAGGCCAAAAGAACAATACTTTAAAAGCTAATCTTGATCTCAAAATCTCTAAGCTCGAAACCCGATTGTCGCAAAAGGAGGAGGAAAACCGATTGGTTAAGGGCATGTCCTCTATATTAAAGCCTGGTTAAGGGTAAGCGTCAAGTCAATGCCCGTTTTTCACAAGATTTCAGGAAAATCAGACCAGCTTTGCTCCAAATTTAAAAAAAAAAAATGGGGCCGTGGGGTAACAATGTGATTTGAGAGGCAAACTCCGGTATCTAGTGGCCGGGGTTCAACCCTCAACTTCACTATGACACACTGAATACATGCGATATACGTGCTCGTAAAATCTGTGAAATCGAAGGTCCTGTGATCCGTCACTGAGCAGTGCATTGGGTACAGGGGTCTGGAGGAAAATTCCTTTTCCTACAGATTTATGTCTAAATTGAGGAAGTAGCCTCATGGATGATATTTCCTCTGCAAAGCATCAAAAATTTTATGGTATGGGTTCGGATCATCTCAACTCCAGGGACGTTTCCCAGACCGTCGGCAATAGCCCATTGTACAGATCTATAGCGCACTAAATTTACTGCTTATTACGTGCAACATAAATAAAGTACCTATTAAATGAAAAAATCATTTCAAAACTTTGAGAGAATATCTTTAGGAAGTTATTGCATGGGAAATAAACTTCAAATGATCCGTAATTAATCATGAATCAGATCGTGTCTCAACTTGCAAGTTTAGTCACTTAAAAAAATCAACATAATAATAAATAAAACATACAAAAAAGTAAATAAATAAGACAAAATGAAAATGGGAGAAAAATTAAATATCTTGATTAGTTTTTGAAATCTAATATCTAATATCTAAATATCTAATTATTGAATTTACACGCACTAATATACAAGATATAAGAGAGCACTTTCTTTGAATAAACATACCTTTCTCAGAACGGGTTATTCCTTACCCCCAAAATAACTGTAATATGGGATAATTTAGACAAGAGATAGTTTATCCATGAAAGTGGGGGAAAGTACTTTTGTATATTTTGAGAACGTTTTAAGCGAATTGAAAAATTTTGGCACAAAATAATTAAATTCGTTGTTCAAAAGAAGAAAAAAATTCCACACAAAATTTTTTAGTCTTAGATATTTGTCTTAAATTTCATTCATACACATAGACATTTTAATTTAAGAATTAAAATACTACTTTTCTTGAATAATTAAAATCCCACTTTTGTTTAGTTTTAATTTAAGAATTTATAAAATTAAATTAAATTAGTTAAAATATTTCTATCTATAGCAATTTATTATAAAAAAAATGTTTACATGAATGTAACGGTAGTTTTAAAAACAGTTATGATATATTTTACAAAAGCAGGAATTAAAACTTTAGGTTTTTGAAAATTTTTGTTTCATTGCAAAGAAAAAAAAAAAAAAATTTAGTATGCAAGAAAGAAAATAACAACAATGAAAGAATATATTTTCTTTTTCTTCTTTTTTTAATCAATGGTCTTATAGATCTGTTTATCAAGTAGTTTAGAAAACTGTTTCTTAAATTTCTTTTTTTTTTGTGAACAATTTCAAGTCAGCTTCCAGAATAAAACATTTTTTAAATATCTTCGGAGAAATACGAACCAAGTTCTTTGAACTAATTTAATAATAAATAAATAATTTTAAAATTACTTTTCCAATTTTCGCAAGAAAATGCAGTCTCCTTTTTTTTTAAAATTTAAATTTAAATTAAAAAAAAAATTTCATGATATCAGTATTTATTTATTTTTCTTTCAAAATACACGTGGAAATAATTTAAAAAGAAAATTCATAAATAGTCTTCTTTAGAAAACTTTTTTTTAATGTTCAGTAAATAGATTTTTTTTTTTTCATTATTAATGCAGAAATTTCTCCTCGTTACATACTTACCTGGAAATGTATTTTCATAATTATCAATTTTATTTCTCAGACATCTAATTTTGACATTACCTAAAAAACGTGACTAAATGGTTATCTACTCTCTTTTGAAAACATTTATGCGTCGTGAACGAGAAAACTAATTTAAGTCACATTCATTAAATCGAGAATCAAATCATTAAGGATGATTACGCTAGTTACCATTGACCGCAAGAAACGTACAGAAACTAAACAGTATAACTTATAAAAATTAATATGACTTTAAAATTTTCTGTAGGTGTGTTTTTCTACTTTGTGTAAATTAGATTCATTCTTATTTTTATTTAATCCCAATATATATATATATATATTAAATAAGCAATTTTTTGGTATTTATTTGAATTTTTCGTAACTACTTTATTTGTAGTTAACGAATGTTTCAAAAATTCAGATTGATAAAAGTTTAATTCTCGCAAATATATGTGTATGCTACCACCTAAAAAAAAAAAAAAAAAAAAAAAAAAAACATTCTTAACTTCTTTTACATTTTTTCCATTTCAATTCGATTTTAGTGACTTTTTTGTATTAATACTTTCAGAACATAAAAAAATACTGAATTACTGAGATACTTTCCTTTAAAACGAAGTCCATAAAAAGTTAATTTCAGTAATAACATGAAAAATACCTAGTGCATAGCTTCATTTAAAATACTTCTTATATACTAGTATATAGTATACACCTTCTTTTGAGAGAATTGGCGAGTTCTAGTTTTCAAAAATTTTAGCGGGATTCGAAGGTACTAGAATACGCCAATGCCAATCTCATTGTGTAACTCATAAGCTTTCTCGGAGTTGTTCCTCCCTCTCTGTGACTGACCATCATTAATAAGAGATGTGCTCTTAGGAGGGGGACTGTCTTGAGTAGTACAATAGTTGTCTTTTGGGTCGGAGAGGATATCCCCGCTTTTGTAACTAGTTGAGTTTTCACAGCAATTACTTTGTAGAGACATAAAATTTAAATAATTTATTTGAACGTGTTTTGAAAAATTATAAGTTTCAGTTTTGAATTCGTTTTGGCAACGGAGTTGGATATACAAAATGTTGTTGTGTTCTAAAATGTTTAAGAAAGAAAATATGTTATTTTTTTGATAAAATTATTTGTAGTATCGTAAATTGGCGTTCATTTAATTTAGTTGGCACAAAGACCCAACAAATTGGTGACCCTTATTTTTGAGATGAGTACAGAAAACAGTGAAAAAATCGAAGCAACGATCGTCATGGACGTCGAAGCTAATAAATTCCACCTTTTTGGCGAGAGAAATCCGACATTTGCTTTTACCAAGTAGAAGCACAGTTTCAAATAAATAAGATCACAACTGAAAAAACTAGATTTAATTATTTGATATTCCAGCTGGAACCCAAGTATGTAGAAAATATTTGGGACATTATTAAAGACACTAAGCCTAACAAATATACCTTGGCGAAAGAAAGACTTTTAAATACGTTCAAGGAAAGCAAAAACAAGAGAATTCAGCGCTTAGTTACCGGATTAGAACTTGGGAGATTACAAGCCAAGCCAACTCTTGCAAAAAATGAAAAATTTAGGAGCAGACGATTTCTCAGAAAAAGTGTTAAAATCTTTATGGCTTGATAAAATGCCGGATTTTATACGAAATATTCTGCTTGTAAGGTAAGAAAGTTTAGATAAACTGTCTACGATGGAGGATAAAATTAACGAAATGAAAACTGGGGAAGAAATATGTACTGTTTCGCCAGATGTTACCTATAATGATGCTTTAATTGCACGAATAGCAGCATTAAAACAGAAAATTGATTCACTGCAAATAAATGACCGTAGTAGATCCAAATTTAGAAATAATTACCGAAATACATCTTGAAGTCGCAGTCATTCAATTAAAGCATTCAATAGGAAAGGTAAATATTGTTACTATCATTTTAAATTTGGTAATCGTTGCCGACCTGAGAAATGCTATTCACCATGTGCTTGGCGAGAAAAGTCGGAAAACTCCATGATGCAACAGGATTAGCGGCTACAACTGTTGCTGATGTTAACCAAAGCCGCAAGTTTAGATTATTTGTTAAGGATAAAAATTCAGGATTAAGATTTTTAGTTGATTCAGGAGCTGATGTTAGTCTAATACCTGCAACTTATCGAAATAAAACAGTAGAAGATTTTACTTTAGAATAGTAGAATAGAACTTTACACAGCAAATGGAACGGAAATTCCTACTTTCGGAATTAAATTTTAAATTTAGGACTTAGAAGAGAATTTAAATTTCCTTTTATCTTAGCTAAAGTTGATAAACCTATAATATGAGCTGACTTTTTGAATAAATTTAAACTTTTAATAAATATTCACAATAAACAAATTATTGATGGGATAAAACTAAGCCTAATTTGACAGCATCTAAATGTGAACATGATACTGAGCATTTTATTACAACTAAAAGACAACCTACTTATTCTAAAGCTAGACAACTGGATTCAAAACGATTAGAAATAGCAAAACAGGAATTCCAGTATATGTTAGAAAGTGATATCATTCGACCATCTAAATCTCAGTGGTCCAGCTCTATACACATGGTACCGAAGAAAGATGGTTCTTTTTGACCATGTGAGGACTATCGACGCTTGAACGCTCCATCTACATTTCAAAGATTTATTAATCAAGTATTCAGAGGACTAAACTTTGTTTTCCCGTATTTGGATGATATTTTAATTGCGTCAACTACGGACGAAGAACACGAAACACACCTGAAATTAGTTTTTGACAGATTACAAAAGTATGGATTGAGACAAAATATTTCTAAATCTGTTTTTGGAGTTAAGGAACTGGAATTTTTAGGTTTTCTAATAACAAACGAAGGATCAAAACCCTTCCTGAAAAGGTTAAAGCTAATAGCAATATTAAACTGTCTGAAACTGTTCATCCGCTACGAATCTTCCTTGGAATAGTTAATTTCTACCGTCGTTTCTTGAAAAACGCCGCTAGTACTCAAGCCATTTTACATGAATACTCGAAAGGATCAAAGAAAAAAGACAATCGGAAAATAACTTGGAATAAGGAAGCTATTGAACAGTTTGAAAAATGTAAAATGATTTGGCAAATGTTGCTGTACTGTCTCATCCAAATTCTGAATTACCACTTTCATTGTGCACAGATGCTTCAAATAATGCAGTGGGGGCAGTTTTACAACAACTTGAAAAAGGTAATTGGAAACCGATTGGATTTTTTTCCAAGAAGCTTAATGACGCACAACAAAATTACAGTACTTACGATCGAGAACTTCTCGGAATCTATTTATTTATTAAATATTTCAAACATATGCTTGAAGGCAGAAAATTCACTGACCACAAGCCATTAATCTACGCATTTTTACAAAAGTCAGATAAAGCATCTCCACGCCAAATTAGACAACTGCAATATATTTCCGAATTCACAACAGAAATTGAATATATTGCAGGAGAAAGCAACGTAGTAGCGGATGCTCTATCAAGAATCGAGGAAATTGCCGTAATGGATTATGACCTAGTAGCCGAAGAACAAGATGAATTTCAAACATGTCAAAAATCAACAAGCTTGTCATTTAAAAAGTATTCACTTCCATCTGGAAAATACCTTTGGTGTGATACTTCAACGCAGCAGATCAGACCATATGTACCTAAAAAGTTCCGTATGAAGATATTTCATCAGTTTCACGGATTATCCCATCCAGGATTTAAATCTACAATGAAATTAATTTCCTCAAAGTTGATTAACAATTTCGGACTGGTCGAATAATAAAGACACCAATAAGATTCAAAACCTGAATTTTATTATGCATTTCTCCTACTAGTAACGTTCGTTACTGGTAGGGGAGTATATGTAGAGACATAAAATTTAAATAATTTATTTGAACGTGTTGTTGTTGTAGTTCATTTGCGTCGCACTAGAGCTGCACAATGGGCTATTGGCGACGGTCTGGGAAACATCCCTGAGGCTGGAACGAAGACATGCCATCACAATTTTGATCCTCTGCAGAGGGGATGGCACCCCCGCTTCGGTAGTCCAACGACCTGCACGCGAAGTCGAGCACTTTACGGTAGAACAGTTTAACGAGGACCAATATCGCACACCCTCGGTCCCTACGCAGACTGATCCAAGTGGTCACCCACCCGCAGCCAGTGATGCTTGACTTCGGTGATCTGCTGGGAACCGTGTCTTAACGATCAGTCCACTGCGGGACTTATTTGAACGTGTTTTGAAAAATTATAAGTTTTAGCAACGGAGTTAGATATACAAAATGTTGTTGTATTCTAAAATGTTTAAGAAATAAAATATGTTATTTTTTTGATAAAATTATTTGTAGTATCGTAAATTGGCGTTCATTTAATTTAGTTGGCACAAAGATCCAAAAATTTCTTACAAAGCAATGGTCAAGGAATTGCACGTTGATGAATTGATCGAGTTTTGGAAATCAAAAACCGAACGCTATCCAAAAGTGGCAATTCGATGTTTGTCGGTGCCTACAAACAGCGTGGAAGCAGAAAGATCGTTTTCTAAGCATAAAAATGTATTAAGTGAGGAAATACGAAGCATAAATGAGAATAATGTGACAATGTACAATTGGCGATCGAAATGGGCTGCAGGTGGCGTAGAGCAGAACTCTCTACCTATGCCAACACTTCACATGCTATCCCCATAAGCGTGTGGAAAGATGTAGATGTAGTTAATTTACGTCGCACTAAAGCTGCACAATGGGTTATTGGCGACGGTCTGGGAAACATTCCTGAGGATGATCCGAAGACATGCCATCACAATTTTGATCCTCTGCAGAGGGGATGGCACCCCTGCTTCGGTAGCCCAACGACCTGCACGCGAAGTCGAGCACTTTACGGTAGAACAGTTTAACGAGGACCAATACCGCACACTGACCGCAGCCAGTGATGCTTGACTTCGGTGATCTGCTGGGGCGTTTGGAAAGTCATAGAGGAAAGAAGTACGTTAGTTTCTCTCTTGATTTTCATATAGATTAAAATTTTTTAACTTTGAAAACTATATGGAACTGAAAACTACATTAAACAAAGTTCTAAAGAAAAGTATCATGGAAATTTTAAAAAATATTTTTATTAAATAAAAAGGAAAAATATTAAGAAAAGGGAAAATATGGTAGTGCATTCCTATATAACTGAAAAGAGAAGGAGAGGGAAGGGAGAAGGGCTAAAGGAATGAAACCGGTCTCTCCCTAGATGGCGTATTCGAGTGTTACGATCGCCAATACTTTGTACCAAACTTCTGTTCATTTAAATAAAAATATTAATATGGCTTGAAATTAATAAAACAATTGTTGTGTATTTTTAAGCCTTTTTTATTATTTGTGCAATTTCTGTCTTTTGCATCATTTATATAGTGAATTTTCTTATGTTCAGAATCTGCGTAATTTTCAAAATTTCCCGCGACAAACTTGCAGCCCTAGTTATGACACAAAAACGTAATTTCTCTGAATAACTTTTTACACGTACTTTCTTTGTTTTGACGAGTTACGATTTCTGCTCCAAAATATATGGATTAGCAGCAATCTGTGAAATATGGTCTCAATAGTTTGAGACTATATTTCACAGGATTCTTTATGTTACTTTTTGAATTTTTCGCCATTTCTCGAGAACTTTTTAAGCAAATTTAAAATTTTTTGCACATAATTACAAAATTAGTTTATCCAAAGATAATCCCATGGAAAAAATGATTTTTAGTAAATATTTATTATTTTTTGTTATTTTATTTAATAATAGTCGGAAAAAGTTTGAATAAAATTTTCTACATCATTTTAAAGATTGCACTTTTAAAAGGCAAAATACAAATTTTAGCCAAATTGGTTGAATAGCTCCTGAAGAATTAGATTTCAAAAAATCCTTAAAAATGATGTAAGAAATGATGTATTTCTTAAAATAACTTTTTTCCACTATTATTAAATATAATAAAAAATATAATAATGAAAAATAATAAATATTTACTAAAAGTTATTTTTTTGCATCGCAGACTTACTTTTTTGTAACAGAAATATAATTCAAGGTATTTCGATGCAACATATTTATGAAATTTTATAACATATTTATTTTATTTTATAATAAGATATTCATTAATTTTTTTTAGCAGTTGGGATAAGGATTTTTTTTTAAATTTAGTTCTTTTATTATTAATGCATGGAATACAGCTATGATTAAAAACCACTGTTAATTATTTTTAATAATCAGATCTCAGAAAGCATTTAACCTTATGCAGGGCAGCCAACTTTCTATGCTTTTTGTAAAAAAATTATTCTAGTGGTAGCTATTTTTATGTTTTAATGTGTAATTTTTTATTCATTTAAACTTATTTTTCACATCACTACATACATATAATCTAAAAGTTCATTACAATGTCACTTTGTTCCAGTTCTATTGTGGAGAGGCTTTTAAAATGTTAACAAAATTACCAAAATTTCTGAAAGATTTGGTTTTTAAATGTCTACCATTCTATATAATATTTTCCAAAAAGCATAGTATAGTTGGCAGGCCTGCTTATAGTAGTAATCTTTTATCTGAATTGTTTTTTCAACTATCACAAAAAGAATTCTGATAAAAACCATTTTTCAATAATCATAAGTAATGCAGTTTCAAACCTTTCATTCTATAAGGATAAATAAATGATTTTTAAAGTTTTTTTATTTCTAAATATTGTTACTTAGATAAAAATATAAGCTCATGGTAAACCTTGTTTTTATATTTTTTGTTGGTTGTCATGAAAGGTGCTCAGAAACACAAAGTGATTTGTTCATTCCAATGTATTAGGATAACCGAGAGCCACTACATTGGCATTACAATTTATGCATTAAATCAATATTTTGCCAAAACTCTTTCAGGCCTGTTCACAATCAAGGTTACTGTCCTTAGTTTTGATCAACACAGAACCAAAAATTGTCACTAAATCACTGTTCTATGTGAAATATTCTTGGTTATCATAACATATAAATTAAGCTAAATTGCATAAAATTTCCAATAGTAAATATGATACATTCATTATACTAGAAATTTTCATACAAACTGATCTTATTGATAATATCATAAATACATACTTCAAGTGAGACTTCATAAAGTTCAGAGCAGGCAGCAAAAGAAACATAATTTAAATGCAATTTCCGTTGATCAATATGTAAAAGTTATCACAGAAATTAGTCATTTTACAACTTAATACTGCATCTGAGACAAAAAAAAAAAAAAACAAAAAAAAACTGAAACTTTATTGTTGATTTAGTTAGAATCCATTCAACACTAAAAAACACAAGTGCTCCAAAGTAACATCAATCAATAGTATTGAACCTTCCAAAACAATGTAGACCTTAACATTTTTTATAACACAATTCACCAGTCAAATTACATAGAAGTAACACTTTGAATCTCAGCACAAATTCCACACATTAATACTGTTTGTTATTAATAAAATCTTTTTTTCAAAGGCTGCTATTAAGCTAGCAGTGTTCTTTTGCATCTAAATAGTGCTCTTTCTTTATATGTAATAATAATTTTTATCATGTTCATCATTCCAAGAGAAGGAAAACTTGAAAAATTTTGACACCAAATTAAAAAAAAAAAAGATAGGATGGTTATAAAGATTTTATTTTCTTCAGAATAAATATGTATTAGAAATAAAAACTACATTTTTTAAAATAAGTTGAAGAAAACGTGCATTAACATACATAATCAAAACACTTACTCATAAAAAGTTTTATAGTACTTAATTTAATTCTTCATAAAAAATAACCTTTTGTAGGTAAAAATGAGTTTAATGCAATATGTAAAATACAAATCTTTTCAATCACTAGAATATTATTTAGTTTTAATTAGGTAACATAACAATAGATAAATTCATTATGTAACACAACATAATAATCAATAAACAACATAATATAAAGACTTCATTAAGTAACATAAAAATAAAATTATAATATATATTTTAAAAAAAAATTAAAATTTGTTCAACACTTCATGTTTATACAAACATGTAATACTGAAAACCAATACCAAAAATGACTAACAAGGGGAAAAAAAAAAAGCATTAAGGAAAGCTACAAGAGTTTGACTAGCAAAATTTCAGCATCACCTAATTTTCTTAACAGTTTAATATGAAAAAGAGTTGTTTTCAAATGTTTAAGTATCTTTGCCTTCATATTTTTGTAAGAAATATGGTTAAATGGTTTAAAAAAAATTTAACAGCTTACAAAAGTTACCAGTAAAATTATTACCCAATGATGATGATTAACTTATCCAACTCATAATATTTTTTAAAAATATTACTTATTTTAAGAAAAAAAAGGCAAGTTTTTTGGAAAAACTATTCTATTAATAAAATAACTTTCCAATTTAAAAAAAAAAATAAATAAATAAAAATACTACCATACTTCGTAAATAACAAATTATTCTACAGCAATAGTTATAGCCAGAAGCTAATTTTGATCTATTTGTTACAGCAAATAAGGATGAAATTTTTTTGTATACTCTAACATTAAGAAACAAAGGTACTATAGTGTAAGTTTACAATAATATTTGAATACTTTATGAGAAAAAGGCTCATTTCCACAAAATAAGGATATAATATTAGGTTGATGGAAAATTTCTACTTGATTGAAAATATGCTAAAAGAAACACATCGGATTATGCTAATTACATTAAATTTAAGACAATTTCTATATAAAAATGTTTCCTATCAGAAAATATAGTTCATTTCATATGGTAAAAGAAGCAATTTTTGAGTATAAAGCCAAAACACAAATACTTGAATAGTTGCATCTCTTTTACATAAATCAACTGCATTAAAGCCCTGAATTAATAACATATTTATTAATAAATAAACTTTAATATGTGTTCTAAATAAAGACATTGTCAAAATGAACATCAATTTGAATTTTCATCATAACAATAAATAAAGTGATAGAAAAAGAATTTCAGAGGCAAACTTGGCTATAACATAATTAAATTTGTTTAAAATTTCTAAAACAAGATCAAACTTTTTCATGGTTACTGAAAACCTGATGATTCTTTTCTGAACTAACAAATTAAAATGCTTACAGGTTTAGCAGATTCAGTGTTGATTTTATCAATGTGTATTCAAGTAGAATATTTTTCAATTAAAAATGATTCAGTAAAAAAGGAGTTTAAAGAATTGTGACAAGTAAAAGAAACAATCAGGTAAACTTTTAAACACCACCGCCACTTCTATCCACAGACCGAACACTTCGGTCATACTCAATATTTACAGCAGCTGCTAATCGGCTCTGAGATATCGCTCCAGATTTGATGGATCCCATCAACTATAAAAATTACACTAAAATTACATACTTGAAAAACTTGCATCGTAGGGCTGTAACTTACTTAGAAAAATCGAAAAAATGGTAATAATTTAATTTCTAGCTTTTTATAGAGAGGAGTGAAATATCTGTGATAACTATGAATTATATAACATATATTTACATACAAGAAACTTCACTAATAAATATATAGATATTCTTGAGAAAATAGTGATAGTCACAATTAATTTACTCCCATACGCCACTAATAAAGAAAGGCAGAAATGTAAAAGGTTTACGAAAATTTTTTTTTTAGGTTAGTATCAGCCCTGACATTTATGCATAATTTTATATTTATGTACAGATGGCAAACATGAAAATATCCCCCTGAAGAGCTTTGGATTTGATTATGAGAATTTAACAGACTTAGTAAAGATTTAGTTTTAATGGTAAGAGAAGAAAACATTAAATATACTAATTACTTAATACAGATTATAAATTAACAAAAACATAATTCATACTCCTATGGATTTGGAATTCTGACTCTTAACATACAGGAGAAGGTAGCTGTAATATGGAGAATATGGTACTAGTAGTTTACTCAGAGGAATATCTGAATGTTTAAAGAAATAGAAATTTTTGCAATGTTCTTAATATCTCCTAATTACACAAATTAAAAGAATTATGCACCACAATTAAATCTAGCAAACCCAAAGATTTGATGCAAAAAATTATTTCAAAAAACGATCCAATTTATTAATGATTGAAAAATATTGATTTGCAGCATATAACTCTGTACTTTTTCTTAAACAAAGTAAATTCAAATGTCAAAATCTATAATTCAAATGTTAAAATTCAAAAAAATTGGTTAATTAGTTTTGGGAACTATTTAACCAATTTTGCTAAAATTTTGAAATTTGAAGTTCAGTTTCTTTATACCTTATAATTCAATTTTTTTAAAATCATAAAAAATGTTTATTACATTTGAGTAAAATCATGTTCGTGTTAGCAAATTTTACAACAAGGTTTAAAAAAAAAAATAGTTCCGAGACGCCATTACTCACTTCTTAGTATGGTCAATACTGGAATAGAATAGGAGTGCATAATGTATATACATTTGTATAATCTTAAAATTTTTCGTTAAATAATAAGCATAACTTTTATTTATAAGAAATTTAATAATAATAAAAAAAAAACTTGAAATATGTGAACAGGTCCATGGAACCATGTGTGTATAGTTTTCTTTTTTAGTTAAAAAATTGATAGAAAGCAAAGTTATACTTAGCAGTTGGTATCTCAAAAAAGTTGGTATCAAAAGTAAATGTTTTCTATTTAGCTTCAGAAAAGAGAAACACAATAATAAACACTAACAATAAAATATACCTGGCAGTGCCAATGAGGACATTGTGGAAGAAAAAAGGGTAGAGAGAGAAAAGTCAGACAAGCTGACTGAAAAAAGTTTTGAACTTAACTCAGACAAGAAGCAAGCAGGTTTAAGACATAAACAATCAGGGAACTAGTCAAACAATATAATGAATATAAAATTCTTCTCTGCTTTTTGGCGTTGAGATATCATTCAAATCATATACAGTAAGGTGGTCACAATCGAAATTGGTAACAGGAAAGCTAAAATTATACTGGAAAAAGGAGTATAAAAAGGATATACAGTATCACTTAAATTGTTCACATTTGTGTAGTATTGATGATTGTTTGTCAAGGCACTAAATAAGAGTAGAAAAAGACTTTAGATAAATGGAAAATATCATTTCTATCTTCCTTTTGCTGATAATGTAATTATCTCAGACAATCTTAAGGAACTAAAATAAATAACTATTGATTTATCAGAAGCCAATACCCAAGCAAGACTTAAAATGAAGTTTCAGAACACTAAGATAATGTTTAATGCTTATTCCACCAAGAAATAAATCAAAACAAAAGCAATAGAATCTAAGAAGTACAGAGAGTCATATTTATTTGAGACAATGATGGGTGAACAACATCATATATAAAATTAAAGAAAAAATCAAAAGCAGTCAGAATTTTTTAGCAATAATAATTTTATCATATTAAAGAGCAATAGGCTATTCTGGTTAAAGAGAAAAGTTTTTAAACAATGCGTATTACACAAACTTACTTAGGCAGAAAAAACTTGGATCCTTACAAGCTGATCCTTAAAGGCTTAGAACAACACCAAGAAATGTAGAAAGATTCCGAATTAGGAGAAAGACTGAAAGTGAGCAATATATAAAAGGCGGCAAACAGAAATTTTTGATGTAATCAAGAGAATTAAATGCTTAAAATGCTAATAAGCTGTCCATATAACTAAAAGAATAAACAATGACAACATTTTGGACTAGTATTACGTCATCGAGCAAAAAAATTAACTATTATAAACAAGGTGGTTAATTGAAAAGTAGAAAGTGTGAATTGGAAACCAATATAAGTAGATTTAAATTTTTAGAACAGTTTGGAGAAGATCATGAGCCAGTACCAGATTGAAAATCAAAATGGATATACTTTGTGTTATGTATGAATAATGTTAAACAATGCTAATAAAACACAAATAATGCGCTAAAAACAAACATCAAATAGTTCATTAGTTTAGTGTCGAAACATAGAATGGACTGCAGGAGAAAAATTACAAACAAGTTGCAATATGAAAAAAAAAGTTTCACCAATTTGGAATGGGGAACAAGCATGAACAAGATAATTGAACAAAGAAAGGAAGATAAGAGACAGGTGTAGTGGAGGGATGAGAGTATGAGGTGGGCAAGATTAGGGAAGAATGGGATATTAAAAAAGTGATGAATTAAATTAGAATTTTTTAAAATGTTATATAATACCCAGAAATCAAAGTCAGTGACTAAAGAGAAATGAATGAATGATAGAAATGAATGATTTTCGCAGAAGAAAATTCAAACCTGTGATCACAACTCTAGCTATATAGGACCAAGGAAGATTGTTTAATATCCTGATTTCAGATAAATTTAGAAGAAATAATATTCAAATTAAATCCAAAGTCAACAGCTATAGCCTTAAGGAAAAGGCGTTTTTCATTTAGGGGATTCTATTAAGCAAAATTATAGAGACACAGTCACAGTACACAAACAGTAAGCATCTATTGTTTGATCAAGGTGACAGGATGAAAGGTTATGAAGAGGATTCTAATAATTTTGTTAAAAAAAAGTTAGAACCCATAGTAAAATAACAAAATTTTATTCTTTTATTGTTTGAAGACTGATGGCCAACTTTTTTCAGTTTTTTTTAAGTCTCAGATGAAGTAAGGTCCAATAAAATTTACATACAAATACATTTTCTTTCTCAATATATTTTCATTAGCTGTCTTGAGTCAAAGCAGAATTTCCTAATGTTCATTTTTAGTATAAGGACAGAGCACATTAGCTCTCATGGATTTTGATACAAGTTGAACAATGAATCATTAGGTGCCATTTTGAAGCTATAGTTTACATTAATTATTCTTTGTTTCGTAAATTATTCTAATATTAAAATAATGCGCAAAATTTTTTACTTTCAATAAAATTAGCATGTTATAGTTTTATTTATTACTTAAAAATAAACTATTTCTAAAAATTATAGGCTAATAAAATTTATTATTGAAAATAAAACTATTAGTGGACCTGTAATTTTCTTTAACTGTATTTTAGGTTTATTCACAATTTAATTAGGGGTTCTGAATTTAAATATTGATTTAAATACAAAGTAAGCATCAGTGGAGAATTCTACCACTTTCTGCTTCAAAATAAAGTTTTCCATGTTATATATAATTTACCCCAAACCACAGTGAGATTATTTTATGGAGCATTGTGTACAAAAAGTGGCATATACTGTTTTGTGTATAATAGCTGGCCTAAGATTTTTAAATCTTAAACTGTAAGTTAAATGATTCGTCACACATTAAGACTGTGAGTGACATTTAGGTGATGAAATTAAGTTATTTAGGATAAATGTTCAAAAATTTATAACAGAAACCAACTTCGATTATGAGTTATAGATAAACAATCAAATTTGGATTTTTTTAAAGAAAATAATCAAAAATAGAATTGGTGCATCTAAGCCAAAAATGGATATAAAAATATGGAATTATTTACTAACTTAACAATTATACAAGTCAGCATTTTAAAATAGAAAAAACGGATGTGTTTAAAATCGTTAAAATATATAAATATATATGTATCTTACAATGACCTTCATATTTTACAAATTTAATACTTACAACCAAATATTCTCCCAATTCAACTTGACCATTTTTATTTAAGTCCACTTCATTCATCATATCATGCAAGGCGTCATCATCAACTTTTTCCCCTTGAGCCTAAAAAGAATTATTGAGCTATAATTAAAGAAAGCTTCTTAAAAGATGTGTAGGTAATTAGTTTTAAAAAAATATATAGTATTTTATAACAATAAACAAGATGATGGCGATATAAACAATTCTTGTAACCTCAACAACAGTTGATAAAAAAGTTTTTCCAGTTTTTCGTTCACAAACCGAATTAGCTCTTAATAAAATTTTCTTTAAATTTTCTGGCATAAAATTACATTGGTAAAAAAAAAAAGATATTTTGTGGAAGATTTCAATTGTTCTCTTTTATAAATAAATCTCTATTTATAATATAAGATGTCCTTTCACAAAAAGATATTGCCAGACCAAAAGTAATGAAAGAGATGATAATGTTAGATGTTCAAATGTTAGATAGAATATTATTCAATCTTATAGAACATTAGCTCTAAAATTAGTAGATAGGATTCAGGAGTTTAGCATTTTCTAGCACAGCAATATTGTATTGCATCTATCTGACAATAAATAATATAGTTGTGTTTCCTAGGTATCTTCATTTATTAATGATAACTGTTACTGTTTTATTTGCATATTTATAAACCTTTGCAAAGTGGACATAGGATTTACAAGCCGCAGGGCAAAACTTGTTGCTTGCCCCTTCCTTGAAATACAACTTTCATATTTTGTAAGCTTTTCAAAACAATAGTTCCTTTTGATTCTTGATATAACTTTCATGAATATGCTAAAATATTAATTTCAAGTTTTTTCATACACTTATTTTAAGCTACAACTAAATATATAGTGATTTACGTTTTTGTTAATGTGTACTAAATGGGAAGAATTCTTTCACTGAAATTGTGAAACAATGCAAGCATACATATAAGTATAAAAAGAAACCATCAGCAATTAAAAAAAAAGTTAAAAAAGTAATCCCTCTTTGTGTACATCTTTAAACCTTTTTTATATAAGGGTTTTTATTGTGCCCTGGACATTTTTCAGTAAATATGGATACATGGAAAACAGAGGTTTTTGACATTAAATAATTAAAACAGATGGTAGATGAATAAAAGTTACGGAATAAAAAGGATTCTTCGATCACATTATTTTCAATTTTATTTTTTTATTTATATTTTAAAACTTTTTATGGGTCATTTATCATTACTAATTTATAAAGGCTCACTCTTATTGAGGAGTAGCACTTTTTCTGAAAAAGATGGTAATGCTGAAAACTGAGACTTCCAATGCTCAAGTATGTAGAACTTTCATCAATCTGGAATTATATGATTCTCAAGCATTCTGGATAGTTGAGCTTCTAGTGTATGTAACAATAAAAAGATATGTCCTCCCATCTTAACTAGTATTAAGAGAATTGCTTAAAAGGTGTGTTTTTGAGTGATTTTCTTAATTTGATAAATAGTTAGATATCAAGAAGATCACTTATTACATAAAATTTCATACATTGGATTAAACGCTGTTCAGATTTATTCGTAGTTTTTTCACCTATAAAATGAACAGAGGATAATATTAGAGATGTAACGAATATTCGGTCCATTTGCCGAATATTCGGTAGGCCGAACGCTCAGCCAAATAATCGGCAAAGTATTTTTCAACAGAGCTTTTCCTTTTTTTTTGGGAATTTGAATTTATTTAATAAAGAGTAATCTAAAATCGTATTTTTCACTATACATTATTAGAAATAGTTTTTACACATACATAAGTTCTAAAACTTAAAAATTTATGTTCAGAAAGGCAATTAAAAGAACGAAATTTGAAGAATTCAAACTAGATTGCTTTATACTTAACTATGAGTATTGTACTACTGACTTAATTTTAAAATTATATTTAGGCAAGTCAATTTCAGTGCTTTTCAACACTTTTTTTTTGCTTCTTTTGTTGTTTTGTTTTTGCTGTTTTTACTATAGAGCAATATTTTAGCAAAGCATTTTTAATAGACTTAATTCTTTTACTGTCCCTTTTTCTGTACGGTAAGAGAGATAACCGATTGATATGGTAAGAGAGAAACTATGATTTTCAACATTAAAATTATATTTTATGAACAACAAATTTTTTTCTATTTTTTGCTTTTTTGTAAAATTTTCTTTTATTAGCATTTTTATCATGACACTATAGACTATATGCTAAACTGTGTGCATCATTGACAAGGTATCCTCAATGAAGAGTCATGATAACTTATAATATTTAATAATCAACAGAAACACATATGTATTACAAAATAACACGCTAGCAATTAGGTAACAGTAGATTAGCAACAAACATAAATTAGTAAAGTCCTTTTATACTCTCTGGAATGTGAGGCAGCACCACTGTTCCTTAACGAAAGATTGTCGTCATTGATGATGGAATGTGACGTCGTCTTACAACACAATACTTCTTTGACCTGGTCTTCGAAGTTGCTTGGCCAAACGATAGTATGTCTTGGCTTCTAAGTTCTTGAAGTCTGTTCTGGTATTGGAAAAGAAGAAGACTCTTGTTTCGAGATTGTAGGCTCAACTACAGTACTCTGAGAATTCGCACGAGTAGGTATTGAAGATAGTACTTCAATCTCAGGACTCTGTGACTCAGCAGACAGAGATGCTACACTAGGATCAGAAAAAATGATCAAACGATCGGGAATACACTTTTGCATTTGAACTACGTGACGTTTTACTATATCACCACCTGTTCTAACAGCTTGGTAAGAAACTGGACTCGTGGGTTTAATGACTGTTGCAGGAAACCACTTTGGACCCTGTTTATAGTTCTTCACAAAGACTGGATCGTCAACATTGAACGATCTTTGAAGAAAATCGCCATATTTTGTACACACATCTTGCTCCTGGCTCAACTTTCTCTCAACCATCAGATCTGGATGGAGACTATCTAAGACAGTTCTCAACTTCCTCCCCATCAGCTGTTCTGCAGGACTAGCACCTATTGCCATGGTAGGAGTACAATGTTGTTGAAGAAGAAACTTCGCTAGATCTTTCTTCCAATTTACCTTCACGATACATCTTAGTGAATGTTTAATGGTCTTGACTTTTCTTTCAGCTTGACCTTCTCTGGACGGACGTCTTGAAGCGATAATAACCCTTTAGATGAGATTCCTCTCCTAGAAAGTCTGGTACTCTGATGATTGAAACTGGCCTCTGCTATCGGAAATGACGACTTCAGGTATTCCATGAGTAGCAAAAATTTCTCGGAGGGCTGTTGCAGAGGCGGATGCTGAAGTCATATGACGCAGTTCTATCCACTTTGACATGGCACCTACTATGAAGAGGAATGCTTATCCCTGGAACAGATTGGCAAAGTCTATATCAAGACTCCCAAGGATGCATCAGATCTCCCAAAGATGAACTGGAGCTTAAGGAGGTAATGATGTGTCTGTTGATATTCTTGGCATCTCTGAACATGCACTTCTATGTCATAGTTCATGCCTGGCCACAACACATATAAACACATGAGAGCTTTTATCCTTTTAATTCCAGGATGTCCCAGATGTAGAACCTGGAGAATACACGATTTTCCCAACACCGGAATTACTACTCTGTTACCCCAAAATAAACAATTTTAATGGGTAGAAAGTTCATTACGTTTTGAAAAAAAGTCTGAAATTTATTATCCGGTTTTTCTTTTGGCTATCTTCTCAAAACCCAATATAGAACTTTCAACAAAGTTGGAGAGTGCAAAGTTAATTTTGAAATTTCTGTTGTCGGAAGAGCAGGATCTTGTATATCTTTGGTAAACAATACTTTGTACCTCAAATTTAACAGTTTCTTTTGGAAGTCTGCTTAAAGAATTTAAATAAATTCCAAGCAGGGGCTGATGATCAGTTATAATAGCGAATTTATGCCCGTAAATAAAATTATGAAATTTTTTATACCGAAAACAATTTCCAACTCCTCTTTGTCAACTTGCACATAGTTTCTTTCTGTCGACGTGAGTGTACACGAAGAAAAAGTTATTGGTGTTTCCCTACCATGGTCAAGAACATGACTTAAGACAGTTCCTACGCCAAACGGAGATGCATCACAGGCTAAGGTAACCAGTAATTTCGCATCAAACGAAACCAATACTACTTTGGAACTTAACAGTTCTTTTAAGAATCTAAAAGCTTCATCTTGGACTTTAGACCATTTCCACACTGAATCCCTAGCTAGAAATCTATGTAATACTTCAGCTTTACTAGCCTTACCTTTTTTTAGAAAACAATTATAAAAGTTCATCAAACCCAAAAACGACTGTAACTGGACCCTATTCTTAGGTACCGGAAAAGCATGAATCGCTTTTACTTTACTTTTTAATGGATGGATGCCCTTCGCATCGATACAGTAGCCCAAAAAATCTACTTCAGTTACCCTGATTAAGCATTTGTCCTCATTTGCTTTAAAGACCTGCTTTTCGCAAATGCTCTAGTACTTGTTTCAAACAAGCGGCTAACTCTTTTTCAGAACTTTCTCAAACGAGTACATCATCAAAATAAGGACATTTAAAATTTATGAAATAATCAGGTACTAGCGATTAGGTAACAGAAGATTAGCAACAAACATCAATTAGTAAAGTCCTTATATACTCTCTGAATCGTGAGGCAGTGCCGCTGTTATGCAATTAAAGACTGTCGTCATTGATTTGTCCATGATGACGGAAAATGACGTCAGTTGACACCACAACACTATATCTCTTTTAATGCATTATGGATACTTCTTTTCCGAAAAATATTATTTTTAGTATTAAAAGTTTGCTTTTAGAATTATGAGGATTTTTCTCCTATTTCTTTTTTTTCCAACTTTACTATTTTAGTTTTTTTTAGTAGTTATTAGTCAGTCTTTTATTTATCTTAATTATTTCTAATGGATAACTATAATAGTTTTTCCCCCTTTACCCCATACTAGTAATATAATTAAGTTTTGATAACTTTTAAATAATAACAAAACATTTTTATAAATAAAATGTTGTTATTTAACGGTCAAATATTCTATATTAGACTGATATCTTTAGCCGAATATTCAGTATTTCTCTAAATCACTATTGGTAACATCCCTAGACAATATACATAAAATATAAATGCAAATATCTTCTACTTACTGCAAATTATAACCTATGTGTAAATTACCTGACTTAAATTGCCCCTGGTAATTCTAGTCATCGCTTTCTTTAACATAGACAGCTTAATTTACAATATTATGAAAAAATCTCAGTCTTTCCTTTATGCTCAATTTCTATGCTCAATTTTTGTTAATTTAAAAAAAAATTAAAAATTTATTTTTATACTTTTAAACTCATGACACAATTTACAGTTTAAAGAATTATTAAAAAAAAACATAATACTCCAATTAGAGTCCCAGAATGGAATTTCTGCCTCATTACAACTCTGTATAATATTTGCTTTTAGACCTATGCACAGATTACATAAAAATCACAATAAATGTAATAATGTATTATAATTTATAAAAATAATAAATTAGTGAGAAATCCTTAGTACTTAATAAATGATTATGCATTTCAAAGAATACATTATAAGAATTCAAGCTTTTTGTTATAAGCTTTTCACATTGTCCCAAATGTTTTAACACATGTCCCAGAAAAGCATATGTTAGGTTAATTAAAATTTATTTGTTTGAACTATGAATGGTAAAAAAGCCTGACAAAAATAAGAAGTTGAACCCAAAAGCTTGTAACAGTGGGTATTTATGTTAAAAGGTCAAGTTTCTACCATTTGTATTTCAAAAAATTAATTACTTGGCATATAAAATTTTTTTTTGAACCAGTTTCATTTATTTAATCTTACATTAATTAATTACCTTAATACTCTGTCGAAGGTCACTGAAAGTAATATATCCCTTTTTATCTTTATCCAATGTTTGAAATTTTTTTGTGTATGCAATTACTTCCTCTTTAGTTAAATTAGTAGGAGTTTCTCTTGCTTGACGGTTAACATCTTGTCCCATTTCAGTCTGAAGAAATTCTAGAGCTTTTTTGTGTTCTTCCTAAAATTGAAAATGATTATAGATATTAGCAAGGCAATTTAATATTCCAGCAAAAAAGAATACATACAGACATATAAATGTCCATATACATATAAATGACGAATATACAGATGACATATAATAACAGAGGACATACATATAAATGACAGAATACATACATATAAATGATTTTTTCATTATTTCAATAATTCTTAATGATAATTAAAAATGCATTGGAAGTTCATCAAGGCTAACGTGAGTAAACAAAAGGAAGTAAAAAGCAAAAATAAATAAATAAATGAATAAATAAAATTATTATATTAGCTTAAAAATAAATTTTATAATAAATACATCAAAGATTTACCAGTAATATCATTCAGAATAAAAACTAATTTAGAGAAATCTTATGGCTTTGTTCAAGAAGTTAATTGGTACTAAGTGAATTGTAAATATTTAAGTTGAAATATCAATATTCTTGTTTTCATTAATTATTGACCCGAGGATACCTCTTTTAAAAGATGATGCACATCAACAAAATTTGTAAGGGTTAAAGAGAGCAAGCACTATTGTTCAAAAGGAAAGATAACAAAATTAATTTGTATAACATTACTTAAAACTTTTATGATTTTGATTTTATAAGCTCAACTCCCCAGATTAAACAAAACATAATAAAAATAGCATAATTTGATCCACTAAATGAACAGAGTTTTAAACAGCGCCAGTTTACTTTCACAAACTTTGGCTATTGCCTCCTTGTTGAGCTCTCAGTATTGGGCACACTGGGTTGCCACAGTACAGTGAGTAGCCCAGTTGAATTGCAATGGGTGCACTTTAATAAATAGACATTAGGTCACCATTTTGATTTATTAACTCTTGTAAAGTAGATGATATAACTTGAATCTATTTTTGACAGTTTCACCTTGTTAACAGAGGCTTAAAACTCAGAGAAGAAACCAGAGCTCTCAATTTGATAGCAGAAAAGTAATGCTGGCATAAAATTGTTATTGAAGTTTCAGTTAAGCTAAGTTTTATAGATACGAATCAGGGTTTGAAAATTTGAAAATTTTTACATACCTTGCCAGGCATGATAGTCTATTAAGCAAAACAATCTTTTATGACTGTGTACTAATTAAAGCACATAAATGTACCTATTTTTAATCTATCAAAAAATCTAAATCAATACTTTTATTTTAAGCATATATCAGAAATATTAAGGATTACAGGGTGACTGACAGATTTCAAAATAAAAAATCTTGTAAAGAAAGGATGATAGACAAATGAAGCAAAGTATGTCAATTGTAAATGCTGTAAAAATTTTTGAACATAGTTACAAAAGTTGCTAACAGATGGAATTGTAAGCTGTATAGAATTCTTGAAAAAAAACTGGCATAAAACTGTAAACAAACAGTGATAATATACCAAAAACAAACATTCAATAAAATACATGGCCTAACCTTCTAATCCTGCAGGACAATTTTTTTTAAAATTTTAACTTTAGAGATGTTCCCACTTGTCAGTCATTGATAACATGCAGCACTATCTGTCCTTGTAACTAAATTCCACAATTTCTGTAAACATTTTTTACAGCTTTCACAATAAATTTATCATTTGTTTTATTTCTCTATTACTCTTCGATTCTGTGATTTTTAATTTTGAAACTAGTTAGTTATTTGCTGGACGCCCTGTATTAACAAAGAGTTATTAGGTAGATTAGATCTAATCAAAGAATGAAAATAATTTACAAATTCAGAAAAAGACAAAAAAAGTAAGTAACATTTAAAATAATAGATCAAAATAGAAAAGCGCCTAAAGCAGTTAAATTCAAATTTGTTTTATTTTAATTTATAAAGTCAGAAAAACAAATTTAACAGAAAACAAAAAAAATTATAACAATATTAAGATATGTGTGTTAGCAGGACAGCACATCATTAGGGGACACACTGCCTGCTAACACACAGGTGTGCCAGCAGGCACAGGTGACACACAGGTGTGTCAGCAGGCACAGGTGACACACAAGTGTGTCAGCAAGCAGTGTGTCCCCTGATGAAGTGCAGTCCTGCTAACACACACATCTTAAAATTTTTATAATTTTTGTTGTTTTCTGCTAAAATTGTTTTTTTTTGACTTTATAAAAACAGTAGATAGAGTTACCTACATTTTACCCCTCCCAAATTGTACTGCCTCATATATTAAAAAAAAACATTGAGTTGACAACTTAAAAAAAAAAAAAAAACAAAAAAAAAAAAAAAAAAAAAAAAACTTCTTTCATGAGATGACCTATGAAAAATAATTCAGTTGCAGTGCATATGTTATTTAAGTTTATGCTCATTAGATCTAATATTCAAAACTGTAGTCTAAGAGATTGAAGGAAAAAATCAGTGCTGTAACAAACTACTAAAATAAGGAAAACAGTGCTTTCAAGCAAGATATTAAAGCAATGGCCTTTGAAGTTTTCTATTTCTTGCAGTAGCCAAGCAGTCTATGATGTTTTAAGTCTTTTTGTTTCTTCTCTCTCTAAAAATTATCATTAAGGGCTCTCATTATAGAACACCCTACATAAATATTCAATTGAATTATAAAATAAAACACTTTAAAGTAAAAAACAAACAAACTTGAAAGCAGTAGATATACTTTTTAGTGCAGGTCAAACTTATTAGTCTTTTGAAGTAATGATAGCAAAGTAGAACAAGTGACAATTCTCTTTGTTTAAGTTTAATAAGATAATTTAAGTGTATAATAAATTGCAAGTCAAAATATTTGATGGTGAGTATGACAAGCCAAAAAGAAAAGGCATATTATATGAAAGAAACAATTTAGAAAAGCAATTCAAGAAAACTGCAAAGTAGTGCAAGACAATTGCAATATTTGGTTCCTTTTATTTTCTTATGGTAAAGTAAAGATATCTTTATCACTTAGAATGAATTAAAAATTGAAGATATATTATAGTGAACGAATCATGATAATGTGGAAAATTCGAATAAACATATAGCAAAATGTGTAAAATTATGAAAAAACGTTCAACAAGAAACACTTAAACAATTTTTTAAAAAAATACCTGTTGTTTACTTCGACTCCATTTGAGTTCATCTGCCATTATTGAAATAATTGTTGGGAGAGCTTCTTTAGTTGCTTCAACATTTAGAAAAGACAAGCGTAGGCGTCTTGCAATGACATCAACTGCAGTTTGTGCATATTCTTGAACGGCATATCTTACCTTATAAAAAGAAAGCAACAAATTATAAAACTATTCTGGGTAAAAGAAAAAAATCATTAAAAATCATTAATCATAATTATTGACACACAATTTGCCTTACATTTAAGTCGAATATAACTGGAATGAAAGAAAGTAGTTATATATCAATATAATTTTTTCATGTTCTAAAAAAAAAAGTCTATAAATTAAAAAAATAAAATAAAAAAAACAAATCATTTATTAAACTTTGAGAGAATTTACAATTTTTGTTCATATTTTGACCCTCTTATTGTCCAGCAAGTAGAAAACCCTTCACATAGCAAATGAGTAATTTAAACAGAAGCTATTCTCAGTAGTCCTAGTTACAAACAGGTAACTTTCAGGTAAAATTAATCTTAAAACAAGTTGTAAACAATACTCAGTATAAATCTAATTTGTTTAAGCCCTTTAAAATATTTCTAAGCTAAGTTTCAGAACACCTTCAGTTTTGGCATAAAAACATTTATATATTTATATTCATTAATAAAGTAGTGAAATTAATAATAATTAAACTGACTTAATTTAGAGAAAGTAATACCACTTTTATGAGATTATTTTAGTACAAAACTTATTTGACTAATTACACAATTAGGAAAGAGTGAAGAGATTGATATCATGACTGATGGATAAGGAGATTAAAAGGATTAAGTCATATTTAACAAAAGAGTAGTAATAGAGCTGTGAAAAGGATCTTCAATTGAAAATCTGATGGCTATAGGCCATCTGAAAGAACAGGGAGAAGATGGTTGGAAAATGTTGAAGAGAGCTTGGAAAAATAAGAATGAAGAATCTAAAGCCCAGATGAGGGATGAATTGAGGGCTATTCTGAGGCAGTCCTCAAAGAAATTTTATGCCAATGAGTGGTAATTAGATCAGTAGATATAATTAAAAAAAGATAATAATTCATAATTTTAGATTTAATTGATTGGCAATATAGAACATGTAGGTATCGGCAGCTGTTTGACAAAATAAATATATATGTCAGAAATGTGTCATAAAGTTATGACTAAAAATAAAGGCAAGCACTTAAACCTAAATAAGTTTTTACATTGCATAACATTCATTTTTTCTTTGAAAAAGTTCTGCCATGTTAGTTAGTCATTCAGAGTAACAAATTCATTAACATGTTAAACATATAAATTATCATGTGTTTATTAAATGTAATAAATATCCTACATAATAATGAAATATGCATGGTTAGGTTTATTTAAATAAAATAATTATTAAAGTAAAAATCAAGAAAAAAAATAAGCACCTCAGCATCAATATATGGATACTCCTCGTGAAGACGTTTTCCAATTATTGGCCATCTTTTTCCAGTCAAAGAAGCTAATTTAGCAACTGCAAAAGCTCTATCTCCATATGTATTAGTTAAGTGCTGAGCAACCTAAGTTAAAAGAAATTATGTTTAAAAAACACAGTTCAATGTTCTTTAGAATTATTTACATGTTACAGATAAAAAATATTGAAAGTAAAAAATCTAGAATGAAAAAATACAAAATTAAAGTCAGCATTAATCATTCTTATGAACATTTCCAGAGAGACAGTATTATTTTTAATGAAATTAAAAAAAAAAAAAAAAAAAAAAAAAAAAATAATAGAGAGTAAAATAAATTATGTTTTGTACTTAGCCACTTGAGTAAATGATAAGGGGTTGCAGCCAAATAAGGTTTCAAAATCAGCTCCTACCATTGATTTAAAAGTATTACAGAAGTCACAAAATGTCCCTTATTTAGAAATTTAAAAATCACCATAAAAATACAAATTAAAATTTGAGATTTGACATCCAGAAGCATGAATACATACCCACAACACCCTCCTCTATTTATATGTCCAATTTCATTAACATAAAAATCAGAATTTTCCCACAATATAATGGAGACACACACCAAAATTCTTTATTTTACTATATTTAGAGATTATAAATGTAGCATGCAACATTGCAGAAACAAGTTATAATTAATAAATTTGTTTAAGGCCAGGCGCCTCATTTCATGTAAAGTTATATAAAATAACAAGAATGAAAAAGTTAAAAAATATTATAATTATTTTGAGAATTATTCTAGAAATTCTTGAGCTCCATAAAAATTATTGTCAAACCCTTCCTATGTGGGTTGAAAACTCAATCATTTTGAGTTATGATAACTACAAACAATTCTGCTAGCATGGATAAATGATCCTTAAGTTACTTTTTCCCCCCAAGAATATTTATAAATTTTGATGCTTAAAATCATTGGGTATATATTTTGGATTTGAATGCTTTTTCAAAGATTAGAAAAGCAAATCAAATGAGCATCATTCTCGAATAGTACCGGTATTTTAACGATTTTAGTAATTTCCGGTAGAAACACTGCAGCCTGTCTCGCAATTTCATTTTTCTGCAGGTTTTGCAAGAGAATTCCATGATCAATGTGGATATAATCAAAAATAAGTTTTTACAAAAATGCTCTAAAATAGCAGACCAATATCAATTTGCTCAGAAAATGGTATATTTTTCACATTTTTAACTAATATTTTTTATTAAAATATGGCAGGGAAAAACAAGTTTTTGATTGACGATGGACTGTACAAAGTAAACTATGAATGAGCAAGAATATTCAATTTACAACTTGAGAATAATTAAATATTTGTGTTCTGGGGATACAGAAAAAAATGTGTTCTTGGTTAAAACAATTGCACTAATTTATTTATACTTATTTTCTAAATTTACTGAAGAATTTTTTAGAACATTAACTAATTGTATCTCATTTTTTTGACTTTCTCTTTTAACTATTAATTTGAAATTTAGTCTTACAGCTGCCTTATTTTATTAGCTTATTTTAAAATTCTTTTACATATAAGTTATATGCATGCTATTCAGTTCTCAGTAATAATTGTTTTGTCATTCCCTAAGTGAAGTGTTATTTTAAAAGATCAAATCAGCATTATGTATGTGTGAATATGAAAAAAAGAAGATTGTGTCACTCAAATTATTTCCTCTCCACACATGGTTTTGCTATTTTGGGTAGCCAAACACAGATGGTGCTTTACAAGATTTAACAGTTTAAAAACAAAATTATTCAAGTTGACTTTTAGATAAATAGGTGGGCACATAAAAAAGCTACTGATTTTTAATACTGAAGCATAACAAGGTTCCTCATTTTTAAATATAAGAAAGATAATTATTAAAATAAATTATTTAAAACCAAAGGTGATTGTGAGCCTAACTGAAAAATCCCTGAGTAAAATCCTTAATGACACATTTCAAAAAATTAACGTCTTTATAAATTTAAATCATTGATACTTTCACAACATGAAATTCTAAATAAATTATATGCAGCATAATTTAAATGAATAATTATGCATAAATTTACTTTTATCTATAATCACATTTATTATTCGATCAGAAAAAATATTTACAAATGAAAGAGATGCTAAGTATAAATTCCAGTTCTAATATTTTTAAATAGAATATTCAAGAATTTTTATACATAAATGTGATCGATCATTTCTTGAAACTTCTGTACCTTGGATTTCTGTGAATTTCCGGATCACAGTTAGTGAAAATCCGGATTTTTCCAGGAGCACAATCATCTATGTAAAATTGAAGATGTAATAAAAATACAATGTTAAATTAAAAGTAAAGGAGAATTCAAAAGATTTATTACTTAAAAACTAAATTATACCTCTATTTCCATTCCATAATCTTGCACAAGCCTAATATACAAATTTGGAGACCAGTTATCTGCACCTTCTAATAAAAGCCCATCAGTTTGGCAATCAGTTTTGGGATTTAAATTGCAGTGTTTTACACCAGCATCAACTGCTTCTTTAGCCATTACTCTATATGTAGTCCATTTTCCACCTAAAAGAGATTAAAAAATGTAAGTAAATTTCAGGATACGTTTGATGGCAAACAAAAGGAAATTCCTCCCCTCAATTAGCTTAATAAATCTTGTTAATAAAATGGAATAGAAATTTCTTTGCATTAAGAAAGGATTTTGCTTTTTGAAAAATTAAATGACTAAGAAAAAATTGTTTTATGTTTGAAGACATATTTGCTGCTAATGGTTAGTTTTCTATGGATACATAAATTGACTAATTAATGTTAATAGTGCTGTCTTGAGACATAGAAACAAGAAATTACACGGGGGCCCTAGAGAATCTTTATTTCTGCAAATGGTGCCATGTGTTGAAAAAAAAAAAAAAATTAAAATAAATAAACTGTTCTATAATTCTCTTAGAGTGAATATTTTTTTTTTTTTATAAAAAATATTGGGATTGTATTTTTTAAATTTAAATTGGTTTAAATTAAATGAAATCTAATATTTGAATAAAACTCTAAATAGAATTTCCAAAAACAATTTATTACTTTGAAATTTATTTACAAATGATCAATTTTTTGAATTGCAAGCTATAAAGATATTTAATTTTTTGTCTTGTTACTAGGGCAAAAAGCCTGGCAAAAGCATTTACCTTAAGTCACAAGTGAGTGTTTTAGCGCTGAGATTTAAAACAAATTGTTTTAATATCTCTTTTTAAACAATTCAAGAAAAGAAGTATTTCTTAATTATTCTGTTTTAATAACTTATTGAAAAAAATATGCTTGCTAATTTTTTTAAGGATTAGGTACTCTACTTGCTCCTTTCACACATGCATAATTTTCACGTTTGATGATTGATATAACTTTGATGAATGAGTGAATTTAATTTACAGATAGTTTAGAAGAGTCAGAAAGACATGCTTTTAAGAAAAAAACATGATATACTAAAATATAGACTTTACTTCTGCAGGGGTAAACAGATGCACTTTACATAATAGTACTGAAAGATGTAGGTCATTTTGAGCCCAGTGCAAGACTTACTTTGCCACCTACTTTTCTAAGTATACACACAATAATTTAGCAAATGATATAGTGATTAAATCATTTATAATAATAAAATGAAATAAAATTTCTAAAATCTGTTTTTTATAGTTGATAAAAGAAGAATAAATTTTTTTTTCCTGGCAGGATGCATCACATTCAAAAGACAAGTGCATATTTTGGTAGATTTTTCAGTGATGATAAAAGTGTATACAGCAATCAATGTAAAATTTTTTATTTTAGTGGAAAAATTTGAATTACTATATCCTTTTTAACCTAATGGAAAAATATAGTTTTTAAATTTTTGTTTTATTCTTTCATAACTCCAAAAGCGGTTGAAATTTCCATTGACAGTATATAAATTTTATTTGAGAGTTAATTCTGCTTTTAACAATTATTGAAACTTGTATTGTCACTAAGCTCTAATTAAGACTTAATTCCTCTAGCTGATCAGTAAGTAGTCCAAATTTCGACTGACAACATATTTTTTTAGCAATAAAATGACAATAGAATTTACTTGTAGATGTCAAAAAGGGATTGAAATTTGTATAGTCATAAGTCACAGAGCTCCAGTTAATATTTGAGTTTTTGAGCTGGTTGAAACAAAATCAAAACTTTGAGGTCCATTTTTTTACATGAAATTAGTTTGAAAATTTTAGTTTGAAAAAGAGTCAAAGTTTTGATGACAACAATTTTGTTTGGCGCTAAAACGGTAAAAAAGTCTATTAATAGAGGTCAGGAAATGATAAATCTTTTATTGCAATCAGGAACAGCACTTCAGTTGCAAATTAAGCATTATAGCTTGTGAAAAGGATCAAAATTTTAATTGATGATGAATTTCCTTAGGCTACAAAATGGCAATAACTTCTAACTTTAGTAGTCATCAATAAGCAAGTGAAACTTGTACTTTTATCAAGCATAAAGTTCCAGTTGAAACTTTCCCCAACATCTAATTTTTCAAAATTTATTTTATTAGAAAAACAGTCCAAAGAAAATTTTTTTTATAGGGTGAGGCGCAAATAAATTAAGAGAATATATAACCACAAGGCCTCCCATTACTTATAAATTTTCTCTATTTTTTTCTTCTTTCAAAATCACAACAAATAATTATTGTAAAGCTCTGCATCTTTTTAAAACTTGATTTCACTTCTAAGGCTATAATTATTTCTTGTTTTTCAAAAAATAAGAGGCTATTTTCATTGACAGCTTTTCAGAGCTATACTAGACCCTGTAGTATTGAGGCCACATGCAGCTGCACCCTGGGTTTAATCATAGTATCAGTTTTTTTTTTATTATCTTCAATTAGGGGAATTTAAATATAATATTATTTGAACATAAGTTGATATAATAAAAACAAAATTACCATTTAATAATTAAAATAAATTTGTATGATTGTGCGTAACACGCATTAGAGTCATAAAGTATGAAACGGGATGAAAGTATGAGATGGTTAGGGAAATTGAAAAAATATATATATACAGTAAATAGTGAATACAGTTCTCTCCCAACCAAATTTCAATAATATACTGGCCTCACGCTGAGATTTTATAAGAGAAATAAGAGTTTAGGCTATTCTGTGGTTATTGGACCCACTCCTTTAGAGATGCTATATTCTGATCATCCATACAGATGAAGTTCCATTGAGATGAGCTTGGAGATTTGGCCAGTCAATCTGTTGGGCAAATATCTTCGCTTTTCATAAAATCCTTAACAAAATGAGCTATCTCCATATGGCCTCTGCATTGGTATTTCTAAGATAAATTCAAGGCCAGCAGCATACCTAAAAATGTGATTATAGGGCAACAAGGCCATATTCAACCCACTCACAGTACTTTCACTAAAGATAGTGTGGTCCAACATGATGCCTGTCCATACCAATAAACCATTGCTGTTATATTGGTCAATTTCTTAGTCATTAAAAGGTAGGCAGAGGTCTCTGGCTCTCTTCATATGGAAGTATGAACCAGAGACATGCTAACAAACCACCATGATGATTTAGTTATGATGGTTCTAGCACTTACTTATGGAGCAGAAGCAAATAGATTTGTATAGATTTAAAACAACAAAAAGAAGTAAGGAAAATGCTTAGTTGGTATTAAGGGAAAGGACTAAAAACAAATACCATAAAAAAGATAACAAACAAAAGTTTTTGATGTCACTCAGAGAATTTAACTATTAACACAACAAAGGGCTGGTTAAGAACTGAAAATAACTTGGTCTAAGTATATCTTGGAGTGATATCCTTGTGCCATCAAATGATCAAGAAAGTTACCACAAACAATGTGGCTTACTGAAATTAAAAAGACAGTAGGAGTGAATCGGAAAGTAAAAACAGAAAAATATTAAGAAAAGATAGAATAACTCCATTCAACAGTAGATTAATAATGGCTGGAGAAGGGTCCTCGCACAAAGTTTTGCATCAGGGCGTGATCATGTTTAGGCTGGGCGTGATCATGTTTAGCATAACAAGTATGTCAGTATCAGAGCCAATACACAAAATTTATGCATTCCTATAAGTTTGTAACAGTACTGAAACATTAATCTGAAACTGTTACCTATACCATTTGTGCTCTGGTTTTGTGTTATTCTTCTCTATTTAATTTATTTCTTATTTTGTCATTCAATAGTATTTTTCAAAATTTAAAACATGTATTAGAATCTATTTATTTTCATTTTTGCAGATATATTTCTGGATTATTAGTAACCTAATATGTTGTTACCCTTTCTGATTAAATCAGTTTGCTTTATCCTTAAATACTTTTCATAAAATTTACATGAATTTGCGTTAAATAGTTTTCATTTTTATTAATTTACTACTAACAGATTAATTTACTACAGCAGATATCCTTTGATCTTTTTATATAAAATGCACAGTTTTTGTTTTACTAACTAATTTTTACACAGAATATTTATAAATTGATTTGTCAGTTGTTACATAGTTAAAGCAACCTTGCTGATTATTTTGCATAAAAAATTGTTAAAATTTAATTTAACATTAATTGATAAATTTCAAACTGCTTAAAGTGATCATATTTTTTTAAATAATCTACTCAGGGTTAGAGTTTATAAGTGATGGGCAATGTTTATTTCTCTTTTGATAATATTCATCAACAGGAGTGATCAGCACCAAAACTGGAATGCTACTAACAATCCCAAACACATGATAGTATCAATCAGTGTCTGCGACAAAATAAAAATCCTTTTACATATAGATAATGTATCTGCGTAAGCTACAAACATATTTACTTACAAGTTAAAATTAAAAAAAAGAAAGAAAGACTGAAATTTACGTTTCACTAAAACCAAGAAGTGATGATGAAACTTCCAGAAAATCTAATAACTGTCACATGAGCAAGATATCATTTAATAGGTCACCTAACTCAACACTTAATGCAGTTCAGTTTCTCTGGTTTTGGTAGATGTTTTAGAACAGCACTTTTCATAAATTTTTATTTTTGTTGTTGATATTTATTTACTTTTAAATTCAATAGTTTGACAACAAAATACATGTTATTCATTCAATTTCAAAAGCCAAATTAAATAAAAAAGATGATTGAATAAGCAAAACTTTTTAGTACAACATATATAATTAAAAACAATCAATATTCTATTTACTAAAAGTTTTTCGCTTTCATAAAGCACTTTAAAAATCCAAAAAGAAAAATTTAAATTTATAAATATTTACCTGCTATAGTTATTAGATTTGAATTGCTGACATGCAATACATGATTTCGAGCAAGCGCTTCGGTCGAACCTTTGTTAGGATTCAAAACTAATGGTCGAATTCCACTCCAAACAGACATAACATCACCACGGCGAACTAAAACAAAAAGAAAATATTTCAAAATCACTATGATACAATCTCTGTTAGCGCATATACATCTCTCATAAATTATAAAAAATCTCAAAAGATTATCTACTATTTTGACGGAATATTTATTTGCTTCCATCATAAACAGTTTAAGTAAAACTTACCATTGAAGTTAAAGTTAACACCCAATAAAATCCTATTTTATAAATTGGAGTAATATTTGTCACATTAATCTACACTGAAAATATTAGTTTTTCTAGTTGAAAGAGCAAATTATATGTTTTATCTATCTATCTATATATATATATATACGGTGGTACCTCGAGATACGAGTGCCCTAACATACGAGTTATTTGAGATATGAGCTGACGAGCAAGCGAAGCTTTGTTTTGAGATACGAGCGACATTTGAGATAGGAGGAACGGCCATGCAAGCCCTTCTCGTCCTCGACAATGCTCCTGCTCACCCACTGAACCTCGAACAGGATATCCTCGAAGAGTTCAAGTTTATAAAGGTTCTCTATCTACCACCTAACACCACTTCTATCCTGCAGCCCATGGATCAGTAGGTGATTTCTAATTTTAAAACACTGTACACTAAGCACCTGTTCCGGCGTTGCTTTGAGGTGACAGAGAACACAAAACTCACCCTTCGAGAATACTGAAAGGACCACTTTAACATCGTGATATGCCTCAGCATTATTGATCAGGCCTGGCTGAGTGTTACAACGAGGACCTTGACCTCAGCATGGAAGAAGCTGTGGCCTGAGTGAGTCTGTAGCCGAAAATTGTGCTGTCGCCTGAGCCTGTAGCTTCAAAGGATTCGAACCCGAAGTGCCAGTGGAGGAGGAGATGGTGTCTCTGGGAAAATCCATGGACCTGGTGATGGGTGAGAGAGACATGAACGAGCTCGCCGAGGAGCACTCTCAGGAAGTGACGACCGAGGAATTACAAGAGTTACAGTCGCAGCAGCATTCAGGGGTTCTGCAAGAAATTGGTTTTGAGGAAGAGCCAGAGGGGGAGGAGGTTATCTCTACAAGTGAGATAAAAGAGTTATTCGGAATGTGGGAGAGAATTAAGAAAGTTGCAACTGGTCGTACATCGGAGCTATTTAATGACACTTGCCTAACTCAGTTCTGCAGCATTCTGAAAAGGACAAAGAAATAAACCTCCTTGGACAGTTTTTTTGAATCCGGCTAAAAAAGCAAAGACCAGTGAAGAGAAAAGCAGTGACAAAAATTCAGCATACAGTAGCATTTAAATTGTGAGTAAGTTGCATTCAAGCGACTAAAATACAATGTATGTACACTTTATAAAACCAGTTTTTTTGCTTTACATTCTCTTTTATTACGTTTTTATACAATATGTCACTTATAAATACATTTTTTTTATTCAAAAACACGTAACAAAAACAATTGGGAGTAACATTTTTGGGGCTGGAACGAATTAATGGCATTTCAATTAATTTCAATGGGGAAAATTGCTTTGAGATACTAGCAAATTGACATACGAGCAAGGTTGCGGAACGAATTAAACTCGTATCTCGAGGTATCACTGTATATATATATATATATAGGTTATGATATAATTAGCATTGACATTTGCCATAAAGTGAATAAAAATTTAACATTAAACTCACAATAACAAGTTATTCTTAGCAGGATTCCTAAGAACTGCTGTTTTTGAGTACAGCCTAACTTTCCATACAACTATGACCACCTCACCTCCAAGCTCTCAAAACTTTTAGTTTAAAGAGTAGGAAAATTTCTGGTTCAGACACTACAGAAGCTTAAGAATAAATTCTTAAACAAATAAAGATAAGAATAAATTCTTAAACGAGAAAACCTGTGAGAACTTTAACCCATGTAATGTTCCTTTTCATAGCAAGAAATAATTATATGGACATACCTGCCAATTTTGGCTCTGTCTAAGAATGATTCTCTTAAATGGTAGTGAAATGAAAATTGAAATATCTATAATAGGCAAAAATAATTTTAGATTTTAAAACAGCTTAATATTTTTCAAATATCATGCATTTATATTTATACATGATGTATTTATTCCTATGTATTGGGAGTTAAAATCATTCTAAATTAAATTAATAACTTCAAGAATGAAATGAAAAAAAGTATAAATTTTGCTATCACATTAAATATAAAATATTTCAGAAAATCCAAAAAGATAAAAAAAAAAAAAATAAATAAATAAATAAATAATTGACAAGTATGATGATGTATTGTTTTCTTAATTCAGATAAATTTATAGTAATGCATACATAATCTTAAGAATTATTTTGTAAATACAGTAGAAGATCTATAGGACGCAATCTATAAACCGTTATTCTTCATAAACCGCAATCCTCCATAAACTACATTAGCTTTGAGGGTGTAAAAAATTAAAATCACAGTTAAGAATTTTCTATAACTAAGCAAGGATTATAAAATTTTTATGTTATTTGTTTAATAGGTTACAATTTCAAAAGATGAACAAACTAAAACTGACAAATTTGTTTATTAGTTCCAATGAGATAGAGAATTTAATTTTTTTCTCCTGTAAATAATAAATACTGAAGAAAATATTGTGTTTTTCAACACTTATATCAGAAAATTATTTTTAAGCATTTCAAAATCAATCTGTTCCAGGCTAACATTGTCATGTTTAAAGGTTAGTTTAAAGATATTTGAAATCATCTATATAATGCAAAATTCTATTTAACACAAAGCCTGCCATTTCAAGGTTTGTGTTGTAAAGATCAACTGTATATCAGAATAATATGGTAGTACTTACCAGTAATTTCATCAGACAGGTAGTTTTTTACTTCATTGAGAATGAACTGAATTTCATCTTCAGACGGACTAGGGTGGTGAGTGATTTCACAAGGCCTGTCAGTTGTTCCTAAATTTAACATAGTTTTTGAAGATTTTTAAATAAATTTTAAAC
Organism: Parasteatoda lunata; assembly: GCA_949128135.1. Lineage (NCBI taxonomy): Eukaryota > Metazoa > Arthropoda > Arachnida > Araneae > Theridiidae > Parasteatoda > Parasteatoda lunata. The sequence goes on from OX421980.1 coordinate 74,823,189, forward strand.
TACATAACAGGGCAAATTATTTTAAATTAACGCAAGCAATTTCAAGTAATTGAAAAACTTCAGTAAAGAAGAGATCAAAATCTTTAATTTAGAATAATTTAAATCTTTAATCAAGATCTTTAATTTTCCAGCAGTCATAAGTAGATAAGTATGAATAGGTAAGCAAAAATTGAAAAATTAAACAAATTGCTTAAAGAACAAGAAAAGTATTAACTATAAAAAATGGGATGAATGTAAAACAAATCTGGTACATAACTTCATAAATACCAGAGAGGTGCCAAGCCTGCATACACTTATTTAATCAGAATGAGAATTTGTGCTCTTTTCAATTTCTGTGTAATAGTGGCTATTATTATATATTAGAACATATTACGTTAATAGCTGAAAAATATAAATAATAAATGAACACTTATACAATAATATATGGTAGAAATCATTTTCTAAAAAATTAATACACAACTAAAAAGTTTTAAACAGATGTAATTTAGATGAATCCTTAATTCACCATTCAAAAATTCAATCATTAATTTAGTCCAAATCTAATAAATAAAAATAATAATTTAATAACTTTGGAAGATTGTATTAATTTTAATAATTTTCCCTTTAAGAACTAAAAGAAAATCTCTTTAATACAAAATCATTGAATTTGCTGAAAATTATGCCCAAATTTTTAAAAAAGAAAACTGTATGTACATAAAATCTCAAATTGCTTGTGTTTAAAAATGTAAATTTGCTTAATTAAAAAAAATAATTAAACAATTTAAAAATATATTTCTATGTGATGCAAATCTAAAAATAAATTTGGACATAAAAACATGAAGTGAAAAAAAAAAACAAAAAAAAAACATGAGATATGAAAATTGCTCACTGGAAATGTTTTCTACTGTTCTAAGACTTTAATAGCTCAATTTTTTACTCTCTAAGCTTAGTTCCCAATAATAATATTTTTAAAATAAATATTTCCCAAATTTGTTGTAAAAAAACTGAACCATTAGCAGCAATGATTTGTTAATGGATTAGAGGATATTTATATGCAGTCAAAATCTCCGAGTCTAGAGCATATTAAACAGTGTAGTACATGTAAAATATACATACTGAAAATTTATATTTAAATATTATATAAAGGCAAACTCAATTATTATGACAGCATGAGCTCATTTACCTGCTATTGTCATTTTTTGCCAAGGCAAGAAAAATATGACTCTTCCATCACTTGTGGCAGGATCTAATAAGCCCATGTTCTCAGGACTAGAAAAAAGTTTTGTTGACAAAATTTTTTAAAAACATAGCACATAGTATCTTAAATCACATTGAAGAGCGATGTTATTTATTCATTCCAAATGAATTTAAAACTATAATGTATAAAGTTGTTATATAACACAGAAATGTACATCATGTCATAGAAATCTATCATACAAATTCCATTTTAATTTAAGTCTAGATAACCAATAATATAATTTCATATTTTATACAATGTATAGACTAAAGGTAAAGCGGCAGGCAATTACATACATCAGCATCATCACTGGAAAAATTTACTTATAAATGGTAAAAATAGCCGTAAGTGGAACAAAAAAAAAAAAAAAAAAAAAAGGTGAAATTTCTTCAGAGTAGAGAGAATACATGTTCTTTAATTGCAGTTTTGAAATGTTTAAAATTATACTAAATCAGTTGAAAAAACAGTCATATAAGGACAATTTTTAGGATACTAATGCAAAAAAAAAAAAAGGCGATCAAAATAAATCAAATAATTTTATGATAAAATTGCAGGAAATTTAGAAAGTAAAAAAATTGTTTTGCAAGTCTGTGGTATGAAATTTGTATGTTTCAATATTATTATATTAAAAATATTTAGGTTTTAAATACCACAACAATTACTGATGATATAATGCTTGGGGATATCATAAGAATTCTCTTTGATTAAGCAAGTAAAAAAGTGAAAACTTAATATGAATGTTTAAATTTTGTGTGTTGTAATAATATGACATTTAAAAAAAAAAAAAAAATGGAAGTTTTTAAACCATATACTTCGTAACAATGTCTGACCAGAAACCTTTCGAAATGTCATTTGAATTTTTAATGAAATCAGCAAAAATTTAGTGCATTCTTATTATATGGTGCCCATAACCGGTATCAAAAGGCATGATAATCAGAATGTTTTTTCCAGACTTGCGTGTCTTCTAAATCACTTTTAAAGCAAACCCTGATTTAGAAATGCACAAAATCTTCCTTCTTTTGACACTTTTTTACCAACTGAAGAAAAAACGATTTTCTCTCCTTCCTCTTTCTTTTGCCTTAGCAATGCAGATCATAAAAGATTAAGGAACAATGATTAAGGCAAAGCCTAGTATTTACAGATTTTTTTTTTTTTTATGGAACCGTAAAGTGGCGAATTCTTTAAAGCAAACTAGCTGATGGGTACAGATGGCTAGTTAAAAAATAGATGCACACAATCATAATTAATTAAAGAGAATTCATAAAAAAATAATTTTTGCTACATATTTTTTAATAACTTCATATTGTGTACTATTAAAAGAATTTTTTTTCACTGAGTTGGTTGAATAAATCTCAAGAAATATAAATGTAAAAATACAACTTTTTTGAACTTATTGCTCATAAGCAATTTTAGTGATTTTTTTAAATTTCAAATTTTGTGGTTTAGCACAAAATCATTTTATTACAATAAAACTATTATAAATATTTTTTTAAGTAATTACCAAATTAAATAGTGAATAATATTTGAAACCCTATTTAAAGTCAATTATCTTTAGATAAACGAGTTATATAATTGCATTCAAATTAAATAGTTCGAAGAAAAATGGGGAATTAGGTAAAAAAATTGAAAATAGCACATATAGAGATCAAACTTTTAAATGCTCTCTTTAATAAACGATAGAGAGAATGTTTTGAAATTTGTGGCTAATCATCATATATTTAAGATTAAAAATACCAATCTGTCCCCCCCCCCAAAAAAAAAGCATTAGTTTGTTCAGAGAGAGTACATTTCTATGTCTGGTTTTGTAAAGAACCATCAGAACTAAGTTAGTAGGTTTAAAGGAAATGTGTTTTTTGAATAATCAGTACTGCAGCTTAGTGAGTGAAAATCCGAGCATTAGGGTAAAACTTATTTATATGTTCTTTTTTTTTTTATCTGGTGAACTGTAAACTGACAAAACAGTTTTTCCCACTGGTTACCATAGTGAAGTTCTTCTTGAACTACTAAATCTATGATCTTGAATCAATTATTAGCATTGTGTCTGTTGTAGTACAATTTGTAAGACAGTTTTGTAATGAATAAATTTGAATATGTCTTATGGTATTCTTAACATCAAAATTAGACAAATTATTGAATAACACTATTTTGAGTCATAGCTCAAACTATTATCAAAAGCTTTATAAATGAATTCAATCTACATGACAGGGGTGATAGTGACTCAATAACAAAATCCCTGAAAATGTAAGATGAAAAGCAAAGAAACCCTGAAAGTCAGAAAATGTACCTTCTATTTAAAATTAGAACGATTTAAAACAATAACTTGTAAAAAGAAAAAAAATTTGAATACATACCTAAATTATAATCCCAAGAATTTGAAACTATTCAAGTGTTGGAATTTCAGTCACATAAAGCTATTTATTAATTATGTGTAAGAACACATAATAAATAAGATGATTTAACACAAAAATCCAGTTTAAATTGCACATAATTTATCTTTGTTTTTCCGTATAAATATTTAAAAATAAATATCCTATTTTCTACAACACATAAATTTTAATACAATTTGCATTAGTTCTTCAATATAATGAAATGGTTATAAAAAAAAATCCAACTATTTACAACACATCACTTAACCATCATTTCTTAAAAAAATGTCCTATTTTTGTTTGCTTAACTTTATTTTTATTCTCCTGTGCCATTTTTCTTTTTATCTGACTTCCCTCAATGCCCCGAATATTTTGTACCCTACTACTGATAGAGCAAGACTCCTTTGGTTCTGAATGATCAGTTGATAATTCCAATGAATTGGAAGTAACACTGTTTGAACTGAGTATTTGATTATAACTACTCCAGCTACTTAATAGATTACGTCCAAAATTTCCTTGTATGTGTTCATGCATCGGATCTTCACTGCCAAAAACATCACACGTGCTTTGACCCAGAGAGTTCAAATAATACTTTACTGTTTGAATAGAGTCTAAGCTTTCAATGTTTAGAGATGTTCTGCTTTCAGTTACAATATCATCCATATAATTAAAGGCGCTTTCAACAGAAGGTCCATGAAAACAGGACAAGACAGCCTTAACCATTTTAGAAAGTACAGGATATTTAAGCATATTTCCATTTTTTACCTTCATAACATAAATCCAGAAAGAGGTTAAATCATCACTCTGCCGACAGGACAGAGCGTTATCTGTCTGATAGTCTCTTAGCTCTGAATCTAAGATAGAAAGTTCTTCTTTGGCAATGACATTAGGTAAAAGTTCAGCCAAATTTATCAATGCAGTAAAAGTTGTTGTTTCTCCTCTTAAGGCAGGATTTAAGGCTGATAACTTAATTAGTAGAGAATTGTTCAAAGGCAATTTTTTTAAAATATACGCTGCACAACGAGAATAGGCAGTTTTTAAAACCTCCTTCATTTCTTTCATGTCCGAATAATGTGCTTCTTGTGTGCCCGTAAATATCAGTCGATCAGGAAGATAGTTTTTTTTGTTAGTGACATCAATCTTGAGAATTTCAGAATATGAATCAATCTTAGAAATTAATTCATGCTTTAAGAAAAAAGCCAAAAACTTTTTTGTTAGGTTGAACATCTGTACATGTAGTTCGTGTAATTGACATTCTTTTTTCTGGAAAAGTTTCACATAACAGTTAAAGTGTGGTAGAACTGACTCATAAACTTTTATGAGAAACAGAGTTTTTTTCTGCTGTTCAAATAATCTTTGAACTATTCTTCTCTTTCTATCTTTGCCTTCAGTGGTTAAAGTTTTTTGTTTTAAGCCACTTTGGATTTCTTTGATAGATTTTATTTCATGAGAAAGTAGTTCTCGCCGTTGATATACTTCAGTTAACAGATCTTCATAATCATATAGCACATCTACATCTATCCATGAAAAATAAAAAACCAACAATGCATCCCATAAATATTTCAGGCGCTCTGTTACTACTAATACATAAAGCCACCGATGATCAGGTCGAGAAAGTGGCTTTAAGGGCTTTATTTTAAGAAAATTACAGATATTAAAAAAAATTTCTCTTTTATCTGTCATCTTTAGGTCAAAATAGATGTTATCCATTAAAATTTCTAGGTGTTTCAAAAATGGCTCAGTGAACTTTTTAGCACAATTATTTGCTGTATGGCAAGTGTCTCCATCAATATCTATTAAATGAGGAGCTTTTATCGCTCTTATTTTTGTTTCTACACCGTTTTTTTTTCCTCGCATAGTGTTACAAGAGTCCATTAGCAAGCTTACAAGATTTTTCCATGGTATGTCACTCTCTTCAAATAGTGACACGATAGCACTATATATCGCCATCGCATTACAGGCCCATAGCTTGACCGAAGCTAAGTGACGCAACACCACTTTGTCTGTATTTTCAGAAAAATATTGCACCAATACGGCCAAAATACTTTCCGAAGACCTGCTGGTGCTTTCATCAACATTCATGGAAAAAAACGAAGTTTTCAACTCTTCAATCTGCTCTTCTTTAATCGTTTTTGCAAGTCCAAATTTCATTTTATAAGCTGCCGCTGATCTTGACATCTGCATAGAATTTAATGATGTAATATCCATTGACAAGGTTTTCGCCAATTCGATCAACTTCGGCGCCATCGAAAACGAAAGAGAATTCTCCGCTATAAAACTGAGCACCAAAGCTTCGGCTCTCGCTTTTCTAGATGCCATGTCTAGAGTTCGTTTATTTTCATCGTCATTATTATGAAAAATATTTCCATTAATTGGGTATAGAGCATTCAAAACTTGGGAACCAATAACTGATTCGCGGGCTTGCTTGTGCGTTAAAGATTTTGAATGGTTTTTTAACGATTTAAGACCTTCGTTGGAATATTTAATTGAAGTGTTGCAGCAGATGCAGAAACATTTTCCTGCTTCATCAATCTTTCTGCACCAAACACCAATCTTTTCGTTACCCTCATCCACTACAGCCAACCATTCCCATCTGAATTTGTTTTTAAGTCCATTTTCATGTTTGGTGACATCATCCTTTTCCGAAAGATATTTCATTTTAATTTTCCCGCAACAAACAAATAAAATAAATTAAGAACTTATGAAGAAGAATCTTCATGCAACACGTGACGAAAATGACAAATGATCATTGAAACTTACTACGTAAATCGTCGGTTTTTCTATATTCATTTCATTTTTTCACAAAATAGTTAAAAAAAATTAATTTCAATATAAATTTTAAAAAAGAATCTCACGTAACACACGCCGAAACTTGCACAGGAGAAAACTAAGGTTAAAATAACTAAGAGAAAAAAAAATTAGCAATTAAAAGAAACTATAAAAATTACAGTTATAAAACGAACTAACAAAGGATAACTGCAAAAAACAAGCTAGCAATTATTAATGAGCAAATAAAAAAACAAGCTAACAAGAAAATGCAAGAAAAAAAAAAAAAACAATTTAAAAAAAAACAGGCTAACACCAATAACGATCAAAAACAAGCTAGCAATTACCAAAAACAAATAACAGTTAAAAACTAATAAAAGCAAAAGAAAAAAAAGCGATGCGAGAGGAAGTAAGCGAAACAATAACGCACAAGAGTAAGGGCACTATAGCAATGATGACAAGACTCCAAGAACTGGCTGACCGTTCAAAAGCATAGCCAACGCGCAAATTCCTAGACCTTGAAAACTAATTTATCACCAAACTGAAACCCCTCCCGCTGACAGTTGAAATACGAGAATTCGTTACGCGGAGGGGGGGAGAGTGAATAGAAGGAGGTATCATCTTTATCCCCCTCAAGAGCAGAGAACCACACCCAGCTGGCAGGACAGGAAATGCTCCCCCCAACATTCCAATCCTCCAACTCATTCTCCTCCTTCAATTCTCGCCCGGCAACAGATAAGAAAGAAAACAAAAATGGGTGAACATAAAGCAATAAAATTCCAAAAAGTAATTTTTGAGAGACCCGGAATATTTTTTTACAAACCCGGAAATCCAGGATAGCCCCGGAAAACTACCACCCCTGCTACATGAAACAGTGTTAAATAAACTTTCAATCAAGTGTATAATAAATATTCACTTGACATAATTTTTTTTTCTGAAACCTTTAGGCTAGAAATGTTTTTATTTTTAAAATTTAAACTATTTGAAATAAACTGAGTATAAAAAAAAATACAATTTTCGATTATGCATGCTAGTATCAAACAAAAAAAAAAAAAAAAAAAAAAAGAAAAATTTAAAATATAATTCAATATATTTTTTAAAAATATGTTTATCAGAAGTCATTTTTGTAAAGTATAATATAATTTTGCGAAAAAATAGACTGCAATTTTAATTTATTTTGCAATTAATTTATAATATTTCAAGCGGCAGTAAACTGATTATAGAAAGGCATTTCTATTAACCTGTATATTTCCTTACTATCAGCAACATAAAAAAATACATTATAGATTAAACATTTCCTCTTAAGCCTAATTTTGAAGATTAAAAAAAAAAAATAATAGTTCTAGTACATTCTAATTATTATTCAGCTGTTATGCTTCAATTTTCAATTAGAAAAAGGGAATTCATTAACTGTTCATTTTTTGACAATAAGTTGTGAGAACCAAGAGGCTATGGAAAACTAGAAGTTCGATCATTCTAGAGGATGAAAGAAAGAGCTTTCCACATAATTCAATTTTTTAAAACAAATACCAATTCTTTAAAACAAATTTTAAGGATTAGCAAGATTTATTCTAACAAATTCATAAAAGAAAATCTTTACCTGTAGTAAGCTGGTAAGACTATGTGAACCCCAGCACTTGGCTGGCATATTTCAGAACACTCTTGGTCATCCATTTTTCTAATAGAATCAGTAAAGGGCCCAGTTGCATTGATTACACATTTTGCATGAATATTCCAGTCTTTCCCTAAATTACATGAAGTAAAAATCATGTCATTGTACATTATAGATGAAACTAACAAGGTTCTTTTGCTGGGAGCTTATTTTAACTGGTAGTTAAAATAGTTTTGATTGAATAACTCAATCTTTATTTAAGTATTATAATAAATTTAAATGTATTATAATAAATTTATATGTTCTAGAAATGATCTAAAATTTATTGTGTAAAGTAATTTTACACAATAAATTTTAGATCATTTCTAGAACAAATTATAATGGTAGAACTTTATTATTGGTTTTTCAAAAATTTTGATATTACAGCATAAGAGTAATTTAAAAGTAAAGGTATACTTCTTCAACGTGAGCAAATTTTTAAAAAAAAATTCTGGTAATTTCAAATCTTTTTTGTTGATAAATACCTTCCATGTAAAAGTTAAAGATAAGCATTACAGAATAGTCTACACCAGGACACAATACTATTGTTTAAGAATGCACAGATTTTTTTTATTACAATGCCTTATAATGACATAAATGTTTCCTGTTTTGGTTAATATATTTTGACAACCAGCCATTTGCTCTATTATATTTGGACAATTTGTTTAATGATTCATCTAACAGCTGTGCAACTGAAGTTTATCTTCTAGGTATAATGGCCATATTCATTAATAGATCCAGAAAATTAATTAAATTTTTCTGATTTCAGTGGACTGAAACAGTCCTAAACGGATATGTTTTTCATCTTTTCAAAAAATCTGTTCCATAATTCAGATAGTGCTTTTTAAAATCGTCAATCCTTTTGGATGAATGACTAAATATAATTTTTCATTCTTTTTGGAATCTTCACTTTGGAAATAATCTTGTACTTAAGGATTATCATTATTTTGATTGAGGGCTATTTGCTAAATAGGTTATCATCATGGTAAAGCATACTTTTTTTGTGTCCTGTTGTTTTAACAGAACAGTTTTGTGTTCCTTTTTTCTTCTACATTTCCTTACCAGCCAATCCCAATTTTTTTATTTTGCAGAAGATTCGCAACAAAATTTTAAAAGAAATAAATGAAATGCAGAAGATTTTATGCGGCTTAATTCTTATGTAAACTTATAGAAAATAAGAACTAAAATATTCAATCATGACAGATTTATATTTTACTATTCTGTTACTTTATTTTATTAAAAAATAATTACGCTTGATTATTTCAAATGGAAATCTTGATTTACTATAAATAATTTACTCTAAAAATATTGTTCTTTTTTCATTTTCCCCCTTCATTAAAATATGATAAGATGAGGCTAATTTTTGATCAACAAAAGCCAGTATCACATCACCTATGAGAGCTATATTAAGGACTTAGTATGATAAAAATAGTATGATTGTTTATCATCGAATATGCCACCAGTGATAGTGCAACTTATTTACCTCACTAAAAAAATTAATGTATAAAAAAATACTATTTTATTATAATGTAAGCACTGATATAATTGTATAATTAACACGGCTCGCCAAAGAAGTATCAGGTAATTTTTGCAAACCCGGGTCGTGTTTTTTTAGAAATATTTTCAGATTATAAAAAGTTAACGTATGAAACTAATCTGTATTCCATTTTTAAGGATTTTATTGAAATTGAATTTTAAAATTAAGCGCAGAAATTAAGATTAGCACTTTTTTTCATGTATATTAAAAAAAAGAAGAGTAAATAAAGAAATTTAGCAAAAACATCGAAAAAATTATTTCAACAAGTTTTTATATTTAGCTACTAGTTTTTATATTTAGCTACTTATATTTACTTTTATGATGAACTTTAACAAAATTATTTCCAGCCAAATCTGTTATAAGAAATTAACTTTACATAATGTAACTAAACATTCTGGTGAAAAACATGAGCAAATTTTAAAGCAACCAAAAATTTAACAAAAATTAAAAACAGTATATTAAGTTGCAATGTTAACTGAATGAAATGATTATTAAAATCTAAGAATTTTTTAGTTGAGTAGATTAAATTTTTTAGCAACAATCTGCTTATTCTTAAGAAATAAAAATAATAGTGTAACAATCTAAAACTTGAAAAAAAATTTTACATTGCAACAAAACAAATTATAAATGGTTACCAAATATTTATCTTTCTTGTTAGAAGCAAACCATGCTTTCTTATTTAGTACTCAGGAAATTTTTTTTAAGTATTTTTGAAAAAAAAAAAAAACAAACAAAAAAACCTGAGGTTTTCATCAAAAACCCAATACACCCCATGTTTTTGACGAAAAACCTAGATGGGCTGGGATTTTTCAAACCCTGTTTCTTACAAATTTGTTTAATTTTTAGTACAATCATGAATTTCAAAAAATTTTATGCTTTCCATAAATGTACAGATACTTATAATACATTGAAATATTAAACAAATTTATTTAATTCTTCAAGATTTTAGGAAATAGTTTTTTTTTTAGATTCAAGTTCAAAATTTTTTTCTGATACTTCTTTTCTTAGCGTTTTACTTAATTCCTATAAGCAGATGGGTTACCAGTAGAACTCAATTTCATGAATTCTGTCAATTTTGAAGGTTAGTGTGGGTCTTCTACTTAAGTACCTCAAAACTGCCCCCCCTCCCCGAAAAAAAAGCACCATCTCTTCCATGTGCAGTATCTCCCTTGCCCACACTGTTCCTTTCTTTTAGAGTGCTTCACTTTCCTCATAGAGTATAATTCTAGCCAAAAGGCAGAATATATTAATGAAAGAACCAATATATTAATGAAAGGACATGTTTTCTTCCTCTTGTCTGTAGCCCCTCGCCACATTAATTTCAGTCTCTCTAAAATGCTTTACCCTCGATGCGTGGTCTAATTCCAAGAGATAAAAGAACGACATTTTGCTTTAAAAAATTTAACTGAAAAAATGTTCCTATCAACTATACTGATGCTAAAAAATTAAAGACTTTTAAAAACCTTTAACCAAAATTAAGTACTTTTAAGGGCCCTTATTTTCCAAAATAAAAATTAAGCAGTTTTTAAGGACCGTGGGAGCCCTGTTATAATAATAAAATCTGAATAATAAAATTGTGTTCCTCAGTAATCCAAAGATGTTTATTATTCTAAGTAGATTTAGACCCAATTATTCAGAATAATTAAAGTTCTAACATATTTTTGAAATTAAGAAATGTGAAGCATTAACATTTAAAATACTTAATTAAAAGTGAAATATAAAAATAATATAAACAATTTATATCATTAAAAATAGAGGTGAGCATTGAACCATATTATTATGCAAATTAAAATGTTTTAAATTTGATTACATGACACTATGGTTTGTTTTGAACAGAAACAAGGTCAAATTAACACCTTTCAATGGTTTCAGAAAATTTGCACAATATTATGATTTAACATTGAGCTAATTTTTTTGAAAGTATACTAGTGATTCACCAGTTATCATATCTTTGACTTTTGCTCCACAAACTTTTTGGCTGTCATTCTTTAGAAGTTCTGTCACACCAACATGATTAGCAACGTTAGCTCCTAGTCTTGCAGCTGTCATTACAATAGCCAAATTCATTCGAGCATCATTATGCTGACCTAAACATTAAAAGAAATATGAAATTTTAAAAAACAATATTTTTTAAATATTCATAAGAATTATTTCATTGATTAAAAAAATTAAACATAAAATAATTGTTCTTGTAAAGATATGGCTGTGGCTTTCTTAGCTTTTTCCAGTTCATTTCATTTTCAAAAATGCCTCTGATTGCAGGCTACATTTAATCCAGTCAGCTTTGACTTTGCAAAGAATTCAAATTCAGGTTACCTCTAAAGTTAGTTTTGTTTTATAACCATACTAAATAGACATTCACAATAAGCATTGCTGTGAGGTAAGAGTATTTTTAACAAGTAATCTGTTAAGATATTCTATTTTTTTTGTTTTGTTTCCAGTGTGGTTTCTTATTTAATCTATTCAGTTCCATGCGATATATATCACATTTCAGAATATCTCCAAAATCATCAATTTGGCACAAAGGAAACTCACTCTTTAAGAGATTACATTTATCAACATCATAGACTGCAAAACAGGTAACTTCATATCAGTCTAAGGAGTAAGTTTGACTCTTTACACCAGTGTTTCCCAAACTTTTGTGTACCCTTTCCAAATTTTTCGCAACGTTGTGTACCACTAATAAAAAAAATGAATTTATTTTTTAAAAAATATGTTTATTTTTCTTTTTTGGTTCAAAGTTTTGTTAATAAGTTTATTTGCGTCAGTGAGAAGGATGATATTGTTTTTGCCGTGATAAAAAAAAAATTGCACAATAGCTAAAAATTACAATTGGCTGCTGACACAACTAATTATTGAATGTTAACTTTGCAAAAAATAGCCAATAGAAAAATACATAATCATAAATTTTCATGACTTGCTCTGTTTTTAAATAAAAATTTTTGAAACTTTCGTTTGTTGCAAGATATTTTGCATAAGAACGTGTACCCCCATTAAACTGCTCCTGTACCCCTAAGGGTATGTGTACAACACTTTGGGAAACACTGCTTTAGACTGGCATTGGTAATCTCTGAATACAATAATATCTCATGATCCAAAAAAACTTTTTTAAACAACATATTTGCATGATTCACCATAAAAAATATTAACATTATCATAGAAGGAACTGATAACCATCTTAGACAGAGAAACCTCTTTCAAACATAGCCTTGCCTGACTACCAATATAAATCCTCATTGGATTTATGTTTTTCTTTCTTAGCAAATTCAACAGTGACAATGTTTTCAGCATTCTCTACTGCCAGAATTGGAAAAAATCAAAAGACCTGATTTTTTTGGTTTGAACCAGGTTTTGTGGTTTTTTCTTATTTTTTTAAATAAAATGTCAAATAATATTTTAACCCTCCTGGCGGTGGACCTGAAATAACTCTGGCATGATTTCAACACTGAAAATGGCTGGCCCAAAATAACTCGAGTTGCCTGCTGCTTTTGTATCGGTGGACCAGAGTTTTTGGCTGGAATTTTTTTCCCTTTCCCTATGACCACCGACTGGGTACTAATTGAGAGGTGAGGATGGCTGTTATCATAAATCACTATAACAGAGGAGTTGTGAGTTCACGGGCACCAGCTTGTTAGGGAATGCTGATTACATTGCCTCATTCTTATTGGTCATGAAATTATGGAGAATTGGAGAAATTATGGAACCTCCACGACTCCCCTGGTCCACAACGAGCTGTAGTGGAAACAATTTCACTTTTTTTGCAAATATGAGAACATTTAAAGTAAGATTTTTGAAAACTTTTTGTTAAAAAAAAATTTGTAAAAAACCCTAAAAATACTTTGAAGGTTCCTTAATTAATATATAAATGAAGAGAGCTTTAAAGTTTATATTTTGTTCCATTTTGGCATTTTTTGAAAAGCATGTTAATGAGACAGGGGAATGTTGATAAAATTCTCTAACTTAGGAATTCTAAATTTATGAATGATCATAATTTTATACATAAAAGTTTTTGGTCACTTAATATTCAATTGGAATCAGTTATTTTTAAACAAAATGGGAGAGGCAAATCAAAATATTTAAAGCTGCAAAAATACTTTGCAGTTAACAGACTTAGACCATTCCTCACACCAAGATATGTTTTGTTATTTTAATCGTATCTTTTCAAGTGTGCTAACTAAAGCAGTATGTATGTTCAGTTACCCTAGATGGCAAGAAGAGATCAAATAAAATTTTTTAACAGATCAAAATAAATAAAAAAAGATCTTTATTATTTTGATTATTAAAGAGTGTCTACCAAATGGAAATTTTCAAAAATGAACACACAGATATGGGATTTTATAAAATGCTTACCATCATAGTACACTAAGGCTCCACAGAGGTGTTCTTTTTTTAACATTGGAAATAGCTCCAATGCTTTACTTCGAGACAGAAAATAGCTTGATTTTACTTGTTGCCTACCAGCAACTAAATCATATGCTTTGATACCAACCCAATAATATGGAACTTGCCACCAACTGAAAAAAGAACAATACTAACAATTATTTTTGTTTTTAGATAAATTTTATTATGATAAACTTTTACATGGTGCATCACAATGAAAATTTTTTTAACATAATGTTAGATATTAAGAATCATATCAAGGCAAGTGCAACTAGTTCCTCTTGTTAAATTGCTTGTTCTGAGATTTGATGGTACAATCATAATGATCCTTCTAACCTTCCACCTACGAATTAAAAATACACTAAATATTACAGTAATTTTGTGGATACGCCATGGTGTTATTGAAATGGAGGTTTAAAACCTGAAAATTTGGTAGGAAGGCTTATCTAATAGGGAGGGGTATATGGTAATACTTTTTCTCTCCTTTTGAAAATTTTGCTTTCTGAAGCCGTGCTTGAAATTTCATCATCATTCTTTCCCTTCCATTTGTTACTAGTGCTTTTTATTTATTTTTTAAGCTAAATGTTACTCAAAAGAATGGTCAATGCACCTGGAATTATTCCCCACAGCATCCATTCTTGGAATCACTTTCTCTAGACAGCTATCAGCAAGAGAACAATGTCTCTTTCCTTACTGTCAGCCAGGTGCAAGCAGCTATTGAGTAAAGGGTATAAGCATGTAGTGGAGAAGCTTAAATCAGAAATGAATGAATGAAGAAAATCAGAGCGGTGCAAGTGATAGCATGTGCTGTAAAACAAAAACTTGCTTTCCCCATTTTTTCCAGGAAATCAGTCTCTTTCACTTGTCATGGTTTTTGTCAGTAAGTGTGGAATGCTCTTTCTACTCCCACTTTTCTTTCAGCTAGTTGTTAAAAACAAGTGAATGTTTGATGAATAAAGTGTGCCGATGAGCCTGGGATGAACTTGAATATTCTTACAATTAAAATGTTCAAGAAGAAATTTAATCTTTAAACTGAAGGTCAAAGAACAGGGGAGAATGGAATGCGTGAGAAATTCACACACAGATAAAAGAAAGACTATCCTAAACTAAGTTTTCTAAAAAGAGCTGTTTTCTGAAACCTGATTTGAGAAGCGAATCTCAGTTTTTTTTCTCATTGCACGTTTTTCTGTCTTAGAGTTTGTTCATCTTTTTCCTTAGCTTAATTTTTAATTATTGTATCTTCAATTCTGTGGTGTTTTTGGTAATATTTTTCTTTCATTTATGCTTTTTTTGATAATTTCTTTTGTTTTGTTTTAATTTTTGTTTTATTTAAATATTAATATAATTTGTTCTTAAGTTATACATTTTAAATAACTCCCATTTAGAGGAAAAGTAATGCGGCTGCATTTAAGCTGTTAACAATTAAAAGAGCAGAAAAAAATCGGAGTGCTGCATGAGAATATGTTGTCGAAAGGTGCATCTGGAAGTGGTAGTTGGAAAAGGATATTTTATCCCAATTACTCAAGACTACGCTAGCTCGGTGCAATGGCAGTGTTGGGTGGCTAGTGCTGGAGAACAAACTGGCAGCATGGATTAAGGAGCAGACGGTCAAAGGGTTGTCCCTCTCTGTAGAGCAGATTCACATACAAAAATTAAATGGTGTTTTCGATTTATGAAACAAAAGAACTTGTCTGAGCAACAAAAAACTACATTAGGCCAAAGATTACCTGATGATTGGATGAAAAAAAAAAGCTTTTTTTTTGTTTTTGTGAATAAAAAAATAGAAGAGCATAGACTGAGTTACGGCCAGTTAATAAACATGAATGAGGTTTCTCTTTCTTT
Source organism: Parasteatoda lunata (assembly GCA_949128135.1). Taxonomy (NCBI): domain Eukaryota; kingdom Metazoa; phylum Arthropoda; class Arachnida; order Araneae; family Theridiidae; genus Parasteatoda; species Parasteatoda lunata. Next base: position 74,838,947 of record OX421980.1, read on the forward strand.
CAACTGCCAACCGAACAGAACTGTGGAAGAAATGGGAGCAAAATCAGTGGCCATAGTAATCAAGGATCTCGAAAAGATGTCCTTCACCTGTGTATTAGGAGGTTAAGAAATGGGGAGAAGCTTACACCGTTACTAATCTTCAAAAGAAAAACTCTATCAAGAGGTGATCTTCCGAAAGACGTTATAATGGAGCAAATGAAAAGGGGTGCATGTGAAAGGATATAATACTGTATTGGCTAAATTTGGTGAATCGGAATCGTAAAGGTGCTTTTTTCCTACCACACGGATTATTGATACTAGACTCTCTGTGCTCCCATAGAATAGACTCTATTAAAGACTTGCGCAGTTAAATTTTTTTCCACTGAGCTTGCTGTTATCACCGGCTGCCTAACAAAACAACTTCAACACCTTGACCTGACTGTCAATGGGTTTTCAAGCAAGAAGTGAGGCAGCTGTGGGAGAACTGGGTGGAGCGTGGAATTTACTCCTACACTAAATCTGGACACATGTAGTGGGAAAGTTATGAGGTTGCAGCATATGTGTCCCAAGCTTGAAAAGCTGTAAAAAAAGAGACTGTCATAAATCGCTTCAGAAAAGCGATTCAACCCTGGACAGAACAAAACCAAAAGTGACATAGAAAGTGTAATTGACAGAGATGAATTTAAAACAAACAATGAACCTATTTTGCTCCAACAAAGAAAGTTCTGAATTTGAAGGTTTTTAAATACAGAGATTATACACACACACACACACACACACACACACACATATATATATATATATATATTGTGATATCTAAATAAATTCTTCTTCTTTGGTTTTTCTTTGAACAAATTTTGTTTGGATTCATTGTTCATTTTTAAAATAAGATTTCGGAGAGAGCTGATTTAAGAGTAAGAACGTTTCATTTTTAATTTTAAAACTTATGGTAATGGCTTTTAATCGATTAATTACTACATTCATATTTTAATGGTTACTTCAAATTAAAATTTAAAAAATGAATAATTTTTCTTAGAAAATAATTGGAATCCATTTTATAGTCTAGGATTGTTTGTATTTTGTATATTTAATACCTTTTTAATGATTTTTATGTAACTATTTAAATTATATGTATATGCGTTTTTAGAACACAATTCAATGTGGTGTATCCGAAGATAAGCTTTTTTATTTCAGTTAATTTTTACGAGTGCAGCGTATATACTAGAGCGGCATATTACCATGAAATTACGATAATTATTATTTTGCTTAATGAATGCTAAATTTTGATAATCAAAAGTTTTAATATTTCGAAAATTGTTTTTATTTCTGATACAAAGGTGAAATCAAATGAATAGTTTATATAATCATACGGTGGGTATATTACTATTATGCTATGTATCCATGATTTTAAATTTCATAAATCAATGTTTTAAGATTGCCGACCAGGTGGCCAAGTGGTTAGCGCGCCTGACTTCGGAGCCGCTGGTTGCGGGTTTGAATCCTGCTTGGGGCATGGATGTTTCTTTCTCTCTCTTTGTGTTCTATGTCCTTTCTCCTTTGTGTGTGATTGTGACCCGCCCCATAAACAGGTTTGTGGTTGTGTGACGTGGGCGACGCTGCTCCACCGCCGTGGCTTCGCCACAGGTGCCCACTGGGTAACGAAAATATAGTAAGCAGTTCTGGCATCTTCAGAGGCCAATGGGTCTTCGTTCCAAGTGCCCACCATTTAAAAAAAAGTTTTAAGATTAGGTGATAACTATAGCTTTGAAAAACTAGGGCAAAATAACTTTATAGTTAACTTTGTATGGAACCAGAAAGTAAGAGTCAGAATTAGACAGCAGTTAAAATAGAATAAAACATTAATATAACCCATCAAATACCAAAGCAACTGTATTCTTGTCTTTGAAGGTGAATGTATGATCCTTAATTTTATTTTAAAAGTGTACAACTCGCTTCAAATTATGTTTTCTCCCAGAATCAAAAATTTTTTCTAAGAAAAAGTGATATAAAATCACCTCCCATTTTTGACTCAGATCAAAACAAACCACAGGTGATAATAATAAGAGGACAATGCATGACAAATTTGAAGACATTCTAAGGACCACTATTCTAAGATCAGACAGATTTTCGAATTATTTCTTTCACCAGCAGATTTATTTTTTAGTAACATAAGATTGGTGAAAAAGTTTCTTCCAGATTGAAAATAAATTAAGAAGAAAGCACTTAGAACATGTAACTTAGATTGAGTTTACATGTTCTAACTTTTTTTTAGCAAGGCGCCAAAACACAACATTTACTTGAAACAAATGAAAAAAAATATTATGAACCAGGGCTCTAAAAATCGCCCGTCCTCGGCGGTCAAAAATTCCCCGCGGACAACAAATTTCTCGAATCCAACGTCCGTGCGGACGGCAATTTTTCCGTTAAAGTTCGTGATACGTTTTAAATTTTTGTTATCTTACAAGAGTCTATCGCCTCACTTCTATAATGACCCTCTAATCTAGAAATACAGCAACATACTGCGCTTGGTGGAATTGATGTTTTTTCTATCTGGGAGTACTGCAGTGGTTGAAAGGAGCTTTTCAGTAATGAACTTACAAAAATACACATTACGTACTGGTCTTAACAAGAAGCGTTAAACGCAATTATGAACATCTACCTAAACGGAAAACCCCTTTCAGATTTCTGAGCACAAACCTCTGTAAATCATTAGATTGCTTGTGGAACTGGCAAACGTCATATTTGATTCATTTAAAAAGTGCAGTACCCTCGGATAAATTGACATTCCAGATAGCTTGACCTTTGTCATTTAAATTATTTCATATAAGAACTAAATTATTTTATAAAATAAATACTAAGTTACTATTAGTAACCTAGTATTTCTTTCATAACTGTATCTTTTATATACCTAGTATATGTTATCCTAGTATTTGTAATCTTAATAACTACTAATTCATTGTGCAATTTATATAATAAATGTTTGTAATAAATAAGAGAAAATTATATATTTATTTATTTAGAAGTGACGGGTTAGTTTAAAAGGAGGGCGGGTACATTGTTGGACAAATCGTCCTCGGGGACGGTTAAAATTTCCGAGTTTTTTCGAGCCCTGTTATGAACTCATATTTTAAACAAAAAAGATTTCAAAATATATTTTGGAAAATTTTTTTTAAAACTTAAATATGCCATAAGTTGATTTAGAAAGTAGAATACTTCCCACAAGATTTAAAATTTTAATCTGTATTACAACAGGAGATATCAGAAGAAATTTTTTTTTTATGCCAAGTTGAAACAGAGCAAAACAGTTCTTTAAGAATTTTTGTTTTTAAATACAAAATATTGTCATTTTTATCATTAGTTATAATTCTTACCAGTTTTACTACTTTCTGCTTTAGTGCAAAATTTAATGTTATAAATTAAAAAGCAGAACCTAAGTTTACTGATAATGCTCAGCAGACTGTACAAAAAATAATTTTGGTAAATTTTTTTTCATTTATTTTTAAAAATATTACAGCACTGTAAAGTCCTATATCTGGATGATAATTTTTTAAGAAGCATCTATTTTCCAAACTTTTTAAATATAAAAAATAAACAAGTTTCTTTTACGATATTTATTTTTTTTTTTTGCAATTTGTTCTAAAATCTTATGGATATTTTTTTTTATTTTTAGTTATATTAAAAATTATATTATCATTATTATAATTAAATATAATTGTAACTAATAACAAAACGTCTAGTATAAAAAATTTATGTTAATTATCGCTTATTTATTAATTTTTGAATAACTTATAATTTGATCTTTGTTTACCTAAAGGACCAATTATCCAGAAAATCTAATTTTTTGGACTTCCTAAAGTCTCCTTGATTTTGGAGACAGGACTTTTCACTGTATTTTTCTTCCTAAACAATATGCTCAAGTTACAATTTCAATTGATAAAAATTTATTTGCATTGCTTAAATTAATATGATTTTGTTCCAGTTTCATAAATACTATTGTTTTAAAGTTATCCATTACCACTAATGAATGTTAGAACTTACTGATATACTGGCAACATAATAGGAAGTGGATAGGAGAGATGAGGTGCAATAGCTAAGAGATTAGCCCTCTCATGAAGCGCTTCTTTAACCATTCGATACTGTCAAAAAAGAATCAAATATTAAATCGGGTGAAGCATTTTCCTAATGTGTAAGTAAAATAAATACTTAAAAAATTACACTTCATAAGCTCAATTATAGTAAAACTGAAAAAATTTTATTCTTTTAAAATCCTTGAAAATCAAGCAACTCAATAAGTAGTATATATTAAAAATAGATAAATTTTTTAAATATATATTGATAAGTTGTATATATTGAAATTATAACAAAGTTTATTGTCAAGTTATTAAATTTCTTGGTATTAAATAAAATACAAAGCAGTAAAGTATTAAAAAACTTAAAAAAGAAATAGCACGAAAAGTCTAGAAATGGTACCTAAAAAGTAAAATAAAAATAAACATGATGCTTAAACAATTAATTCAAAATTCTGAAGACCCTATTGAAATGATAGAAGCTTTAGATTATTACTAATGATCGAATAGATTTATGTAATAATTTATTAATGGAATTCCTCAATGGAACAGTCAAGAGCAGATGGAAAAAAAAGGCCATGATCTTCTAGGGCTAAAGAGAATAGAAGGGTTAGTTAATTCCTCTCTTAGAACTGAAGCTACGATTTCCCTCCTCATGACATCACTGTGTACAAAGATCTCTGAGATTGCATGCAAAGATATTATGAAAACTTTGCATCATTCTCTCTGTAAAAATAAGTTCGCCTTTTTCTTAATATTTCAAACTTTCTAGATTTCAAACTTTATACAATTAACACATTATTTCCATTGAAAAACATAGCTTAAAATTTTTTTCTTGGCTGAAATATTAAATTAAAACAGTTTTAAACGAATAAATATATTTTACTAGTTGTCGTAAATGACGCTATAAATACTTTATTTTAAAATTTTCAGTTTTAACTTTTATTATTAAACTTTTATTTTTATTATTATTTTAACATAAAAAAAGAGTTCAATGCATATATCGACACTTTTTTAGTTACTTATTGTTCGATAGCAACAATTTGTAAAGTTGGATTAAATTTAGAATCCTAATTTTAAAATATGCTGTTATAGCAATTTGTTTATACTTAAACATTAGGAAACAACAACCTTAAACACTAATTACTGCAACAAAATAATAATTTAGGTTCATAATAATATTAGAAATTTTACAACTGCTTATAGATGTTTAAATTTAAAAGAATATAATTTAAAAAAAATCATAAATATTTAGAATAACTACATTAAAAAATACGTTATGATCTATTAATTATATATACCTTTCATTTAAATTCTTATTTTCTTTAACTTTATCCATTTTTTAATTTTTCCGTTTGCCTTTTTTTTTTTTTTTTTTTTGAAAGTAACTGGGCGGTTTCAATTTATAAAAGTTCTGAAAGACAAAATAAGCGTTTTATTTACTGTGGGATATCATCCCTCTAATTCATTTGTAAGTTCTTTAATGACACTTTTTGATTTTCTGTAAGATGTCCCATGCACACTCTGAAAAATGTTCTCAAATTCCTGACACACTTCCATCCATGCTGCTGACGGAACAATTAATCTTTCCTTAGATAAGAGAGCACTTGGAAGAGATAGGACAATTTTAAAATCATTCTAATCGGCAATCCAAGCAAACTTCATAATCTTCTTTCAAGAAATGTTTACAGCATATTTGTGCATATTTTATATTAACTGGGTTGTTTTGTTTACAACGTTGAAGCAATTATTTACATAGTTGTTCATTTACTTTTGGGAACACGTGGAAAATTATAGATTTTTCTTTTGTGTTTCTATCAGAATTTTTGCAAGTTGCAATCGTACAAACTGGCATTTTGTTAAAATTTTTAAATGTTTGTAATTCACATAAAAAAACTGAGGAAAATCATTATAGAAAACAATGAATGTCTTGGAATATGTCACAAAAAAGAAGGCTTCAATATTAGTTAGAACTAGTTTGACCGAATGCTCCATTCTTGAAGTAAAAATTCAAGCTTTGCGCCACCGTGACGTCACAGACGAAAGTCGGAGGTTTGGCACAGTGAGAGTTTCTTCAAAGGAGTGAACTAGCCCTTCCAGTCTCTTTAGCCCTGATGATCTTCTGTGAGCAACTGTTATTATTTATTTTACTTTATATATCTTATAACCTAACATTATCTTGCAACTTACTCTTATAACTTAAACGTAGTAATTTCTATATTTTTTGAACAGTAATTATTTGATATTTTAACAGATATACATATTGCTCATTTAAAGACAAAACTTTTATAGCAAAATATTTTTTAAAATTAAACATAATGAAAAAAAAAATAGAAATCAAATAAGGGATTGGACGCTTCTACATTTTGTTATTATTAAATGTGGATTCCCTATATTCATCTTAGTTAATTTGTGACTTAAACTGCTAACTGATAAAACAAGAGCTAATAAACACTAAAATGAGTGAAATTCAAAATAAATTATAGAAGGTCATGAAAATATTAACCATTATAACATTTTATTGACATTAAACATATAACTGATAAGATAAGAACTAAAATAACATACTTGTTCAAGGTCTAATTGCATAATTGCCTTTTGTAAGTATCGCACACCTCCATGAATTAACTTTGTGCTGCGACTACTGGTACCAGAAGAAAAATCATCTAATTCAACTAATGCAGTTTTAAGGCCTAAGAGAAGCATAAGTTTTGTTTTTTAGAATCAATTTCAGTCTTAATTAATTATAATTGAAAAAAAAAATACAAGTGGTTGAAAAATAAATAAGAGTTAACAGAAAAAAGATACATTTAGTAATTATGATGCATTTATGATACATTTAGCACTGATTAATTTTAAAAATTAGCAGTAATAATTGAAAAATAAGGTTGTGTTTGATAAGCAATCTTATCATCAGGATTCAGTAATTCAAGAGAAAAACAATAATTGAGGAGTTGTAAGATAGATAGAATATTCATCTTAGGACACTCAAATATAACATAACTACAGTGTCAAGCCAGATTTTTCAACAGAAATATAGCACTCAAGAAATATTTTTAAGCAATTTCCCTACAAAAAATTAGTATATATATATATATATATATATATATATATATATATATATATATATATATATATATATATATTATCATAATTAGGTTATGGGCACCAATAAATTTTTTTCTTCTTATTGTTGAAAGTTCATCACACATAAAAATAAAATTAAAAGATGACAAAAAGATTTTCAAAGATTTTACATAATCAAGATAAAATAACTCATTTTTGACAAAGAACTTTAACTATAATCAATATTGAGTTGCTCATTCAGTTCTTTTAATTAATAATTACATTTTTAATTATGTAAAAATATTAGCTTTAATTTAAAATTGCAATTAGTTACACTATAATTTTCAAAGGTATCAGATGTATTTTTTAGATTGAAATAGAAATTATTTATAAATGCACATTCAACAAAATATTTATGAGATTAATATTATTGACTGACTTGAGATAGATGTATGGCAAAAAAGCAAAATAAAAAAAATCCAAAAAAAAATTTACATTACAAAGGAAATAAGTGAATGGTCCCTATTAAATTTTTAATAAAAAATTGTAATTTGGTCAATATTTAATCAAATAATTAAAAATAGTTTCAATGATGTTGAAATAAAAATACATATTTTTAAAAGTAAATTATTATAAAGGTCCTTACATTCATTATATTTAACAAATTTAAGATTATTGAATTGTTTTTAATCAAAAGATAAAGAGAAGAGTCAATTTTTTTTTTAAAATGACACATCTGAACCACATAAGATTTCGTACTACATTTGCTAAATATTAAAAAAAAAAACTAAATATTCCCTCAATTGGTACTTTTTTATAATCTTGCCTCTAAAAATTATTGAGTTTTTGTCATAAAATAACTTAAGAGTACTAAAAACTTTAATAATAAATCTAGTAAAATACGACAGTAAGAAGCCTTAAATACTTTACACAATTATTGGAATGTCCCTCAGGCATAATCTTTTATGATAATAAAATTGCAAATATTCTATATCAATATTAAATCTGATGAATTATAGGGAGGCCAAAATTTTGAAGAAATGAAGCTCCCCGATTGTTGACTGCTCTGGACCCACCTGAAATATTTAATTAGTGAATAACCCCCAGGTCAAGTTCACAGATTGCGGTGCAGGTATAGAGTGTAATAGACTTTTTCATGATGTAATTGATGGCACTTCAGCAGCAAAGATATTGTCAGGAAAGGGAAAACAAAATTTTCTTTTGCCAAAGCAAATGATTTACAGAACTATTTAAAGAAATATACCTCTGGAAATTGAATCTAAAGCAATGCCAGCACCTGTAGCTCCACCCCCAATAACTAAAACATCATACTCTGCTGCAGTTTTTAAAGCATTAATTTGTTCTTCTCTGGTAAGTAAGCGGGGCTTACGTTTAGTAGGAGTGCTTGCAACAACTACATTCTAAAAAAAAAATTACACATATCAGAATAAGGAATTTATATTTAGTTAATAATGGCAATGAAAATCCAGTGTTAAAAATGTAAATAAACATTTTTGAATATGTTATCTTTGAAGGGTAACTTTTAACTTCCTGTTTGGACTAATCTATCATCTTAGTTTATTTGTTTACTTTTTTTTTTTTTTTTTTTTTTCAGAAACAAAAAACCAATTGAAAGTCAAATAGATTCTTTTCTTCACTTTCGTTCACCTCCTTTTTTCATGGCAAGCCTTTCAACTAACTAGATGGAATTGAAGTCATCAGCAGTTCAACTTTGCAAAAAGTCAAAGTAAATCAGACACTAACTGGGAAAACTATATCAATTCTGAAGTTAGCATGTTTAACTTCGAATGGTTTATTTAGTATGTTTAAATAAATTTTGTTAAATTTCTATTTAAGTTCTGAGGAATTCATCTAAGCTTCACATAAGCCAAAGCTATGACACTGGTGCACTATGACAGGTTTGGAAACTGTTCATAGATTTTGCTGGTTTTTCTACAATGTAAATGCTGGTTTTTTTCTACAATGTAAACCATCATTACCTAAAATAAATGAGGATTCCCTTAGAAAACTAAAAATACATGAGCAGTTATAGAACTTATAGGATTCAAGCAAATAACTTTCATTTTTGAACAGCAAATTTTGTTTATTTCTTCTTGGGAAAAAACATAAAAATTAAAATTTAGTTAAATATAAAACGAAGAAAAATCCAAAATACAGTGCACTCCCGATTATCCGGGTTAATCACCGGGACAGGTCGCACGGACAATTGAAAAACATGGATAATCCAAAAACTTCTTTTTATTAAAGAAAAAATCCACATCAGTACAAAAATTATCAAAATTACTGACATTTGCATCCTGTATAACATCAAACTAGGAATTTTCCTTTTAAAAAAAATGTGTAATGCGCCACATATTGACACATATTTTATGAACCATAGTAATGTCAACGTAATCAAATCCTCCTATACAATCTAATAAAGTTTCAACAGATTGTAGAGCAGAAGAAATTGTATTTCCCTCATTTATTACATCTTCTGCATCAGTAACTATCATCACTATTTGATTTAACAACATAACGATGTCTTCATCTGTCAAATACTGAAAGCCAGGCTCACATGCATCACTTTGAAACCAATCTTCTAATTTTTCTTCATCAAGAATTTCGAAACCTAAGATTTCTTTTGCTTGTTTGAGAATACTGTTATCGTATTCTTCTTGAATATCTGAAGAAGATTATTCATCAAGCGGTATGATCTTTCTCCACGATCGTGATAACATAGACGATTTTACCTTTGACCACGCTGCTGATATTCCATATACTGCAATCGAATAACGAATATTGCTTTTCAAAAATTTGGAAGTGTTATAACCTCATGAATCAAATTTTTTTAATTCTGAAAATGTTTCTCTTTAAATTTTTTGTGCGACTCCGGAATGAGCACGGATAATCCGCAAACCGGATAATCTGCGCACAGATAATCGAGAGTGTACTGTACTAAAAACTGAACTTAATCTACACATGTTTCATTTTAATTGTTCTCCCATCATGAATATAATAAATAATTTAATAGCATAATAAAAAAAAGTTTTTTTTATCATAAATAGATGAGGATAATATATATAAAATTTTTATTGACTAGATAAAACTAGACAGATTGAGTAAATAAAAGCACCTAAAAACAGATATGAATGTTCAAAAATTTACCTATTTTAATAAGTCTGACAATTGCTTTAAGAATTTCATTATATTATTAGAATTTTTGCATTCATAAATCTGATTTTAAATAATCAAGATTGATGAGAAAATATGGCTTTTAATCAGAAGTTAATAATATAAATTTCTTTTTTTTTCATACAAGTTTTTCTTGCATAGATAACGACTTTCGACAGTTTTTTTTAAGCTTTTTTGTTTAAAGTAAAGATGAAACAATATACAGTCAAGTTCGATAACTCGAAGTCTCAGGGGACCCCCAAAAATATTCCACTTATCCGAAGTTCGAGTTATAGGAGTTACCCCCCTCCCCGCTCCTTCCTCTGGCACTCAAGTGGCCTGTGCTATAAAATATGTACATTTGTTTGCATTCCAATTTTTTAATAGCATATGGAAACAACAAGAGAATAATAGGGTCCAATGTTTTATTAAAACTCATAAAATCTGGCTTTACTACATAATATAAACTACATAAATCTCATTTGAAAAGAGCAGTTAGTTTTGATTGTTTACATTTTTTAAGGTTGTTGGCATTCACAAAGTCCCCTAATTTTTGAACACAGTTAAATAGGGTGTTATCTGCACCTTCGCTGGTCTCCCGACATTGTTGTAGGATGTGAACATCGTCATGTGCTTGCTTGCCTGTTGGAGGTGGGAGGCCATCAGATTCATCTTCATCTCCTTCTGGTTATCCGTAAATTGAACTCACTATTGCTTCGTCAGACAAGGGTTCTGACGTCGCGATGTTGCCATTAATGCACATGAAATCTCTTTACTGTTCCCAGTCCATATCACCCATGCTATCAAAGAGATCCCAATCGTCGGCTTCCGCTTCATTGTCATCTACACTTGCACTGAAGAAACCACAGCTCTTAAATTGTTCTCAATCACAGCTTGAGAAACATCACTCTCACAGGAGCGCGAAATCACGCGTATGGCATCTAACACATTGATTTTGTGCTAGACTCCATTCTCCACACGAATTGTGTTTTTATTTTATTTTTTTTTTTTATCTTGCACTAAATCTGGAAAAATCTATCACAAAAAAACTTCGATTTAAAAGATGTTCTCTTCTAGTTATCGAGACAGTTTTTAAAAGAAAAGTATAGGAATGATTTGGGACTTGATTGAGGTAGAGGATTATTCAACTTATAAGAAGTTGAATTATCGAAGTTCGACTGTATTTCTATTAAACTTGTGAACAGGAATTGTAACTAATGTTTGCGATTACTTCCTTCAACTCCTTGGAATCTCAATTTTTTAATATAAATATTTTGTTTCATTATGAATTCTGAAAGTAAATATACACAATTAAAAAAATAATCTTGAGTATTTCAGTCACAAATTTCAATTTGGTCTTCATTGGTCTAAAAAAATAATCTTTATTGGTCCAACATTTAACACCACAAGGCCTTATCACAAACAAGATAAAATTAATAATAATAAAATAAAAAAAACTTACCACTTTATTTGAAATCAGACCAAATTTATATAAACCATAAACCGTAATTGCACCACCACAACCTCCAAATAAGACTCTATAAAACTTTCTAGACATTTTCTAAAGAAAAAAATGAATAATAATTTTTTTAAAAAATCATATTGAAAACTGTACAACAATCATAATAAACAAAAACAGCCATATCAGACTTCTAAAATGACTTTCTATTCATAGTTTTAATTGATAACAATTTTGGTTTACATTTATTTCTTTATCTTGATAGATTGTCTATATTTATTTATTAAATATTATTATATTACCTAAGAAATAGAATACTCACTAGCATAAATATTACTTAAAATCAGGGAAGGCAAAGATATTAAAATTTTTGCCTTCCCTTATTTTAATTTCTAATGAAATTTGTTAAATTTTTCTTCCCAACTCTAGCTTTTCAGTTTTCATTTATTTAAAAATTATTTATTAAATAACTTTGGAATTAATACTATTATTCAAATGAGATTGCAATTATAAACTATTTAGAAAATTATTTTAATATTATATTTACTATTTGAAAAAAGTTTAGTCCATTGAGTAACTTTAAATTAAAAGAAATCTATTTCTTGAGAGGCGGATTTTTCCTACAGTTGAAGACACTTTCCACTCCTGCTTATAATAAATTTGCAGTCATGATGTTAATATGTAAAAAAAAAAGTGAAACAAAATGTCCAATATAAGTGCAAATAAAAAAACAGTTCAGACTTAAGCGTGTAACAAATTTATCAACTAAAGATAATGGAAAGAAAAACATAAAATCTAATACCATATAGTACTTCACAGAATTTTTTAAAAATATTTAATAAAATTAACATAATAGAATAAGCTAAAATATAATATTTAAAGCCACATTTTAATTTGAATTATAAGCATTATTTAAACTTATTAAAAGCATAAAAAATGTTTATGTAAAAAAAAATAAAAAGGAGTTAAAATTATATATCTGCTATATACCGCAATCATTTAAAATAGAGCTTCTTTTTAAAATTTAATTCTTGCTTTTGGTTAGCAAAATATTACACAACTACTAGCTTATTGTGCATAAAATTGAAAAAAAGTAATACAAGCATACCCTGGATTATATAACGAGAGTCTAAAAGCAATTTCATACAAATTCTACTCAACTAGAAACTATAGTATTTCTGGGGAAAAAATTAATAATACATGCATACAATTCATAAGCTTTTTAATCTTTAAGCGAATATGAAATTAACTTATAAGTGTTTGACGAACTTTACGACTTAACTGCTGTGACTTTTGGATTTCTCTCCCGTCCCGCAATTGTTGGATGCAAACACCTTTTAGAAACCTTTCTTCTATAATAAATTATTAGCTTGTAGCTTAAATAGAAGTACCAGATGGTGGCGCACGGTTGCCTATTTTGCCTACTGTGATCGGGTTGTGTCGATGGCAGGAAAAAAAAAAAAAAAAACTAAGGTCACTATCAAATTCTCAAGAGTAATATTGGGGCTTTCCTGGTCGAGCGGTATTTCTCGCCAAACGCTGTGCAAAGAGTGGAGGTAGAGGGTTCAAACCCCGCTGTTACACTGGTGTATCTTCTTGCTTTCTGCTGAAATGTGCTATCTGTCCTTCTATTTGACAAAAGCTTAAAAGCCTAAATTGAGCACACAAGCCTGCAAATGTATGTAAATTTAATAAAAAATAAATAAAAGAGTAATATTTATCTAAGGATCTCTCTTTCTCTCACCCTCGTTCTATAGTGGACTGATCGCAAGACACAGTTCCCAGTAGAACTCCGAAGTTAAGCATCACTAATTGACGTCAGTTAGTGCGTGGTTGATCACTTTGATCAAGTTGCGAAGGGAATGAGGATGTATGGTATCGGTCCTCTTTAAACTGATCTACCGTAAAGTGTTCGACTTCGAAGGCAGGTCATTGGGCTATTAAAGCGGGGGAGCCATCCCTACAGAGGATCAAAATTATGATGACTTGTTTTTGAATCATCCTGAGGGATTTTTCCCAGTCCGTCACTACTAGCCTATTGCGCAGCTCTAGGGCGACATAAATAACTTCAACTACTCTCTGTCTCTCTCTTTTTTTTTTTTTTTTTTTTTTTTTTTTTTGTTACTATTTAGAATAACATTGAATTGAGCAGAAAACAAAATTATCTCACGAAAAGATTAAAAAGATAATTCAAAGTTAAATCTAATAAACAGACTAACAGACAAAATGAGAGAAAAAACTCAAGAGATAGCTATAGTACTGATTCATATATTTCTTAACTATTTCAAATATTTTAATTTCATTTTAAGTTTCGTGATTTAATCAAATATATATAAATTGAATAAATCTCATGAATGATTACATTAGGTCAAGGGCAGAGCCAGTAGAGGGTCAAGAATGCAATTGCCCCTCTGCCAGACATCGTTTGCCTCCCCTCTATCGTGACGAACTTAAATGTCGTCGGGAAAACGCTGCCGTCTTGAAAAGAAATATAATTGCATTCTCCTAAAATCTAGTTATTTTTTTAATATAAATTAAAATAAATTAAGTTGTTGTTGTTGTAGTTCATTTAAGTCTCACTAGAGCAGCACAATTGGCTATTGGCGACGGTCTGGGAAACATCCCTGAGGATGATTCAAAGACATGCCATCACAATTTTGATCCTCTGCAGAGGGGGTGGCACCCCTGCTTCGGTAGCCCGACGACCTGCACGAGAAGTCGAGCACTGAGACTGAGAATAAATTAAAACATAAGGACGTGAATGTGTTCTTTTTACTTGCACTTTACCACCAACTTCCTGTTCACTTTTCCTCAGAAAATTCTGAGGGACAAGTCTCTTGTTTGTGTCCATATGGAAAGTTATTCACCCCCCCCCCCTGAGGGATGGAAGGAGACAAGAAGACTGTCCTAGCTCTTACCCCATCGTCTTCACGTTACCAAACTTTCTGAGACCGGCTATAATACATGAACACTTTCTCCGCATTCAATAAAAAAAATTTAAACGTCAAACCGTTTAACGTAAAGAATTCTATTTTAAAATTATTTAGAAGAAATGAAATTTAGTCTGTCAATCTTTTTTTTTTTTTGTTATACAGTCAAACCCCGCTATAGTGAACATGGTTTATAGTGAACGAAATGTTCGGTCCCGTGCCTTGCTATACACGTATAATGTTATTTTTTATGGATATAATGAACCAAAAAAGTGAGGAAGTTGGATATAATGAATTTTTTTCTGTCTTCGACTGATTTTTTTTTCTTTTTTTTTTTTGTAATAATTTTGAAATTTCTACTTCAAAATAAGTACATATACCGATTCCTAAAACCATCTATAGAGGGGAATTAAACGATAAGCATTTTTTCTTGTTTGCTTCTTTTATCTCACTTTCCCATCTCTAAACAAACCAAGTAGATGTTTCCAACCAGGCAGATGATGCACCTGTAAGGTGTCAGTGGGTTCAATATGCATTTTCTGTCAGAGGGAATGAGTAATTATTCATTATTGGTCAAAGGATTGGACACTAACATGTGTTTATAAGGCCCTCATTTGAGCTCCTTTTTGCTCTCAGTTCAGTTAAAAAATCCTGCAAACAAGTGTCTCAAATTTAGCTATGGGGAGCAGTAAGCGTAAAACGTTCTCCATTGATGATAAAATGGGTATAATCAGAAAACCTTGAAAAAGTATGCAATCAAACTGATATTTGCAGAGGATATAAACTATCCAAATCTGCAATTTATAACATATGGAAAAATAGGCAATTAATAATTTCTGCTCATGAAAAAAATTTAGATGGCAGAAAAAGTTGAGAAAAGCAGATCGCAAGGGTGTTGAAGAAGCATTACTGAAGTGGTTCACCAATCGAAGAAGCCGCCATCTTCCAGTATCTGGACAAATGTCGATGAATTTACTAAGCGATTTTATGAGATTACTTTTATGGGCGCGAATGGCAGGTTAGACAGGTTTAAAAAGCGGAATAACAGAAATTCAGGAAAAATCATATGAGAGTCGGGAAGTGTTTCCATATCTGATGTTGTGGATTGCTCATCAGCTAGAGATTACTTTTTTTTTTTTGTACGCAAGACGAAGAGTAATAAAAAAATAACACATTTTTTGCTACTACATAATACTTTTCAGTCATTTATTTGAATAATGTGTAATAAAAGGGAGGATTTAAGGAACCATTAGTTAAATTGCCTGCGTAACGGATATAGTGAACCGAAATGTCGGTCCCTTGAAGGTTCACTATAGTGGGGGGTTTGACTATATATATATATAGTAACTTATACCTTATATATTATTTGATGTTCATAATCGTTAACTTATCCGACAAACGTACAGTATGTAATTAAATTTTGAATAAAAATGTCAGTCATTTCTTTTACCCAAAAATCACAGTAATATAAACCAAAATTAAAAGATATTTCTTGTAAAAACTGTAATCGAAATTTTTTTGAGGACTGCTCATCAGCTAAAGATTACTAATTTTTTTAGTGCGCAAGACGAAAAGTAATGAAAAATAACACATTTTTTGCAACTACATAACATTTTTCAGTCATTTATTTGAATAATGTGCAATAAAAGGGAGGAGTTTGGGAACCATTAGTTAAATTGCCTGTGTAACGGATATAGTGAACCGAAATTTCGGTCCCTTGAAGGTTCACTATAGCGGGATTTGACTGTATATATATTTATATATATACATATAAATTTGCTTTGCTGAGTTTTATTTATGTAGTTTGTGTTTTGTATTATTTTAGACACTTCTTTCTCCAAAATTGTGAGATGGAGGAATGGTTAAACTGCACAGCAACTCCTTTAATCGGCATATAGCGCGAAATTTATAATACTGCATTTTAAATTTTCCAGTATTTTTTACAACTTAAATAATAAATATTGTAGAGCCGATATGGCTTATATGATAAGTGATTTCACTTCTTATTGATGAACCTTAGGTTCGAATTCCCAAGTTAATTCATAAACTGCTCATGATTTGCACTGACAACAGTTCCGACATACAATAACTCCAGTGGTAGAGGGATCAAGTCATGGGTGAAAATAATCTTGCCCTCAAGCGAACTATGGAGTATTTTCACGTTTTTTTTCAACTAATGTAAAACAAATGTGAGCTTGTTTCAATTCTGATGTCCTCTATGAAAGTGAATTGTCAAACTTTTCCTAGGAGTTCTCTTGTTCTCTGAGTTCGGTTCAAAATGGCAAAACTACGGTTTTTAGCGTTTAAAGCAAAAAATCATCTGCATGAATTAAGACCAGTACTAAAATAGACACCTCAAGTCTTGCAATAAATAAATCTTATTCAATTTTTTATTTATTTATTTACTTATTGTAGGTAAAATGAAAATTTTATTTATTTAGCAGGAATTTTGTATGAAATGAAAAATAAAAATATTCTCATTTAATCATTTAGAATTAATTCATTTTTATTTTTAAATATACATTGCAACTTTCATTCCCCCCCCCTTTTTTTTTCGTTAGTAGATTGACGATTCATACAGATTCAATTTAATGTGTTTTAAAATTTAAAAAAGGCATAAAATAAAAACACTCAATTTAAAAAAAAATTTAAGAAAGAAGATTGTAATATTTCACTGGTTCAAAACTAAAACGACACTTCTGCACTCACTTCTCTTTCAAATAACATGAGAAGTGAGTGCAGAAGTGTCATTTTAGTTTTGAACCAGCGATTTGTCTTGGAAATTTTTCGCGACTTACTTATATAAAAACTAGTTTAGTATAATTTTAATACACTTTCTATAAGTGCAAATATTTATTCTTTAAACTAAAATTTCCTTTCGTATTTTTGCAAATTAAAATACAGTGAAAGCTTGATATATCAAGATTTATATTGCGAGATGTTTGATGCGAGATGTCCGATACCGTCAAAACATTAATATTTAAGATACAAAAATTCTTTGTTTATAACGAGTAAAAAAAAAATAATAAAAATATTAGACTTCCGCAATAGCGGTAAAAATTTGTTTGAAGAAAATGCATTTTTCTATTAAATCTAGCAAAGTTATACGAACGAGAACAAAATGGAAGACGCTTTAAATTTATGTCTGATATTAATATACAAAGGCAACATCATTTCACCTTATTTGCCTTTTTTAATCATAATCCTTTAAGTCATCAAAGCATATATATGTGGATAACCACCAGCTACAGTAACTTTATAAATTAAAAGGAAAAAATCTTTTGCTATTATCAGTTGCTATTATCAGTAATATTGACTTATGCTTCAAATGAATGTAAAATGCGCGAAAAAATAAATGGACAAACCGGAATAACTTTTGATCTAAGGATTGGATCTTCATGTTTTAGGACTCATTCTTAATGGTTCGAAAAGGTGACTTCAAATATACTAATTTAGTGCAAACGATATTTTAAGTTAGGAAATTTGACACAAAAAGATACTTTCTTTGATTAAACATACCTTTGTTCGTCTGATTCAGATTTCTGAGCCCCAAAATATAGTAGCGGCAATTTGGAAATATTGCTTTAATAATCTGTTCAGGAGCGCGTTTGAAAGTTCGGACACTTTAATGTTAATTTTAGTTTTTGCACATTTCACTATATCCCAAGTTTTTTTTTTTTCTTTTTCTTTTTTTTTTTTTTTTAAGTGAATTGAAAAAGTTTTGCATAGAATTCCAATCACATCAATCAATCCAATCAAATCAATTCCAACTGATTTTTCTGAAGATAATTTCATGCTAAATATAACTTTTAGTAAATATTTATTATTTTTTTATTAATTTATTTAATGATAGTTGAAAAACTTTAGAAACGTAAGGTATACAATATTTTCATCATTTGAAAGAATGCAATTTTAAATGGCAAAATACAAAATTTGAGCAAAATCGGTCAAATAGTTCCTGAGAAATAAAAAAAAATCTATTTTTGCATTATTTGTGACTTAAAATTCAAAACTATAAAAGCAAAAGTAAATTTAAATCTTAGAAGAAAGAATGTTTCAAGTTGATATGTAGTAAACAATAATTAATTAGCTGTGTGAAAGCTTATTCGTAGCAGAAGTATGCCAATATGCAAAAAGCTTTTCTGCAGAGCGAAACAGAAATCTTGGTGTAAAGTCTGCTTTCAGCTCTGCAGAGAAAAGAAAACATAGGCAGACAAACAACATATGTGGCAATTTTTTTTAAAATGTGAGTTAGTTAATAAGAAGAACCTTACCTTATTGTTATGTATAACAATAAGGACCTATATCTCTCTATAATATTGACCTATATTACTCAAATTAGACCACGTATTATATTACCGGATACTAGTGAACCTCACCTGAGGAAATAATTATGGGCTCTTTAGGGGGTACACAATGTGGTCCTATAGGTTACTATGTATGTATATGTACAATAGTATTAAAATGCGGAAATTCGAAGTCAATATTATGTATTACAATAAGGACCTATATAGACCCCTTAATAATGACCCATAATATTCATATTGGACCACGTTTTATATTATCGGGAACTAGTGTACCCCACCAGAGTAAATAATTATAGATTTAATAGGGAACCCAAAATGTGGTCCTATATGTTACTATGTATGTATATATACAATAGCATTAAAATAAGGAAGTTCGGAGTCAATATTATCTATTAAAATAAATACATATATCTCCCCTTAATATTGACCTATAATATTTAAATTGGGCAACGTATTATATTACCGAGAACTAGTGTACACCACCTGAAGAGATATTTATAGGCTTATTAGGGGTTCACAATGTGGTCCTATAGTTTACTATGTATGTATGTATACAATAACATTAAAATGAGGGAATTCGATGTCAATATTATGTATTACAATAAGGACCTATATCTGACCTTACTATAGACCCATAATATTTGAATTGGACCAGGTATTATATTAACGAAAACTAGTATACCCCAACAGAGGAAATAATTATAGGCTTATTAGGGGGAACACAATGTGGTCCTATAGGTTACTATGAATGTATTTATATAATAGTGTGTTGAATAGCATTCAAATGAAGAAATTCACAGTCAATACTAAGCATTACAACATAGCCCTATATCACCCCATGTTATTGACTTATAATATTCAAATTAGAAAACATATTTTATTACCGGGTATTAGTGAACCCTAAAAGAAATAATAATTATAGGCTTAATAGAAGGCCCACTATGTGGCCCTATAGGTAAGTATGTATGTATATATAAAATTGCGTACAAATTAGGAAATTCGAAATCAATATTATGTATTACAATAAGGACCTATATGTCCCCTTAATATTTAGCCTTAATATTCAAATTGGACCACGTATTATATTACCAGGTACTAGTGAACCCAACCGTAGGAAATAATTACAGGCTTAATAGGGGGCCCATAATGTTGTCGTATAGCTTACTATGTATGTATATCTACAAAAGCGTTAAAATGAGGAAATCTTGGCTATAGCGCAGCTATCAGGAGAACTCCCCAGACACCCGTCTCGCGTCGTGGCGGGTACTTTGGTTACAAGGAAAGGACACTTCTAATAGGGCAGTGAGGTGAATAGTTCTGTCCTAATTTCGACGTAGGTCGTCGTGAGTAAACCAATAGACCCCTTCTTTTCTCAATTTCACCCCCATTAGTAAAGTGCTCTCGTTTGTTACCATAGTAGCAGACAACCCCAGAGTTTTAGTCTGGAGGAGTTCTTCTCGAAGCCTCACTATACATAGAATTCTTAAACCCACAGCATATCACATAAGCATCATCATCGATTGTAGCGACATCTGTACTCACTATCGAGAGGACAAGGGCAAAATAATTTTTCTAAATGTTTTATAAATATTTTTTTTGCATATATTGATGTTTTTAGAAATTTTGAAACTTATCCTTTGACTCGATATTAATATCAAACTTCTCTTTTCAATCAAAAATTTAAAAAAAAAAAAAAACATTAAAGTGTCCACCAAATGACACCTTCAAAAGCAGCTTTTAATAATAAATATAAAGCTAAACAGAGTAATGCCTATAACCGAAATAGACTTTAGTATACAACAAATCTAGAGTACACAGAATTCTTTAACTCGTAGAATATCACAAACGTATCATAATCGATTTTAGCGCCACATGTGCTTCTTATATAGGGGACAAAACCAAAATAAAAGTTTATAAAAATGATTTATAAATATTTTTTTGCACGGGTATATGTTTTTGGAAAATTTGACACCTATCATTTGACTTGATATTAATATAAAAACCCTCTTTTCAATCAAAAAATTATAAAAAATCATGAAAGTTTCCACCAAATGACTCCTTTATATACAACTTTTAATAATAATTATAAAGCTAAATAGAGTAATGCTTATAACCGAATTAGACAATAGTAAACAACAAATCTAGACTACACAGAATTCTTTAGCCAGCCGAATATCACGTATATATCAACATCGATTTTAGCGACATCTGTACTCACTATATAGAGGAAAAGGACAAAATAAATTTTTTTTAAAAAATGTTTTATAAACATTTTTTAACATATGTATATGTTTTTAGAAATTTTGACACCTATCCTTTTACTTGTTATTATTAACAAAGTTTTCTTTCGAATCGAAAAATTATAAAAAATCATTAAAGTGTCCACCAAATGACTCCTCGATATGCAACTTTTAATAATAATTATAAAACTAAATAGAGTAATGCCTATAACCGAATTTGACTCTAGTATTTATCAAATCTAGAGTACACAGAATTCTTAAACCCGTAGAATATGACATATGTATCATAATCGATTTGAGCGCCATCTGTGCTCACTATACAGAGGAAAAGGACAAAATAAAAATTTGAAAAAAAAGTTTTATATATATTTTTTATCATATGTATATGTTTTTAGAAACTTTAACACCTATCCTTAGACTTGTTATTAATATCAAAGTTCTCTTTTGAATCAAAAAGTTATTAAAAAAACATTAAAGTGTCCACCAAAATGACCTCTTCAAAAGCAGCTTTTAATAATAATTATAAAGCTAAATAGAGTAATGCCTATAACTGAATTTGAGTGTAGTATACAACAAATCTAGAGTACACAGTATTCTTTAACCCGTGGAATATCACATATGTATCATTATTGATTTTAGCGCCATCGGTGATAACTATATAGAGGACAAGGACAAAATAATTTTTTTTAAATGTTATATAAATACATGTGTATGTTTTTAGAAATTTAGACACCTATCCTTCTTCTTCTTATTATTATCAAAGTTCTATTTTGAATCAAAAAATTATAAAAAATCATTAAAGTATCCACCAAATGACTCCTTTATATGCAATTTTTTATAATAATTACGAAGCTAAATCGAGTAATGCTTCTAACCGAATTAGACAATAGTATACAACAAATCTAGACTACACAGAATTCTTAAACCTGCCGAATATCACAGATGTATCATCTTCGATTTTAGCGACTTTTGAGGAGGACAAGGACAAAATAAAATTTTTTTAAAAGTGTTTTATAAATGTTTTTTTAGCATATGTATATGTTTTTAAAAATTTTGACACCTATCCTTTTACTTGTTATTATTATCAAAGTTCTCATTCAAACCAAAAAATTATAAAAAATCATTAAAGTGTCCACCCAATGACTCCTTTATATGAAACTTTTAATAATACATAACTATAAAGCTAAATAGAGTAATGCCTATAACCGAATTTGACTGTAGTATACATCATATCTAGAGTACACAGAATTCTTAAACCTGTAGAATATGACATTTGTATCATAATCGATTTTAGCGCCATCTGTGCTCACTATATAGAGGACAGGGGCAAAATATTTTTCTTTTTAAATGTTTTAAAAAGATTTTTTAGCGCATGCGTATGTTTTTAGAAATTTTGACACCTACCCTTTTACTTGATATTATTTTAACAAAGTTCTCTTTTGAATCGAAAAATTATAAAAAATCATTAAAGTGTCCACCAAATGACTCCTTTATATGCAATTTTTAATAATAATTATGGAGCTAAATAGAGTAATGCTTATAACCGAATTAGACAATAGTATACAACAAATCAAGACTACACAGGGCCGTCTTAATAGCAAGCAGGGCCCCCGGGCACAGAAATGTTTTGGGCCCCTATTACATTTCATACTGTTTAAAATGTAACTAAAAAACTTCACATTCATAAAATAAAGCATTTTCAAGATATGCTATAATTTTAACAAACTTAAACACATTTTTATTGCCCCAAAAACTCAATGCGCATAAAATAAAGCATTTTTAAACTAGACATATTTTTTTTTTAAATGAGATGCTGAAACCAAGAAGCTAATTAAAATAATTAAATTAAAAAACATAAGGGTTAAAAAATTTTTTAAATATTTTATTTTATAATCGTCGTTCAACAGTCGACCCAAATTTTTGGGTAAACGACTACTAATGCTCAGCTCCGTATAGCCTTGTAATTTTGAACCAATCCAGAATACAAGGAAACTCCTGGATCAGTACCCTCAGAGATATGATTTGTTATGAGAACATGGAGGACTTTGTGACTCGACATATTTAACGAGCATCAGTCACCATTTACTACACAGGGAGTCTTCGGTCGGTGGAGATCGAACCTACGAACTCTTGGACATGGGTCCAGTGCCCTACCAACCAGGCTATCCCGGCCTAGGGTATAACAATTATTTTATTTTATATTATAACCGTCGTTGAACAGTCTACCCACGCCATTTTGGGTCTATTTACTATTTACATTTTTGGGTTTATGGTTTCTAATGTTCAACTCCGTAGCCTTGTAATTTTGAACCTAATCCAGAAGACAAGGGAACTCTTGGATCAAGTATCGGGAGAAATTTTGCCTTTGTGGGGGACTTTTTGGTGGAGTAACCCGCATTTGCATTACATGGAGAGGAAGACCACGAAAATATCCCACGGTAAGCCAAACGGCAAAGGGACTCTAACCCATGATCCGTCAGCACTGTGATCTGTACAAGCCAGGTGCGGATTCGTATCGACCAGCCATCGCTGGATTCGAACCCAGTTCACCTCATTGGAAGACGAACGTTCTTTCCCCTGAGCCATCGCGGCTAGGGTATAACAATTAAAAAAATTCAAATGGGGTGAATTGTTTCGTCAAACCATTAAAAAGTCAGTTATTATAATATTAATATTGAAACATCTTTCAATGCATATCAGACATAACCATTTTAACAGTTGCTGTCGTGTGATTATAAACACTTTCAATTATTACTTTAATTAACTATAAATACTAAACAGAGTTGGTTGTCAAACATATTTAGAGACATTATGACCTTTGAGTACCTAAAACATTTTAACGAAGAAAAATAGATTTCGGTTGAGACTTTTTTAAGTTTTTCTGGTGATAAACTATTCAAACTATTGGTGTTTGCATGATAATCAATCCCTATTTTTAGAAAAAAAGGCACACTTTTTACACGAGAATATATCCCAGAAAGCATGTAACCTTGCTTTGGAATTTTCTTTTTATTGTCACGAAAATGTTTGTACTAAAAACCTTTTTTCAATACGGCAAAAATATTGCAATTTTTAATCCTTTCATCCTAAAAGGATTACAAATTATTTTTTAAAACTTTTTTAAAAAGTGTTGCCACTGAAGTAAAATGGTCTCTTAGATCCATAATGGCGTTTTAGCCGACGTCACACTAACGATGGGATCAAATTGCATTATGTCCATTAAAATTTCATGAGAAGGTGTATTTTAGCTGAGCATACAAGACTTTGTGAAAAAAAAACTTATAACTACCTAATTTTAAGATTATTTTCACCTTGATACTAGCTTTATTAAAGGATTTTTTCATGCTTGAAAACCCTACGTCAACCTCTATTTAAGGTTTTTATATAGAAGGTTGTTTTCCAAGGTTTTGAATTAAGGTGCGTAGAATAAAGCAGATTGTCAGGGATCTCGTTTTAAGGTTAGAACCAACCTTTTTAGATTTACATTTTTCTGTGGGAAAATAAACCTTATTTTGTTACCTGGGTATTTATTTTAAAAATTATGTAATGCAAAGTTGTTTATTCTTAGTTGCTTTTTTAAATGCAATTTATAAAAAGTAAGATTTTCAAGGGCCCCCTGAGTGTCTGGGGCCCCTGGGCACTGCCCGGGTGTGCCCATGCGTAAAGACGGTACTGAGACTACACAGAATTCATTAACAAGCCGAATATCACGTATATATCAACATCGATTTTACCGACATCTGTGCTCACTATACAGAGGAAAAAGACAAATTAAAAATTTTTTAAAAATGTTTCATAAATATTTTTTAGCATTTGTATATATTTTTATAAATTTCGACACCTATCCTTTTACTTGTTATCATTATCAAAGTTCTCTATTAAACCAAAAAGTTATAAAAAATCATTAAAGTGTCCACCAAATGACTCCTTTATATGCAATTTTTAATAATAATTATGAAGCTAAATAGAGTAATGCCTATAACCGAATTAGACAATAGTATACAACAAATCAAGAATACACAGAATTCATTAACCAGCCGAATATCACATATGTATCACCTTCGATTTTAGCGACTTTTGAGGAGGACAAGGACAAAATAATTTTTTTTAAAAAATGCATTATAAATGTTTTTTAGCATATGTATATGTTTTTAGATAATTTGATACCTATCCTTTTACTTGTTATTAGTATCAAAGTTCTCTTTCAAACCAAAAAATTATAAAAAATTATTAAAGTGTCCACCAAATGACTCCTTAATATGAAACTTTAAATAATACATAATTATAAAGCTAAACAGAGTAATGCCTATAACCGAATTTGACTCTAGTATTTATCAAACCTAGAGTACA
Source organism: Parasteatoda lunata (assembly GCA_949128135.1). Classification (NCBI taxonomy): domain Eukaryota; kingdom Metazoa; phylum Arthropoda; class Arachnida; order Araneae; family Theridiidae; genus Parasteatoda; species Parasteatoda lunata. The sequence continues at coordinate 74,864,519 of OX421980.1, forward strand.
CAGAATTCTTAATACCCGCAGTATATGACATATGTATCATAATCGATTTTAGCGCCATCTGTGCTCACTATACAGAGGAAAAGGACAAAATAAAAATTTGAAAAAAAGTTTTATATATATTTTTTATCATATGTATATGTTTTTAGAAACTTTGACACCTATCCTTAGGCTTGTTATTAATATCAAAGTTCTCTTTTGAATCAAAAAATTATTAAAAAAACATTAAAGTGTCCACCAAAATGACCCCTTCAAAAGCAGCTTTTAATAATAATAATATAGCTAAATAGAGGAATGCCTATAACCGAATTGGAGTGTAGTATACAACAAATCTAGAGTAAACAGTATTTTTTAGCCCGTGGAATATCACATATGTATCATTATTGATTTTAGCGCCATCTGTGCTTACTATATAGAGAACAAGCACAAAATAATTTTTTTTAAATGTTTTATAAATACATGTGTATGTTTTTAGAAATTTAGACACCTATTCTTTTACTTGTTATTATTATCAAAGTTCTATTTTGAATCAAAAAATTATAAAAAATCATTAAAGTATCCACCAAATGACTCCTTTATATGCAATTTTTTATAATAATTACGAAGCTAAATCGAGTAATGCCTATAACCGAATTAGACAATAGTATACAACAAATCTAGACTACACAGAATTCTTAAACCAGCCGAATATCACAGATGTATCATCTTCGATTTTAGCGACTTTTGAGGAGGACAAGGACTAAATAAAATTTTTTTTAAAGTGTTTCATAAATGTTATTTTAGCATATGTATATGTTTTTAAAAATTTTGACACCTATCCTTTTACTTGTTCTTATTATCAAAGTTCTCATTCAAACCAAAATATTATAAAAAATCATTAAAGTGTCCACCAAATGACTCCTTTATATGAAACTTTTAATAATACATAACTATAAAGCTAAATAGAGTAATGCCTATAACCGAATTTGACTGTAGTATACATCAAATCTAGAGTACACAGAATTCTTAAACCTGTAGAATATGACATTTGTATCATAATCGATTTTAGCGCCATCTGTGCTCACTATATAGAGGACAGGGGCAAAATATTTTTCTTTTTAAATGTTTTATAAAGATTTTTTAGCACATGAAATTTTTAGAAATATTGACACCTACCCTTTTACTTGATATTATTAACAAAGTTCTCTTTTGAATCGAAAAATTATAAAAAATCATTAAAGTGTCCACCAAATGACTCCTTTATATTCTACTTTTAATAATAATTATAAAGCTAAATAGAGTTATGCCTGTAACCGAATTAGACAATAGCATGCAGCAAATCTAGACTACACAGAATTCTTCAACGAGCCGAGTATCACATATGTATCATAATCGATTTTAACGACATCTGTGTTCACTTATATAGAGGACAAGGACAAAATAATTAATTTTTTTTAAATGTGTTATAAATACTTTTTAGCACATGTGTATGTTTTCAGCAATTTTGACACCTATCCTTTTTCTTGTTATTTTTCTTGTTTTCTTGTTATTTTCTTGTTATAATTTAGTATTTTTTCAGTATTTTAAGTAAGAAAAAAAAATATTAGCAATAAATATTTTTTATAAAGTTCATTCTCACACTGCACTCTGAATCTGAGCCTCATACTTTTTTTACTTTTTGAATAAGCATGCTCAATTATTAATTAATAATAATTTTTCAATTTCAATTTAGGTAATTTAAACTGATTAATGCTCCTTAATTTGATATCATAGTTTAAACAGTTTTAATTGAATTTTAAAACTGCTTATTTTTGAGTTACATAATGAAAAAAGGAGCCAAATTTTTTTCGTCAAAAAAACACAAACTATTTAACCGTCAGTCATTTAAACTAAATATAACATCACGATAATTTTATAATTTTCTGAATCATTTACTATCTTTTGTGCCGGAATGTTACATTAAGTACATACTGTCTAATTTGCCATGGTTATTTTAAAGATCAAGATATTTCAAAAACTAAAATTATTTATATATGAAGAAGCTTTTAAAAAGTACGTTTGTAAATTAAAAAAAAAAAATTTACTTCACCATTAGGCATTGCAGTGCAGGGGATGAACAAATTCTCATTTCTTTCTTTCTTTCTTTTCTTCTGTTCTTAACGCAGGTATTGAAAAAAAAGGAACTTTTTAAAGTTGTTAAAAAACAGAGAGAAAAAAAACCTTCTTTATATTTCAAAAATTTGATTATGCATAATCTCATAAAAACAAAAAGAAAATTTGTCGGATGGACTCTGATAACGATGAAGAAGAGACTGAAAAGTGCAGTTTCCTGATGAAAACGTGATTGAATATTAAAGACTGTATATGTTTGATTTTTAAAAACAAAATAAAAAGTCTTCTTTTGGGTCAGATTTTCACCTAGATACAAATTCTTTGTTTCTTTTTCTTCATTTTTTACAAGGATCATAAGAATATAAAATATAACTTGACACTGCAGTCTTTGGCCAAATTATTAGACGTACTATAAGGATCTATGTAAAATCTTAATCATCAGGTGATACTATACAGCATTATTGTTTTGATGCGGCTGAAACCTGTTTACGCTTGTTTATGTTCGTATATCATGGCCCTGCTCAAGGATGTCACGCAAAATCGTGAAGCGTTCTACATTTTTAGCCGACCAGGTGGCCGAGTGGTTAGCGTGCCTGACTGCGGAGCCGATGGTTGCGGGGTCGAATCCCGCTCAGGGCATGGATGTTTCTTTCTCTCTCTGTGTTCTATGTCCTTTCTCATTTGTGTGATTGTGTGAATGTGACCCGCCCTATAAACGTGTTTTGTGGTTGTGTGACGTGGGCGACGCTGCTCCACAGCCGTGGCTTCGCCACAGGTGCCCACTGGGTAACGAGAAGAGAGTAGCAGTCTTGGCATATGAGGCTAATGGGACAATACATCCCAAGTGCCCGCCATTAAAAAAAAAAGAATGTTCGTATATCAATTGGTTAACATTGTAATGCAATACGTTAAAAATAAATACAAATAGGAAGTACATAAAAAATCTCCTGAATAAAAACCCATTACACGTATGTTTAAATATAAAAAGTATTACATATAAATTCGTGCAAAACATATAATTATTAAAACAGTACAGCGCGTCTAATAATTTGTTCTAATTATTATAATATACTAAAATAATAAATATTCTATATTTATATTATATATCCTTTAATTTATCCAATCGTCGAATTTATATTATCTATCGTCTAATTTAACCAATTGATACATGAACGTAAACAAGTGCAAACCGGTTTAAGTCGAGTAAAAATAACAAAGCTGTATAGTATCACCTGATAATTAAGATTTTGCATAGAATCTTATAGTGCGTCTAACAATTTGGGCAGAGACTGTATAAACTATTTTCGGAAAAATAATGAAATTCAGGTAACCCTTACTGATCTTCATAATTAAATAATTTTTGTCTCATCCGGTGATTTTAGTTAGAATTAGAGCTGTTTCGTGTGATTACTGACCAAATATAAAATCTAATAAAACAATATGATATATGTAGTGCAATTGCACTTTTAAACGTATTTCACCTAAGCGGGATCGAAGATAGATCTTGTAAACTTATACGCACGTTAATATGTATAAATTATCACAAAAATAATGAAATCTTACAATTTCCCAACTAAAAAATTAATTTTTTATTGTGATTATAAACTTATTTTTTATTAAAAAAACTAACTGAAACTTTGTGAATTGAACAAAGTTGTAAGATTGGAAAATATCCTGAAAAACAACGAAACATTGAAGCAACTTTTTACCTCTGCCTTTTAAAACCGAAACTATCGGAACATTCTTGTTCCGCTCTAAAGACGTTTTTATAAACTAATAAAACTCAAGGTGGTTTTTACAAACTAATAAAACCCAAGGTAGTTTTTACAAACTAATAAAACCCAAGGTAGTTTTTATAAATTAATAAAATACTTTTCTACCACTCCAATTTTAAATATAACATGTAATTATTTGACACCCAAAAATTTCAAATTTTTAAAAATAAATATGGCATTGCAAATGTGTGTAATTTATTTCTAGAAATAATTTGATTAAAACAGAATTTCGAAATTACATATTCTGTTCTTTGACAGAAAATATCGGTACTTTTATCACGTTTTGTCGCCTGATAACAAATGACCCTGCTAAATGCCGATGAAATCTCACAACTGCTCCAGATACCAGATTTAAACGTGATGAGGCAAAATGATGATAAAATGACAATTTTCTAAAAATCCAGATCTTTAAAAATGTATTTCAATGACATTCTATACATATCTCAAATAATTAATATTTTAAGATGAACAAAGAAAAAATCTTTTTTCTGCCAACGAGCTTTTTGAATGAAAAATCGACATATTTTAATTTCGTTTGGCGCAAATATATGTAATGTATAATAAGCAAAATAAAAAATCGAATCCCATTACAAATTTTGATCTAATGATTGGATTTTCACGTATAAAAATAAGATGATTCGATTATAAGAACATCATTAAGTAGTAAAATTATCTCCTTAATGATGCGAGGGACTAAACTCAAATAGGCTTATTAAGGTAACGTGATATAATACTTGTGTTGGTAAAATATTACGAAATCAATCACAAAAAAGTGCTTTTTTTACAACGGATTTGAATTTTTGACTTTCAAATCATGAGGGGTGTTCGAAATATGGTTCCAATGGTTTAGATTGCCTTAATTTTAATTTCATTTAATGTGTTTTTTCTTACATCTCTGGAATCATTAAAAAAAAAAAAAAATAAATAAAACTTTTTTTGCACTCATTTATGACACTTGTTTATCCAAAGATAATTCTTTTCAATTTCTTATAATTATTTATTATTTTTAAAATTTATTTTAATATTGATCCTCGAATTATTTAATTATAAAGTTTATAAATTTTTAGACCCTTTTTACCCAGTCATTTATCACCCTTAAATCATGAGGGGTAGCCGTAATTAGGAAAGTATGGTCCCAATAGTTTAGGTCGCCTTAATTTTAGTTTCATTTTATGTGTATTTCCCCATATTTCAGAAATTATTTCAGAGAAATAAAAAGAAATGTGCACTCATTTATAACACTTATATATCCAAAGATAATAGTTTGTAATTTTTTTAAAATTAATTATTATTTCAATAAATTATTTTAATATTGATCATCAAATTTTGTGACCATAAAGTATAAAAATTTTTGCACCCTTTTTAACTACTATGTAATTTTAAATGACTAAATCTAGAATTTGATATAGAATTTGAATAGTTCTTGTGAAATGAAAATTTAAAAATACGCCTTTTTTATGCTATTCATTGGAGAAAAAGTGAAATTATCATTAAAGGGCTCAAATTTTCAACCTCTCTCCAGCCTAAATACGAGTAATAGGAACTATATTTTTCAGATAGTGGCTACTGGCTACTCCCCTTATTTTGAGGGCTCAGAACCCAATTCTGTCGGAATAAAATTATGCATTAATAATAGTACTATCATTAATGCATAAAGAAATATCGTAAAGAAAAGCGTAATTGATTTCATAAATTAATATATCGTCAGTTGAAATTAAGTTAGGCCCATCGAATGATTATTAAGATTGATCTTAGTACTTGGCAATCTGATTATTAATTCAAAAGTTATTATGGAGTTTTATTTTTTTTATTTATTTATGTATATCGCGAATCACAGGTAAGTCTCAAAAATGGAAATATGATAGAAGTAAAAAATGGTTAAATACTTATTGAAGATTTGATTGGCCGTTTCAATTTTAAAATCTTTTTTTATCCAATTTTAAACTAAGGAACCGCAATTTTTGCAATATATTTTTGTTTTTTTCATCATATCAGTCATTGTATGATAATATTAATCATTGCTTCACTCAATAAGTATGAGGAAAATGAGTTTTCTATATATTTATGTTATCAAAGTGCTTTTTTTTTTTAAATTGAAGAGGTTGTTTTACAAGAAACCTTCCATAATTTTTGCAATTTTACTTCCCTCATTAGCCACCCCATAGTTTGAAAAGCCCTGAATTAGAAGATGTAAACAACAATAAAAAAATTAGTATGATCTTGAAATTCTTCAAATTTCCCTTTAAAAAATAAATTATAAATCAATCTCGCATTTAATGGAACTATTCCACTCGGTTAAAAATCTTCCATATATATTTGAAGCTTACTTTGGGAACAAAATTCTTTTGTTTTAAGAATTAAAGGGTTTCTCATTGAAACAACTGCGATGAGTAGTGAATCGTTACGCCCGAGTGCATGCCCATAGGCTGTCAAATGCAAAGAAACTGGGCCACCAACCACACAGCATCTTAAGTGCGCAACTAGATAAGGTCAATTCTGGGAGTGGGACGCGGTAAGAGATGAGATTTGAACAGTCTGCGATTAATCGAGGATATTATTGCAATTAAAGGTAAGATTTTTGTATTAATTATGAGCGCTTTCATCGATTTATCAACAAAAAAAAATTTAGTTATTACGTTGAAAAAATTATAAAGAAATACTATTACACAAGTATAAAAAAAGTATGAGAAAGAAATTGTTTTTTAAACTGAAAAGGTAAATAAATAAAATCCGGTATATATTTTTGTGCTTTATATTTTAATATTTTTACTAATGCTTTGGTAGTTGGTATTTTAAAATTTTGGATTTTGATTTTAAATGTCATTCCTTTTTTAAAACAATTATAACAAATGCTTATTACGTGTCATATTGAATATACTTCGATTTATAAACAAAACACAATTGCTGCATTTTTAAATGTATTGCTCTAAATTAACAAATGTATAATTCTCTTCCTAATTAAGATAAAAAGAAAAAGTAATTTAATAGGAAATTGAAAAGTTAAAGTACATTATAAAGTTCACTGTTTTTTTTTATGTTCAAAACATATTTAAGTTAATAAGTTAACGAGTTTAATAAAAAAATAATAATGAAATGTAAATAAATGTAAAATAATAATGAAATAAAAAAAACTTGCTTTTTATTTTTTTTCTAAAATTGTTACTTAGTTAAAAATTTATATATATATATATATATATATATATATATATATATATATATATATATATATATATATATATATATATGAGCAAAAACCAATATTCTCAGGACCTTTTTTTGTTGACTAAGGATTTAATCTTTGTCACATAAATATACATACTTCTCGTCTAACTGGAATGCTTAAATCTCATCCGAGGAGCATTCCGCGTCTGATGACAATGCAAGTTTCAATCACTTTCTGACAGCTGCAATCAGAAGGGAATTTATAGTTAATAAAATTTTGACTGCTTTCCGGCTAGCTAGAGTACTAAAATTTAAAAAATTGGAGCTCTTGACGTAACTTAAGTTTGAAATGGATGATCGAACACATCGTTTTTGTTTTGTTATATCTGAATTTAAATTTAAAAGCCTTTCTGAACTGTTATTGATTTCGCCCTTTTTGGGACTTATGGGGAAATTGAAAAAAAAAATTGCTTAAATTGTTTATTTTTTTATTATTTCGAATAAATTTGGTATCATTTAAGTTCTAAAATTTGTAAAATTACGCTCGCCTGAAACATAAATATTTTTCTTTATCTTGTACTAAAAACGAAAATATTTAAGTTAAAGTTTGATAAGGATATTACTTTTCTAGAAATATTAACAAACACTTTGTTATTAATATTCAACTCAAATGACTCTTAGTTTTAATTAATAATGTAATTATAACTAGTCATATAATTTAATAATAGTAGTTTAAATAACAATTAATAATGTAACTGTACCCTCACACTAATTTTAATTAAAGATAATAGGTGTTCATTAGATTAAAATTTGTAATTCTCTTCAAAAACATAAGAATTGCATTTATATTTTAATCATCATCGTAAGAAAATTTTTTGTTTGTTCACTCATAAATTAGGCGCATTTTACAGCACGTTACAACACGTTATAAGTTAGATAAAGATGTAATACGATATTTAGCATAAATTATTTTTTAAATATATTGAAAATCAAAATCTGTCATAAGAAGTTGCGAGATGTTAATATAAAAGAGGCGAACAGATTCCATAAAATTTTTGAGTCCAACAAATTTCGATAACTTATAAGAAAAAATTGATGCAGAGATGAATCAAAACAAACAATGTTTAGAGTTGGTGACCCTCAAGTTGGTGACCCTGCCTCCCACTTTCCCACAATTGTTGGTGCCTCCCACTTTCAAGGTAGCTCGGGTCTGACACCCACCAATCGTTTGTTTTGAAACACTTGGTGTGCATCTCAAACCATCCCGCAAAATAATATTCTCAACATTTGTATTTTACATCGTTAGATTCTTTAGAATACGTTATATTAAAAGAAAATGTAACTAAGTTTCAAAAGTTTTCCGCTGTGTTTCGAAAACAGGTCAGCATTAGAAGAAAACTGTGATTTTTTCCTCGTGTTACTACAATTAAATTTTCACTTTTGAGCATTAATATTTTTATCCGAAATTACTTTTTTTTATTAACAGCTTTCATATTATTTTTATTTATTTAGTTATTATATATATATATATATATATATATATATATATATATATATATATATATATATATATATTAAGTAATTCAAGGCATGTTCTCAACATTTTTCTATCTTATTATTCACATAAATGGCACTGTTTATGGAAATGTACAAGTATAGTAGTGTATGTTTTATCGGCTTTTAATAAAATCTCAAACCTCTCAACATAAACATTATTAAAAATTTCAGCTCTCGATACATTTATGACATCAATCTCATAAAACATTCAGAAAATTACTTTTTAAAATTTTTTTTTTTTACTAATGCATTCAAACTGCTCTTCACAGAAAAATTTGGAACACTACAAAAGTATTCTTCTATAATTTGATATTCTATAAACGTGTTCTATAATTAAAAATAATTCAGTTGAACTTATTTATTTATTGATTATATTAAAAATAATTTAAGTTGAATTTATGTATAATTTTTTAATTGCATTTCCAAGTTTACTTTATTCTATGCTACATGAAAAATGCTAAATGAAAATTGCATTTTTTGCCTATACTCAAGAGGTAAAGAACAACATCTAGAATCATTAATATGTTATGTTAGTACATGCAAATCCATTATTAAATAAAAAGCTAGATTTTGTTTTCTATTTTGCGCATTTTATAGTTCAAGGACACATTATTATAAACCAAAAATATCTTATGTCAATACTAAAATCAAATTGTGCTAAAACTATGCCTGATGTAAAAAAAAAAGATATAGAAAGATGAAAAAGAAAAATCTAAATTTAATATTTATTTTACAAGGAGTATTTTCAATTGTTGTTACAAATAAGGAAACTACATTTATTTTTCATAAATGCACAGTTAAAAAAAGTATGATCAAAACTACCAGAATGTGATAAAATTTACTATATTTCTAGCTCTATAGGAACACCAAAAAACTCGGTAATTTTTACCGAAGCGTTTTGGCAATGATTTTGGCTAAATTAACGATAAAATATAGTTTTATAATATGTGATAAAATTTGGTAAATGTGGGTTAAATTTAGTAGTTTTATCATGGTACCTTAGAGCATGGTATAAAAAACATTTATTTGGTTACTTTTCAGTTTTGTATTTTTTACAAAATGTGTAGTAATAACAACTATAATTTTGAATTTCAAAATTTTTGAGAAACTGTTGCCATGTAAACGGAAAATTTACTAACGAAATGATTCACATAACGTATATTTTGGTTTTATTAACTAGAATTGTGGTTTTTTTTCCAGCAAAAGTATCATTACCATATAGTATAGTAATTCTAACAAAATTGTTTTCTCTGTGTGCATTAAAATGTAAAATTAAATTGTACGAAGTGAAAAATTAAAAACAAAATGGCGAAATTTGTTCTAATGATCGGACTTTCACATACTAACATGTAATATTAATGTTTTAAAGGGTTAATTAAAAAGAGCAGATGATATTTTAAGTTATTAAATCAGACATTGTCGTAAGTCATTAAAGCGTATAAATAAACATAACATTTTTGCCAACGGATTCAAACTCTTGATCCTCAAAATGTGGAGATTTGCTACAATTTGGAAAATATGACGTCAAGTTTGAGCACAAAAAGGTTTACTTCGCTTTTTGTATCTTATTATATCTATGAAACAATTCAATTCAATAAAACAATTTTGCACACAATTATAAAATTCAAAATTTCATACGTTCAAAGATAATTTCATACAAAATGTTTTTTCTTCAGATTATTTATAATCTTTACAATTTATTTTATGCAGGAGTTATTTTTTTGAAATCTAACTTATAAATATTTTTAAATAACTTGGAAGTATGCAATTTTAAATGTCAAAATTAATTTAAGTTGTTTCGGAAACAATAGTTTGAGTAATAGAAAATTAATGTATAAATACGACTTTTTTATTTTATTAATCTTAATTATTTTAAATTTGTTATATTTTATTAAATATCTTAACTTTATGACCATATCTTATGAGTTTTTCGTTTTGCTAACACTGAAATATTTTTCAATAATTCAACTTAATATACTGATTTTTAATATATAGTGGTATTAAATATAACTCAAATTACAATGGACCTAAGTATTTTTACTTAAAAAATTACGTTCGAATGATATGAATGGTAAACAGAGTGAAAACTGTTGGGTGACACCTGCTATTTACTGCTATTTAAAGTTTTTATTGATTAAAAACTAATGCAATTAAAAGATTGATGTTAGGAATTAATTAAATTTATACAATAAGGATCTATTTCAAATTTTTTTATTTTAATGTAAAAGTATACATCAATTCTCCGTGGAAAGTTATCTTAATAAATAAATGTGTTACTAGGCTTTGTTGATTTTTGTATGATCAACAAGTTAACCAATAAAAAATACATTTCACTAAATATTATATAAAAACATTAATACTATGAAAATTTATTCTTTAATGAATCGAATACTACTATCTCTTATTGAAAACAAACTTATCAATCAATAATTTCTGATAATGCCGAGAAGGCGGTATGGTGGTCAGGGAGCTGACCTCATATCAGAAAGGTCTCGGGATCGAATCCCAATTCGAGGCATTGATGCTCTTTCCTTCTTCTCTCTTTGTACTATGTGACCTTCTTACTGTGTGAGCACGTTTGCCTACCTAATGTGGTGCCTCTGAAAAAGTGGTCATTACATCTGCCCCTTTGATACCAAAATGGCGAATATCAATATATCCCGGTGGTCATTGGGGGAAAAAAAAACTCTGAAGGTTTAATTTCATGTGCCGATGAGATTACAAAGTTAGATTCTCTCCACGCTCGGCAAGTAAAATCAAAACTAATATTCAAAAAAAGGTTAACATTATTTGAATACAATTACAAAAATATGTCTAAGAATAAATACATATTTAAAATGTCCTAAACAGTCTTAAATTTCCCGTCTTGTTTTCCAGCGAGCTATTCTTAAAGCTTTATTTATTATTAAGAAAATTCCATCAAAAGTGATCCTGAAACACTAAATATTCAAAATTATCATGAAACTAAAAATAAAATCATATTAAAATCTATAAAATGCACACTTTGTAATAGTTAAAATGTATTATGAGATTTTAAAATATATTAAATAAAATTGCAGTATCTGAAATCTACCACTGATCTATACATTGTTGTGTTGTATTCTCATAGAATTCTGAAAATATTAAAGAACTTTAAAATAGTTCTTAATACAATATAGTACTAAATTATCCCTTTATCTTTGTTAAAATATTTTTTAATTTGGCTTATATTTTTTGATTGATTAAAAGAGATATTCAAATTATTCAGCAACACATGTAACATATTTTAAAATTTTTGGCAATAAAAACTTTAATAAGCGAGAAAATGTTAAGTATTTTTGTTTTATAAATTAAGAAGGCTAATAATTTAATGGAAAAATTCTGCAATTCATACCATCAATAATTTTTATTTAAAAAGTAATCTAATTGAAGGTAACACATGCAGCAAAATTAGGCGCTTTACGGTTACTTGTGCTAGAATTACTTTTTCTCTTTATTTTAAATATTACTTTTTTTTTCAAATTAAAATTTGTTTCACTTGCCTGGATAAAACAACAATAAAGAGCATTGAACTACTCAATTTCTACTTGTTTTTATTTTTATTTATTTTTTTATTTTTAACTTAACTATATGGAACATTAATCAGAAACATGGAACAACTTAACACGAGTTCTACTTGTTTGTTTACTTGAATATACATTGAAGAACTATAAGGAACATTGAGCAACTCAATTCTACTTTTAGTTGTTATTTGTTTATGGTTAAGTAGAATATTTCAAATGAATTTTCTAAATTGTTCCAATATGGATAAGTCTAAAAAAGCGCCATTATCAGGAGCTGAAGGAATAAAAAGGTGTAAAAAAAATAAAAAGCATCTCATTCTGAAGTTCAAAGTCAAGAAAATAAAAGAATTGAATTTCTACGGGGAAAAAAGTAAATAAAATTAGTTGTTATTACGAAGAAGCAGTATAAGGCCAATGTAACAGGGCGGGTTCAGAAATGTAAACACAAGAAAAATATGAAAGAACGATGAGAACAACAATCGCAAATCGTTCAAAAGTCTCCCTAACTAGCTAAGAAAGAAAATTTGTAGTATCTGGTTTGGTTAAGCGAACTTGAACTTTCAAAACAGATGGATAATGATAGACAACGTTCTTTATTAAATATGTCAGAGGAACTTGAATCACTAATAAATGATTTTTACTTCAAAAGTGACTTTGCCAGGATTGAAAGATGAAATGGCTATCTGGATTAATTGGAAAAATTCTGGCAAAAAATTATAATACATAGTTAGAAATTTCTTTGAAAAAATTATTAAATAAGAATTTATTTAATTGTTATTTTACTATATTCAAACAAAATGGTTAAATAATTATAAATAAGATGGTATTCAAACTGTTAATTCTGAGAAAAACAGTTTATTAATTGCTTTCACCTAGTACGAATAAACAACTGGAATTTTGTCGTACCAACTAAGCCCAGTTAATGAAGCACTTAGTCCCTTACAGCTGGGTACATACTAAAATAGAACAGGTCCGAGTTCCAGCGTTAACACCACAATATTTCTTCCATTCTCTTCTACACATGAAGAGTTTCCAATATTTCCCATCTTTTGCGATAGGTAAAACAACCGGGGAAACTAATTCAATTCTATTCTACGATTCATTTCACAAAATACTACTCAATATCAACCTACTTCCAATGTCCATTACCTAAAGAAAAGCCTAGCTCCAATGTCCAGTTAAATTTCATTTTTTGGTTTTAAACCATGCTAGTTGTAAATGGTGAAAAAACGGTATATGTTTGTACTCATGGTGTTTTAACCACACTAGTTGCAAACGGTTTCAGAACCGTAAAGGTAAAAAATGGTCATTACCGTTAACTTTATGGTTAACTGAAAGGACACAGGCTGCTGCCGGTTAGTTTACTGTGATTTTAGAATAAAAATTTTAACATTGCACTATCTGACCATGTTTCTAAGGAAAGCTTATGCTGTTTTCAGTCAGTTACATCCTGAACATTCAGTTTACGTTTCAAAATTTTGTGCCTTGTGATAAAAAAATGCAAGTCCCCTCTTGACATTTTCTTTCGTAAAGCAACTTTAAGTTATATTCAAAATATCAGCCAATGGAACTCAACTTCATGGAAAGATGTTTAATATTACAATAACTGTTATGTAATTTTCCAATTAAAAAATCTTTCATGAACGAGTTGTGTTCGATCTCGGACATATTTTGGACACAAATGTAAATGAATGTAAACTGAAAGTTCAATATTTAAGAGAAAAAGATACATATTATGTGTTTCCGAACAATGATGATTTTTATTAAATACGTGTGTTGGAAATAAGCTCCATTTTGCTCACTAAACCAATGGAAAGAAGGGGTAAAATTTTTTACACGAACCATGAGCTGCTTCATTTGTGAAAATAAATGGTTTTTTTTTCTGTTAATTAACAGTAAATAAGTATTTGTGATTTTTCAGTTGAAATATTCTCAAGGGGTATAACACTTAACGTGCCAATTGCACCAAATTAAATATATATATATATACTGTAAGAAAAAAGTTTTAAAAAAATCACTAAACTAACCTTTGATAATAAATCTCTCCATAAAATAAATATTTTAATTTTACTCATTTTTATCTCACAGAATTAAATGTATTTATTCAAAATTTCAAATATTTGAAAATATGAAAGGTAACACACGTAACAGAATTTCATATTTTTATAAAGGCCTAAATTTAATAAACTAAAATCATCTCATAGAAAATTTAGAATACATGTAAATTTAACAACTAATTCAAAAAAAGCAAATTAAAAAATATCTAGCAAGTTTACCACTAAGCACAAAGGGTAGAGTTAAAAAATGTTGTGTAAACATACATAACTAAACAGACACCCGTAGTAACACACGTAACTAAACAATCGCCTATTATTTATTTATTTTGCTCATATTTTATATGTAAGTACATGTATATATCTAGATATATGTATATGTATGTACGTATATGGGTGATTCTCACGAAATATGACAATTCGGACCAAAAAATTTCTTCAAATTTAAAGTCGTCAAATCTAAATTTTTTTTGTACACTTCTTCAGTTACACTTATTAATATCTTACAGACAGCAGTGTAGTTTATTGACATTTGCTCGGGGAAAAAAATAAAATAAAAATTCACCAAATCTTGAATGACATATTAGCTTAGAAGTTTAAAAAACAGTCATTTTAAGTTAATAGTAAGTAACTCAACTTAAGCCTTTATGTTAGATGAACCATAAATTGCTTAAATTAATTATTTTTATCCACTGTAGAGAGAATCAAAAAAATTTTGTTTCTGATATGTACAGAATAAAATTGCGTATAATAATCAATCATTAAATAAATAAATAACTTTGATTACATCCAAGCATATTACAATCATGCATAAACTTGGTATTGGGTTAATATTTGCTTTCCCTCCTTACAGTATTTGCAGTTAAAAAAAATTTCTGGGAGCACTTCAATGTCCTGGCAATCATAAGCCAGGATAATGACAAATTCGTCATTTCATAGCATATAACTTTACTTTAATTAAATATTTTGGCCTAAAACGTTTATATTCTGTAGAAATTAACAGGATTTCTTAAAATAACTCAGATAAATCTATGTAGTTTATGTTATTAATGGTTTCAAGAAGCCAGGAAAATGACAACACAAAAACTTACTCACCTTGAAAAATTTTTTGAAATAGATTTTGAACCAGAAAATTGGTTTTTTATTCATGCAACAAGCCATATTCATGTAGGAGGGTATCTAATCAATCTATTAACATAAGATTTTGATTGCTGGCTCTATCTAGTTTGGCTATAAACCACTAAATAAAAGTAACCAGGAAAATGACAGATTTTCTTGGGACAAACAAATTATTGACAGAAAAAAATAATTTAAACGAAGTTTTTGTAAATAACACCCTCTGCGTATATTCTAGAAATGCTTACACCGGTTGAGATAAAAAAAATTAGATATTGTAAAATTTATAGGAAGTTTTGAAGCTAGTTATTATTGGAAACATTGTTTGGGACATGCCAGGAAAATGACATTTTGAAGTTCAATTAAATTTTTTAGATATGCAAAACAGTCAATGCTAGTGCAAAGTTATTTTAAAATGCTAACAGCAATGCTATTTTTTTAAAAAAATGTTTTTTTAGTATTATAGTATTAGATCTTGGAGCAAGGGACAGTGAATTGTCATATTTCGTGAGAATCACCCATATGTATATGTATATATGTATATATATATATGTATATGTATATATGTATATGTATATATGTATATGTATATATGTATATGTATATATGTATATGTATATTTGTATATGTATTTATGTATATGTATATATGTATATGTATATGTATATATGTATATATGTATATATGTATATGTATATATGTATATGTATATATGTATATGTATATATGTATATATGTATATGTATATATGTATATGTATATGTATATATGTATATATATATGTATATGTATATATGTATATGTATATGTATATATGTATATGTATATATGTATATGTATATATGTATATGTATATATGTATATGTATATATGTATATGTATATATGTATATGTATATATGTATATGTATATATGTATATGTATATATGTATATGTATATATGTATATGTATATATGTATATGTATATATGTATATGTATATATTGACGAAAATCGAATAAAAAATGACAGAAAAATTTGTTTACGAGAGATAACTCTTTCATTATAAATAGAATGTTTAAATTATTATTTAATATTCGGATTAAAAATTTCATTATAAAAAGAAATAAACTCTAGGATTATTTAATTGTAGGGAGACTGTATTTAATTAATAACTGTATTTAGTTTATAATTGTATTTAATTCATTTAAAAAGTTTTACAAAATTTTTTTTTTTTTTTTTTTTTTTTTTTTTTTTCTGTGTTTTTCTTACTTTACCAAATAAATAAATAAACGATAGCTAAAAATAGAAGAACAATTTCTGTCCTTTTTCCAAAAATTACTTATGCTTATTACCTCTTACTTTTGTATTTCTTATTTCCAAATCGTTACTCTTTAAAAAGAAACATTTCTATGTTAATATCAAAGCGAAATGATTTTCAGGAAGTCTCTCTTTGACCTAAATTCAGAACAACCCAAAAAAATTATCCAAATTTTGACTCTTTTTCTCGGTTTCATTCCGGTACTTTGACGCGTTTATCAATAAATAAAAAAGGATAGCAATAAATTTTTGTAAAAAAGTATAACTACACAGAAACTGGAAAAATGTACAGAGCAATATTATTTATTCATTAATTTTTCGCTTTAATATTGAAATGAAATTATAATCATATAAAAATTTAGAATTTGTTAATGACCCCTGTAACAAAACTTATGAAGTGATTCTTCAGCACTATCTTCACAAGTTCAATCATGTCTGCTAGTTCAACACACTCAGACGGAGATATTATTTTTAAAAAATTAGCCAAACCTACATGCAGCAAGTACGTACATCTGACAAAATTTGCAAATAAAGTCCTTAAAAATTATGCCTTAAAACTTGATGCTGTTTAAATTTAAGATCGGTAAGTAATTAGGTAGATTAAATTGACGGATCATGGGTTATAATCCACTTGCCGTTGAACTAAACACGGTAGATTTTCTTGGTTTTCCTCTCCATGTAACGCACATGTGGCTTAGTTCCAACAAAAAGTCCTCCACGAAAATCCAGGCTTATTCCAGGGCTTCCTTTGTCTTCTGGGTTGGGTTCAAAATTACTAGGCTACGAAGATGAACATTGCTAATCGTAAACTCAGTCTTGGGTGTAAGTTATGAAATAAAATATAACATTATGGATCTTTGTAACTTGTATTTGCAATTCAATGGTAGTTAAAAATGCATTTACAATATGTATGATTGCTTATTATCACGATTAAAACTGTAATAGATAATTGATTACAAGTACAAGTACAAATTAATTACATTCTGACTAACTCTACTGCATTCAATCTCTCATCAGTGTTTTTCGTGCATTATTTTTGCTACTAAAAACCAGCCCAGTTTTTTTATTTTTTTTATTTTTTTAATACAATTTTAGTTTCAGAGAGCAAAAAACATATACATATTCTAGAAATTAAAAAGTCTTCGAAAACATCAAAAAAATATTTTTTTTGTATTGTATGACATTTTACAGAATTATAAAATGCATTATGCGAGTGCAGTATTGTATAAATTTTGTACTTTTAACACAAAAAGCTCATTTCCTTTTTCTTAATTTTCCTTTCTTAAAATCTTATCTTTGATTTTAAAAATCAGTAAATCATTAATAATTTTATACAATGATGCTAAAAAACTGGAATAAATTCCATTACAGTTAAGCCGTCTTACCAAGTAACAATTAATAATAATAATAATATTTACTTGTTATTCATTGCAGTGTTCTCCCAATTCAGCCTTTTAATTTTTATTTGCAACAAGTTTAAAGATGTTTTGAAAAGGAGCCTCAGGCATTCTCTTTTTCCATTTTTTTTAATAATCTTAGATTAAAAGAACTCTGCAGATGCTGTGATAATCTGCAGCTCCCTCTGCCGTGCTGAAGGTTTTCTACTACCGGAAATAATGACTAATCTTACATTATAAAGCTTAAAAATTTCTTTCAGTAACTGCTTTAAGAAATTTAATATTGAAACAAATTTAAAAAAAATCTCACAAAAATTCAAGATTTGCTAATGATTAATCTTACATTACATTATGAAGCTTAATTTCCTTCAGTAGCAGTTTTAAAAAATTTAATATCAAAATAATTTTTTTTTTAAATCATATATAAAAATTCTGGAATTGATAATGACTAATCCTGCATGATTAAGTTTAAAATTTCTTCAGTAATAGATTTAAAAAATTTTATATCAAAACAAATATTAACAAAGAATTATATAAAAATTCTGGATTTGCTAATGATTTATCTTACAGTATAAAGCTTAAGAATTTCTTTCAGTAGCTGTTTTAATTATTTTAATATTGAAATACATTTAAAAAAATATATATTAAAAAGTTACAATTGTTAATGACTAATTTTGCATGATAAAGTGTAAAATTTTCCTCTAATAGCTGTTTCAATCAAATTAATATTGAAATAAATTTTAAAAAACAACAATCATATGAAAATTTTGCATTTGATAATGGCTTATTTCGCATCATAGAGTCAGAAAATGCTCTTGTTAATTATTTTAATATCTTATTTAATAAATTTTATTCTATTACTAGCTGTTTCAAAAAACTTAATACTGAAATAAGATTAAAATGGAACGAAATCAAACATTTGAAATTTTAACGAACTGAGTTTGTTTCTAATGTCTTTAAAAATGCACTGATAATGCTGAGAACTTTTCAAGGAAAAAAACAACACACATCCACAGACATTTAGTAATAGCGTAAAGTATGATAATTAAATAAAGATTTTTTATTTTGGATTATATTTCGGAACACATCGAATAAAAAGGTTAAATTTACAGCGGAATCACCTTGTTTCAGCAGAATATTATGTGAAAGACAGATTATTCCAAAGATAATATCTTACAGGATTAAAAATCTTCTTGCAACTATAGAAATTGAAATGGTTGCTATAGTGTTCACTCAAACAAGTGTAGCTTTAATCTGTGATTGTTTTTTGAAAAAAAAAAGTGAAGAATTAATAAAATACAATAGAATTTTTTAACTTTACTTAACTACCCTTATGAAGTAAAATTTGAAACGCGTAAAACAACTCTTTTAGTCGACGCAAAATTAAACTGGAGATGCAAAATCAAAATAAATCTAATCCAATAAATCAAATTTAAAGTAAGAGTTCTACTTTAAGTGTTAAAGATGTTATGTAGCACATATACTACTTGATTTGGAGTTTATTGTGTTGAATATTAGCAGACATAAAATCAAATGTTTCTTAGAAAATTCGGGATCACGCCTATATTTTAGAATCAGTCCTTTCATGAATTTAAAGAATCTTCGATCTCAGCGCTACGATAAAAGAAATTGCATTGACGAAATAATATTGCAAATATGAAGCAATTTGCCTTTAATGAGGTTATTGTTGCAATTACCAGTCTCATTAAGTGATCTTAGTAATCAATACCGGGTCATAGATATATCCCATTCGCGGTTATTGGTATTGGCTATCGATAAAGAGATTGCCTATCCTATCGATATCGCAAAAAATCTAATCGATAGTCAAAGTGAAGTTTTGAACAATGTGGAATTAAAACCATGACTTATTGAGATTTTTCGGATTCGATATAAAAAATAATGAACTCCCTTCAATTTATTTCTTTTTTGGGGAAATCTGACAGTGAAAAAAAAAAGCTAATTATGGTTGAATTTGTTTAATTTTAGAGCTCTTGTGCAGAAAAAGGAAAAAGCCTGATTTAAACTATGCTTTTTCTTCAAAAATTTATTTTTGTTTCAATAATTTTGTTTTCAATAAAAAGTATGAAAATTTATTTTTATATGATTATGGTATTTTTAACTGTTGTCATAAGGTTCGGTATAATTGCTTTTACGTTGATTTAAAGTCACATTAAGTTTTAAGAGTGATTTTCTTCAACTAATCACAAATCAAGCACCAAATAAAATAAAATCAACAAATTTAAAACTGATAAATAAAATCCTGTCTATTTAAAGCCTAGAAGAATAGCTTATTTTGAAAGAGAAAGCGGTTGAGCGGCTCAAAGTTACTTTAGTCCACCCCTTATTGTTAATTTTACTTTTGGCGTATATCCCCAAATCTCGAGAACTTTTAAAGCGAATTTAAAAATTTTGCACGCAATTCTAAAATTTGCTTATTCAAAGATAATTTCCACGTAGAAATATAGTTTTTAGTAAGTATTATATATTTTTTGTTATTTCATTTTATTATTTTAATTTATTGTTTTATTTTATTATTTTATTTTATTATTTTATTTTATTATTTTATTTTATTATTTTATTTTATTATTTTATTTTATTATTTTATTTTATTATTTTATTTTATTTCATTATTTTATTTCATTATTTTATTATTTTATTTTGATATTTTATTTTATAGTCGAAAAACAATTTGAATCGTATAGCATACAGTTTTTTACAATATTTCAAAGAATGTAATTATGCTTAACAAAAGGGCAAAATTTGAGCAAAATTGGTTGAAAAGTTCCTGATAAATTGAATTTTAAAAATGCGATTTTTTAAAAAATTTCTCAGGAACTATTCGACCGATTTTGCTCAGATTTTGTATTTTGGAATGTAAAATTACTTTCCTTAAAATGATGCAAAAAATTTTATACCTTATAAATAAAAATTTTTTTGACAATTATTAAATAAAATAATAAATTTTTTTCTAAAATTTCCGTCGAAGAAAAAGGAGTGTGGTATTTATTCAGGGAGAGTACGTTTTTGTGTTAGATTTCGTAACTTATAATATCGTCAGCACTAATAAATTAGCATATTTGAAGTCACCTCCTCAACCTATTAAGATTGAGTCCCAGAACGTGAAGATTTCTGCCATTAGATCAAAAGTTATTTATGGTAGTTCGTTTATATTTTTGCGCACTGACCAGGATTATTTCTCAGGATTTTTTTTTTTTTTTTTTTTTACCCTATCGGAAGAAAGATAAGGTTACTTTTCAAAGGCTTGTTATCGTCACATGAAATTAGGCTTTTTTGCAATTAATATGATATTTTCAAAGCTGTTGTGAGTTTGCAACACTTACTCATGACTTTTAGCCTATCTAAAGCCAACGCTTATTCTGAAAATGATGCAAAACGTCAATATGGAGAAAAGCCACAGAGTCGAAAGGAAAAAGCTTTTGTGATCTAATTTTTTAACATTTAAAAACTTATTCCAATGCTGCATTATCTGGGTTCATAAAAATTTGTAAAAACTGAGAACGAGGCGGTGATTTTGATAATTTTCATCGAGGTGGAAAAATGTCGCCCAATTGGGGGTTTTCAAAAAACGTTTAATAACTTGTAAGACTTTTAAGTTATTCGTCCGTTTTAAATCCCAGATAATTCTGTTCCTGCACGATGATATATAGTTTAAAATCATCCTTTTTCTTCAATTGTAAGATACTTAAAATGCCGTTTTTTTATTTTCTTGGCAACAGAGCTTCTAAAAACCATGTAAAGGAATCCTATAATAAAATCAAGAAACAGATATATAGAATATAGAAAAATAAAAGCGCGAAAAGAATATATTAAAAATCCAAGATGAAAATCGCCTGCAGTACAATAAGAAATGGAAGAAACCCCGTAAATATAAAGTTGCTATTCAGAGAGTTAGAAACGGAATTCAAGGTAAGACTTGAGTTCCATATGGTCTTAAGCCTCATGACCTGCAAAGATTCATTAGTAGAAAGAAATGATTGTTTCTGAACTGGTTTGTTTTAAATAACGCATGATTTATGATGCAGTAAAAGAAGGGTAGAAGAAGATGCAGGTCAGTAGAATTAACCTTCATCAATGTTTTGTTAGAAAACGAGGTGAAGAAAAAAAAAAAAAACATTTATTATTTATTCTACTTGAGAAATGTTATAAATAGAAACAATAAAATACAATTTTTTAAAGTATTAAATGTATGTGATGTGTTGGGGGATGTCACTTTAAAGTGAAAAAGTCAGATAATCTTTAATGTTGGTTTTAAAATATTATTATTTTAATAATATATTATTGTTGTAATTATTAAGTGTTCTTTTCATTAGAGGGTTTGGAAATAGGACAGGAAATTAAAATATCATTGTTTCAATTCCTGATTTATTTTTTATGTTAATGCAAATACCTACCTATGTCCGCTTTAAATTATCAGCTGAGATCGATAATTTTACTCTTTTCTTGATTCACGTATTCCTCCAGGAAATCCCTGGGGGTCTTTTTTTTTATTATTACTTTTTTTTCTTTTTAAAAAAGAAATAACGATTGACGATTTATTTTACTCAGATACAATATAATGGCGTGTAGAGGTGTGGGGATGCCCAGGAAAAACTTCTTGGTTAGATATCCCCTAAAAAAATAAATAACTAAACTGGCAGAAAAAGGCAACTTTGATTTTTAAAAAAAACTTAGGAACTATATGTATTTATATATATCTAAAACTATATTTTTTTATTTATTTTGATGTAAATGAAAACTATTATATGGTAAAAAGTTTATTATTTCCAGCAAAATAATCCTAAATTTTCCTTAAATATAAAGAATATTTAAATTTAATTATTAATTTCGTTAGAAAATCATATTTTTTTCTTCATAAAATATTTCACCATAGCCAAATACTTATCTATTCAAAAATTATGACATAAATTTTTCTTTTTAATAGATTTCAACTTTTAGTGTACTTAGTCGCCAAATGGATATCCCCTTTGGATAGATGCCTGGGGCCGTTGCTCCCTCTGCACGCTACTGCTGATATAAGCCACGCATATTCAAAAATCTAGGTCAAATGGTAGTTTTTCAAATTACTATGTTTCATATAGAAATCAGATGTGTCTCATCTTTAAAACATATTAAAAATTAGTTATTAAGTGGGTTTTCATTAGAAGGTTTAGAAACAGACAGGAAATTAAAATAAAACTTATTAGATATAAATATAAAAAAGAAATAATATTAAACATTAGTTAGAAACCACTCTCTTACCTAAATTACTGAATCATAAGAAAAAGATCAAACAAAATGATAATAAATCCTACTCAACCCCCACTTAAAACATCAACTTATCATTCTTGACAACAATCATTGAAAAATAAAGTAGGTCTACGTAATTACTAATTATTATCAACTAATGAATAGAATCTGCGGAAATGAGATTAATAAATCGATCTGAATACGTTGTTTTTATGCAATTAATTTTTTTGCTATCTAATTATTATTACTCTTTATTATGTGTTAAAATATTTTTTTTTTCTCTTTTGAAATCGTGCATTTAATTTCTAGTTTTGCATTAACACAGATAGCATATTAATTATAATAAGGTTTGATTGTAAGCGAAGGAATGAAAAGGAACCCAAAAGTTATTTACTTTATAAGAGATTTTATCTATTTTTTTAATTACTCAAGCTATTAAATCAGCTTGTACAAAACTCAGTTAAATAATTATTTTTCATATCTATGGTAAAATACTTCTATCTTTATCATTTTAATGAGATTTTTTTATTTCAAAAGTAAGAAATGGTTGAAATTATAAAGAAAAAAGTATTTTTTTAACTATTGTTAGTCATAGTTTTTACGCTCATAAAGTGTTTTATTTATTTATTTTTTTTTAATTATTCAAGATCGAAACGGGGCAATTTTTATACCAATCGATATGCCACGCATATTCAAAAATTTAGGTCAAATGGTAGTTTTCAAATTACTATGTAGTTTTTCAAATTACGTAGTTTTTCAAATTATATCGAAAGCAAATGAATGTCATCTTTAAAACATATTAAAAATTAATTATTATTTATTTTTATTAACCTGTACAAGTAAATGTGTACCAAATGTAGGGTAGTTTCTTAATGGGACTTACCCAATCGATTTTACCGATTTTGCTACCTTATCGATTTAATGGGACCTACCCTATCGCTTATGCGATTTTTGCAAACATAAAAATAAGCATCCTTATGATGCGTATAGTATTTATGTTTATTTTTAGTAAAAAAAATGTTTATACAATAAGGTGTCTCGTAGTATATAAACAATATTTTGAATGAATACGGCGATAAATCCAACTGTTTTAGTTGTTAAATCTCACAATTGCAGGGTCTACAATAATATTCTGATGAGATGATTATGATAATAAAATGATTATTCTGCATAATTAGATAGTAGAGTTTAGAAAAAATCTAAATATAATATAACTCCAAACTTTGTAATGCTTTATCCACAGGGTTAAATATAGCCTATAAATATTATTTAATAAATAAGAAAAAGTTGATTTGAAGTTTTAAAAATTGGAAAATCGCTTCTTTCTTTTTCTTTTTTTTTTTTTTTTCCTTTCTTTTTTCTTAACAGCTGCTTTAGTGCCTCAAAAGTTATTTCTGAAGTTTCGTGAAGGGGAAAAATATCTGAGTCCACAAAGTCCTAATTTTTAAGCTACTCCATGCAATTTATTAATGCTTGAAAATTAGATTGCTCCATATGGCTGAGATATTTAAAAATTCTAAAAACTTCGATCGGGCATTTATTTTTGCGCCCTTACATGCCCACCCGGGAATGTTAATGTTTAATCAAATATACCCTTAAGTACCGATCAACATTAAATTTTAATGAAAAACCATCAAGAAGTCGGATGAGGCGAAAATACGGCATCGAAAAGAGGGATGAGAAAAAATCTTTTCGATTTGGTAAAATCTAAATGTCATTGAATTTCATATAAAATAAGATATTGTTTGGTAAAATTAGTTTACTTTGCCGACCAGGTGGTCGAGTGGTTAGCGTGCCTGACTGCGGAGCCGCTGGTTGCGGGTTCGAATCCTGCTCAGGGCATGGATGTTGCTTTCTCTCTCTTTGTGTGTGATTGTGTGAAAGTGACCTGCCCTATGAACGGGTTTGTGGTAGTGTGACGTGGGCGACGCTGCTCCTCCGCCGTGGCTTCGCCACAGGTGCCCACTGGGTAACGAAAAGAGAGTAAGTAGTTCTGGCATTTTCTGTGGCAATGGGTCTTCATCTAAAGTGCCCGCCATCAAAAAAAAAAGTTACTTTTTATGCTATTAGCCACGCTTATTTTTATTAAAAAAATCTTACCTTTCTCGCTATAAGTATAATTAATGTATAATTTTATAGCATCGCTTTTAAGTATGTTGAAAGGGCACGCACATAGTATAAAATAATTTTATAATATCGTTGTTAACAAAGGTGTTCTTTATTTTCACTATCAATACTTAATCGTGCTTAATACTTCTTGTTAATAATACCTAATTTCAACTAAATAACTTTTTTTTCAACTAAAATTAAAAGTGTTGATGTCTTTTGTCTGAAAGTGAAGTTTTTTTTTTTTTTTTTTTTTTTTTTTTGATGTCTCGTTGTTACTGTTTTTTTTTTATCGTCAGATTAATAATGGATTCAATCATATGTTTTCATTAATATGCAATGAATAAAAATATTCGAGCATATTTAAGTTTCATTCGGACATGCATTTTGTAATTTTTTCGAGCTCAGCAGTCGAGATTAACAACAAAACAAATTTGATTTGAATAGAATGTGATAAAATTTCCTTCTGTATAAATGTTAGACAGTGAAAAAAAAATTTTGAAGTAAGCCTGTTAAAATAAGCCTGTTAAAATTGAGATCACTGAAAATCGCTCACTATTAAAGGCGATCTATTTCATAGAGCAGGGAAATGAAAATTAAGTCAAACCATTTAAATATGTCTGTGGTATAACTACCACTATAAATATTAAATACCAAATCACTAGTATATAAGACAGGTTAACTTGATTCTATCGAGAGGTACTTTTTGATAGATGACGGTTGACATAGTCGATAATCATATATTCTTCTCATGTCTGTTAGAAATGGAAACCTTGCAAATTGCTTACAACAGAAAATTATTAAATTTAATTTGGAATAAATACTGGGCAAGAAAAAGATCAGTTGAAATCATTAGAATTTGGCTGCTAAAAATGGTAACTCTGTAAATCGCTCTCAATACAATGTTATTAAATATATTGTTGAATAAATGTTAAAAAAAGAAATGAAACCATTAGAATACGCCTGATAAATGGAAACCTCTGAGAATATTCTTAAATTTAGTTTTGACTATATAGATAAATATTCCAGAAAGCTGTTTATAATAACTATTTAATTTTGAATGAATACTCAACAGCGAAAAAAAAATCACAAGAAACCATTAGAGAAAGTCTGCTAAAAATGAAGACAAATGAGAATGTTATTACTTTTTGTTTTGAATCTATGGATTAATACTCCAGATAGCCATTTTTTTATTTTATATTTTATAACCGCCGTTAAACAGTCAACCCAATTTTGGGTTTACGACTACTAATGCTCAATTCCGTAGCCTTGTAATTTTGAACCCAATCCAGAAGACAAGAGAACTCCTGGATCAAGTATAGGGAGACATTTTAATTCGCGGAGGTTTTTTTTTTAAAGAAACTATCCCGCATTTGCGTTACATGGAGAAGAAAGCAATGACAACCTCCCTCGGTTAGCCTGACGACAAGAGAGCTGTAACCCATGATCCGTCTACCTCTGAGGATATTTTATGTCAGCACTGTAGTCGGTGTAAGCCGAATGCGGAATTCGTATCGACCAGCCATTGCTGGGATTTGAACCCGATTCACCTTCTTTGAAGGCGAATGCTATATCCCCTGAGCCATCACGGCTCCAGATGGCCATTTGTAACAACAATTTAATTTTGAATAAATATTAGGTAAAATAAAAATTCAGATGAATCCATTACAATAAGCCAGCCAAACTGAAGACTTGTGAGAATGTTATTATTTATAATTTTGATATAATGGATTGATATTCCAGATAGTCATTTGTAACAACTTCAAATAAATATTTGAAGTAATTGATTTTGAACAAATTTCGGGTGAAAAATCAAATTAATCTCTTGGAACAAGCCTGCTAAAAATGAAAAACCTGGAAAAGGCTCAAAATAGAATGCGATTGAATTCATAAACCTCCTGATCTACGTCCAATATATTGGACACAATTTTTTTATAATTTTACCTCTTAAAAAATAGTATTTTAATTTTTTCCCGTTTCTATGCCTTTACATTACCTATTTACAAATATAATTAAAATTACCCTCAATGGCTGGGTTTCTTAACTACAATGAAAAATCATTAAAAATAAAAAATTAAAATCTCCATAAAAATCCATTACATTAATGTTTAACAATAAGAGTACAGCATACAAACTCGTGCAAAACATCCAATTATGAAAACACTACAGTGAATCTAATAATTTGGTCTAATTATTATGATATACTAACATAATACCTGATATACCGTCATGTGGGGCTACTTTGTGCAGGATTTCGCAATTTTTGAACTTTGACATGTAAAAATACTATGTTAATTCAAACTTTAGTAAAATTTATCGATATTATATTCCTAACTGGACTCAGACGAGTGAATTTGATTAATATTGGCATTATTTGTATGTAATATTTACAAATAATAAGTCAAAACATACCTAGCACAAAGTAGCCCCCAAACGGGGCTACTTTGTGCAGCGATAGGAATTCAGATTAATAATCATGTTTTTAGTAAAATATTGATATAAAATTGTTAAAAAAGTTAATTGTTGACATTTTTAATAACAAAAACATCAAGATATGTAAAGATATGTAAAGATATTAGTTTGAAAATAATTTTCAGCGTTAAAAAAACATTTTTTTTATAAAGAATTTTTTCTTAGAAAGAATGATAATTTCAAAACATTTGAGTTTAAACAAAAGGAAACCATATACATATTTGAACATTGAAATGGATGAAATTTCAAAAATAATAATTATTACATATTCATTAACATTTATAATATTGATAAATTTGAACATAACATGCATCTACATCACGTCGCGAATCCGCAGTTTTTACTTCCCCCAGAGCGTTTCTATCTCTTTAACGTGAGACTCGGGGGTCACGTATAGACCACGCTTATTAACAGCATTCGGTTGGCTAATCTTTCTCACAATTTCTTCGACTTTGTACGTGTCAGTCTTTTCAGGTATTTTTTTATAACGTCTGACCATTTTTCTGTCGAAAAAAAAAAAAAAAAAGAATGAAACTTTGCACAAAGTAGCCCCAAAGTGCATATTTTTCATTTTCAGTTTATTTGTTATTAATTTTCAAATTTTTTTTAACGCTAACATGATATAATTGTTTATTAATATATAAATAAAAAATTTTGCACTTACGACAATTGTTTTATCAACGTCTTTGCATTTCACAGCTAAAGTTTCCACGCACACTTTTCGACCTCCGACATTCTCGGAAAGTTGTTGACATTGGATAAACAAAACACACTCTGAGATTGTTTTAAAATTCGAAAAAATGTTTATAGAAATAAAGGAGACTTCTATCTTCAAATTCCACACATTTTTAACGTGAAAAAAACATAATACTGAATAGCAGCACTTGAAAATTGCCAAATTCGAATTTGCACAAAGTACTGCACAAAGTAGCCCCACATGACGGTAATAAATATTCTATATTTATATAATATATCGTCTCATTTATTCAATTGTCTAATTTATATTATATATCGTCTAATTTCACCAATTTATACACGAACGTAAGCAAGTAAAAATCGGTTTCAGTCGCATAAAAACAATAAAGCTGTATCATAATTAAAATATATATATATATATTAAAATATATATATATATATATATATATATATATATATTAAAATATATACATATATATATATATATATATATATATATATATATATATATATATATATATATATATATATATATATATATATATATATATATATATATATATATATATATATATATATATATATATATATTATCATATTTAGGAGTTTATCTACTTCTAAGCTTAAATGTATGACAGTGAAAAAAGCCTGATTAACGGCATTAAATTTATTCTTTGTACGAAAACTAAGTTCAAAGTCATGTATTCTTTGTTTAAACTGAAAGTTCAAAAGCATTGCAACACATCCTTCCTGATTTAACAAAGGAGGCTTTCAAACAAGCATTGAAGTCTATGCCTTAAAAAGATTTAGAAGATTAGAATTCAAATTGAAAACTATTGTCCTTGTTATATGACTTTAACGAATGTTTATCTTAAGATAAACCATGATAAGGTGTACTAAAGATTAGCACCAAATTTTACATTTAAAAAAATATTATTATTATTTTAAATATAGTTTATATCCTTGGTAAATTAAAATGTAATATCATCAGCACAGATATTGGAATAAAATATATGCAATATAATTACTAGGATAACAAAAGTAGGAAACAAGAATGAATTTTTTTTTGGTATTACAAATAGTTATTGGTTTGAAAGAACTGTAAACATAACTTTCAACAAAAAATAATTCTAAAAAAAATATAAATTTTTTTTCCTGCAAAAATTTATTAGGAAAATTTATTTGAATATATTGAACTGCCTTATCCAATTAGGGAATCGCTAAAACGGTTATTAGGCTTAAAATTATACAAAATTAATCGAACACATCAAGAAATGCATAATAAATTGTTATTGTTACATAACAGTTATTGTTAAATGCTATTGTTACATAACGGTTAAATCAATCAATCGTTGTTGAATAACCGATCCAATTTTGAGTTTACGACTACCAAAGTTCAACTCCTCAACCTTGTAATACTGAATCCAATCCAGAAGACAAAGGAATTCCTGGATCAAGTTTTGGGAGAAATTTATCTTCGTAGAGAACTTTTTTAATGAACTAAGCTGCATTTGCGTTGCATAGAGAGGAAAACAATGAGAGCCTCCCACGGTTAGTCAGGCGGCATGGGGAGTCTAACCCATGATCCGTTTACCACTGAAGATATTTTACTTCATCACTATGGTCGGTGCGAGCTGGGAGCGGAATTCGTATCAACCAGCCGTAGTTAGGTGATCTCAATGGATCCCCCAAGCCACGTCGGCTCCCTGTTAAGTTGTTTTTTCCATTGTGATTTATTTCTGCTTTCTGTCATGAACTCACAATAGGAGATAAAAACACAAACTTCCTTTTACGACTATTTTAGGGACCTCCCTAGCCGAGCGGTATCGCCTACCAAACCATTTGCAAAGCTTGGAGGTAGCGTGTTCGAATCCCGCTGTTACCCTGAATGCATCTTCCTGCTGTCCTTCCCTGTATTGTGCTATCTGTCATTCTGTTTGACAAAGGTTTATGAGCCTAAATTGAGCACACAAGCCTGCAAATATATGTAATTCCAATAAACCAATAAATCCGCCAAACGCTGTGCGAAGCGTGGTGGTAGCGGGTTCGAGTCCCATCGTAACCCTGGATATGTCCTTCGTGATGTATTTTTCTGAATTGTTCTATCTGTCCTTCGACTTAACAATTTATAATCCTAAATTGAGCACAGAAACCTGCAAATATATGTAATTCCAATAAATCCGCCAAACACTGTACAAAGAGTGGAGGTAGCGGGTTTGAATCTCGCCGTAACCCTGGATGTGTTCTTCGTGATGCCTTTTTCTGGATTGTTCAATCTGTTCTTCAACTTGACAAAGGTTTATAAGCCTAAATTGAGCACACAAGCCTGAAAATGTATGTAATAAACCAATACGACTGATTCAATTCAACCAATCGAGCTAAAACATTCTTCGAGCTAAAACATACTCTTAAAAGTTTTATTTTATGGAAACTTACATGAGTGTGTAAATAAATTATGACATGAATTTATACTTTCAAAATTTTTACGAAGACATTTCAAGAATTTTTTACGGCCTAAGAAAAGTAAGAAATTTCTTTAATTAGGATTACTCATTACTTTAATGCTTTTAATATATAGATTTCTTTAATTAGGATTACTCATTACTTTAATGCTTTTAATATATAGATAACAATTGCACTCAAACAAGAAATTTTGTTTATTTCACTGTTCATAATGTACATTTTAGATTAAGTTGTAAATGCAGCAGTTTGTATATAAATTATACTGATATTTTTTTCTTCATGTAAAACTCTAAGATAAGGGAAAAAGCCAAATTCTAAACAAGACATTTCCTATCATTTCTTTTAAAAAATATCCAATTAAATTTTTTTTGCGATTATTCTTGCATCTTGTACGAATTTTATAGTATATTTGCGTGCAAATTAAAAATTTTTTTGGCCATAAAACGTACAGTAAAATTATCATTTATTACAATTGATTTGGGTTTAAAATTATTTCAATTTAGGATTAAAATATTGGAGGTAGTTTTTAACCATTTAATACCATTATCAGTTTAATTATAATAAAAGAATTTACTTTCCTTTTTTTATACCACGAGATTAATAAAGTTTACTTAGTTTCTTTATAATCTTTTGATCAGGAAAAAAATTTAAACATTATAATAATGTAAGAAGGTTCCAATTTAGAGTGAAAACAGTAAAGCTATTTTTCAATTTTACCATTACTTTATCAGTATTAACACAATACGAGAATTTACGCCTCTTTCTTGTATTACCAGGTTAAAAAAAGGTTAATTTGCATTTTTTTTCCTTTTTTTTAAAAATCTTTTGCTATGAATTTCTAGTTTTAACTGTTAAAGGATTATGATTCATAATTTATCTGTAAGCATATATTTTTTGAAATTTTTTTCTCAACAGCGGAAGGGGAAAATGTGCACTTACATCTATGCATATACTATTTTTATATTCTACGGTAAAAATCTGTATTTGCTTCTTTACTAAGCTAATGCTGGAACATTGTAAATTGTAAAAGAACAATTGCTCTCTTTTTTATTGGATTTTATGGTAACCCAAGTCTTATTTTAATTTTGAACCTTTTGATGGTTTCCTATAGAAAATATTAGGTCTAATTTTGTTTCTGCAAGTATTGGCATCTCTAAAGAAAAAGGCGCATAAAGTACAAAAACTGAAAAGCGAATCTTTTAAAAACTATTTAAAACCATATAGATAAAGGAATATTAATTGTTATAAAACAGTTTGAAAAACTATTAAACATTTCGAAATAGGCAGTCTCTCGCTCTGCGGGGGGAGGGGATCAATAACCGGAAATAGGAGAAAGCTGGACATTATTATAGAAGTTGTAGTTTGAATCCAATAAAGAAAAGTTTTTTTGCTGCCATCTTGAATAAACTGAGGGGTATAGTCAAAAGAGGAAAAAAATTTGAACTTTACCAACCAGACAAGTGAGGTATTGTTTCTTATATATTTTTTTACAATGAATTGAATTACATCAAACCAATTTGATAAGACTAATATTTTAAAAGCTTGAAGGAATATAGTGCGTATAAAGTATAAAAAAAAAGTACAGGTTTTGATTAATACCTATTGACGAGTCAAACTCTTATACAGACAGTTGAAGTATAATGCCTTTTTTTATTCTCTAAATCAGATAGACAGAAACAAGGTCGATAGGACCAGTAGTTCAAGTTACGAAATAATTTATGAATTAAAAAAAAAGTACTTTTTTACTTATAGCTATTGATGCGTATATTGCCATTATAGACAAGCGAAATATTTTATCTTGGATCCTATGTATTGCTTTACCCTAAATTGAATGAAATTATAGCCAAGTCGATAAAACCAATAGTTATGAGATTATCATGCATTAAAATTTTAATTTTTGATACCTGCCTTATAAATCGTAAAACCTTTAATAGTTTTTAATTTATTGAATTTAATATAAAAAATACATGAGAAATAATGACCCTTTTGACTAGATAGAGATATTACACGTATAAATACGTACAAGTACAAAAGTTTTTCTCTTCACTTGAAACATTTATAACTCTCATAGCTTCTATTTTTCTATAGACTTGAATGGGATTTTATTCAGTTAAGTGTTATAAACACGTGATCCCATACTTCACTTCTCTATTTCACAATGTCAGATGCTCACATAAGTATAAGTGCAAACCTATACTTTTTATACATACAGTCCCTGGCGAAATTATTAGACGCACTATAAGATTCTATGTAGAATCTTAATTATCAGCTGATACTATACTGCTTAAATTGTTTTTACGCGACTGAAACCGGTTTGCATTTATTTACGTTTGTGTATCAATTGGATAACATTGTAATGCATTAAGTTAAAAATAAATACAAATAGGAAGTATATAATAAATATCCTGACTAAAAAATTCATTACATATATATCTAAATATAAGAGCATCGCATATAAACTCGTGTAAAATCTATAATTATTAAAACACTACAGTGCGTCTAAAAATTTGGTCTAATTATTATAATATACTGATATAATAAATATTCTATATTTATATAATATATGGTCTAACTTATCCAATCGTTGAATTTATATATTTTCTAACCAATTTATACAAACGCAAAAAATTACAAACAGGTTTCAGTCTCGTTCAAACAATAAAACTGTATAGTATCACCTAATAGCTAAGATTTTAACTAGAATCGTATGGTGTTTCTAATAATTTGGCCAAGGACTGTATAAGGAGTAATAATTTTTAAACTATTAATCCTATCAATTTTTTTGTTTCATTCGATTCATATTTAAAAACTACATAAGAAATTAATACTTGTCTAGAAAAGTTTCATAAGCTATTATAGGTATAAATAAAAAATTTTATTTTTTATACCTCATACTTACTAAATCCAGCCATACCTACTTATTTCCCTTCTCAACTACTCAGGAATTGGTCAAAAAAACTAAAGAATCTAATTTTTTCCACTTCACAATTTGGAAATAATTGTTCGTTACGAGCGCCACAGTGTGTACGAGTGCCGTACTTAGCCGGTGGTCAGCGTGATACAGTTTGATACCGGCCCAAACTGTTCAAAATGCCACCGGCCAATATTCCATTGACTTATATTGGATTAATAACCACTAAATGTATATTTTGAATGTGCTTAAGATGTTTTATTTGTCAGAAAGAGATTTTCCTTTGATTTTTAGAAGAAACCGAAATAGAAAGTGCAGTGTAAGGACGAGAATCTAAGTAGGAGTATAAAAATTGTAATGTGGGTTTGTTTGTCGATTTTAAAAATTATTATATTAAATTAAAATATTTATTTATTATTTTGAATTATCCGAAATTACATTTTTACTTATAATACTAGCGCAATCACCAAATATTTTGTTATGTAACACTTAAATAAGAAAATCAAAGCATCAGCTTACCTTGAAACAGTGAAGACTTGAAATTAAAGTGTTTTTTTTTTTAATTATTATTTTGCAAGTGTAAAAAATGTTAGAAAATTGAAAGAGTAAATGACATTTGAAAAAACAAAACTTGCTCTAAGCATTAATTTTATTATGCATATGAGTTCTTTTATTTTTAGTATCGTCAATAAAGCGTCTTTTACGATAATTAAATCATACATATTTTCAAAGCAAATTAAAGTAAAAAAGATTTTGGTTGCTTTTAATAAGTAAGTATCTCGAAGATTAGCACTTTATGGTATAGTTCGTTCACCAGTAGTTGGCACTTGGCCCCACCTCCTCGGACGAATAGTTAGTTCATTTCGGCGCGGGAGTAAGAGGAGAAATGTCTCCGCGCTTGAAATCGAGAAAACCCTTATTGCGCGCCATACTTGCAAAACATTGCATTTGTAGAAATCAATCGGAAGTAGTAACCCGGAACAGTGGTTTATAACCCTTAAGATTCGTTGGAATGAGCTATAGGGGTTTAGAGAGTAAGGATTTTTTATTTTTTAGCCAGGAATGATATTTCAAACTTTTCGTTATATTTATATACAATTACAATCAGTTATTCAATATTTTGATTATTTTCAGGAAATTTTAAGTAAAATGCCAGTAAAAAAAGAAATTACAAAATTAAAGAAATTATTTTTCCTAACAATATATTGAATAAATTATTTAAACAATATTCATGTATGAAAAATTGCATTAGCATTTCTCTTCAAACTTGAGGAGTGAAAACAAAATATCCAATTTCAACAATAAAGAAATATTTCTCTAAGCATTTTCGTTGTTTATTATGAGTCTTCTTTCGTTTCATTTTAACTGCCTTTCTACCTAAATTTTGCTTATTTAATTCATTTAAAACTTATAACATACAACAAAAAAAAAAAAATAAATAAAGGCAGAAATAAACTAAATGCCACTCCAGACCTGAGAATTAAACTGTTTGACATACAACTTAGCTTTAAAACTAATTATTGATGAAATGATGAAAAAACTTCATTCTCCCATGAAATGTTTTCCAAATTATTAATAATCTTATTTTGGTAAATTAGTTTGTTCGCAATAGCTAACGAATTTTATTTGGAAAGCATGAGTCCCGCCAAAAGATTATTCAGTGCTCTTCCATAATCCAAAAATATTGGGAACTGCTTATCTGTTACTAAACCATGAATAACCGGCCATTTTTTTCCTCCAAATGATGAAACGCTCAGAGCTATTGTTTTGTTTCTCAATTAAGTGTACACAGAAAAAAAAGTTATCAAAACTACGAGATGGGGTTAAATTTACCGTGATTCTGTACCTACGGGAACACCAAAAAGCACAGTAGTTTTTATCGAAGCGCTTTGGCAATGAATTTGTAAAATTAACAATAAAATGTTTCCTTTGATATGTGATCGTGCTATCTTAGAGCATGTCATAAAAAATATTTAACAGTTTTGCATTTTTTATAAATGTGTGGTAATAAGAACTAGAATTTAAAAAACCAAAGTTTCGGATAATCCTTTACCATACAAACGGAAAAATTATCAAATGAGTTGATATATATTTTTGGTTTTATTTCCAAAAATTTTGTTTTATTCTAATTTTATTATCATACAAGTACGGTAATTTTACCAGATTTTTTCAAAACAAAAAATTGTGTGAAAATTGTCAAAGAAATTCAATTTAATTCAGCAAAGAGACCAGATGATTCATTTGTGCAGTACTTATTTTAAATATTTATTTCTTTTAGGTTTGACTATGCCTATAGTGCAGACGGATTTACCAGATGATGAGGATGATGAAAAAACACCGTTAAATGATTGCAGGTAGTTATTTTTAAAAAGTTCTGAGAATTTCATACAATTTGATTTTCTATTTTTAAAAAATACTCGTGTTTGTGAAAATTGTAATGCCATGAAGGATTATACAAATTGAACAAAAAATTGACTAGAATTACAAAGCGATTGTTTATTTGTACCACAATCAGTAATATGTAGAATGAATTTCATTAATTTCTGGTAATTCCTTCATAGTGATGAAAATTTTCACAAACATTAGTGTAATTGTGGAAAATGACCATTGAATGTCTAAATCAACAACTGACGGGCAAACTTTTTATCTTGGACAAAACTTGAAATTGCCTATTTTAGAAAATAGACATAGCAAT
The DNA here is from genome assembly GCA_949128135.1 of Parasteatoda lunata. Taxonomy (NCBI): domain Eukaryota; kingdom Metazoa; phylum Arthropoda; class Arachnida; order Araneae; family Theridiidae; genus Parasteatoda; species Parasteatoda lunata. The sequence goes on from OX421980.1 coordinate 74,901,099, forward strand.
TTAAGATGCTTGCATATTATATATACATTTTGATACGTTTTTTTAATCTACTGTAACAATTTTTTTCTTTGATTTTTTTTTTTTAAAGCTGTATTACACTGTAAAAATTTTTAATGTATAGACAAATGCCACCATTTTGCTGCTGAAGAAGACTAAATACATTTTTAAGTACAAAACAGTTGTAATCGTGCAAAAATTACATCAAACTGACACAATTGGGAATTTGAAGAATTAGGGCGAATATGTTATTAAAAATATGATTTTTATTCAAACGAAATGCTTTAAATTGAATCTATAAATTGATTCGAATGCGCATGAAAATGTATCGTCAGTAAATAAACAAAAACTGAAAAATTAAACTATAACGGTTACTACATGCACTGTAAAGTATTTTATTTGACCTTAAATCCAAAAATGATGGCAAACTATACACTAAAACTTTTTTACAGTGTAGGAATTTATATAAATTCATAATGCATGAATCACTTTGTACATAAGTTTCTATTCAACAGATTTCAAAAATCCAGTTGTTTTACAAAATTCCACGGGTCCTGCAAATTCATAACACCGGTCATCTTAATATTAGATGGGCTATCCTCTTTTTTTTTTTTTTTTTTTTCCGATACCAAGTTATCGGCAAGATATCAAAAAACTTAAGATTCTCCTATAGACTTATTTCCTTTAAAAAATTCTAGTGTTTAAAAATGTATGAAAATATTGAATTTTTCCTATTCCAAGCCATTTTGTAGTATGCGTTACGATCCGTGGGAATCCTGTTTTTAGATGTTTTCTGACTGCAATATGTTCATAAAATCTGTAACACTGAGGGGGCAAAGATTTATTTCGAGCTTCAGAATAAATAATGAAAAAATAAATGTTTTAAAAGATATTTGATTTGCTCTCAAATTATTTTTTTTAATTCAATGAGATGGTTAGAAAGGTTACGTTTGTCATAAAAGTCACCCAGATTCCTCTATTCAAGACTTTGCTCCTTATGAAGATGGTTTGTGTATATAAAAATAATTAAAATTCCAAACTGATTTGTGGTTACAAATTTGGGTTCATTTTTCACCATTGAAAAAAAAGGCCTATTTATGTGCTGTGTTAATTTTTTAACACGCATTTTAACTTGGTCCATTTTTTTTTTTCAAACACGCATTTCAAGCTATTAAGGCATGTAATTTGAGCTATGTCCAAATTCAAAAGCTTACCCTTTGAATTTTCTTCTCTATAGGTTGAAATTTTCATGTGAAATTGGCAAAATAAGAAATGATTCCAAGTTTTGATCTAATGATTGGTATTTAACGTACAAAAATCCAACCGTTCGAATGGCACGTATATAAATATATCTGATACAACGACTCTGATCATAAAATGTTAAAAATCTCACTTTCTACACTTTCTACCTCATAAATACGCTATATCATACTTAATATTTTTTTCTATAAATTATTACTATTCCATTTCCTTTGTTTTCAACACTAGAAAGACAACTTAGTATATACCTATATTGCCTAAAACAGTCAAAATGACTGAATTGTGAAAGAATAATTTTTTAAAGAAATTTGTTCAAAATTAATTTTTAATATTTTTATATTTACAGTTATATAACAAGTTAAGTAAATATTACCAACAAAAAAATTATGTTGAACAAAAAGTCACGAAATTCTAAGAAATTGTGCGATTGATTATATATGCATCATTGTTTTTCTAATTGAAATTAAAAAGCAGTCAAAATGACTTCCTTGGGCAATCTAGTGTTAAAGTTATCTTTTTATTCATTTACAAGAAAATCACTGAAACGGAAGTTAAACATATTTTTTGTAGCGCTTCCAGTTGAAAAAAAAATGGAACATTTATTGACTTCAAGAGATTATAGCTTTGTTTCGACAATCTTTATTAGTATGACACAACCAGAGTGGAAATTATAAAGAAGGTAGTAAAAACCATCAAAATAAAGTTATTACTACGAAATTATGCTAAATTATTTATGAACTATATTTTTATTGAACATCGAAAAAAATTTTGTCTCACATAACTTTAAGCACGGTGTAGCAAAAATCAGAGGTGTAAAGGCATGTGTAGTTAGATTGAAACTCCGACTCGAGCAAAGTTTTCATCGAAATCTAAGAAAATTTTAATATTGCTAAATTATATATTTCTTAAGTTAATGTCATTGCTAAATTATATATTTCTTTTTTTTTTTTTTTTTTTTCTTGAGCTAAGCGAAAAATAAAAAATGGAACACCAACTTTTACCTAATAACTAATGACCGAATTTTCATGTACTAAAATGTAATTTTAATGGGTCGAAGGGGTAACTTATCTGCGCAAATTAATTTGTGAAGACAACGTTATGAAATTGGAATCGGACACAGTAAAAATGCTCTTTATTTGAATAAATATACTCATTTTTCAGCGAATTTTCTGTTTTGATTATCAAAATATGGGAATGGTTGTAATAACAACCTGGATAATATGATTTAGTTAGAAAAGCAGTAGATATTTTGGGTCACTTAATGTTAATTTCGCTTCATGCGTATTTCGCAATGTTGCATGTTAACGTTTATTTTTTTCCGGAATGAGTTTCCGAAATAGTAGCACTATGACAATTGAAGTGTAACTAGATACAAAAATAATTTTTTTTTACTTTGTTAGAGCTTAAATACATTATATCGTATGATTAGTATATTACTTCACATGTTTTTTTATTTATGGGTAGTAATGACTATGTTTAAATTAAATTTATAACTCAAAAAATTAACTGGAAATTGAATAAAATTTGCTACAACTTTAAATATAAAAATTAAATTTTACTGAAAATCCGTAAAAAATATCCAATCTGAAATCCAACGATAGATTTCTAAAGTTTTTTTTTTTCATCAAATATCAATTTACACCACCAAATAGGTATTTTTTCATCCTTCATTTTTGTCAAAATGTGTTTTTTTTTTTTTTAATTATATAAGGGTGGTCATTATGAAACACCCGGTCCATGTGTTTGAATTATTGATTGGTCATTGTGGGTAAAAAAAAAAAAAAATTATTTTAAAATTTCAAAAAACCAAGATAAAATATAAATGTTGCTATCGTTCAAATGATACGCAATCAAGACTTTTGGACTCACCCTTGTCAACAAAAATGTGCGAATCACAGACCCCTTCCACTTTTTGATGTTAACGTTATATTTCAACATATAATTAGAAAACTCTTTCTCAACTGTACAAATTTGCGTCTATGTGGTTGTCTACCAAATTGAAGGTAAGAAATTAAAATCTTTATGCCCATGCGCAGTGAGAAATTACGACTTCGAATGTTCTCATCTTTTAATTGCAAGATTTAACTTATCAATAATTACAAACCATTTCGTGGTTTTCGTTAAATTTATTTACATAGTTTTTTTTAATATAGCAAATTCATATTCCAAAAACTTTTTTTTTCATTCTAGTTTGCCTTTGAATGTATTCTAGCTCGACAAATCTACATTTAAAGCTTGTATATAAAAACAAACATTTATTGACATGTAATGACAAACATTGTATATAAAAATATAATTTTTAGTGATCTCGAGAGATTATAATAAGACAATTTTTTTTATATTAAGTACAAATTTTCTTTTAATGAAGTGAAGTAAGAAAATTTTATTCGTTCTTTTATGCTAAATGGCGAAAAAGGAACCATGGGAGGCAATGAAGTCAAGTGTCCAGCCAAACGTGAGCATCTATTTAATGACTAAGGACACAAACTTGATTATAAAATGAAACTTTCTAAGAGATTAAGATTTGACTGAAAGAATTTATTTTATGGAGGATATAATTTGACTTTAAAATTAACTTAATTATGTGAAATTTTAAGGTCATTAAATAAAGAGAAATACTGCCAATAAAATCCTTTATATTTAAAAAAGAAAAGAATATTATTTTGCTGGAAACAATTCGGTTTTATTAACTTTAATTCCCATTTATGTTTCCTTGAAATACGGGTTTAGATTTTTATATATTTTTATTAGTTTATTTTAGTGAAATAGTATATTTTAGCGATCATACTCCTCATTTAATTGAGAAGTTTGTCCTGAGCATCTACACACATCTGCTTTTCACTGATTAAGTCGTATAGTAGGATTTTGTTCAAGTTCATTGACTGTCGCCCACTTTATTAAGTGGGTTGTAGATTAGAAAGTGAATTTTTTTCTCTTACTGTTTCTTAAAATGATCAAAATTCTTCTTTTAATCTTACGAAACGTTTATTATATTGAACATACTGTCTACCAATCAATAATTATGGTAGTAATTGTTTACAATGGCAGCTTTACTGCATTTTTGAATTCCAGGTACCAACGGAATTAAGTGTACACGTATAAATGAGAGCATTGTTTAAAACTTGCAATAATAAAATTTTTTAATAAAATAATGGTAGTAATAAATGAACTTCAATATTAATAGCTGAAAAATGTGAATGACCGGTGACTAGCGGTGGGTGTAATGTATGAAGATATCTTGAGTGACCATAAATTACCCACTTTCACAGCTAAAATTATTTCACCAAGATAAATTTTAAAAATATTTAGCCTTAAGTTTCTTTTTATAGATAGGTGAAAAGTCTAATAAAGCATTTCCAGAATTCTGTTTATTACATCATATTTTGATACATTAAAATACAATCAATAGTTCATTCTAAATTTTTATTAACACTTATTAACAAAGGATACGAAATGCTTGTTACGATTCCAAACTTTCATTAGATTGATAAATCTTTTTAAATGTTAATACAGTAAGAGTATATGGTTATAAAGTCTTAATAGATCATGTTAAGGTACGGCATGATGGCAAACCTTTTTTTAATGTTTTTAAATAATTTGAATAAAAAAGCATTAACTTCTTTTTATAAGTACTATTTATAACTATCGCATGCCTGCCAACTTGTACTGTCGCTAAATAAGATTTTATAAATTGATAGAACAATTAAACAACAATTAAAGTTGAAATTTTTTTCGAAAAATTCCCCTAATTAAACATTTAAGAGCTAAAATAAGTTAACAAATATATCATGAACTTATTTTTTAATTATTGATCTGTCGTGGTAGGTTGAAAATTTTTTCTCAACAGCCGTACAAGTTGGCAGCTTTGCTATCATATTAACTATTATTTTAATTGAACAATTGAGTTATCAATATAGTTAAAGTATCAAACTATAAAAAATATAATATGTACTGTAAACAGTATATTTATTACGAAAATCCTTTTTAAGAAAAGGAAGGTGGGAAATTGTGTAATTCACAGTGGGACTCAAACCCTAAACTTTTGGCCACAAGTAAGTACAATACCGCTCATGCCACTGCGCCATGGGTGAAGCGAATAGTTACTAATATTTTCTATTGCATCTTACTCAAAATGTATTATTTTAAGGGATGGACACATAAAGGTCCTTACCTTTACCGTTTAGGTTCTTACCGGATTGTCCGTAATATTTCCTTTTTACATATAATGTGGTATTGAATCTTATAAATTTCTTTTTACTTCCTGGATTTATTAATTCAATGATTTTGACTACCACTAAATGCAAATAAATCTTTCATATATAAGAGCAATTTACAGAAACGAAGCTTTAACAATTGCGAAAAGTTAATTTTATCTACAATTGCATTTCAATTAGACTTTTACTGCCATTTGGGAAATACTTTCCTCGGAAAGGGTAAATGTTGGAGGGTCTTAATACTATTAATGTGCCAGGCATGATATGTTTATAATCTTTTAATGTTTTTTATGTTACATATTTTATTAGTTATGATCGATTATGTTATGTTCTCCTAGTATGCTTGCGTGGAGTGGTGGAATGTTTGCACACTCTAGTGAATGATATATGTTTAAAGTGCTGCTGCTAAAAATTCCATCCAAATGATTTTTCCAACACATGTTTTTCTCTTTCAAGTATAATGATATGCAGCTCTTAAGAAGCGAATGAACATTAAGTTAATAAATTGCAATGTTCTCAGTATTAATTGCAATCGTTTAATTTCTCCCATTTATAAGGAGCATTATATGGGAAATATCTTTGAAACAAAATTGATACCTCGTTGGTTTTAAGATGTAATTTAATTCTCTTTTCAGTGGTCAGGATGTGAAAAATTGGGATGTTTTTGTTGTTACTCAACCAAAGGATGAAGATGAAACTGTAATATCCAAAGCTGTTGACATCACTTTGAAAGCTTTTAAACTTTTGATTTACTTGTTGACCTTTTGTGTAGTCCTTGGCTCAGCAGTTATTTCAAAAGGAACGCTTTTGTTTATGACATCGAATATAAAAGGAAACAAAAATGTACAAGTCTGTAAAAGAGGATTAGGTATGTGTTTTTATCAATTTTACTGAAAGTTTTTTTCTTCCTCAACAAAAATATATTCATACAAATTAAACTTATACTTTTTGTCCATTATTTTTGTTAAATTTAGATTTCATGTAGTTAGCTTAAAAAAAAAAAAAAAAAAAAAAACGAATTAATAGCTGTTGACAATATAATGGGCATCTAGTTTCCATGTCGCTTGAAAATCAATGCAATTAACACATCTTCTTTCTTTTCAACTATGATTGTATCAAGGTTTCCCCTGGGATCCGTCTTTTGCTCTTTGATTAATAATTTTAATTAAAAATTAAAAGAGGAATAATTTTTGATAACTTTTTACTCTTTATTTCAAATAGTCTTTCAAATTTTGAATTGTATGGTACGAAAATTCTTACAAATTTAAAAATACTTATTTTTAGTGACAAAACGCAAAGTTGATCGAAATTGGTAAGTGTAGTAATTTCTAGATTAGAATTAGTTCCTCATCAATAGTTATAATCAGTTTTCTTCTGGTCCATGTTTATTAGAAACGTTTTAAAAGCGAACATACTTATTTGACCACTTCATTTTTAGATAAATCACAAATAATCATTGAAAATCGAAGAAGAACAGTTTATGGCCGTTTTTCATGCAAAGTTTTAAAGAATCAATAACGTGGAAAATCGGTTCTCCCCGAAAGTTGTTAGACAGTGAAGATGGGCTGCAATATCCACACGTAGGCAAGAACATAGAAAAGTATAGTCAAGAAGACGACGGGAATATTTCTGAAAATTTGAGAGTTTTTTTGAGGAAAAAAATACTCTTGCATAACTAAATTTTCAAATTTTGTTTTTTACACTGTAAACTTTTTGAAATTTTTAGGGGATGTACCTAAATACTTGTGACATTCGTGTCGGAAGCATTTTGTTGCGTTTTTTACGATTCTTGTCGCGAGTACGTTTCGTACGATTTCAGTCGAATGAGTGCTTCTGAAAACTCCCAAAACTTGAAATTAGTTTTTCTAAGAATAAACTTTCATAGACATAAACCATTCTTCTCCTTACATCTTCAAATTTATAACGATTGTTAAACAGCCGACTCAATTTTGGGTTTACAACTACTAATGTTAAACTCCGTAGCCTTGTAATTTTGAACCCAATACAAAAGACAAGGGAACTCCTGGATCAAGTATTGGAAGAAATTTGTCTTCGTGGAGAACTCTTTGATGGAACTAACCCGCATTTGCGTTACATGGAGAGAAAAACCACGAAAAACTTCCAGGGATAGCCAAGGGAACTCTAACGCATGATCCGTCTACCACTGAGGATATTTTATGTCAGCACTGCAGTCGATGCGAGTCAGGTGCGGAATTCGTTTCGACCAACCATCGCTGGCATTCGAGCCCACCTCATTGGAATGTGAACGTTATATCTCTGAGCCACCACTGCTTATACGTGTTCAGTTTTCTTTTTTCATAAAAGTGCTACTTTCTATTTACTTTTAGAAATTTTGAAAAGCAGAAGTTAAAGTAAAATTTTTTCAAGCCTGTATACTTCCTTTGTCATGATACTGTTGTATCCATTATTAAGACCGACATAATTTGAATCCTGTATATAAGGAATCATTTCGTAGAATGTGTCTAAAGTTAAGGCTAAATTATGCTTTTAGTCGGAATGTTTAGAATGAAAATGTTTTTGTAATATGCTTGAGTTGTTAGCATTTTTCTAAAAGTCATAATTTCTTTAAATATACAGTATTTTTGTTACATGTAGTGTATCTTTATTTGCATTTTCCCCTTTTTTATTGTATGAGAACGCTTTATTTTTTAAGGGCTGGATCGAGATAAAGATTATGAAGTATTTTTACCGGAATTTGAAAGAATTCCTTGGATTTGGAGTCTTTTTCTTGTCTTGATTGTGCCAGAACTGTTTGCCCTTTTTCGAAGTACAAGAATATGTGTTTTCAAGTCTTACAAAAAACCAAAACTTTTTACTTTTATTAGTGTGAGTAAATTGAATTTTTATTACTTATAAGTAAATAAATTTCTCTGAAATTAATTTTTGTTTTTTCTTTTAGTTATTTATTGGAGAGACGTTTTATGCAGTTGGGCTTTCATTATTAGTATTTATTGTGTTACCAGATCTCGATGTCATCAAAGCAGCCATGTTGACGAACTGTGTTTGTTTTATTCCATCTGTACTTGGACTTCTATCCAGACATTCTGGTGAAGCCAAGAGACCTGTGAAAGTAATTTTTGATATATTAGCAATACTAATTCAAGGAACTAGTTTCGTTTTATGGCCAATGACTGAAAAAACTCCCAGAGCTTGGCTGATACCTATATCTGTAACTTTAGTATCTGCTCGATGGTGGGAAAATTATGTGGATAAAAACTCCCCTTTTCCTTTTCTACGCAAACTGAGCTCAATAAAGGAGGAATTAAGAAAAAGTCGTTATTTTATTTCTATATTTCTTTCCTTATGGAAAATGATAGTCATTTTTTGTGCCATGTTTGGATTTTTACATCTAACTATGGATGATGCTACCTTCATCTTCAGAGGGTTTACTGCCAGTTTTAGAAGTCATCCCATAATGGTTCAACAATTGCGCCTTCCATTACAAGTTTTATCTGATATTCCTACAGCAAGTCCCCTAGATGAACAAGTTTTTTCAATGTCCTCTGCTCTAACACCAATTTATGTTGCTCTCATTCAAGTAGCTGCCTCTCTTATGTGTTATGTATTTGGAAAATTTGCCTGCAAGATTTGCATTCAGGGATTTAGTTTTGCTTTTCCAATTAACTTAACTATACCTGTGTGCATATCTATGTTAATAGCCTCGTGTGGAGTTCGGACGGAGGATGTATGTTTTTTCGAGGGTATTTTACCTAAATATTTATTTTGGACTTGCCCGCAAGGCAACTTCTTTCAAGACTTTGTATCCAGCCAGTATGCTTGGGTATGGCTTCTATGGTTGCTTTCTCAAATATGGATTACAGTGCACATATGGACACCAAAATGTGAGCGTCTTGCCAGCACTGAAAAGTAAGTATTTTTATTTTTTAAGAGATTTTTATCAGGTTAGTTTTGCTTAAAACACGCTGTCTTAGTCCTATCTTTAATTTTTTGATTATTTGTTAAATTTCTTACTTTGAATACATGTCGTTTTAGAATTGGCTCCTATGTGTCCAAGTACAGTTGTAATAATGACCTGTAATGATTTATTTTATATAAATATGACCAACAAAGTCTTTAATGAGAAGATTTTACATATCTTACCAACATATAGCAGCTATTGAAGAATGATAGTGGTGGCTTGTTTTTAAAAAGATACGGTTATTTTTGGAAATTTTTAGTGTGAAATTTGTTATAGAAAATAGGTTCATATTTTCGATGCAGCTTTTTCGTTAAAAGGATCAATTACTTAAAAGGATATGACACCAAATGTAACGTCAGATCTTGATATCAAAGATTTTATGATGCAGAATTCGAGTGTCATTTTTACTGAGGCCATTTGAACAGAAGTTATTCGACCAATCTTCCAAAAATGTTTTATGACACATGAACAAAAACAAAGTTTTCGTTCATAATGGTTGTTGCGCAGCAAGTAAACATATGTATTTTTCGTTCAAAAAGTCGTAGGTTCAAAATCCAGGGTTGAGTTTCTTTTTATTTTTTAAAATGAATTATTTTTTTTTTTTTTTAATTTTTATGCATTTTGTTAAAAATGTTTTTAAAGGTTTTAATTAATGTATTTTTCATTATTCACTTTTATTAATTTTTTTTAAATCAGCCAATATTTTTTATTAATTAGAATAGAAAATACATTGCATCTTAGAGTAATTTATGACAAAGACAATAAATTCTTTGTTACTTGCAACAATCATTTGTTTAAAAAATGTAAGAAAAAGCATTTGCTCGTATCTGTTGTCATTTAACGGCACAGTTTGATTTCTTCATTGATTCGACTTTATTTATTACTTTTATTTGAAAAATGTCTCAAGAATGTTAACTTATAGTTCTTCCGGCATGACCTTAATTTTCAATTCTTGACTAGTTAAATTATAAGGGAAATTCTTATTAAATACACTCTTGGTGCTTATTTCCGCCTATGGAGCATCGTGAGGATGGCAATCGTTTTATTTTCGTTACACGGCATGTAATGTTTATTTGGACTAACTTAGGGACCTTTCAAAAGGTCTTGAAATAGATAATATTCAAATTAATGTCACAAAATTTTAGTTTCTCTAAAAAAAGATTTGTTCCATATCAAAATTTTGTTTAATATGGTGCCATTTCCATGTTGGATTAAAAAGATAAAAGGTTTTGTTTGTTCTTAAATAAGAGAACTGAACAAAAAAAAAAAAATCACAATATTGTACTGTATTAACAAACAAGCATCAGTTTCAAATACCAACGATGCACAAATTTAATTAGTTCATAATTCTTCACTTTAGCATTGAGATGATGCGTGTTTAGAAGATTGAAAGATTTATGTTGCAAAATCAGTTTTATTATTTTATAGCAATTAATTGCAGAAAATTATGTTTTAATTCAAATCAGTTTAATATCAGATTTGATTTCTAAAATACAGAGTGCACTACTGTTCACGAATGAAATTAAATACTATTTTCTATAAAATTCATATTGTATAAAATTATTTTTACGTTAAAAATAACTTTCTACAGGAAACTTTGGCTGAAAAATTATTCAATGTCTCCAGTTACTAATCACGAGCTCCCAGAAAGTTTTTCCTCTTTTTATTTAATTTACAACAGTTTGATCAGTTTAACAAGAGAACGTAATGTCATTTGGCGCAGTATAATCATTTCTGGTTTATGAACAAATAAACTTTACATTCAGTTTTAGTGTAATCTGATGATTAAAGTATCATTAAAACCATAAGCAATTCTAAAATATATATATATAATCATACTTCCGATATTCTTTTCTGTCATTCAGTTATTTACGAAAGCAGCAAAAGAAATGATCCCCTCTTAAAATTAATAATGGAAACATTAAAGAAAACTTGCCCAAAATGAGAAATTTCAAAAACAATTTGGGAACCTAAAATCCTGTATACTGCCGTGTAATAGAAAAACAACGTAAGCGACAAAAAATTAAAAATTTAGATTTTTATATAGTTGGCGTTTTTGTATGATAAGCTACTTATTGCAAAGTTTTTTTCTAAATATTTTGTTTTATCAGTTTTTTGAAGTTCTATTTTAGCTTTCGTAGCATTAGCAATAGAAAGTAAATAGTTCTCAAGCCACTTTTCTCACAATATTAAGAAGCACGTTGTTTTTTTAATTGCACGGTAGTTTAAGTGTTAATAAATAAAAAAAAATTGCATATTAGTTTACACGAAAAGCATATTACAAATACATCTGATAACATGCAGGTTATTTGTGAATCCAATGTATTGCGGAGCGTTAATTGACCAATCAGTTGCCTTAAATCGGAGAAGAGACGATGAAGGAGAAATTAAGAGTGAGGTAAGAAATTTTTCTTTTAAGAGGCTGGCTTTGTTTCTACTTTATGTAAGAGAAATTTTATTCTTTTTAGAATTAGTTATATTGAGCTTTTTAAATGTTATTAAATTTTACTCTCTAACTTTGAACACTTTAGTTACGTTAGTAAAATCTATTTTCGTTAACTCTTTGTCAACCCTATATGCATCCAGCGAAACCATCGGTGTGGCTGGCCTATGGGGCTCATATCTGCTTCCCGCGTAAACCCTCTATGTAGATTTTGTATTATAATATCTAAATATGCCACACAAAAAAAAAAATTCAATATTGAGTGAAAAAGTATTCAGTTCAAAAGTATTTCATGTAAGCAGTTAAAAATTTTAAAAATGAGTCATTTTCATCCTAATTAGTATTCAAAAAAATTCCAGACATTGGTCAGCATTAAGAATTCTTTTAAATTTTTTCAAGGCATTGTTATAGAAGAATATCATAACAAAAATATTGAAACTTAAAATTAATGCAAAAAAGAATTCAATTAATTATTTTGTCTTATTCTAATTATCATTTTATTTATTTTTTATGTAAATAGTGTTAAAAATGTGTTTACTCGTAAAATGGGTCGTGATCCAAAAATATTTGGGAACCTATGGTAAAGGGTATGACCACTCTGACGGCAATGAATGTCTCATGCAAACTTTTAATGTCATTTACGAGGTTGATCATCAGAGTCCCCTTTCCGTCAGACTAACCATGGGAGGTTTTTGATCTAGGAGTTGCCATGTCTGCTGGATTGGATTCAAAATTACAAGGCAACGGATTTGAACATTGGTAGCAGTAAACCCAAAATTTTGGGTCGGCTGTTCAACGACTGTTATAAAATAAAATAAAAAAAAGAAATATGAGCAATTCGACCATTTCGAAGTTTTAATTTCATAGAATTCCATATTGTATTTTATAGGAGCTGGATTTAGAAGGCAACAACGAAGAAAACGATATTTCTCAATATTACGAAACCATTTCAATTCAAACTGAAACATCTAGTGATCCTGCTGGCAAAAATGTTCGAAACTCTGATCATATTACTAGGATTTATGCATGCGCAACGATGTGGCATGAAACGACTGAAGAAATGCTGCAAATGTTAAAATCAGTGTTAAGGTAACCGTGTCATAATTGTTTTTATTATGTAGTGAGTGTCCTGAAAAGTGTATTAAATTATATTGATTTACAGAATGGATGAAGATCAATGTGCTAGAAGAAATGCCCAAAAGTACCTCAGAATTGTGGATCCAGATTACTATGAATATGAAGGTCATCTTTTTTTTTTATTTTATTAATTTTTGTTTTTAATGTTTGACGAATTAATTTCTTATAACGTTTATTTCACCTTACAAACTTAAATTTTAAAAAAACTTGCATAATTTATTGAGCTAGTTCTGTTACATATTTTTGATATTATTAAATTTACTTTACTTGAAATTAATTAAATGTTGCAAGATTTTGCCATATAAGAATCACAAGTATAAAATTCTTTCAATCTTTATTAGAAACTATTTTTATTTTTGACTTTGTTTTTGAGTTCCTCTGGCACCGATTCTGTTAATTTGGGCTCAAATTATAGTTAAGTTATATTGAATTATAGCTTTGTTTTAAGAGTTTAGAATAAAGGCACAACAAAAAAAAAAACACTAGTTTTAAGATTCTAAAGATTGGTCTGATAGATATCGTAAGAAAGATAATAAATAAATAAGTAAAAAAATAAACGTAAATATATTCTAATAACGATGTTAATAAAATTTTTTGAACTCATTTTTTCTCGATTAATAAAATCCATATTTTTTTCCTCAAATATGCTACTTAATTTATTTATTTTTTGTTTCTTTGATGGATATTCAGAAACAAATGAAATACTTGTCGAGAATAGATTAATATAAAACGCAATATGAGTATTATAAAAATGTATATACAATATTTCTGAACTCTACTTACAAACGTGGAGGGAAGGTAGAATATAGGTTGTCTAAAGTATGAACTCCCCTAGCCATTTGTCTGGATCAGTGGCGGTGACTATCGTTACGAGGTATAACTATTTCAAATAGTGGTGTGGGGTCATTGTTTAGGACGGGTTTTGACTCCGGTCAGCGAGAGAAAGGGATTCTTTTTCTTCGGTCTATTGTGTTAGCAAGGAGTAAAGAGAAGCTACCCTCCCTGAAATGCGCTATTCTTGTTTCCATAGCAACCTCAGATTTTGTGGTAGGGGGAGTTCTTGCCTTAGACAAACTATATATCATAAAGATTAAGAAAGCTGGATCAGATATGTCATCGTAGGTCTGGCTGCTCATGTGTAAATTGAACAGAGACTTTTGTAAATGAAAATTAGTTTTTTTTTTTTTTTTTTTTTTCTCTTTTTTTTTTTTTTTTTTTTTTTTTTTTTGCTGTTTTCAATGATAGTTGAATACTGCATCTAAATAGGTCTATAAACCGTAAGTTAATTATTAATTACATGAAATTTTAACCATAATTTAAAGATTTGACAGATAACTTGTCGAATTCATTCAAGTTGGCTGCTAAATCATTAAAATACATTAAAACAGCTATTTCTAGTCGTACCTTAATGCATTTTTTAAAAATAATTATTATAAAATTAATAATTATTATTAGATAATTATTAGATAATATGTAATTATGAGATAATTTAGATAAATACCGGTTCAAATTATATGAAATCTTTCTTTTCTAGTTCACATATTTTTTGATGATGCATATGAATTATGTGATGATGATGATGAAGAAATGGTTGTCAATAGATTTGTAAAGCAATTGATTCAGGTCATGGATACAGCTGCGAGGTAAAATTTCTATTTTTATAAAAAATATTTTGAATCTTTGCTTATTCAAAATACAAAGAATTCTTCCAAGAAGTTCTCCCAGACTTTTTGGAAACTAAGAATTGTCATATTAGTTAAAAATCTGCATGTTTTTTTTCTCACTATAATAATGTATTTTGATTTAATAATTAACTATTATTCTTCATATTAAGTGAAGATTTCTTTCCTATAAAAAACGTATGAAAGAAATGAACGTGTAAATGACGTTGAATTAATTTCTGTTTAAAACTGACGTTCATTGAGAAATCCAATGATAAAAAAAAGTTTAAAAAAATGCGTATTATCTTCAAATAATTAGATTGCACAACAATAATGATGAATTAAAAGCGTATTTTTGATTTTAAAAAGGAACTTTAAATAACATTATGCCATGCAACTGAAAAATTAACGGAAACAAGAAAAAAAATTCAAAATAGAGATTTTTTATATTTGCAATTTTGCATAAAGCGCTACAAATTGGAAAAAATAACCAAATTTCTTTATCAGTTATTTGAAATTCTATTTCAGCGTTAATAGCATTAGTGAGGGAAAAAGAACAGTTGTCAACCCGCTTTTCTCGAAAACTATCCTGAAACAATTCCGTTGTTTTTTTTTCAATTGCCCTACAATAATCTTACAAAAAATTTTGAAACATTTTTAATTACTAATTTTTCATCAATAAATTTCATTAAAAATAAATGAAAGTTTAAAAAGTGAATTAGCGCTGGCAAGAAGTTTAAAATAGCTGAAACACAGTTTCTTCTAGAATGTTATTCACCAGTTATAGTAGGCAACAAATTTTCAATGTATGTTATTATTAATTAAAAAAAAAGTGGTGACTATAAATTTACATGCAAAAAAAATCTGCAGCAAAAAATTCATCAGATTGTGAATTTTTTAGATCCTACTTGTATGCCTGAAAGCATTTTTTTTTTTTCTTTTTTTCCATTTTTCCAAAATTTGGTTTCAAGATTTTTTAACAAATTATCAACCATTTAAAACCTTGCCCTTGCATTTTCGTCTAACTAGGCTATAATTTCTTTTCATAAGCAAGTTTCTCTAAATAGAACAGTGGATACCAAGGTCTAGTGGCTGAAGAAAAATTTAAAAAAATTAAAAATCCTCAGTTTTTCAATGGCTGGGTAAGGCATTGAAAAAAAAAAATAAACTTTTCTCTTTTCTATCTTCAAAAACTTATCTAATAATGTTAAAATGGAGAGAAAAAAATTCTTTTTAAACAAATTTTTTTTTTTTTATCAGAAGAAATTAAAATAATTGTTGAAATAATTTGTTAATACGGGAATATAATTTTTTTAAACAGGGTCTGCTGCCTTCATTTTAATTAGGGAAAAAGAAAAAAACTCCAACTTGCTCAATTTTATAGATAAAGGTTTGTTAAGTAGGGGCCAGGCTATACACATTAAAGGTTGCAAATTATTTGAACTAGAGAGAATAAACTTTATGGAAATCATTAGTAAGGAGGGCTTGATGGCAAGACTTATAAAAGTGTAATTGCCTTATCAGCTAACTTATTTCTAAGTATATTTCAACTCTTCTATTTCCCTGGGCAATCAAATAGATTTCGATACAGTATTTATTTTCTACTCGCTTAATTATTTATTTGCTACCTCTATTATTCATGCTTTTTTTTTTCACTTTATTTTTGACTTTGATTCAAAAAACATTGCTTTATTAAGGGGTCATTGCAAAACCCTGGATATAAAAACTCATTAGCATTTGCAAGGGGCATTTGGTATCTTGGGTTAAAACATTATCGAGATATCTTTAAACAGTCCTAATCTTGGCAGCACTTTCACTCGTTTTATTTAATTTCTGAACGCTTTTCCTGAAATAATCAAAATTTTAATTTCTTATACGCTTCCTCTAGCTTTTCTGACTTTTTATGGCCCTACAAGCATTAAACTAAACTCAGTAGCGAGACAGTTCATGGAGGGCCATGGCCAACTGTGCCCATTCCTGTTTTCTTGACCTTGGGGGTCTGGGGTTGTTGGAGTCAGTTTAGTTGATAATCATTTTATTGCCCCACTGAAGGGATGAAAGGCTGATTCAACCAAAGAATATGTAAGTTATATATTCTTTGATTCAACCTTGCCCGCTCCGAGGAAGAGGAAAGAACACAGGAACGCGAAGTGCAACCAGTACACCACCGGACGCCCAATGCAAATACTACCAATTATTCAGGAGTGCAAGCTGCGCCAAAAAATATAAAAAAAAATTGACTATTTTGTTTGTATAAACTAAAGATTTAACAAAAACAGTTAAATTTTAAAAATACCGACGTAAAAATATAGAGCTAGAAATACAGACCAAACTATTATAAATTTGCTAGAATGTGTTATTTAACTCGAGAGGAAATAAAATTGAGTAGTTTTATTACAACTATCTACAGTCTTAAGCGCAGCTTGCACTATTTAGATCGGTTAGAAAAATCATTTAGATTAAATTAAAACTATATCAAATCTGACTAACACTGGGCGAAATTTTCATAGACATCACAAATCAATCTTCACAAATGAAAGAGAAAATATGTATTTTTTTAATTTATCATTGATTTCCTATTTATTTAAATAAATTTTAAATTTTAGCAATGTCCATCAATGTAATATTCGTTTGAAACCTCCGAAAAAAATTCCAACACCTTATGGCGGTCGATTACAGTGGATAATGCCTGGAAGAAATAAGCTTATTGCTCATTTAAAAGATAAAGGAAAAATCCGTCATCGAAAGAGATGGAGTCAGGTAACATTTATTATTTTATAAAGTTCAGAGGCTTGCTGCACATTTTTGTCGCTTATTCGATCAATCCCTATGTGGTAAATACCGTAATTAAAGTTGAGGTGTTTAAAGCACGGTAGCGAGGAAACTAATAATTAAATAGTAATTAATAGTAGAAAAAATTAAGTAGTAAAAACAGTTTAGACTAATAGAATTAAAATTTCAAAATTATTATGTTTTTTTTCTTCCCCCCCCCCACCTATTGTAATCGCGTATATATATTTACAATTGTATTTTACACTTGCACTTCATCCATCTGAAATCCAGGGTCCAATACATTGGGCAATATTTTATACAACTTTATTACTTTGAAAATACTTTAAGATGTTTTTTTTTTTCTGTAAGCCTTTACAAAAATAATTGTATTTACTCTTATTGTTAGGAGAGTTTAATTAAAATGAAAAACCATAAGAAAATAAGGAATCATCTAGAGATTTTTATGCTATATAAATGTTTTGAGTCTAGTGGAGTTGTGTTTCAATACCAAAATATAAGAAATATACCAGGAAAATGTTTGTTAATATGCAAAAAATCTCAAAATTTAAATTTATAATTTTTGTGTTATAACTAATAACAAAAAGCATTAAATTTATTATTTTTTTTCTTTTTTAAAAAAATCTTAATGCATGTATGAGTTTACTTCCATATAACCTACATATTTTTAAGTAAAAATTTTATTTTCTATCATTATTTAAATTTCGAATTTCAGGAAGCTAAAAACATTGAAATTCTTCAGTCTTCGAGGCACGAAACTTTGTTCTTTTGTTAAATTCCAAAACTTTAGTCTCAACTATTCCGGCTCAAAAAAATATTTAATTTTAGTTTCAAAAAGTTAATAAATTGTACTTGTACGCAAATTTTAATTTCTGAATGACGTTACATCACTATTTTTGGTCTCGGGTGGCGAAAAACTAAACTCTTTTTTTTTTTTTTTCTTTCAAAAATCAAACAAAATAGTGTTTACTACAAATAATGTTGAGTTAATTTAATGTAAAACCGTTTTCGCGCTATCGAGCTTTCAACACTACGATTTTTAAATATGGCTAACCTATAGTATGGAGAAAAGCTACGTAATCCTATTTTCTTTTTTAACTTAATTTAGGTTTTATATATAAGGGAAATTCGGAACCTTGTTCTTGCACCAAGTCCTACAAGAAGACTATTTGTAATTTTTCACAATGAAAAATATAATTGAAACTATTAAGGCAGTAAAAAGGCGGTTTTGTATTGAGAGAGTAAAACAAAAAAATATGTTACAGATTATCTGTTAACACAGATAATTAAGGAATTATAACAGTTAATAGTTAAGATGAGAGCTGAGATTATGTTATTATAGAAAATATGTCCTAAAAGCAGAGTCGTAAATCATTTTACTTTTTATATCATATTTAAACTGTAGATAGTCGTGTATTTAGTCTTTTTAGTCTATCTACATTTTTTTTTTTCAAAATTTAGCTATCCTAGACGGACTTTTCTATACATAAAACGGACTATTCTAAATATTTTTTGGTCAAAAGATTAAAATGTTAGACACTCCGGTGCTATGTCAATGATTCAAGTGGCAGACTTTAGATTAACCCTCTGACTGCTCATCCCGCGATTTCCACGGACAACTCAATTGTAGCAAAATCTGCCCATCCCGCGGGCATGTGTTTTTCTCCCTTTATTGATGAACGCATCCCGTTTATTCACCGTTTAGCAGTATTAGACGTTTAATTTACTCTTTTGACCAACAGATGTCGTTAGTTGTACACTAAATTGCCGTATTTGAAAGCGCGTAGTGTAAAGCAAATTTTTAAAGCGGCTTCGGTCCAAAAATGGAGCAGTCAGAGGGTTAAGCTAATGAAGCGCTGCAGTCGATAGATAAATTATGAATTCATATTAAAACAGTCAGCAAAAGCTTGACGTAACGAGTCGGGCAAATTACGAGAAACCTGTTATTACTACACCGTCAAAATCCTAATATTAAAGATATAAAAGTTGTATGTTTGTATTGAGTTAAAAATGACTAACCATATGTTATTATTATTTTATTTTAGATAAATACATTTTTCTGTTGTTAAAGCGAGTAGTATATTATGCGATAAAGTTTTAAATAGAAATTTTTGTTTGTTTCTGGTATTAATACAGAAAAATCTACTTCCTTCTTACAGTTTTAACCCCTTACTTTTGCCAAACAATACTTGTGCGATCACCAGCTAATTTATCTTCTTACCAAAAGAAAAATTACAGCAGTCTCCAAGAGAATGCACCTTTTGCTGACCACATACCTATCATGCCCCCTTGTTTCTCTTTGATTAAAAAACACATTTGTATTTTAAGAGGGATTTAGATTTTTGGTTTGAACTATGAGGAATGACCGGAATTTAGAAAATCTGATCCAAATAGTTAAACTGAGAAAGCACTCTAATCTCTGTTAGCAGTTTAAGTAAAAATATCTAGGTCTAATAACTGAAAAAGGTTTTATTTTTAAACTAAAGTAAAATCATAAGGGGCCGTTCAAATATTACGTAGGCATGTTTTTGGCAGTTTTTAATACCTCCCCTCCTTTTTAGCAAAGTAAGAAAACTACAACCCTCCACTCACGCTTGCGTAAGAAATTCACAACACCCTCCCCTTCATTTTTGTTTTTACTTTTACTGTAGAAATCTAATTTAGAAAATAAATTTAAATAAAAATGTAACTTTGCATAAAACTATTTGGCTTGACTTTTATAAAATTTTAAATATTAAAGAAATCCCCCCCCCCCAAATTTAACTTCAATTAAAAATAAAAAAAACGTTACTGATTCCAATTTTCCATTTTTTTGTTGCGTTTTTGCACTTACTAAAGTCCTGCTATTTTCATTTTTTTTTATCTCATACGCAAGCATTGCAAATACCTCTCCGCCCCTTGTAAGTAACTATAGGCAAATTTGAAATACCTCTTCCGTTAGATGCTTTCATGACATTTGAACGGCCACAAATTAAATATTTACTTAGTTTTTGTAGACAATGCAAGAATTTTGCCGTTGTAAGTAACTGCATTATGTGAAAACTGCAAGAAACTGTGCTCACGCTGAATTGTCACTACGACGAGTTGTGCCCGCGACGAATTGTCACCTTGAGGAATCGTACCTACCATGAACTATCGTTGTGACGTGTTGCGCCCACCACGAATAGTCATTGCAACGAATTGTGCCCTTCAAATTGTCGCCGTGACGAATTGAGTACGGCATATTGAATTGACACAGAACGAACTCAACTATTTTGATACTATTTGTTTTTCTATCTCATTGTCTGCAAGTTGGTACAGTTTGCCTACGTTAAAAACTCCCCCGCTACAAAGTCTGAAGCCGTCTGCTGTTACGGAAAAAAAAATAGTGCATTTAAGGAAGAGTAACTTCTCTTCATTCTAAGGCTAACGCAATAAATTGAAGAAAAAGATTCCATTTCTTTCGCCGACCAGACAGTCAAAACCTGTTCTAAACAATGACCCTACCCCCCCCCTACTTGAAATAGTTATACCTCGTTACCATAGTCACAACCACGGGTCCAGACTAATGACTAGGGAAGTTCTTACTTTAAACAAACTATAGTCTTTTTCTAGTTGTTAGCCCGTAGGCAAGGCATAGAGAGCAAAATGATGCTTAAAAAACAAGAGGAAATGAAGGACTAAACCGAATGTAATTATTACGTCCAAAATACCATATCGTGTAACATTACGTCAAAAACAGGTAACTGGTTAAAGATCTATTCCTCCAGCTATTATTTACGAAAAACTCTGATCCTCAGGGTTTTTCCTTTTCGCAGCCCTCAGTGTCATTACGGTAACCACATTTTTTGCCCTCACTTCTGGAAAATTCGACTCTAAGCCTACCTTGACTTTGGAATTTTACATTTTTGTTCCTTCATCTTTATTTATTCAGACATAATTAATTACACAGTTTAATTTCTCTAACTGAGGTAGCTGAACACCAGAATAGCCCATTATTTATAGTTTTTTGCCCTCCATGAAAACCAAACATCAGAATCGCACATTAATTATTCTATATTTGTAGGTTATGTATATGTATTATTTACTGGGTCATCGACTAATAGAGCTGCCCATAGATGTAAACAGAAAAGCGACCATGGCAGAAAATACTTTTGTTCTAGCACTAGATGGTGATATTAATTTCAGACCACATGCTGTCCAACTGTTAGTGGATCTTATGAAAAAGAATAGAAACTTAGGTGCAGCATGTGGACGAATCCATCCTGTTGGTTCAGGTAAGTTTGATTTTACTGTTTCATTTTGTTTGAAATACACGTTACAACAGTAATGACGAGAAATTTAGCTGAATAGTCTAGTGGGAAAAGGGCTTGTGGCATACCAGTGAATTTAAGAATATCAACCTTAAATAAAATAGCAACAGCAGAAAGCTGTTAATGAAACATACTTTTTTAAAAACTCTTGCTTAATGACCTGATGGAGAAGAAGTTTTATCCGTACCATGACACGTTTTTAAAAAACAAAAATTGGAGCTTTTTTAAAAACGTCACCTGGAACCTTTTCCCACTAAGAATTTTAAATAAAACTATATCGAAATGGTTTAAATAATCTCATTACTAATTGCATCTCGTTGTTGTTGACTTTTATAAATACGAATTACCAGAGGATGCGCCTTAAATGAAATTTCTCAACTTTTTGCGGAAATTATCAGAATTATAGACATTATTTTTGCAACTTTTGTCCAGTTGAAAATATTTTTTAAAAAAATATCTCCTATAACCTGTAAAATGTATAATGGATATGATTAGCACATTTTCAAAAAATTTTCCTCGTTGCGAACTTGGTCCAAAACACCTAGTTATGTTTTTTAAGACTATCTTATACGATTCTGACAGGAATGTGACTTAATTTTGACACCGTTCAGGTGACAGTGCCTGAGCTGGTACCCATCTCTCCAAACTTCCACACCACAAGCAACGAAAGGACTTACAGCCTCGACAAATTTAACATGTCCCTCGCTGCGTATACACGCCGGTTATTTTGTCACCTGCCAGAATCGAGCTCCCAGCTCTCCAACCAGCAGTGCAAGCGATGCCTTAACAGACTGGTAGAGCTAAACAATAAGCAAGGGATAAGAGGCAGATCTTCAACTTAAAGAAACCTAGACTATAATACTTTGAGGGTCCTCTCATCACGCACATCGATTTAAATACATAGTGTACTCTTTATATTCTAAATTAACAGGATTAATTTAATTTCAGTAGTTATCTATTATCTGAACTCGAAAAGAATATCTTTTTAAAATGAACATAAGAACACTAAAGAAACTATTCAATTGAATATTATAATTTAATATTATATAAAATGCTATTCATTAAAAAAATAGTGGAAACAGAAACTAGATTATTTCATTTAAACGAATTAAATATGTATTAAAATAAATAATACTAAATTTTTTACTCAAAATGAGCTTGAGAAATTAATTTTAAATTCTTTTGTTTCTATAACATTTTTGTCAAATTTAATTTATATCACCGTTTGATTTCATTTCACGCGTAGCAATATTTTGAGCTTGGTGCAGTATAACCGCCAGCTGCTCTTGTGCTATTAAACTCTACATTCAACAAATAGAAAAACTAGTGAAAACTAATCAGCACAAGCAGATTATTTTTTGATATTTTTTATGCTCCGTTATTTTCTGAGCTATATATTACTCTATAAATTACTATTTTATAAATTAACTATTCTAATAAGAAATGATACATATTGAGATTTTTTACATTATTTGATCTAAAGTTTGAAAGTAAATTAATTTGAGTTTTCTCTTTCTTTCAAACTATGCAAGCTATATTTTACGACTCAACTAGCAATAAAATATTATTTTTAAATCATTCTTTCTCTTTCAAATAT
The DNA here is from genome assembly GCA_949128135.1 of Parasteatoda lunata. NCBI lineage: Eukaryota > Metazoa > Arthropoda > Arachnida > Araneae > Theridiidae > Parasteatoda > Parasteatoda lunata. The sequence goes on from OX421980.1 coordinate 74,924,430, forward strand.
ATGAGGAAACTTTTCCGATAATTTGATGGAGTTTTAATTTGAATTCCATTGATAAAGCTTTAATTTGAATTCTGTAACAATCAGCAAGGTTAACAAATTTATATTTAATGCCATTTTATAAGTGGACAAATAAAAGTATATTTATTGCTTTAGTTTTTCGCATTAATAGCAGGAATATTTTTGTTTTTATGGAATAACAAACTTTATGTCCAGATTCTATCACTTCTTCTGCAGGTCCCATGGTCTGGTACCAGAAATTTGAATATGCTATTGGTCATTGGCTACAAAAAGCAACGGAGCACATGATAGGCTGTGTACTTTGTAGTCCAGGATGTTTCTCGTTATTCAGAGCCAAAGCTTTGATGGATGACAACGTTATGAGGAAATATACAACAAGATCGGATGAAGCGCGACATTATGTACAATATGATCAAGGTATATAATCATTCTAAATCTTTAATTTTCATTGGATGAATTGCAAGTGTTATAATGTAATCTATGTTTAGGTGAAGATCGTTGGTTGTGTACTTTATTGCTACAACGGGGATACAGAGTTGAATACAGTGCAGCATCAGATGCTTATACACATTGCCCAGAAGGATTTGGAGAATTTTATACCCAGCGGCGGCGATGGGCTCCATCCACAATGGCTAATATAATGGATCTATTATCCGATTATAAAGCTACGGTTGCAGTTAACGACAATATATCTTTGCCTTATGTTGTATATCAAGGCATGTTAATGACTGGAACTGTCCTTGGTCCTGGTACCATTTTTCTTATGTTGGTGGGGGCAATGGTCGCCGCTTTTAAAATATCCAATTGGAATTCCTTCACTTATAATATCATACCTATACTCTTATTTATGGCAGTGTGTTTCATTTTCAAGAATGATATTCAGGTAATTTTTTCAAACTTATTTAACAATGCTATTTTTTAATGGGGCTGCATTATTTTATTGCTGTTAAAAGTCTGTTTATTGTTTTTTGTATATCCATATGAGTGGGTCAAGGACAAATCATTTATTATATTTTGCCTTTTATATTTCATTAAAAGTTACAAAAATAGTCTCTAAAAGTTCGTTGTATACTTTTTTTTTATTTAAAAAAAAAAGCATATAGAGGAGTGTTGGGTAACCCCGCCCACTGTCAATTTCATATGTATAGAATATTTTTTCAAGTCAATGGGCCATCAGACATTAATTGTTATATTAAAATAAGATTATTTTCTAAGTTTCAAGTATTTATGCAGCTGGTAACATGGTAAACAATAGTTTTGAAAATATGTTGAATACAGTAGTCAAATATTTTAAATTTCTATTTTTTTAAGTTAAACTATTCTTTTTTTGGTTTATTCTTTTTGCATTATTTAATTAGATGATAAAGCAATAGAAACATACAAAAATATTGATTATTACTCAATATTATACAGAAATATTAGCAATACTCCTTAAGTGGGCGGGGCTACCCGACTCTCCCCTATATTTTGAAATAAAAACTAGTGAAATTTAAGAGTTAATTTTAGGATACGAAAAATAAGCTCAAATGAAAACCTTTTACAACTCTTGCTCAAGCGTAAAATCGTTATAAACATTACTTTATTTTGTGTTAAACATGACAATTTTTAACTGCTTAGAAATATACAAAAATTATGCTTGATTCTTACTTTTTCTTTATTTTAAATCTGATTTCAGTAATCCCTTTTTGTTTTCATTTGGCTAATAAAAAATATATATTTAAATTATCTATTAGATTACATGGTATTAAAAAAGTAGCTAAATGTTTCCTTTGTGATGAATTCATAGCCGTGGTGGCTCAGGGACAGTGCTCGCCTTCCAAGAAGGTGAATCTGATTCGAATCCCAGCAATGGCTGGTCGATACAAATTCCGCATCTGGCTTGCACCGACTACAGTGCTAACGTAAAATATCCTCAGAGGTAGACGGATCATGGGCTACAGCTCTCTAGCCGCCAGGCTAACCGAGGCAGGTTGTCATGGTTTTCCTCTCCATGTAACGCAAATGCGGGTCAGTTCCATCAAAAAGTCTTCTACGAAAGCAAATTTCACCCAATACTTGATCAAAGAGTTCCTTCGTCTTCTGGATTGGATTAAAATTACAAGGCTTCAGACGCAGTTTAACATTATTAGTCGTTAACCCAAAATTGGGTCGGCTGTTCAACGACTGTTATAAAATCTAAAATAAAAAGAACTTAATATTGAGCTATGGTGGCGCAGGGGATAGTACTCGCCTTCCAATGAGGTGAACCAGGTTCAAATCCGAGCGATTGCGGTTGATTAGAATTCCGCACCTGGCTCGCATTGACCACAGTGTTGACGCAAAATGTCCTCAGTGGTAGATGGATCTTGGGTGGGAGTCCCCTTTCTGTCAGTGTAACCGTGGGAGGCTTTCGTGGTTTTCCTCTCCATGTAACGCAAATGCGGGTTAGTTTCATGCAAAAAGTCCTCCGCGAAGGCAAATTTCTCCCAATACTTGATCAAAGAGTTCCTTTGTCTTCTGTATTGGGTTCAAAATTACAAAGCTACGGAGTTTAACATTGATAGTTGTAAACCTAAAATTGAGTGGGCTGTTCAACGACGGTTACAAAATAAAAGGATTTAATTTTAAATTTTAAGCAAAATGTCCACATTCGAACTGTGGAAAAGGAATTTATTTTAACCCAGGGCCACTTATCGTTCAAATGTCATTTCAAAAACTTAGAATATTAAAATAAAAATCCTTCTCAATTTAGATTTTCATAGATTAATTTCTATAAGCACAATAATTTAAATAGCAAAAATAAAAGAAAATTCCATTTTGGGGAAAGAAATTAAACCGTTCTTCCACGTGATTCAATACGAAAAAGAATTCAAAAATGTGTAAGGCATTAAACAATATATTATATAATATTTCACTGATAAATATTTTATGATAATGATATGGTAAATATGTTATTATCATTTAATAATTTATGAATAAATATTATAAGTTCAACCGGTAGTAAAAGAAAAGCTTCATATAAAAAGCTTCATATAAGCAGCTAAAGCTTTTTTGACTCTAATAAAAAATTTAAAATGCGTAATGTTTTATTAAAATAATTTCAGATAATGGTTGCTCAAGTAATGAGTGCTGCTTATGCTTTATTGATGATGGCTGTATTAGTTGGCACATCGATTCAACTAACTGAAGATGGTCTTGGTTCACCATCCTCAATATTTTTAATAGCATTATCGGGCAGTTTCTTTATAGCAGCCTTACTTCATCCACAGGTTTGTATAAATTATACTTTTTAAAACCTCATGTAATTAGAGCATTACGGACATGCGTTATTGGCAAAACTTATCGAAAAGACACGAAACAAAAATTCCTTTATAGACTTAACATGAATTCATCGCATCGCGACAAGGTATTTTTATCGATCCGAAGCTCAAACCCATTGGTATGTGATTATTTTTCTTGCATTCAGAATTATTCTTAACTATTCAAAGTACTTATCTATTACAGACAAAAATGTCCATATATGTGGTCAAGCGATTAGATTTTTAAAAAGCTTTATAATTATAGTTAGATTTATTTTTGTTATTGTATGCTAAATAAACAGTTGGTTTTGCGATAAAATGTTAATTTTTCTTTTTAAGCAGTTAAGTCTAGTAGAAAATTTAGCAAACAAACTAAAAAATACGACTTAATTCATTAAAATTAACTTTCTAATTTTAATAAATTATGCCAATTTGCCACCCATTAAATAAAAAAATAAATACAAAGAATTAATAACAAAATTAAAACAATCGTAAAAACACAAGAGAAAAAAAACGATATATTTTTAAAAAAACTTTGCAAAATGTGATAACCGATTCTACAATCTTTTTCTTTCAAACAATTTTGAAACTGTTATAACTCTCCAACTATTGTTAACGCAGGGACTATTAAAAACGTGTGATTTATTTTCCCTTGCATTCAACATAAATTACAATATTAAGTAAATTTCACTGATCGTTTTCATTTATACTCATATGAAACAAACCACATAATAAACCTATATAATCTCACAACCCTAGGTGCCCTTGTCAAAGGAAGTCATACGGGAAGAAGCCTGGCTTCCTTAGGTATAATGTAAACCAGTTCTATATTATGAGTAATGACATTATGAGTTCTATATTACCAGTAAGTACGTCGACACTCTTTATTATGAGTGATGAATTCGCTAAAAAAGTACGCTTATTCAAAAAGTTTTTTGTCTAGTTTTATATTTTGAAATAGTATCTGCACAAATTAATAAGCATATTTAAAATCAGCCCCATGAATTAATAAAATTAGGAGATGAAAATCTGATCATTTAATCAAAAGGTTTTTATTTTTTTTTATTTGCGCCCTATACATTACTAAAAGTTTGCATTGAAGGTAGGGTGCTACGATAAGTAGATTAACCACTTGCGCTGGAAAGACGTGCAACGCACGTCATAATGCTCTTGTCACAGAATCGCCGACGACGTGGTATTTACGTCATCATGGAATTGTTACAGAAACAAAAACGACATGCGTGGCACGTCGGGTCCCATCCCATGTCGCCTCAATCCCATGATATGTATTCGTTCCCAGCGAGTTACACTGGACCGTTCTGGTACACGCGTCAGTGATTTTTTTGCCAGCGCAAGTGGTTAATTGTAAGCATAGTGTTAGGTAAATTATATGAAAGTTTGAAAATTCTGTTTGTAAAAAGTTATTTTATCCTATACAATATTGCTTTATCAGTTATACTTTAAAAATTTGAGATCTTTTATCGAAGTGGTACTCTCTCTTATTTATTATATTGTTTTTATAGGAGTTTTGGTGCGTTTTTCCGGGCTTGCTTTATTTCCTCAGTATTCCATCTATGTATCTACTGCTTATAATTTATTCCCTTGTAAACTTGAATGTGGTAACATGGGGAACAAGAGAAGTACAAACAAAGAAAACTAAGAAAGAAGTCGAAGAAGAGAGGAAAGAGCAAGAAGAACTTCTTAAAAAGAAGAAAAATACCGATCTTCTTTCTTTTCTTGGTATCGGAAGTAAAGACAATGAAGAGGGTAGTATAACGCTTAGTTTGGCAAACTTATTTACGTGTATGCTTTGCACATATCCAAAATCGAATGAAGACAAGCTTCATCTGGTGAAAATCGGAGATCAACTAGAACAAATGAATAAAAAAGTTACTAGCCTAGAAAGGCAGTTGGAATTGTCACATGTAATACCTTTCAAGAGTAGGAGGACATCTGTAGTTGGAAGAGGATCTGTAAGAGCTCCATCTGAAGCTGGATTATCTGTTGTAAATGAAAACGGGGATGAGGAAGCTGAATTTGAATCAGACTCGGACTTATATTCTAATGAAGGATTAGGTAAGATAATTACTCTACTAAGTGAATTCTCTCAGTGGGTCCCAAAGATACTTCTTTTTATTTATAACCGCCTCATTGATTTCATTACTTTGAGTTATCTTGAAGTAGAGTAGCTTCGAACTTTAGTGCTACTTAACTCTACATGTAGTCACATAATTTAAATATTCTTCAGCGAAAACTATAAAATCCAGCTGATTTTAATATTTCTTTTAAATTTTAATCCTAATTTTAAAAATATTGAAAAAAAGTTTAACATTAAACAATTTGCCTAAAATCGAAATTTATTTAGATTTCAATGTATAGGGCATATTTGGTTTAAAAGCTAGTTTTTTTTTTTTTTTTTTAATTGTTAGGTTTAATACCTATTTTTGATTTTGTTGAAATTTTTTGGGTGTGTTCTTTGTGTAAAACTATAGATGAGCGTATTTTTATTTTTGCAAAATATATATATTTTTTTAAAGTTTAAGGAGTCAAAATTGAAGACAATCTAGTATTTTAAGAAAAGCACATGGCAATACTTATTGTGTCATCATGAGAACGACACTTATGTGTTCTATTACGTCCTTACTATTTATAAGAACATAAATACTTATTGACTTTTGCAAAGTGAACCGACGTCAGTAAATACATACTAATAAGTAGTACCTGAAAAAAAAATCTTCTGGGATAACCTTAAAATTGATCATACAATTTCGTAAAACTGAAGTTTAGAACAAAGTTTCATCAGCTTTAAACTTTGATGTTCGTTCTTCTATGTACTGTTTCACGCTGAATTGATTCAGACTCAGATAGTATTATTAACTTGAGTTTGGTTTCATTAGATTCAGCATAAAGAATTATAAATTGGAAACAAAATCTCAATTTTCTAGATAACATTGTGTAAATTTCACCTATTTTGACATCCTCCCTCTCAGTTAATTCAAGACTGTGACTAAAAACCTCCCTTCAGATGAGGAGGCAAACATCAGATATCCATGATGGGTATTATATATATATATATATAGCAGCTCATAGGAAATATATATAAAGAAAAAAAAAAGGAAAAAGAAAAGAAAAAGTTGAATGAGTTATAGTAAATCAGCGAGTATATTTCGTTTCTACTACAGCCTTTTCCAGTCGCTTACTATTCACTAATGGCGAAGGCAATGACTTTAACCAAAACATTTTTTTTTTTCAGTTTATGGTCACGCCAAACGTACACCACACATTTGCCTTAGATATTCGCTCTGAAATATACATAGTTGTGATTCACTGTTGGTACAAGTAAGTTTCAACTGATAAAAATCTGAGGAAGAAGTCTTACTTCATGGAATTTTGAATGAGCTTTGACCCTTATGCTGAGAGAGTCATCCATGAATATTTCTACCCTAATAGTGTGGAAGCACAATTTCGACCATTCAATTTTGGCACAAAAAGTATTGCCATATGTTTAAATCAATGTGTTTTTCTTAAAATACCCGATGACCTCCATGTTTAATTTTCCAAATTTTTTCTTAGTTTTTTCTCATTTAAAAAAAACAAACTTTTTTAAGTAGTTTTACATTTAGAACATATCCTAAAAATTGCAACAAAGAGTCAAGTATACATTACAGTCAAATATTCAAGATTTTTTTTTCTTTGAAAAAAAAAAACTGGTTCCTAAAAGTGATTTCAAAGTATTTAGTAAGTTTAAAATGTCAAGAAGAATTCTGTTAAAGAGTTCTGTTTGCTGAATATTAAAATGAGTTATCTTACTTTTACTATAAAATGTTTAAAAGCCTTGATATTTAGTTTTGAAATCATTTAGTTTTTAATGTATCTAATTTAAAAAACAATATATTCCTTCCAATAGAATTGTTGATGGTCTTCTTTAATCGAATAAAATTGAAAAGAAATAAAAAGTTGGAAAAAAACTAAATTAAAAAATAGATATAAAAGAGGTCCATAAAACATGCTTTTCTCAGGATTACATTTTTACTGCAAACTGTTTCTGAGTACTTAAAACGTTTAGAGAATTTTCACAAGATAAGAACACAATACACAGACATCTTATAACCTCTTAAAAATCGTGTTTTTTTTTTTTTGTTTTTCTTTTTCTCACTCAAAGGGTTCTTTTGAACAATTTTAAAATGTGACTTATCTATGAAAGGTTTGGAGCAATATAAAAATATTCTTCATTTTACTGTATCAACAAATCATTCAATTTATCATTTTACTGTATTAAAAACCATGTCGGTAATCTTTTATTCTGGACACAGCTCAAAATGCGTGTTTATGAAAATTGACATGGCTATTTAAGAAAATGGACATGGCATTAGAATACTTTTTTCAAAAAAAGAAAAATTATCGATTGTTTTTTTTTATTAAGAAAAGTAAATTAATGGATTGAAACGCATTCATAATGTGATGTACAATTTTTAAAATTATCTGTTTTGAAAGTCAATAATTCTTTTAACAAAAGTTTTGGTATTAAATTAATGTTGTGCGAATTTAAAATGTTTTAAAAACCACTTTATCGTTTAGTGCTGTGAATACATAGACATGCCTTAAAAATTACATCTGTATAACATACCCAGCCACCCAGACTTCGAATTCCAGGATTTAACTCCATAATGATTATGTTAAGAGTTTTAAAAAGAAAGCACGAAATTCCTCGTTTAGTTTAGTTCAGTTACCCGTTTTGCGATGTCCATTTTCTTAAAAATTTCGATCAGTGTCCAGAATAAAAAGCTTACCGACGACTATCATCCTTCAATGCTTGTCGGCATATAAGGCCTTTATATGCCTCTACGGCCAATTCTTACAGCCATTGGCCGTAGATTTGGTTTTAATCAAGCTTTTCAATTCCTTTTCTTTAAAGTCCTATCGTGTGACGGTTTATTGTTTTTAATTTTATTCCTCTACTTATTTTAATGATTAGATACAAAATATTTCAAGTAGACTTTGGGAAACTAAAATCTGTAAAAATAGTAAAATCTAAAGTAGTTTTCAATTTTAAAATGGGTTTCGACTCTTTATTCTGTTTCCTCTAAATAGACTGGTCTTGGAAAATGTCAAAAGTAACAGCTCATTTTAAGTGTCAACATAAAAGCTATTTGAATTTATACATTGAAATAGCTTTTATCCGCTTCTAATACTGGATTCAGAATAACAGCAATTTTAAAGGTGTTTGCCACAAGGCAATCAATTTTACATAAAAGGTGGGATGCTTTGAAGGGATCTTAAAAGAATTAACGTTAAAATTCCCAATAATTCAGGAAGAATACCATTCGAAAATTTTTGATTGTGAAATGAGCTACCAATTTTTCCAAGTCAGTTGTCCATTTAAGTGAGTCCAAACAGTCTGTGTTCAGTGGCATAGTTTTAATATATGTCGGAGGGGGGTTATCGGTCCTCTCCTAATATATATATTTCTGTCCTGCATAGACTGATCGTAAAGACACGGAATCAAGCATCATTAGCTACGGTCAGTAAGTGGGTAGGTGACAGATTTGATCAGCCTGCGTAGGGACCGACGGTGCGCGGTATCGGTCTTTGATCAAATGTTCTACCGTAAAGTGCTAGACTTCGCAAGCAGGTCGTCGGGCTACCAAAGCAGGGGAGTCATCCCCTCTGCAGAGGATAAAAAATTGTGATGGCATGACTTCGGATCATCTTCACGGATGTTTCCAAGACCGTCTCCTATAGTCCATTGTGCAGCTCTAGTGTGACGTAAATAAAGTATCTACATATATATTCTAAACGTTTAAATTACAAAAAATTATTAATGAAAACTTTTTTTTATCTACATCCTTCTTACCGTTCATTATTCAAGTAATGTTTAATTTCGGAGAGGGTTTTGTCCCTTGAACCCTCCAAAACTACGCCACTGTTAATACTAGTTTTACTACTTAATACTACAATACATACTACTACACCGTGTTGATACTAGTTTTCTTTTTAGAACCTAAGCAAGAGAGAGATGATCTGATTAACCCTTACTGGATAGAAGATAAAGAATTAAAACGTGGAGAAGTTGAATATTTAGCAGCCTCCGAAATCCAATTCTGGAAAGATCTCATTGATAAATATTTATATCCTATTGAACAAAATAAAGAACATCAAGCTCGAGTAGCTTCAGAGCTAAAGGAACTACGGAACAAAGTTGTATTTGCTTTTTTCATGTTCAATGCTCTTTTTATTTTAATAGTATTCTTACTCCAGTTAAACAAAGATCAATTACATTTGGACTGGCCTCTTGGAGTTAAAACCAACATAACCTATAATCCTGAAACTAGTGAAGTCCATATCGAAAAAGAATATTTGGAGCTTGAACCAATTGGTTTAGTGTTTGCCGTCTTCTTTGCTTTGATTCTTGTTATTCAATTTGTGGCCATGTTATTTCACCGATTTGGTACGTTGTCCCACATCATGGCGTCTATAGAACTGTCCTGTTGGAACCAAAAAGTGGATGATATCAGCGATGATGCATTCATAGACAAAAATGCAGTTCAGATAGCTAGACAGCTCCAACGACTGCGTGGCATAGATGATGATGAATCGATTTATGGAGACAGATTAGCTAAGAGGAAGACAATTCAGAACTTAGAAAAAAGAAAAAATCAACGAGACAGGATTGGTACATTAGACGTAGCATTCAGAAAAAGATTTATGAATCTTCATGATGGAGAAAATGGACACATTGGTAAGTATACCAAAAATGGTGTATAACATTTCTTAGGGAGAATTTGCCATAACCATAAAAATCCTTAAAATTAACAAAATATTGCTAACCAAAAAGATTAAGAATTTCATATCAAAATGGATGATTTAGAAATGTAACTTCCATAATCTATTTTTTCGGTAGTCCTGTGATTGATCGCTGAGCAGTGCCGGCAAAAAAATATACAAAGGGAAGAAGCCTAGCTTCCATTGACATAAATGTAAACCAGTCCCCCAAGCTTAGGTGTGGTCCCTGTATATAGAAGAAAAATATTTAGGGTTACAATTTAAAAAAATTTTCAGCCATTATAAAATAAAATAATAAAAAATGGTAAGGGATTTATTATAAGTTAATATTTACATGAAATTATCTTTGGCTAAACGAATTTTATAATTGTGTGAAAATTTTTTTGATTAGCTTAAAAAATTCTCGAGATATTGTGAAATACGCAAAAAGCAAAATTTACGTTAATGGTCCAAACTTTGAATCGCTCTTCTGATAGAGAATGGGTAAAGATGTCATGAATTTACAATAACTTTACAAAAATGATTTAAAAGTATATTTCCATAACTAAGCTGCCAGATTACAAAATATGAAAGCAAAACTTATTAGAAGGTAGTGGGATAAATATTATTAATATATTAAAATTTTGCGGATATAATTGTGTGTAAAAAAATTTATTTCAATTCTTGCTAAAAAAAAACGTTTCAATTATTTTTTTGCTCTCTCCTTTATTTGTCCTTTTTATGTTCCTTTCTTGTTTTTTTTGTGTAATTGTTATGAATTCTATGTACTTACAGCTTATGAGCTGTTAACTTTGAAATTTCTTTCCTCTTTGGAAAAAAAAAAATTTCGAAATTGTGTGCAAAACTATTATAAAGTTCCTGAGGTATGGCGAAATACGCTTAATGTAAAAAATAACTTTAAAGTATCCAAACTTTAGAGCCTTATCCCAACTAAGCTATTAAAACAGTGTTATCCAGATTACGGCTACTGAACATATTTTGGTTATTAGAAACAGAGCCTGACTAAGGCAGGGGCATACGGGGCAGCCGCCCTGGGCCCCCACATCTAAGGGGGCCCCAAATCGAAGAGTTTATATTACATTCCCTTCTTTAATGAACTTTTTTTAAACAAAATATCAGTACAAAGAAAAATCCGTCAGTTTTATGTTAGCTTCTTCATTAATCTATCGTATGAACACAAACTATATTTCGTAAATCCATAGCTTTCTAGGGCGGAATTCAGCTTAAATTTCACAACTATGATGGCCAAATTCAGCCCATTAAAGGCCTGTATTTTTACATTTCACAAAATGCGATATTCTTATAAAAATACAGGCTTCTGATAGGCTTAATTGAGCCATCGTAATTGTGAAATTTTTGCCGAATTCAGCCCTAATGTCAGCAAGGATACGAGTTTTTCACAGTTAGATGATAAAGTTAACAATCAAAAAAATGCATTTGGCATGATGGACATAGAATTGTAAGAAAATCAATAACAAGGACAGAATGATATTTCGCCTGACCATTGGAGGGGGGGGGGGTGGACTTTATAGCTATTTTAGGTTCTAGTCATTTTTCTTGTTATTTTTAATGAGGTGAAACATTTAAATACTTCCATAAAGTTAGGTTCTTCATTGCAGCAAAAGTGAAGCAGAGGGGACCCTCCAAAGAGGTTTTTGCCCCGGGCCCCAGTTAGGCTAAGTCTGGCCCTGATTAGAAATCCACATTCGTCGAAAAATAACATTCAAAGAAAATTTTTGTTTGAAACTTGTATTTAATTGGAAATTTATATTTGTAATTGCATATTTATTATATTGCAACATAATAATTGCATATTTACTAATGATTTCTTACAGTTCATATTCATATAAAACTGAGTTTTGGTAAATTTTGAACACTCTTTTACAGCTACTCCGGTTCTGAATGGTCTTAACAAGATTGGCCGTAGTCGAGAAACGATCCGTGCACTTGAACTACGGCGTAATCACCTCCTTGGCAATAATAGTAGAATGGAAACACTCGGTGCAAAGAATGATTTCAATGCTCGAAATAAAAATGGTCGGCCAAAGAATAACGATTTAAGAAGAGTATTTGCTAAGCCTAATGGAGGTATTGATACCAGTTATGGAAACAAAGCATTTGCTCCTGATGACATAAGCTTACAAATTTATGAAACAAAAAATAGTTTAACAGAAAGGCGAAGACAAAGTCATTTATAATTAATTATAAAACACTGTTTCAAAATCGAAGAAATATTGCATTACTAACAAACCACCGAAGCGATTTATTAAGTGAGAAATTTTCTTTAACATTTCAGTTTGAAAACAAAGTGCAATTAAAATTCGTTAAAAAAAAAGGTCACTTGAGTTCTGCAATTTTTTTTTAAAAAAACTTTTTTCTATATAACTGTGCAATAACGAACTTCTTGTTTTGTATGTGAAAGTATATTATTTATGTATATAACTTAAGAAATATGTTCATATAGAATGTTTTATGTTCAGAGATTTTATGAAATGTGATTTTTTAAGATTTTACGTTTCTGTGTTTTTAACCATTGTCCTAGGGCAAATAAAGAGTTTTATATCGAGCTGAGTCATTTTTTTAAATTGTCAAAATGGTAAAATTTTAAACTTTTTGGCAAGCACTGTAAGCAGAAAAACTCGCTGCATCTTCAATCCTAATCAATTTATTTTAACTCTTTCTACGTAAAAGGCCATTCTCACCGGAAGCAATTTTTCCCCCATGTAAATGGTGAACTGACTGGGTGAGTTTTTCGCCAATTCTGTTTTCATTCACACGCGAAAAAAAATAGCATCCTTTGAGAAGAATCCTAAACATTCATCTTGTAGAGTCCCTGCCAATTTAGACTACCCTAAGCTTGTTTGAGCTGTGCACACATTACCTAATGTTTTGTCTCACCACTGAGATTTAAGGGTCATTCTCACTGCACGATAAAAACTTGATCGGTGAAAAAAATTTTATCTGTGAAAAACTAACTAATCAGCACCTCGTTTGAAACTACAACTTCGCGAGCACTATTTTCTCACATGCAGCAAGACTTGTTCTTAAGCTATACCTTAATGATATGTTCAACAGCTATAATACTTACTGTGTCATAATTATAATCTATACTTAGACATTATAGAAGACAAATCACTCCAGCCAGAATAGTTCAGAAAAGCAATTCTCCATTGATTTACCTCTGGGCCTCCTGCTAGTACCAGTGCCACAACAGTGTTTGCTACCTTCTCCTATTCTTAACATGGCAATTAAAGACTCACACTGCCTAATTTTTCATTTGAAAAGTAGTAAAATAATATTTGAACTGGACAGCCATTTTAAGCTAAACTAAGTGTTACTTTTTAATCAGCACGTTAGGCAAAAATTGGTTCAAAATTTCAGCCTATCCCTAATAAAAAAACAAACACCAGATTAATTTTAGATAGGTTTAAATGTTTTTACTAATCGTCATGCATCATATAAGTGGTGAAGGGAAGCTAAAAAGAATTCATTTGAAAAGTAAGAGGCTTCTCTAGTCGAAAAATATTGCCATTTCGACAAATGCTCTGAAGCGAGGAGATAGTGATTTCAATTCTCGTCGTAGTGCTACAAAAGCCCTAAATTTACCTGACCGATTGGCAGTAGTAGTTAATCTACGTTGAACTAGAGTTGCACACTGGGCTATTGCCCGGGAAACATCCTTGAGGGTGATCCTCTACAGAGAGGATGGCTCTCACTTAGGTAACCTGATGGCAAGCACTTTACAGTAGAACAGTCATAAGAGGACCTATACTGAGCACCCTAGGTCCTTTCGTAGGCTGAAGATTAAAGGCATGCAATTCTTTCCCACTGAGAACCTTTTGGTGCCAAGTGACATTGACCTCTTAAATAAATAAAGGGAAAGCATGGAGATAGTTCGTATCTCGCCATAACCCTCTATGTGTCATCCTTCTATTTGGCAAGTGATTATAAGCTGATCCTTGTACTAAGCAAGCAGCTCACATATGTATGTGAATAAATATATAAAATTAATCTAAGTGTGGCTGAGAGTCTAGGGTTTCAGATTATAGTCAGAAAAAAATTAGAGTAAATCTAATTTTAAAATTCAACTTCTCAGAAACTATTTGACCGATTTTGCTCAAATATTTTATTTTGCCATAAAAAATTGCATTCTTTAAAATTATGTAAAAAACTGTATACCTTACAAAAAAAAAAAAAAAAAATAAACACCTAGTAAAAACTATTTTTTGCATGGATTTATTTTTAATAAGCAAATTTTATAATTGGAAGCAAAATATTTTTAGTTTGCTTAAAAAATTCCTGAGATATGACAAAATATGCAGAAAGTAAAATTAACAATAAGGGGTCCAAAATTTTGACTACTCTCCTGCCCATACTCTTTAGACCATATTACCCAGAATGTGTCTACCCCTATATTTTTTGGACCAAAAGTGCAAATCTGTTGAAAAAAAGGGTGTGTTAATTCAGAGAAAGTATGCTTTTGTGTGTAATTTGCTAACTTAAAATATTGTCTGCAAAAACTAATTAGCAAATTTGAGGTCATCCCCTTGTACCATTAGGTTTGAGTCCCAAGATGTGCAAATCCGATGATTACATCAAAAGTTATTCAGGGTGTTTCATTTATTTTTTTGCACATTGTACATTAATATTCCATATAAGTAAAATTTCTAAATGTTCACTTGAAAACGGGAATAGAAATAAATAGGTAGTATACAGATTGTATCATACTGGTTATATGAAGCTCTGTATAATCTTTTAATAATAAAAAACCAATTTGATTTCAGTAACAATATAGCATATTTCTACATCTATATCAAAGATTTTTTTAGAAATACTGAAATTGTTTACACATGACATTAAAAGTATGTTTTTAAGATAAAGAAAAAATGCCATTTTTCTTTGGTTTAAATTTTATAAATATAATATATATCTGAGCACATGCAATATTCAATGAGTAACATTTTATAATACATGAGACAAGGAAGGCAAGGGAAATCCTTTTTGATACAAGAACTTAATGATCTTTACAATGAACATTCATATTAAGATACATTGGGCAACTAACTAACCACATAAATAAAAATTTCAATAAATAAAGCAGTGCAATAAAGATTTATTTATTCATAGGAATAAGACTAGCAGAATAATAAAATGAATAAAAATAATCTAAGGATTATAGCAAAGACACTACATTTGTTGATTTTGATGATTTCTAATTTTTAATTTTTTTTTTTTTCATTTTCCTCACAAATAGATTTCAGAAACAAACTTATAAATTGCATAGTGCATGTCGATTCACTTAATTCCAATAGGTCCTGCCCATTAATAGATAATTCATGTTCAACAGTATGCCAATAAAGCACATTTTGAAAGTCGTGGATAAAATTAAATGCAATTTGTACAATAATGAATGACTCAATTGAATAACACAGATTCTGGATCTTGATTAGCTAGTTGCTTAATGTGTCTGAGGACATCTTTTTTAGTAATTATACCAAGAAGTCGTCTGAAAAAAATAAAAATAATCACAAATACATATAAAAATAGTTTATTTTGACACAAATAGTTTCAAAATGACAAATAATTTTATTACTACCGTAGACTTTCAAAAATGGGAACAGAAGTATATGGGAAATCAAAATTGTTTTATAACTTTATCAAATACATTTTTAACGCGTGTAAATAAGTGAAATGTTTAGAAAGTAAGATAAATTTTAATTATTTTTTTATTCATTTTAACTTCTTAGTAGAAACACTTACAAGACACAATAACAAGTGTGAATGACATTATATATACAGAACAAACTCCAATACCCAGACGTCTGTTTACCAAAAGCAAGTTTATTTTTCTTACACTTTTTAACAATAAAAATAAACAAGATTCTTTTCTTTAAAAAAATTTTCTACCTTAAATGCTTGTGAACTGTTACAATAAAAAGCGTTAGTAAAAAAAAAGAAGAAAAAATTATTTCTTTTTGCCGCTTCTCTTACAGTTAATCATTCATTTTGTTTCAATAAGCATGTTAAAAGAGTTGTCTAAAAGACAAGAGTAGTACTTAGGGGAGAAGAAAAAAACTGAATATTAAAGAAGTTGAATATTAATAATACTCTAAAAGAACACCAGCAGACAAGATTTAATTCGTTTTAAGTTATAGATGTTGTCATTAAAAGATCTTAATTCTGTTCCTCGTTTTAGATATTTTTTTTTATGAAATCGGATTAATTTACTTTGAGAATTCGAGGTTTGTCTTTAAAAGTCATTTTTATCAGATTATTTGTGGGAGGGGAACAATAACCATTACAAGGGGGGAAAAAGATAATTTTTGTTTGAAGAGAAAGTTCAAATTATTGTCTGCTCCCTTTTATTTGTTTTAATTAATATACATATTTCATTATACAAAACATTCCTTAGTTTTTTTAATGTCATTCAATTTATAAGGAAACTTTGTTGTATTAAATTGATGCTAATTATCATCCATTTTTTTTTATTTATTGGAAAACGCATGTTTTATTTTTGTTCAGCATGAAGACCTATTAAACAAAAAAAATCTATTTTCCGGACTAGTGGAAGTCCTGGCCATTTTGGATATGCGACTTTTCGTTGTAGTTGAAAGATTTATTATACCTCATCAAGGCTTTATAATAGTAAAACAAATTTCAACTATATTTATTTCTGCAGACTCTGCAAATCATTTTATAAAAAAGGTAGGTATTAAAATAGTAGAGAAAAAAAACCTCTTTTTTTTGTCATCTGGAGTAATTTCTTATTGATTTCATCCCATAATTGGTCCAATAATACTGTAATATTCTGCAATATTACACATAACTTCTCACCCGAAAATTTTTGTTGAGTTTCCTTCCACATCAAAACTAACAAGAGGAGAATGTTAGAAAACCATACTTGTGAACAATATAACTCTAGTCTAATCTCTCACTGCTAATATCTGATAAACAGACACAAAAAAATACTTTTTAACAGACATGACTCATTTTAAATAATTTTAAGGAATGCATTTTTGATCTATTTATGTAAATGTACTGGCAATATTTACAGTGATTCATCTTTTTATATAATTATGCAACAGCGTTTTTGTAATTTCTTTAATAAAAGTAAAGTCGCAATAATTTATCCTTTCATCATGAGTCTGCCCCAGTATTTTACAAATTTGGGCATATGATTAATCAAATTATGGCGAAAATGTCATTTGTTATTTCTTGTAAAATTTACCGGTATGTTTAATTTGAAAACATAGCATTTTCGATACAAATTTCAATTACATGTTTTAACAATGCAAAGAGAATATTTGTAAATTAATCTAATTTGATTATCATTAAATAATAACCACGAAAATCTCTGGCAAAATGGAGAATCTAATCCATGATGTGTCTACACCTGGAGATATTTTGTGCCAGTACTATATGTCATTTCTATAAACAAAATCTTTTGTGAGAAATATCATGGATGCCAACCTAGAAGTCTCAGCTATTTAATAAATGAACAGTAGTAATAAAAAAATAAAAAACTATAAAATTTAGTTTTTTTAAATTTTTCTAATCCTTAAAAACTTCATTGCACTGCTTCACTGCAGATACATTTCCTTAAATTGTTTATGTATAATTTTGCTCAAAATTATTGAAAATCAAATTTATTATATTAAGAAAATAAAAAAGATAATAGAGCATAAAATTTGATACCACTATAAATAAATGCAAGAAAAATGTCCCGTAAAAATGGGGAAAGTTGACTGGATCAAAGAAATATTAAAAAACTAAATCTCACCCGTTATGAATAACAAGAGTTTGCCTCAAGCCTAGTTTGCGAAACATATCTATTACTGTTTCCATTGGAGTTTGGTCTGTTATTGTGATAGGAGCCTGAAAAAGAATAAAAAAATTTTAATACTTATTTTCATATAACACATAGACAGTTTAAATAAATCAAACAAAAGCCCAGACTGTATAATTTACCTTCTTTGCAAAGAATAGTCACCAGTAAAAATGCCAAGTAAAAAGCATTAAATGAGACATAAAATAAACATAATTATAATAAGGTTTCTCAAATATGCCATCAAAACCTGAACCTGCACAGAAACTTACAACTTTAGAAGCATGATTTTCAAATTAAACTAAAATAAAAAATTATAATTTAAAAGAGGTATTATACTAAAATAATATAAATTAAATTTAAAGAGTTTTTTTTTAATCCATTCAGTAGTTTCCCTTTAAGTTATATAACTCTTCCATAGTTGATTCAAAATGTCCTTACTTTTTAATTCTCAATTACAATAATTTTTTTCTAAAGAAAAATCTAAAAATTTAATATTCTGTTTAAAAAATTGTAATTTGATAAACGTTGTTTACTCAGAACTTTTAATTTTTAGTTAAATTGTTCCACTATTTTAAAATGCACTCAATTTTTTAAAAAAAATTACAAAAATTATAACTAAATTTTAAATAAACTGAAGAGATCAATTTAATTTTTTTGGAATAACTAAATCTCTAACATACAAGATTTGAGTTCTCATTTTAAAAAGAGTAAATAAGTATATGACCGCATATCTCACCAATAAAATTTTATGATAGGCAAGTTTATTTAATCAAGATTTTTTTTTTTTTATAATATTACCCAAACAAAATTAGTCGGATTAAATAAGAAACTTCAACCACTTTAATGCAATTTGTTGATCGTCCCTTAATTCAACATAACAAATATTTTGCAAAGTTATAGTTGTTGGTTAAAACTTATGATGAAAAAAGCGGAATTATGCAGATTCAATTAATCAGTATTTTATGGATATTTGAAATAAGCCAGTAAAAGTGAAAATTGTTTTATTAAATAAAATTTAATTTAATAAAAAAAATTTAGATATTCTTTGATAATCAACTCAGTAACAATTTTCTTTTTTTTTTAAAAAAGAAAGAAAAGAAAATGCTTTTTTTGAAAATAAATGCTAAAAGTATAAAAAGCTACACCTACTACAATATGTTCTTGGTTACTCTGAACATATTATTAGTATTAGCCTTTTAAATCTATACTCATCGTCAAGGTAACAACAAGATTGATTTAGATATGATTTCTAAAATATTCCAAGATTATCACTCTTCCACATGCTTATTGGTAACAGTTGCTAATGTACAGGACACAAAATAATTAACAGACCACCCTTGATAAGTTTGAATCTAATGATCGGATCTTCATGTTCTAGGACACATTCTTAATGATTCGAGGGAGTAACCACAAATATGCTAATTAATTAGTACAGACGATATTTTAAGCTAGGAAATCAGACAGAAAAACGTACTTTCTCTGAATTAACATACCTTTTTCTTGAAGAATTTCTAACCTCCAAAATATAGGTAGTAGCTGCAATCTGGGAAATATGGACCCTCTAATGTTAATTCAATTTGTAATGTATTTCGCCACATCTCAAAAACTTTTTAGACGAATTTAAAAATATTTTTACACAATTATAAAATTTGTTTATCCAAAGATAATTCGGTACAAAAAATAATTTTCAGTAAATATTTATCATTTTATTTAAATACTGGTCAAAAAATTTTGAAATGTAAGGTATAGAATTTTTTTACATCATTTTAAAGAATATAAATTTTACATGGCAAAATATAAAACTTGAGTGAAATTGATTAAATAAATGAATTGTATAATTGTGTGCAAAACTCTTTTTCAAGATATAGCAAAATACGCAAAAAGATTAACTTTAAGGGGTTTAAACTTTAGATGGCTCTCTTGACCAAACTATGGGGACCATAACTCCCAGATCGCGGAATTGTGAAGGCCAGAAATCTCAAAAAAAATTATGCTTTTCAGTGAAAGTACTTTTCTGTGTTTTATTTTGTAACTTAAAACATTGTTTTCACTAAATAATTAGCATATTTGAGGTCACCCCCTCGAGCCATGAAGATTGAGTCCTAGAACGTGAAGATCTAATTATTAAATCAATAAGTATTCAGGGTGGTCCATTTTTTATTTTATACACTGTACAATAATAAATTATATTTAATACTGTTTTTGATGAGCTAAGACCTTCTAATTTATGTGATTAACACTTACCAAAATTTGTCATTAATAGTTTATATACAATTTTGTTGAAATGATAGGAATAGAAATAAAGCATTGTGATACAATAATTAATTTCAATGCTGCAAACAAGTTTATGAAACATAAAAGATTTATAATCAAATACATTATGTGATTGAGATGAATTTTATTCTCAAAGCAAATAAATAAATGTGTAGCAATTATTGGATGCTACAGAGGGAACGTGAAAAAGTTCTGCACCCACATAAATGATTGAAAATTATGATAACTTTAATTGGGTAATAGCCAATTCTAAAGTTTTTCGCAAAGCTTATTTTATTTATTAGTTTTTTTATTTATTTAAACTTAATCAGATTAAAGGTAACAATATGTTTCTAACAACAGATTCTAAATATTTAACTACAAAACTAAAAAATCCCAATTGAAATTAATGTTCTATCAAATTTCATAATAAAGCTGTTGTTTGAAAACTTATAGGTAGGGTTGGATGAAATGTGCACATATTGTAAAGCGAAAATTTTGAACAATAACAGTAATACAGTAGAACAATAACAGTAATACAGTAGAACAAATACAATAACCCACTAACTGCACAACAACTTTAATCTTTCACAAGTGGGGAACTGTTCTTTATTCAATCAAATGTGCATTAAGCAGCATTTTTTTTGTATAAAAATTTGAATTAAAAGTAAAAATTTTTACCAGATCTAAAATTTTTCTGAGCTTTACAGGAGGTGGACCATGCCAAGGAGTAGGGATATGAGAAGTAAAGATGACTACAGAATTTCTAACAACACCTTCTTGTGTTCTTTTGGCATTTGCTAAGATAAATGAAAGAGCCATATAAAATTATAGTAACAAGTATTTGCGATTAAAATAAAACAAAATAAATAATTGCAATTAAATTAATCTTTATTTAAGATAATTTAGGATAAACAGTTATTATCAACAGGAAAATACTTGACTCATATAGTGTATAATTAACTGTAAATAATGTACCTAATAAAATTATTAAAAATTATGCTTACCAAGAGCAAGACTTAAATCTCGGCGCAATACAAAACCCACTAAGTACATACTTTCAGATGATACAACAACGGGAAATCCATTGTGATCAGTAGAGTTAAGTAAATTTTCTGAAAATGAAACATGAAGCAATTAAAAACTACTCAACTGTAAAAGTAGAAAAATTTAAATAAGATTATACTAATAAAGGTTTCTTTTTTTTTAAAAAAAAGAAAGGAAAAAAAAAACATTTACAATTTTACTAGTTAGTTACAAGATAAAAATTTATCTCATTTGTTCTGTAAATAAAATGTAGCGACTTATGAAAAATGTAGGTCATAGAATAACTCTGTACCTAATTAGTTATGTTACTTAATTTGAGCTGACTTATAATCTTGTTAAAAAAAATCAGACACAAAAAGTATTTCTTCTAATAAAATGTATGATTTTTCCTCAAGGAAATCAAATTCCGAACCAACAAAATGTAAGGGACAACCACAACTTAAATAATGTGGGGCTAACAGTTAAGTCAGAGAAGCAGGGAAATGTTTCAGTACCTTAATAATATTTTTAACACATTTTTTTTTTCCTTTTTCAATCATGTTTCTAAAATTAATTGCATGAATGGAAAAATGTTGCACTTAATTTTAAGACAGATCACACACTACAAAAGATAATTCAATGCAGAACAATAATTTGTAACAATTAAATATTATAATTTAAATAAATAAAGAGTAAAAAAAATTTTAACTTAAAGGATTTTTTTAACCATGTAAAGCTTAATAACATTAAAAGCCTAAATAAAAATTTACTACAAATTAAATAGTTATAGAGATATATCAGTTAAAAAACTTATAACACCCTTTTAATAGTTAAAAAATTTAAGAGACCATCCAGGTAAAATGTGATTAGGAATATAATTTGCAAAAAAATTACAATGCGTTTGAACGATGTAAAACATCTAATGAACTAGATGGGATAAACATTCACTACTTTTAGAGATAAACCTGGCTTTTGGGGAGAATGTTTACACTGAAAGTTTAGATATACTTTTCGATGATTCCTTTGCTGATTTGGCAGTTTAATATTTTTTTAAACTAGCTTATATTTTTTTGGAAAATCGCTTGCATCACTAAAAAACAAGATTAAAGTAAATGTTATTCAAAATATATTTAATCTATTTATTTCTTTAATCTTATTGTGCTGTATACAGTATTTTTTATCTTAAGGACACATTCACTAGTGTTTATGCATTGTCAAAACTGATTTTTTGGATCATCCAGAAATAGAAGATTTTCACTAAAATTTGGTGGGAAATAATTAACAGGTATTTTATGGTTGCAATTTTATCTAACAAAATTTTTCAAGGCTGTAAAGGTAGGTAGAATTCCTGTTCTCAAATATATAATACAATAGCAAGTTTGAACTTTTTAGGAATGTATTAAACCAGGGTTCCCACTCTTTTATGAAAGAAAAAATTAAGCACTTTTAAGGACTTTTATCAAAAAATTAAGGACTTTTTTTCTAAAAATTAAGGACCTTAAAAATGGCATAATGATGATTTATCATCAAATAAAACATCATAGATTAATAATAATAGATTAAAAAAAAGAATAGATTTTCTTCAAATCAGTCATCCTTTAAAAAATTTAAAAAAAAAAAAAAACTAAATAAAGAAATGCTTAATACAAATAATCTGTATTTAATTAAAATTAAATTGCATTTAATCACCTCGCGTAAGCTTTTAAGAATATAAAGAAAAAAAGGAAAACTCAAAGAATGCTGATTAAACATTAAGATTTTCTATTTTAAAAATAGAAAAAAACTGAGCAAACAGATAGAAATATATAAATTAAGAAGGTAAATTCATTAAATTAATAAAAATATTATTTTGAGTGACTAATACTAAACCAAGAGAAAAAGAAACTAACAAATATAAGTTTATTGAAGTTAAGACAATTATTTTAGACTAAGTAAAACTTAATTACAATAAACTAAAGATTTATTAAAATCACAAAATATAAAAAATTTAATGACTAAAATCGGAATATATTTAGTACCTAACAATCAGGAAAAAAGAAATAAATAAACTACAAAGAAAACTTATTAATTAAAATTAAGAACTGAGAAACAGAATTGATAATTAAAATAAGTGCTAACATAAATATTGAAACACAGGACAAGGCAGGATGAAATGATCAATTGAAATAAAAATGAAAAAATTCCATATCTAAAAATTGAAAACGAAATGAAATAATTAATTAAGTACAAAATTTATTGTGAATGAAGGGAAAAAAACAACAAAACGTAGTGAAATCAGAAACAAATCATTTATAAAAAGAGATAATAATCTTTATAAAATAGTCTGCTTTTAGTTATAAAAAATTGTATGCTTACATTGATGGGTAATACTGCACCTCTGAGGAATTAGAATTTATTCTATTAAAAAGTATTGTGTCTCATATAGATACTAAAGGAACTAAAATAAGACCATAAAAAATTTTGTTCCTAATAATTTAAGTATCGTCTGAAATTATAAAACAATAATTTGTCATATAAATCAAAGGTAATGAAAATTGGATGCAAATATCGATTTATATATATACTACTATTATTATAAAATAGGAATAATGAATAGTGATTTTGTCGAATAGTCAAATATCCGGAAAAATAAATCGGCTGCCTACCCAGTGATCAAACAAGATTTTTTTTAAAAAATCCTCGAAAATTATTGCTGTTTATGTAAAAATAGGCCTGGGCGTTGTAAGAAATTTTATATCGTAATAAATTGTCAGTCAGACATCGCGATTTAACATATGCTTGAAATTTATCAATCATAAATCTTTAAATCAATCAAAACTAAATAAAAGAAATAAATCTAAGAAAAAAGAAAATGTTAATTCAAAAAAAATTTTTCTATAACATCAATAGCATTGCCTAATTTTTTGAATTAAAATAAAGATGGATTGACTTAAGACTGTCTTAAAGATTGACTTGTCTTAAAGTAAAAAAAAACACAAGCTTTATTTTAACTTTTTTTAAAAATCAAAAATGACTTAGATTTTTTAAAAATAATAATAAAACTGTTACAAAATATTTTACATACATTAAAAATTAAAAAAAAAAAAAAGAAATGTCCACTTAAATAAAACATTTTTTAAATTATTTGTTGGAAAAAAAATGTGCTTTTGAAGCACCGTTAGGCTTTTGTTAATTACTTATTTAAAATAATAAAGTTGTATTGACTAATGGTCAAATGGTTTTAATGTAAAAATAAATGTAAATTTATTTATTATTATTTTCCTTTTTGAAAATGAAATACACTAAAGATTTAAATGTTTAAAAATAATACTGACTATCTAACAAATTATTAAACGAACACATATTGAAGGAATTTTTGAAAAAACATTCTATATTTAAGAGTACTAGTGTTAATTTATTGAAAAGCGTTAAAATATTGCTTAACTTTTTATTTAACTTAAAAAAATTTAGTCATTTAAACTAACAGCCAAATTTTTTTAAAAAAAAAAAAAGAAAGAAAGAAAGAACACAAACTTTGTTTTAATTTCCTCAAAAATAAAAGCAAATCATTTAAATGTAGGCTTTGTTTTAATTTTTTTTAAACTAAAAGGGAGTGAAAATTTATTGGTTTAAAAACTAATCAAATTCTATCGAATTATTATATTTACGAGAATTAAACAAATTTAAAAAAAAAAAAAAAAAAAACTAACTTTTTATGACAAAGTATAAATTACTTAAATACAAAATATATAAAATATTAAATTGTATCCCTTTTTAAAAAAATCAATAAAGAATCTTTTTTTTAATTCATGATTTTTCTTCATTAATATATTAACGGAAATTTAAGATAACAGCGATCGCCAAGTAACGGTAGGTCTGCTGAAAATAATTCACAGCAATCGCAAAATAAGTCCTGTTGAAAATAATCTTCAAAAATCTTAAAATCTCAAGGTCAAAAATGGCACATAAAAAAACTATGCATCGCATTCTATATTTCAACACTGATCCTCGCTCTTTGTTATTCAACATCACAAAACGAACATCATCTTCGTAGCTAAAAATGTAATCAACATCTTCGCAGCTGGACAAAATCAAAATAGTCTTCGTCAGCGCGGTGATAGTGTTAGTATAGGCAAGAATGCTCGCACGTTAAACTGCGAGCGTCATCTTAGATCAGATTCCTGATACATAGCCTAAAATAAAAGTAATTATATCGGCCTGCCGATAGTTTGATAAAAAGTCAATAATACGCGATATATCCATTTAAAAATGTCTAAGAATAGTGCTCGTTAAAATTGCTGCATCATAACAAAAACAAAAGTTCTTAGTTTTTTTTTGTTTTTTTTTAAATGGGAAAGCCAAACAGAGCTAAAAACAAAAAATCGTTTTCAATTAAGAAAAATTTAACTTTGAAAATGACGAAAAAGAAGGCTCTTTAAAATATGCTATCAAAATAATAATAAAAATAAATAGATAAATAAATTTAAAAAAAAAAACACAAACACAATTAATCAAAAAAGCAAAAGAGAAACAGAAAATTTTCCTAAATTCTAAAACAAAACTTGCAACGTAGAAAATAAATTTTCAATTTTACCAGTTATCTAATTATCTGTATAACTTTAAAAGAAAAAGTGGAGATAAAATATATCAGGAACACTGTTAAAATGCCACGCTATAAAAAAAAAAAATAAATAAATAAAAAAAAATAAAAAAACTGCAAACATTTCACTCTTTTTAAAACAAAAAGTGTCAATGATAAAACGACGAAAGTGACTTTCCCGATTAAAACTATACTTCGCAGAATATTCATAATATCCCTAATATTAAAAAATAGAGTAATTTATAAAATTCAATTTCAGAAGAAAATATAATACAATTAAAAAATTGTGACGATCACTAGATGCTGTTAGCCATTCCTTATATTAAGTGTCCATAAATTATTAAAAACACACTCTCCTGGCATTTCTAACAATTGAAGTATCAAAGCTACCATGTGTGCTATCAGAAGAATTGAATTTCTTGAATCCTATGGATGTAAAAGGTGATAGAGTACCTAAGTACTGTCTAAAAATAAGTAAGACCTCTACCCACCTGTAGTATCACGCTCCCCTCTCCCCACACAAATTTTTTTTCTTTAAAAATGATCCAGAAAGAAAGAATATTTTAATTAAAAAAATTTATAATAAAATTAATAAAAAATCAATAATGGCATGTTTTCTTCCTCTCACATGCATTCAAAATGTTCTACCCTCAATGCAGGGTCTTATTCTAGGCGACAGACGTACTTTTCAACAGTGGATATTTTCCTAAGATAAAAAAATTGTTCCAACCAACTAGCAATACTAGAAATTAAGGACTTTTAAGAACCTTGAATCAAAATTAAGTACTTTTAAGGGCCTTTAATTTTCAAAATAAAAACTAAGCAGTTTTTAAGGACTTTTAAGGACCGTGGGAACCCTGTAAACCTATTTTGTGCCAAGTCATCTTTTTGGGAATAAATAATTGAGTTTTTTAGTTAATAATGATAATAGATATCTCTATAATTTAATAGTTTTCAACAAATATTAAAGTTCAAAGGATTATTGGAATTTGTTTCAAAAAGTTTAAAATAATGTAATTCCTATTTTAAAAATTGTTCAGATATTTTTATATTTTTAGTACAAATACTTTATGTAAGGGCATTTATAAACATTGCATATGGATAATAAAAGTTCTGTTTGTAAGTCATAATGAAAAGAGGGGCAAGAAAATTATTTTAAAGGGGTTTCAGAGTTGTTTATAGGAGATAACAAAATGGGTGACTTGACATCATTGTACTAACAAAATAAAAACACAACCCCCTTACATATCTCTTTGTATGAGAAAGCTAATTCCACTTTTTATAATATGCTTCTTTGTTACTAACCAGGCATCTTTTTGACAACAAGTGATAAGAAGCAGATGGATATTAATGAGTCACAGCACATTCTATTGCTCCCATATTCCATTCAAGTTGGAAGAATTTTCTAAATGAATATGTGAAAAATTCTTAGTCAGAATTCACTAAATGAGGTTTATTTTAAGTGAAGAAATATCTTTACGCTTGTAATAAAATAAAAATGCTGCTCAAGTTTTTTTACTGTTCGGCAAGTATTGAATTACATTGAAATATTAGATTTGGACGAATTCATAGCAGTCAAGTGCTGTATTACTTACTTGCCATCTGATTTTAGTAAGATAATGTAGTTCAGCAAATTCACTAATCAAAAGAGCTAAAAAATCAGCAGATGGACAGTTATAGATTTTGAGTGAAAAAAAAAAACCTTTACTACTCATTACTGTTTTTTGGTAAATCTTTTAATAATAACATGTGCCTTAATTTAATAATTGATAAGTTTAGAGACGTGAAAATAGTTGTCATTGTAATTAACAAAAGGAGAAGCGTTTTTTTTTTTATACTACTAATAACTAAAATCCACAAAAAAATAAAAAATTTCACAGTTAAATAAATTTAATAATAAAAAAGAACATATGTTTGAGTTTAAAAAAATGAGGAAAAAATATTGAGTTGATATCATTTTTACCTAATGTAATATTTTTTATTGTATTTTTACACTTTTATAAACAATGAAATAAATATGAAAAGAAATATGTTTATGCTATTATGTGTAGAATTGTAATGAAACAATAATTAAGAACTAATTTGAGCTCATTTAATATTTTTATTCTGATAACTTTTTAGCATATTAAAGAACAAGAAAATTAAAGTAAAATAAAATTTAAAATTTTGATCTGTAACAAAGTATTTGATGAGTATTTTAATGATGAGTATTTTAAAATTTAAATAAAGTATCACTTCTCAGTAATAAAAAATAAATAGGCAAACAATTTATTTTACTAAATTGATTCAGACATTACAAAAGTCATGGATTTTTTAATAAATTATGCTTTCTGCAATTTTATTCCGTAAAATAAAAGTACTTTATTTGAAAAGTTATTAATGTAAACTTGCTAACATATTAAGAAACAAATGATTGAAGGGGGAGGAAAAAAATTTCATAATGAGAAAAGTGACTACACCTAAGCGGAAAACAGCAAATAAGAGCAAACATTAAACAACCTGATAAAAAGATAATGCTGCTTGCACCTGATAGTTGCAACCCATTAGTGACCAAGATTGCTAAAGAGTCATATGTGGCTCACGACCAGTAATTTGTAAGCCGCTTAGATGACTGATGAAGAATGTGAAAAAAGGATCTAGATAAAGTGTCCTGTGCATGGATGTAGAAAAATGGAGCTAATTTAATAGAGTGTGAAACACTCAATATTTAAAGAAAAAATTCATGCTAAACAAAGGAAAATTATTCTTTATTTTTTCTAGCAATGAAGAGGACTTAGATCTGGAGATTGATAAAATAATGGTCAAACTTTACAATTCTATTTCTGCAAACAAATAACAGAAGTATAAAAACCAATGAACTACTTTCAATTCAGTCAGGAAAAATACACTAATTTCAGAAGAGATTCACCCTGCAATAACAGATCAAACTCCTTATGAATTATTAAAAATATAAATTCACTCTGATGTTCCTTAAGTTTATATAGAAAATTATAAATATTTTAGAAGTTTTTAATTTGATTTACTCAGATATTATTGGTGGTAAACAATCATATAACAAAAATATGTAGAAGGTAGCATATTTAACTTCATTAGTTGCCAAGACTCCCATTTTGAAACTTAACATAGCTTTGGGAAAAAAATATATTATTTAAAAAATTTATCTACATATGAACAGCCATATGTTAAACCTTAAAACATACAAAAACCCTTAATTTATTTTAAGCAGTTTACATAGCGTTCTTTTACAGGTTACTCTTATTTTCTCAAATGGGTTTGCACCTGGAAAGAATTAAATTCTGGCACAGCTTTTTTGATAAATGAATATTTAAAAAAAAGTTTACTCTTGATAATAATATATTCATATTGCTTACCAATATTTTCCACTGTCATACTATCTTGAGTGATTACACAGAGAGGACCCTCATTCCTCCTAAAAAAATAAAAATTATGATTAAAGTTGAGTAAATATATCAAAAACATATATTTTTAAAAATTGATACTAGAGGAACCTCAAATTATATAAATAAATCAAATATGAATCTTTTAGAGGGTGATTGTAACTAACAGAAAAAATAACCAAAATTTATGAAGCCTCTTTTAACACATACATCTAAAATAAAAACAATTCAAAAACTGTTTTCCAAAGATACAAATATATATATATATATATATATATATATATATATATATATATATATATATATATATATATAATAAGAAACAAGGTAAGTCATCTGAATAAATTAAACCAAAGAAAGTGAAAAAACTGAACTAACAGATGAGTCTAAAATATCACACTATTTTACTATACATTATTATATTGCAGGTAGGAGCTAAATTTTATAATAAAATCTGTATGAGATGTGACAAAATAATCTACATGTTTAGGGAGCTGAATCATTTAAGAAATAGTAATCTTATCAAATAAACAAAAGAGTAATAAGGGTAATCAGTAAAAATGAAGTAAAAAAAGCAGGTTTTACTTTTTTTTTCTTTTTTTAGACTACCTAAGTATTCTCTGTTCAACATATTCAAAATGGAAATTTGAACCAAATGGTTAAAAGTTTGTAAAAATAAACATTTCAAAAAATAATATATCAATAATTTGAATTAATTTGCACCAACTTTTAATAACAAAGCACATTTGTAGCTTCAACTCAATCAAGATTCATAAATAATTAGAGGTCTGTTAAAAAAAACAAAAAAAAAACAGTCTTACTTAGGCCTCATCACATCAGCTGCTAAAGTTGTGTGGGTAAATTCCTCTTTACTATCCAAGAAAGGATAACCATTTAAATGAATATGTGCATCATAACTAATTTTAGAGTTAAAGACAAACATAATAGTTATTCAATGTCTTATACCTTTCAAGAAAACACATCAGAATTTTTAAATTCTCTTTAAATTTTCATAGTTACCAATAAAGAAAAAATATTGAGTAAAATTTACAAAATAAAACTTTATGCAAAGTATAGTGCAATACATGGAATATTCCTCATATAGGACATTTTAGAGATTTTAATTGTAAATAAAGGGGGGGGGGACAAAAACTATATGATACTAATAACTGCAAATTTAAATTGACTGCTATATATTTTCTATCTGCGACTGACTTTTTTTAAAAAAAAAAAAAATGCCAACAAACTCAAAGGCTTTGTTGATTGCAGGTTAAAACAAAAAGTTTAAGAAGCAAGTTAGGATGAATTAGACTTTAAATTGAGGGGGGAAATCTTTAGAAGAGCAGGTGTAGAGAAAATTAGACAGTTTTTGTTTGGAGATATTGAGAAATGGTTACTCTGCAACCTGCTTATAAACCTTTTCTTATTATATACAGGTAAATAAATATTTTTTAATGAAAATCATTTTCCTCTACCAACCTTTATAAATGAGTTTATGTTTATAATTTTGTCAAAATTTAAATTTAATATAGAAAGATAATTAAAATCCGTTTGGATAATTAAAACATTAATCAAAAATAGATTGGTACAGAAATTTTTAACTAATTAAAAAATAAAAAGATCTCAATAAAAATTATGGAATTTGAAAAAAATATCTGATTAATGTAAATGTAAAAAAAACTCACTTCATTCTTTAGAAATGCATAATACTAATTTAAAATCTCAAGACAAATTGGAAAACTTCTAAAAATTTTTACAATCAAAAAATTGTCTAGTCAATGCAAACATGGCAACTTCACATTTAACATGAAAACATCTATGAAAAAAGATTTTCAACTTATCCTTTTAAGAAGTTCTCTGCAATTTAGATTTCTTCAGTTATCAAGTTCAGCTTTACTAATAAATAAAAAATTAGTTAAGAGATGACACAATTGTAAAGGATAATCTATTGTACCTATTCCATAATTATTTTAATCCTGTAACATTGCTTAGGTATAAGTACAAAAACATTCTAGAAAATGCTATCTTCTTACAATTTCTGAGCAACTAAGTAAGGCTTAGCAATTGAACAAGAGTTAAAAATTAAACTATTTGATGTGTTTTACATTTTAAAATAACAATTTTTCAGGTGATTTATAGCAAAATGCAGTAGTAAATACTAATATGCTAATTTTTAGAAATATAAAGGATACATCCCTTCTTTTCCAAGAGCATCTCCAACCCATTTACTTGCCATAACAGCAGCCATTAATGGCACAATGTAATTAACAGATCCTGTTAGCTCAAACATAATGACAACAAGTGAAACTATATAGGTGTAAAAAAGTTCAAAATATTTAGCATCTCTAAGTAACTTTATAACATAAAAATTCATTCTTTTTCAGAGAGTGCAGTAAAATAGTAGCAATTTACAATATACTAAATCAACCATGTTGGATAAAGCTTAAAAACTAAAATTTCTACATAAATATGAACATCGTTATCTCTATTGTCAAAATCACCATATTCATTCTATCATCAGAATCAATTATAAAAAAATATATATTTATTAATATTTAAGAATAAATTGCTAGAAAACAGCAAAACCTCTTCATTCAGAAAGAATCCAAACTTTTTCCTTTAGAAAACTGCACTATCCAGAAGTTAGCTAACTGAAACTTAGTTTTTGCACTAATATTGTAATTCTGAAATGATAACTTTTAAGCAACACCCAAGTTGCAAAATCTGTTTCTTCTT
Source organism: Parasteatoda lunata (assembly GCA_949128135.1). NCBI lineage: Eukaryota > Metazoa > Arthropoda > Arachnida > Araneae > Theridiidae > Parasteatoda > Parasteatoda lunata. Next base: position 74,956,329 of record OX421980.1, read on the forward strand.
TTTACAATGTTTTTGCGTTTTAAGCTTTTGTAATTTGTTTTTTACGGCTTTTGGCCAATGAATGTGGCAGAAGATATCACTTATATCTCATCACCCCAGCTTGGAGCACCGCTGTTTCCAATCATTTCATGATTAGAAGATATCAATTAAAAGCTCTAAGATTTTGTATGCTTCTTAATGATGGTAGTTGGCACAACTAGTGGGAGATTTAAGATACTTGGAATTTCTTGGTCTACCTTAATATACTGTATGAAAAATGAAAAACCAAACAACTCAATAACTTTTGATCTAATGATTAGATTCTTGTGTACTAACATGTAATCGTACTGGTTCTATGAATTAAGATGAAATATATTAATTCACATAGACGATATTTTAAGTTACAAATTAAGACATAAAAATGTTCTTCCTTTGAATAAATATACATTTTTTTTATGTTGAAAGATTCAAATTTTGGACCCTTAAATACGAATTTTATTAGGAGAATGGTCAAAAGTGCAAAGCCTTTCTCTTTCAGCATATTTTGCCATTGACTTCAAAATCAATAAATTTTGGCAAACAATTATAAAACTACTTTATTCAAAAATGATTCCATGAAAAAAAGGAATTTTTATTAGCTATAATTATTTTATTTAATATTAGTCAAACAATTGTTAAGTATACAAAGTTTTACATAATTTGAAAACTATATAATTTCAAAAGACAAAGTTTAAAAAGAATGGGTTGAAAAGTTCTGGAGAAATAAAAACTTAAATTAATTTTTAAAAACAATTCTATTACTCAGATACTATACAGTCAATTCAGTTCGATCTTTGCATTTTATCATTTAAAATTACATGGTTTAAAATCCAGTAAAAATACGTATACTATACAACTTAACAATACTTTCAATCATTCTTAAATAAACAAATAACAAACATATTATTTCGAATGAAATTATCTTAGTAGAAACAAGTTTTTAAATTGTATGAAAAATGTTTAGATTTTCTTAATTAGTTTCAATGATATGGTGAAATATGTAAAAAAGGAAATTAACATTAAGGGGCTCAAATCTTCAACAGCTTTCTCAATTTAACTAATATGACCATTTTTGAATTTGAATTTTGAACATGACCATTAGAGAAAGAACATTTTAATGGATTATTTCATAACTTAAAATGTCATCTGCACAAATTATTTAGCATATTTTTAAATCTATGAGTCATTAAGATTGTATTTAAATCCAACTATTACATGAAAAGTTATTCAGACTTTTTAATTTGTGTACTGGGCATGTCATTTTTTTATTTATTATTTAAGCATCTACTGAATAAGTGTTATGTTAGTTGTTCACCAGGAAGTAATTGATGATTAGTCAACCGTTTTTATGTTCCAAAATAAAATCAGCTCGACATTAGTTGAGTTTATTTATTTATTTATTAAACGATTTAAAAAAAAATAAATCGTAATTTATTGAAACATTAAGAAGTTTATTATTATTATTATTTATTTATTTATATATTATTATTTTTTTTTGGAAATAAAATTAAGAAGGTTTGTTTTAAAGTCAATCAAAATGCAATACAGGAAAATAAATAGAGAGAGTTTCAATGTAGATGAAAAGTAACAAGAAATGTTTCTCACTTTTCTTTTAATTTCAACTGCTTAGTAGCTGAATTTGTAATAAGTTTGACACATAAAAAATTATTCAAGTTCAGCCATGCTAAAAGGTACAGTCCTTTTGCATGCTTGTATCTAACTCACTTCCTCTGTTGAACTAGAAATTTGCTCAAACAGTTGTTAATTGTTACTATGTTGAAAAATACAGTTACTTTGTGCGTGAACCTAAGAAGCAATTTTTTTGTTCCATTATATTCAAAAAATTTTTTTAACTTTTAGCATTCATGATGTTTTATTACCAAACAACAACTACGAACACAATAGCTAATCAAATGTGTCATAAACATTTACTTCATGTTTCACCAGTTTTCATTCAAAACAAAATTTTCAAAAACATTTTGTTATGTTGAAATGAATATCATGTCTTAACATTAAATGCTTTGAAATCAGTTACACAAACAAACCATATAATTTTTATATAAATTTAAACAAAAAACATTATTTATCAATTATTTCAAAAACTACTAATCGGAAATTTTTTCTGTAAACATTAATTATATACAATAACATAATTCCTAGAGAAAAGGGCATTACAAAATTTTCTTTACTAATTTATTATTTTTGAAAGGGTTCAAAAACTATTTTCAAAATTTTAACAACTATTTACTTTCTTAACATAAAACTCCACAGTGTATTGCAAACTGTACGTTATAAAATCAAGGTGAATTTTAATGAGTCTACTACTGTACAAGGGAGGAGTCTAAAATATCACACACAGCAAAAAATCATTAAGTTTTTGCAAAATGAGTAAAAAAAAATTACTTAGATGGATAACATAAAAAATTGATACTTTAAAAAAATAGAAATTTTAGAATTATTTTACAGTGCCACAAAAAATCAACAAAACCTAATTTTTGACCTATCCTAGGCAGAAAAAAGGATTAATAATTTGAATCTTTGATCAATTCGATCTTTAAGATACATTACAAAACATTGCAGTGAAAGACATAGTTAAAATATTTGGTTACAAATGACGGATGCATTACTTTGAAGCAAATAATGTCAATGTCATGTCACACAATTTTCAAATTATATGAAATTTTTTAAAATTTATTAATCAAAAACAATTTACAACTATTGGACAAGAAATAGCATCTTTAATGAAAATTTTTTTTTATTCTAACTAAGCAGAAAGACTAATAGTGTTTAGAAAGAAACTTACATATAATTCTCTTCCTTTTTCAACTTTAATGAAAGCCAAAAAATAAGCAGGTGGTTAGGAAGGTGCAATAATTAACAGCCGTCAATTATTGCAAATTATAAAAATTCAGAAGAATGCGAAGATTTTTTTATTTTATGTACATTTGCAATATCTCAGAACATTAAATTATTTTCCTCTTTGTAACCTACTTAATTACTTTAAGTCGAAAAATGCAATTGCGATGATAATCTGTAATTTTCTTTTCACTGTAGTAATTTTGGAACAAGACTATGTTTTAAAATTAATTTCACTCAAAAATAATTTTTTGTGACGTGACACTTAGAGTGTTCTTATAATAAAAGAAAACATTATAATCAAAACTTAATAGTAAAATCTATTTTTGATTTCTAAAAAACTTTGAATTACAGTTTCTCGGTTGTATGATAATTGATAGATAAAACAGTTAAAGAATTATTAAATTTTAAAACTGCTTACAGAGACATATTCAAAAACTTTCTAGCCTACATGCTTACAGGTTGGATAGTCCTGATTTAAAGATTTTACCATACCAGTCATGCGAGTCACTCCTGCCAAACATGCTGCAGCACCAACCATAGCATACAGTCCAGGTGTCATGCAACTTTGCCCCTCTGGACATGCTTTCTGAAATATCCTAAGGTGACTGTATGACCTATAATAAGTTCATTTTGTATAAAATGATTGAATATATATTAAATGCAATCAGTAAATTCTTTAAAACCTAACTGAAGACAAAATTTTCACAGTTTTTTTGTTTGTTTTTTGAAATCATAATTTAATATTTAAAAAATGTTTTATATTAAGTTTATTTCTTGTCCATAGATTCAATTTTCAAATTTGTGCCCAGAGTATTTCAACTTTTATAGGGAAGAGAAGGGTCTAAGGCATTATTTTTGAAAGCAGGGATTTTACTAAAAATGTTGGTCTTAGTGGGAGGAATGCTTAACATTTGCTTGATTAACAGCATAAAATGCACCAATCCTTGACAATTTGTCAAATTAGGCTATGTATTTACATTTTAATATCTTAGTATACTATTATTTGTAAGTCACAGTCGCTAAGTATTAAGGCACTGAACTGTCAGGATGAGAAACTGAGGTTCAATACCTAGTAGCAGCTTGAAGCCCAACTGGCTTTAAATCAATGGGTACCAGCTTGTCTGGAAAGTAAAAGCAGTTGGCGCAGTGTTAACCCCATTGCTACCATACCATTGGTCAAGAAATTGTGGAGTTTTAATCTCCTCATCTCTTGGTCCACAATTAGCTGCTGGAGGGAGGCTAATTTACTTTTTTGGCAATGTTGTGGCATATCACTAGATCACATAGACATCTGATACGACAGAACTTACAAAATATATTAATTTGCATCTCTCAAACATAGAGTAAATCATTAGCAGTTCACTTTTAGGCTAATTTTGTGGCATCAGTACTAGATAAATTGGCCTTCAGTATAAATATTGCTGTTAATTGGACCAATGGTCATGCTTCTCTTGTACCATTGCCATTCCACTTGTACCACTTTTCTTTTACCACAGCCAGTTTAAATTGGGGCAGGTCGGGGTAAATATTTCATACTGGAAACTTCTGAACGTGGTTCAGGATATAATCTATTGACTGCTAACTTGGAAAAAATGTGTCTGATGGGGTTAAAATATGATGTGTTGAAAGGGTAATAAAATTCAATGCTGTGTGAGTGAGTAGCTAAAACAGCATTTAAATTTCCTCAGTTATGTCGTGCCCCTAAGATCCTGAAACTGAGTTGTATACATTGCTTTTAATATTAGTTGTTGTTAAAGTAAATATATCTTGCTGTTATTAGGTATATTACTAGCTGTTCTGTTAAAATAAATGGTACTGATTTTTTCCATCCAATTATTTTTTTTTTTACACATGTGATATATCAGAAACTATTCGGAAAATTTAAAAAAAAAATTATTTTAAAAAACCTTTTAACCTAACCTGATAGCAAGCAAATTGCTAGATATTATTTTAGAACACTAAGTAAAAATTTATATAAATTGAGAAACTTGAGAAAATGTGAGATTGAGAGAAAATTTACATGAGTATGAGATTCTATGATTTATATTATTATTCATAATTATTCACACTTTAATAGTACTCATATTATTTCACATTTTAATAGTAGCCAATTTTTGATAAATTCGATGTTAATGCAATTTTAATCATAATTTTAATGATTAAACACACAAGAACTTTTAAGATTTCTATAGTCATTAAAGATTACTAAGTCTTGGGCATCATCACAAGTCAAACACTGAATCATTTTAAACTAGAATAAATTTTATCAACCACAAACCTCAGAATCAAGTTTATTAACTACAAACCTCAGAATCAATTTTATCAACCATTAACCTCAGAATCAATATTATAAACCATAAAAACACTAGTTAAATATAAGTACTTATCCTACCATACAAACATTTACTTAATGTAGTTTAATTTTTTGTAATGCATAAACTTTAAATTTACAAGTTTAACTTTATTGATATTCAAACTAAAAATTTTGCAATTTTAACTTCCATTATTTACACAACATTAAAATAACCACTTAATCTCTGGTAATAATTAAAAATTTTTATTAAATTTAAGCAAGTTTCACAACACTTAAAGAAGTTATCTTTATTTAAAACACAGCTTAACACCAGTAACAGCCAATTTTAAATTTAGGTAAATCTGGTTGCACAAGAAACAGAAAACTTTCCTACATTCATAGGTTCCATAAGTTAACTTTTCACATTTAAACTTGTATGTTTTAAATATTTATGAGAATTTCATTCATGTCCTCAACTCATCTAGGAACAGGTACCCAACTCAGCAAAGAAATTGATATGTTTAACAACACTGCTGTTCATATTAAAGCCAAACCCAAAAAAATAGTAGCCTTTCTGAAAGCCAAAAACAAAGTTAATAATAAAGAAAATTTGTTAATTTCAGTTTATTTCATTCAGACTGCCAAGGAACAGAATCTTCTACATAAAAAATTTTATATTGATATTTTTTATATAACAAGTGTATAGTAGACCATGTTAAGATGTCATGAGATCATGAATAAACAATTCATAACAATGTCAATCTCCACTTAATTTAAATTGTCAATGTAATTTTCCACTTATTTAAACTAAATCAAATTTACTCAGCAAATTCTTACTGGAAAATAAAATGTAAAGCATTCAATCTAAATTTTAGTTTTATTTACATTTGAATTCTTTTAAACCCTACTATGATTGCTTTATTCTTTATTAGCTGTGTTTGTTAACTAGTGAGTGAAGATAACTGATATTGAATAATGAAGAATATTCAATATATTCCTTCAGTTCATAAGCAGCGTTTAGTTGCATGCCATTAGGGTTTTGATTGTTTCATTCTTTTTTAGCTCTAACTCTTTAATTTCACCAAGAAGTGTAATCCACGTCTGTAACCTTGGGCCACTTCTTTATAGGTTGCAAACTAAAAATAGTTATGTATATGCTTTATAACATATAAAAGGGGAGAATAAAGAAAATTCTAAATATTACAAGAAAAAGCATGACTTCCTTTCATTTTTAAAACATATTCTCTCCAGAAGCTTGATTTCATAAAACAGCAAGAATGATTTCATTAATGAATGATTTTATGTATGATTTAAACATATTTTGAAATAGCAATGCAAATTTAAAAAGCAGCTGATTTTATAAACCAACGATTTTATTAGTGGCTGACACTATATTAAGATTAGATACTAAGAAAACTTTTTTTGTTCATATATTGTTAAACCATATAATTGACATCCACAATTTAATTGTTTGAGGAATATAATTTCTAAAATATAGTTTATTTTCTTCTGAATGAAACATTTAATACAAACACTTACATTGCAATTTCTTCCATTCCAATTCCAACCATTCTTCCCATTATGGCGCCCATTGCCATGCTTGGAATAAACAAACCAGCAGGAACCTATGAAAATATCATGCATTCAGATAGGAAGAAAACATTTTATCGTAACCTTTCCAATCTATAATATTTATTAAAATCTATGATTTAAGAACTTTCTATACTATAATAATCAGACATTTTTAATCCGTAAGCAAACACAATAAGACAAAATGTCTTATTATTTTCAAATTATATTATATTTTAGGTAATTACCATGCTTCTGAACAAAGAAAGCTAAAGTTAATGAAAAAAAAATTTTTTTCTCATGGATGTGTCAAGAAACGTTACAGCACAGCATAGACATTTTATTATTTAAATATGATACGAATTGTCATTAATTTTTCTTGAATATATTTATAAAGATTAAAATAGTTTAAATTATCCATTATCCAAACTATCAGAAAATACTTTTGTAAACTTATGTAACACACATGTGATGCAGTGAACATAAAACAATGGTTTAAACTTTCATCATTAAGTTAGTATTTGACTTAAAAATTTACATTCTTAAGAATGACACAACCATAGCAGCCAAACCCGATTTTTAAAATTGCAGAAAATTCACTATGAAATTGCAGAAGAATCACTTAAAATACAGATTTTACGAGGTTTAAATCCTTACATAAATTTATAGTATTTAAGAATTAAAATATTAAATTATAAAAAACCTACAGTTTCCATTTTGTAATTTTAATTTAATACAGAATGTCTAAATTACATAATCATAATATACTTAACTTCACTTTATTATAAAAGAAAAACTCTAGCCTTGATTATATCAAATAATTTACTTAATCTATAACAAAAAAAAGTTACAAAAGTAAATAAATTGTGAATCTTTTAAAAGATTGCTTGCTTTAAAAATAATATTCTTTTTTTATATTCTTAGCTACTATGTTTCTATAAAATATGACGTGATTAGGCCTATTTTATATTCGTAAATTTAGCAAAATTATAACTCACCATAATTTATTATAAAATGTTAAAAAAGAAAAAGAATACCATTTTTAAGAACAAGAAACACAATTTTATTTCATGAATTTTAAACTCATGTTTTAGAATGACATATAACTGGTAGCTCCTTGGGAATAATGCCTTCAGCTTTATTAATCTTAGAGTTCTTTCATTTCCAATTTCTTTCTTTGAACCAACTGCATTTAATTCTATTTTCTTTTTTTCAATTTTTAAAAATTGTTATTAAACCATGTGATTTAAGAACTGATTTGCTTTTTGTAAATAATTTTTCATCACATTCTTTTTTTAAAAAAAAAAAAAAAGCAGGAGGGGTAGAATGAATGTACCCAAAGATGAAAATGTCTTTCACACATATTTCAGGAAAAGCAAACAAAACGTGTTTTTCTCTTTGTGGAACTCTTTTTCTTTTATAATTAATCAAACTTTATAATCTTATTACAGAGATTTAAAAAGACAGTTGAAAAGTTTATGAGCATTGAGTGTAATAAAAAGACTGACTTGCACATGACAATGGAAAAATAAAATCATTTCTAAAAAATGAAAATAAAAAGATTAAATAAGAATTACATACATGTTTTTTGAATTTGTCCTATTAAAAGACACCTTTTAAGAAATTCATAACCCTAAAATCTATAAAACATTTTATTACAGAGTGAAATAGATGTCACAAGTTATGAGTAAAGAATACTGTTTCTTATTAAAGATGTTTTTAGTTAGAAGGCATTTTAATGCTCCTAATTCTTTTTGTATTGGCTTTTTAATTAAGGGAAATATTTTTCTCTCAGTAATTATAGTAACATAAAAACAGAGAATTTTCAGATCTAATAATAAAAACTGTCAATTAAGTACGAGTTAAAAATTAAAATTATTATTTTTTCTTCCTCTCTTTTTGTTTTGGCCCGCTTTCCAGTTTCAGCCTTTATTATTTGTCTTTAAAAATATTTTGAACTTATAGTTTGTTCCCTTTTATCGTTATTATTTTTTAAGGGTCAATACTGAGAAATTTTTTTTAAAATTAAAATGATGTTTTGGCATTCAACTATCAGGAAATTTCCAATTCTTGCAAATTCCAGATGGTTGAACTTTTACACTATTTTCTTTTGTTAAAAATCAACTTTCTCTGTTATGTTCTCAAGCCTTTGGATATATGTAGTTAGTATCACCACTATCTGCAATTAATTGGTCAATTAGTAGGTTTGTTTGATTACTCATAAGCTGTGACATCATCATATTCCAGCTGTTTAAATAGAGTGGTGTGATTCAATCAGAATGAAATAAAACTAAAACAGCAGTTTGCACAGAAGTTTTCAATTCTGTACAAGATGTTTTATTAAAACAAAAACCCTTTATTTTATAAAATTACTGAATTCTGATAAATATAAAAAAATCCCAAATCTGAAGAGTATATATGTATTTATGTTAGCTACTTGCTTCTTTTTCTTTCTTACCTGTTTGTCACTGCTCTCAGTAACAGTGTTTTAACCTAATGACTTGTTATTTTCTGTTCAAGTTTGCTGCTTTTAAATATATTTATTTTCCATGAATACTTGCCTTTTTTTCTTGAAGACCACTTCATGATTCAGGCTGCCTGCCAGAAATTAAATACATCATATATTGCATTGTAATATATTGCACTATGATATAACACATCTTTGAAACTGATAATGACTACTGTGTTGCCTGGCTCAGGAAAAAAAATGGAGTTGTCACAAATATGTAACCCTAGTAGCGAAAGGGTTAGAAAAAATTTAATATATAAAAATAATATATACATAAAATAAACCATTTATATGCTTAAAAAATAAGCAAAAACAAAATATCATGTATCTTAAGATATAAAAATTGATAAAAATTTTGAAGAAAATTTATTCAAAAATACCTTGATTCCAAACGTGAAGATTGTAATGATAAGTTTGGAGATAAGAGCCAATGATAATTTGGTTAAACTTTCATACACCCCACTATTTGCTTCAGCCATTTCAACAGGACTGTTGACTTTTGTGAAATTCCGATTATAATCACTATAAAAATATAAAAAAAATTCAAAACTAGCAAAAACATTTCCATACGAAGCTAAACTATAGAAAAAATATACAGTAACACTTTTGAAAATGCTTGTATGAACCCTGATTTCTCTGTATGAACCCTGAATCTGCAGTATTTTTTAGAACTAACCAAATTTGCTACTGATTTTGAAAAATGAAATGATGCCCTGGTGATTATTTATTATGAAACATAGGATGAATAGAATGATAAGGATATTTATTATAGATTTAGCAATTACCTCTAAATATAACCTCTAAACATTCTGAAAATCTCGAGAGTTAAAAAATAATAAATAAATAATAGAGTTTTTAAATAATGTAAAATAATAAATAATGTAAAATAGAGTTTATGTACAATTAAGGTTAAGACTGTAAAAGAAAACAATACATTTCAAATTGCTTTTCTCAATCAAAAATGTTGCTGATGAATAAAAACCAACATAAATTTTGAGTAACTAACACTATCTCATAATATTCCTCAGGAAATTAAATCTGTTAAAATCTAAACATATTGATATTTTACTTGTAGGATCTACGCAAGTCTTACTAACATGATAATGGTATAATGTGAAATTTACAAAGGAAACTCAATAGTATGACCATTATAGTTGCTTAGCTGATGCAGGTAGGACAATTTTAGATGTATATAGAGAGATTAGGATTCAAATGTGTTCTAATACAAGGGTACTTTCAAGAGTATATATTTTATAACAGACGGTTATTTATTGTGATTTAAATTAACGCAAATAATTTGTTCTCCAGGCAGCTTAAGCATGAAATAGATAACTAAAATCACTTAAAAACATTTAAAACTATTCTATAAATATAAAGAAATCTCTATTTTGCTACAGTGAAAGCAAACTTTTTAAAATCCTAAAACAATTATTGAATTATATTTAAATACTGTGGACACACTTTTAATGCTACAAATTATTAACACGAGTGTTATCTAAATTATTTTTCACTACAATAAAGCATTTATGAAAAGGCAATATGTTTTTCTTACCAAAGAGGAGAAACATTAGCTACACCACATTGACTAAATAACAGCCTTATAAGGTCGCTTGAATTCATTCTTGTATAAATGTTTGGGAAATTTATCACAGAACTAATCAGTGTTATGACTAAGACCTGAAATTATTCACAAAAAATTATTAAAAAAACACTTTTCTTTAACAATAAAATTACTAAGTTGAACATTATGCAAAAAAAAATTTGAGGTTTATTCTCAAAGTTGTATTGAGGAACTTTTAGCTCTCCAAAAATGATGAAATTAGATTTCAAGCTTTTTATAAAATAAAAATGCATTTGAAAGATCTGAATTATGAAACACATATTTTGTATGGCTTTTTATATTTTAATCGATATGATTTTATTAAGTTTAAAAAAGGAATAAAATAATTATGCATTAATTATTTTATGTATTAGTTGTCTAATTATGTATTGTATAAACATTTTATTAATTTGTTATTAATAATTTACAGGATAATATTTCTCAATTAACACATCCCTTGGTGAACAATTTTTTTCTGTTTCAAAAATGACCAATTTACTCAAGTTTCACTACAAAAACAGGAGTTGCAATTAACCTACCATTATTTTTCCTGATCACTTATTGAATTGAAATCAGTTATAAGTAAAGTTTCAATACTTAAAAAATATAAATTACTTTGATATAGAAGATTACTTTATATTTTACATTAAGAAGGCATAAAGTTTCAAGCAAAACATAGCATTACAGCACATGGAAAATAAATTGTATAGTTTATAAAAGCAAATATGCAAGGAATACTTTTATTAAGCATAAAGTTTTTAAAAAAAATAACTGTTTAAATTAACAACATACTTCAGAAATTGGATATTGCCCAAGCTTGGATTCCTTACGATATTTGCACCACCTTATGTTGCCTTTAATAAAAATAGAGCCAACAATCCCCTAAAAAATATGAATCATATAAGAAAACAATTTACAATTTAATATACTCATAAACATTATTGAAAGGCAAAAAGATAATTATTCAGCAATTATCTAAGGAATAATTCATGACATTCTAATGTCGGATTTTCTAATACAATTTTTAAATTCTAAATTTCCCATGTTAAATAACTGAAATAGATAAAAAAAAAAAAATAATAAGTTGTATTAGTTAAATAAAAATTTTTTTGTTCATTTCCTACTGCATATTTTATAATTCCAATTTCTTATTGTAAGAATGTTTTTCAGAATTTCAACATAAATACCATTTAATATTATGATATTTTAAAGTAACAGAATATCTTGCAAAATTTTAATGTGATTAAAGAATATTATGTAACAACTAAATTCATATTAATGTCAAAAATAAGTATTAAAAATAATTTTTCTTTCACTTTTCTAAAATTTTACAATATAACATAATAAATATTATATATAAAATAATATTACATTATACATCATAACTAATGCTAATCAATATAATTTATAAAATATTTTTCTTCCTGGAGTTAATCGAAGTTTCGTTTTCTGAGGGGTAATTTTATTAGCTTACTGTGAAACTTCACTACTTGAAAAATCAGTTGCCAACTTAACGACTCATTCAGCATAGTCACTTAGAATTCTTAATGTGTGGAACACTTCAAATAGTTCAATTTTTAACTCAATTTCCATTGTTGAGCAACATTTGAATATTAGACAGAATTCTACCCTTATAAGGCACAGTCTGGAACCCTAAAGATTATTTTAAAGTAGGGATGTGCCAGCTTGATCACACTTGGAATTATAAATGATTTCTTTTAGTAAATATTAACAGAAGAAAATGGGTTTTATAAATATAGAACAGTTATTCTTTTTTTTTTTAAATTAATTATACAGCAAAAAATTAGTCTTGCATATGATTAATAATTGCTATTCTTTAGTGATCTAAAAAATTGAAAGAACTAGACACCAAGAAGAATATTTGTGCCCTAAATTTCAAATAGTTGAATAATAACTGTATAATTAAATACTGCTTATAATTATTTAAGATACAAATTAAAAAAAATAACAGCAAAAATTATTTATTTTTTACATTTATTGCATAATGGATATATTATAAAAATATGTGTATAAAATATAATTTCAATACTTTTGAGCAGTCTGTTGATTTAATTATATTTACTTTAAACTTTCAAGACAACTTTAGATCATCATTTGACACATTATGTGGTGTGCATACTGATTTCAGAAAATTCTTTTAGAACAATATGTAGCTTGCTTTTTAACTATTTTTCAGTCTTTATTTTTCTTAGTTAGTCTCCATTATTTTTGTATAAAAGCATAACTGGTAATTTTTTTTTAATATTTAATTTTTGTTACAGAAACCATTTTTTTAAAAAAATATGGTATGTGAAAAACTAAAATTTTTAACATTTAAGTTTTATTTTAGGTGCCAGTTTTCTTTCTTTCTTCCTTTTTTTTTTTTTTTTTTTTTTTTAATCAGACAGGTTTGGATACTTTATATTTTTGATTTTCTTGTAATTTTCAGCATATGATCTTTAGGTAAAACTATTAAACACGTATTTTCTAAAAAAAAAAAAAAAAAATTCTTTGTTATTGACAAACCAAAATTTGGCATTTTGAGGAAAACACATCAATTTACATATGGCAATATTTTGTATAAGCCCTGGTTTTATTTTATGTTTTACTACAATATTAGATACTTTAAAAATTAGGACAATATTACTTACAATATTAGGACATAAATGCTTATGGTTAACTCTTTGGCACAAAGGTCAAAAGTCATTAAATATTCTAAGTATAGCTGGAAAAAAATTAATACACAGGTCTATGTAAACTTATTGAATATTTACATAAAGTAGCCCTAAACTTTGAGGCCTTTTCATAAGTAGTTCACCATGGAAATTAGGGAAAAGATGCAAATTGACTTAATGTTGTACTTTAGGCTGAAATGGACATATAATGTTCGGCTCCTCAACTGAGGAGAGCTAAGTTGCCATCTTGTATTAACAGAAGGAGGAAGGAAATTAAAGGGGTGAAACTTACACTTCAGTATTTAGACCCGGGATATTGTTTCCACTGCATTTTTCAACACTTAATAAAATTAAATCATACCCAAATCAATAGGACTATAAATTCAATATTATAAAGTGATTATGCATAAAAAGTACAGTTATAAACTTACATCTATTTACATGCCTGATTTTTCCTTTTTTCTTTTTACTGCATTATTAACATAATCATTTAATTTTAACTTTTTGTTGCACTCCAAAATTTATGCAGTCATTAAAAACAACTTGCTCTAATCTTTAATTGTTTACTCCAGTCCTCAGCATATATATCATCAATCATTTTCTACAAGTTAAATTTAAAGATAGTGGTTTTATGCATTTTTCTGAAAAACTACTATTTTGTAAGACATTTGAAACTTAAAAATACTATGCCATATGGAGCTTCGAATATGATATACCATGAGAATTCACTACATTTGCCTGATTAAATTAATATAGCAGACAATTTTCCTTGTATTCCGTATTACAATGATGTGCATGGTCCACAAGCTTATTTACACAGAGCTGTTATGAAGTTTATTGAAACAAACCTGATATAATAAAAATGCATTTTAAAAAACACACCATAAGGCTACAGAAGAAACTAAGTTACAGAAGAAATTAAGTTAAATATATATAAACTTCATAAGTTGACGCATGCATAAAACTTATTTTGTTCTGTAACTATTTATAACAGGAAAAAAGTTAAATAAATTACAAAAATTTTATAAGTTAACACATAAAAGATAGAAATCAATAATTACTCCAAGAACACCCAATAGAACAAACGGTACAAGCTCAAAGAAAATCCAAGGTCTAGTTTTCTCCACATAGAACATAACCAAATGATCATTTCCAAAGGGATTAATTGATCTTAATACGAAAGCTGCAACCAGAGCACAAAAGAAGGATCGCCATAGTGTTTTTAAAGGAAAGTAATAACTGACCTGAATAAGAAATAACAAACAATTAAACACTTACTAAAAAAGAAATTAGTGAAAGTAGATTTTAAGTAACATTTTTGGGGAAAACATATTTTTCTAATTGAAATATAAAGCATTCACTTATTTTGCCCAAGTCTTTAAGCTCCTCAGATTTCAAAAGATAAAGATATGTAATGACATTTTTATTGAGTAATTTTAGAATTGGCTCAAAAATATAATCGTATTAAACTGTTCTTTTAGTAGCATATTAAAATATCAAGAGTGTGAATGCAAAGATATTTACTGTTTAAAAGAATGCAAAGCAAGATAAGGTAAAATTTGCACTATATATGAATACAAAACTACATTAAAAAAATCATTTTTATGCCTTCATTTGTGCTTGATTCACATTGTTTTACTTTATTAAGTTTAATGAAGTGTTATTATGTGAATGTGATATATATATTTTTAGAAATTAGAAGCTAGCTGACAAAAAAATAAGACACAGCATAATTTCTATTTCCTCATATGTTCTGAAATTTATAATAATATTCCTAAATTATATATTTTTAATTTATTATTTTTATTTCTTTTTTTTAATTTCATTTTAAGAATTTAAGCAGTATTCCTAAATGTCTTATATTCACACAGTAACAAATTAGTATTTAATTTTATACCAAAAGTTAATTTTAAAAAAAAAATTGTACCTGCATTTATATAAGTAGACATTTAACATAAATTAAGTGGGTGCTTCAACGTAAAAGACAAAATAGTGCATTATATTAAAAATAATTCAAGGTGTTCTTTCTCTTTTTTGCTTAATGTAGATTCTAAAATTCATATTTTCCCATTCAAAAGGAAAACAAATAAAGTTATATGCCACAATTTTTGTAATTGTTCCCACAATTACAAAAATCATTGAAATTTCTTTATTGAAAAAAATCTGGCTAAATTATAATAGTCTAAAATTGTGTATGTTATATCTTCACAAATACAAAAAAATAATGGAAATTTGAGGAAATAACATAATAGTCACACAAAAATTTTACTGAAAATTATTCATGAATAATTTTAAACTTAACTCAAAATCAACTTATAAAAGCACAGCATAATGTTATTCTTCCAAGCAAATATGTACTTTAATAACATCTCAGAAATAGAAAATTTTAGTGGGAAAGCATTATGCATATACTCAACTATGTTCTAATTACATCATACAGATATACCTAGAGGTGAGTATATAAAGTCAAAGTAAATTTTCTTGAACAATGAGATTTGAGACTATTTTTATTATGTCTAAAAAGCACTGAATAACATAAAACTCATTTTGTTCAGGAAGTTTTGATTATTAAACAATCAGCTTACCAAGTAACTGCTGAGTAAGGAAAATGAATTGACACTAGACTGTTAAATTAATATCTTGATCTTTTAGTAATCTATGAGCAGTAATTGTAAAATTATTGTACAATGAATAATTTAAAAGGGGAATCATACTAAATTTTTTAGTTTACATTTTTAGCTTGTATATTTTTTAATTTGTGAAAACTTCATGAACTTCCTTTGAAATCATGGGTTACACATAGTTATCTTTTAACTTCTTATCCATAATTATAAAAATTAGTTGTATCTATACTTTTGAATTTTTAACTGTGTAAACTTCAGTTATTCTTCTGTTACAAAACATTTTTTTCATAACATATGAAACTTTCTTTTGATTCAAAACACAGTTTCTATACAGATATGGATTATAAACATTAATGGATTATAAACAGAATCAAATACACTAAACATGTGTAATAATGTTAAGCCTTACTTTTTATTGCAAGGAATCATAAAAAAATTTTTTTAACAAAATTGAAAAGTTTGCAGGAGAAGTTGTATAATACAATAGCTCAATGAAGAAACTTTTATTATCCTTTACAATTCCAACATTATTATTTAATTAGTTTTTTTTTCTGAAAGTTTTATTTGGTGCAGATTAAGAAACCATACAATTGTGTAAGGATGTAATGAAAGCAAGATTGCTAAGGTTTTAAATGCATTTGGTTTTTAGTGTTAAGTCATAAATTATCTTAAATTTTGCAAATCTATTCTGCCCATAGCTACGCTTTGTACAAGTTTCGTTATTGGAAAAATATTTTAAAATGTTGCAATGAATTATAATACAATAGTAATAACTTATTAATTAAATTATTTATTAAATGTCGATCTTTTTCTTTAATTTATATAATAAAAACAATGGTAATAAAAGTAGTAGGCTTTAACCTTCCTTATGCTCAAAACTGGACATAGTAATGTACTTTTTGTGAAAAATTCCAAGTGGTTAAGAAATTTATAAAAATTACAGAAGATTAAAAAAAAATTTAAGCGTTACTAATTATCAAATGGGGATCTTGTCTATGAAATATATTTTTAAAAATAAGAAATGGTTTGCTTTTTTAATCTACTAAGATATTTTTGAGAACTTTAAATAGGAAGTTTTATAAATATCATTTAAGTTTAGATAATATATCAGTTTATACAATGATTCCATACTACAGGGATAGTTTCATATACTTTCCGGTGGTAAATCACACATGTTTAGTTCAAAGCTTATTTAGGACGTTTAAAACTACAACCCTGAACAAAGCCATGAATGATAAAAAACCTACATACTTCTTCCAGACTAAATAGTACACCTCCAATAGGAGCACCAAATGCTACAGAAACACCAGCAGCTGATGCAGCCGATAAAATCTATTAGAAAAAAAGGAAAGTATTTATTTTAAAGTTTGGTTTTTGTATGTTAAAAAAAATTAAAACTATATCTGTGGCAAATCTAACTTCAAACCATTGTGTTTAGTATGCAATGGTTTAACACTGCAAAATAGTTTGCAGTAATATTATTTATAATCTTGTAAGAAGAGAAGTCATCAAACATAAGCAGATTCCATTGGTAAGAAAAGTAGCAATTATGAAGAATTTTATCAGAAAACATGAAAATCCTTTAAACTTATATTATAATTTTTTCTAAAATGGACGCAAGAGAAAAATAAAAGAAAAACCAGCTTAGCATACTTATAAGAAGTATATATTACTTCTGGACACTTTTGATGTAAACTTTCGTCATCATTTCTACATATTTCTTCTTAGTTGAGTCCACATTTTTATCATTCCATTCATTAAAGGTACAGTATATATATATATTTACATATTTGAAAAACTATATATATAATTGAAAACTAGAGAAAATTTCATCACTATTTGATACTTCACTTAAAAATGTGCATTAATTATTTTTCCAGTTTAAATACTTTAAACTTTTATTTTACTGATATTGATCAGCAGAAGATAAAAGAATGATGATTTTTATAATTATTTTTATGCATTATATATGTATATATATATATATTGGTGCAATATTTGAGGGACTATACATTCTTGATGCATAATTTTCTCTTACAATTCAAAATTTATCACAAACTATTTCCTGCATATTTCATTTTTCATACTTTTTAGATTTAAGAACTACTGAAACATATTGCTACATTTTTATTCTTTTTAAAAGGGATAGCTATATATTTGTAACTTAAATTCTCAAGCTACCTAGAATTATATTTCTTATCCATATCCAAAATCCATATAGAGTACAGTTTACAGTGAATTTGAATAAATATAATTAGTGAATATATTTATATTTTACTATTATTTAGTAAAAAAAAAAAGTTACAATCCAATAAAGTAAAGTACTAAATTCCACATAAAATACACATAATTTTAAAAAAATATCTTTAGATTTAGTCATAAAAAGTGGTATTTGACAAAAATGACAAGGAAAATACGTAAACCAACTGTCATTGACTTAGTAAGGACTAAATATTAGCTTTGCCACAAGTATAGTTGTAAAAACGACATAAAAATATAGACATTAGAAAACTATGATGCTATATAAGGCTATGCAATACTTAAAGAAAGCATAAAAACATACAAAATATAAACAGAAAGTATAGAAAATAAACAGCAATAGAAAAAATGGAAGTCTTTCAATGCTTTATTATAGTTATTTTTTGTTTTGTAAAAATCAGAAACTAAATGGCATTTATTTATTTGGAAAATATTTTATGGATGATAAAATAAAAAGAGTAATAGAAAATGTACATGGAATGACAAACCAAAAATTCATTTCAAAAATTAAATTAGACAAATCTGATGGTGAGGGAATTTCAGATGAATATTGGTTATATGACTATTTAATCCTATAACTATTTGTTATATCCTTAAATTAAAGCAATGAAAAGATCTCCCTTTTTTTTCTTTAAGTTTTAAGAGAAAAAAAAATTTAAAGTTACCTCTCTCTTTTTAGCTTCATTTTTTCCATACTTTGTGAAAAGATAGGAAAATATATTTCCAATACAGCATGCCACATGAACCAAAGGACCTTCTTTGCCTAGAAAGAATTAAAATATTTTACAGCACAACTCTAATTTTCCAAATAACTTGTTCTTAAGCCTAGTAAGCATTAAAAAAACTAAAATATTTTATTAAAGCCTTATTTAAAAGTTTGTTAAATTTAATTAAAAGTTTTCATACAAATAATTAGTTCAAACAATTTATGGTCATACACAATTGTATTATACAATATACACATTTCAGTTGATGGGCGTCATAAGGGCACAATTTTTTTTTTTGGGGGGGGGGACAAAACGAAATTACATAGAGACAAAAGCTTTCTAAGTTTCACCCCAAAGAAAAGAAAATTCTTAAATGTACTAAATACCTGCAAAAAAGATAAACTTTTTTATATCTTTCTTAATTTAAACTTTAAAAAAATTATATTGATGATAATAAGGAGACTCTTAATGACTATTCAAAAGAAAAACTAGGAAAAATATGTTTGCAACCATTTGTATATTAGGATGCACTAAACATTCAGATACAATTTAGATCGTGTGACTAAATATTTAGCAAAACTGAGTAACTAAATACTCAATTGCTGAATATCTTGATTTTTATTGCAAGGTTAGGATCTTTTTAATTTAATTAGCTTATTACCTTTCTAAGTATTTTAAACAATTTACACAAAAATATAATTTTTAATCAATACTAATACCAAAATACATAATATATAGTATTCAACACATGGAATATTCAGTAGACTAAATATTTATTAATTAGAAAAAATCAGTATCAGAGCACATAAATTACAAATTCAAAAGCAAACCTAAGCTGAGTCCAGCAGCCACAGCAAGCATCATGCCTATAGACTTAATTGTAAGGGTCCATTTACCAAGATATCCTCGGATAATAAACCCACTTAATATTGTTTTTATCTGCAAAAGAAGAAATCCAATTAATAAAGTGTGTACAGGATTTCTACAAACTTTTTTTTAACTATGGCATTCTCAAAACTATGATCAGAAATTATGCTTTTAAATTTTATGAACAGAAAATGGAGAAAACTTAAAAATTTAAAACATTTAAATTTTGTTTCATTGACTTTAAAAAATATTTTTACCGCTTTTTAAAACTCATATAAATTATCTTTAAGTATATTTCACAATATTTTTAAAATCATTAAGTGTAATTGCAACATATATTAAGAAAATTGTCTATGCTATGCAAATTAGAAAAATTACAGCTTAAGGTGTTGAATTACATAAAAATGTGGACTGCAATAGTTTGTGCAGTCCAAAATAACATACTTTTTGTACACTTTTCTAAATAATTTTAATCAGCAATGCCAATACACGATTTTGAAGCATAACTACTTTTTATCTACATAATAGTTACAACCACATAATAAAGAAGGGCAAAGGAAAAACACTTTCCCCAATGGATTTCTCAACAAGCATATCATATTTTTTAGTTCTGATATCCTTGATAAAACAGATGTTAAAAAAAAAATTAGAGTAGGAAAGAGTTAAAATAAAGGCTAACTTAAACATTAATAACTTTAATGTAATTAATTCATATGTATTTCATTTAATAATTAATTTTTGTTAAATGCAAGTATAACTCGGAGAGAATAAATTATTATAACTTACATTTGTCTATAATCTATAGCATTTTTCCAATATTTTTTTTTTGCATCTTAATTTCATAAACTAATCTTTAAAAAAATCAGATATTAAGGATAAAAATTGTAGGATTGTTAAAGAAATAATCAAGAAAATTAGTGACACTAAAAAAGATTATTTAATTCAAATCAATTTATAAAAATTTCACCATTAGCACCACATAACTTGAGTTTTCCGATAAATAAAACAAAAAGATACGAACCTCAGGTATTCCTGATCCACATGCATATGGAGCAAAAGTTCTGACAAGTAACACAGCAAGCGCAGCAAATAAAAGGCTCCATAAAATATACATGATAAACTCAATAGCTGTTGAACCAAAATTAATACTGTAGTAACCAAATTCTTCTGGCCAAGTATGCCACTGCAAGAAAATATATTTCAAGGTTTTTAATGAAATGCAAAAATTTCACATTACAGAAAAGGTTTGAATATCCAAAATGCATAGATAGTAATTGCAAATTTTAAAAAAGCAAAAATTTTGAATACATCAGCAATAAAATATTTAGTTAGCCATATAACAAATTTTCCAGAAAGGTGCTGCACTTAAAAAAAAACTGATTAAGAATATAAGTTAAAAATGTTGTAACTTAAAAAAAGATTATTGAAATGAAAGAAAAACAATTTATAACAGTTGCCCATAAAAAATAATTTTTGAAAAAAATAAGAGATTGATAAAAATTTAAGAAAAAAAAAATTGAAAATAAGCATTTCTTTAAAAAAAAATTAATTCATAACTTTTTTTTTTTAATTTATACATGGTATCAGTAATTAGACAGTAGTGAGTTTCTTTAAATAAGCATAAATAAAACACAATTTTCACTATGCGGACAGAATTTGTTAAGTATTCAGAATTTTATAAACAATTTAAGAGACACATCCAAAAAACTTAATTCGCACAAAGTCATCCCCACTTAATGATTACCAGCAGAAATATAACTAATGCAAATTAAAAAAGTGTGTAGATTGAGTTAAGGTAAAAAAAATTTTGCATATAAAGATTACTTTAAAATGAGCTAAAGAGATTTAATCTATTTTAATAATTAAGTATAAAATTTCTCTTAATAAACAAAATTTTTGTTTAATGATATCACGTCGATGTTGTGGTTAAATTACCTGTGAACAAACTAGCTTTTACTTAAGATATTAATAGTACTACTTTATTTGCATCACACAAGAGCTGTTAAATTGGCTATTGGCGAGAGTGTGGGAAACATCCCTGAAGATGATTTGAAGACATGCCATCACAATTTTGATCATCTGCAAAGGAGATGCCCCCCCCCCCCCCACTTTGGTAGCCCAACAACCTGTGAGGGAAGTCAATCACTTAATGGTAGAACAGTTTAACAAAAACCGATTTTGCAAACCCTCAGTCCTTTCACAGGCTGACCAAAGTGGTCACCCACCCACTTACTGAATGCAGTCAATTATGCTCGACTTGTTTCAGCAGTGAATTTAAATTTTTTAGTATCTAGAAAATTAGTATATCATTAATTTAAAGTTCACCTGTGCACATTTATCCCCTTCATAGAAGGTGTCATTACTAGACCAACAACATTGCTCACGATTCAACCAAAATGCTTCAGGACATATGCCTTCTTTAAGATCTTTCATCCACCCAGCACCTATGTCTATTATACCAGATACAACACCTATAAATAGACAAAACGTTTAGAAACAATGTAGCAATAAAAATATGAGATGTTGCATCAGCAAACATGCATTGATAAAATAAATATACTAAGGTACAGAATCTGAATATTGTTAGGTAATATCAAAGTTTCAACACTGCCAGAATTGGCAGTTTTAAATCATGATCAATAAAAAATATTTTATTTTAAAAAAAGAGAAAAAAAAACAAGCTCGATTTTCTGGAAAAAAAATCTCTGTAATTATTTAAATTTCTATTAATATTTATATATACTTTTAGTTTGAATATAACTAAATGAAAAAAAAATTGAATTTTTTCAAAAACAGTTTTCAATTTTAAATTTAATGCAAATATTAATCATAAAACAAATAATGCGAGCAAATTTAAGGCAAGGTAACAATGTCTCTAAAAATAGACCATCACCACTATATGTTCTAATAGATATTAAAATTAGTTAAATGATATAATTATTCAACAACCTAAGATAAGTTTCTCAAACTTAACTATTTTTGCTATTACTGAAAAATATGAAAAATTGCATCATTTCAGCATGGTTTTAGAAATTTAAAAAAAAGTGTTCTAGACAGCTTTTGTCCACATGGTCAAATAAAATAATGCAATAGAAACTAAAAGATTTTTTTTAAATCTTCAAGTGTCAGCTTCAGGTTATTTTGAACTTAATGTTTCTGCACCATAAAATCAGGTTTTAGCCAAATTATTCAATTAAAAAGTATTGCAGAGCAGGGAAAATTCCATAACAGTTGCAAATTGTGAGAATCAAAACACTTAGAAGGTTAAAAAGAAATTTTTAATAAAAACATACCAGCAGCTAAACCAGCTAAAAGAACACATAGCCAACCAGACCAAGCATCATGAAAACCACGCATTAAATCACAAACTGAATCTCCCCTTTTCTTTACAATATGTCGATGTCGCATTCTATCTCTTGCAATATCTCGTTGCCAGTCAATGGTATGAAAATCATCATATTGACCAATCCCAGGTGGTAACTCTTCAGTATCTCCTGAAATAAAAAAAACATATGTAAATAGAATATTCACATTTATTGTGCATGCATATAATTTCATGTATAAATCATTATACTGACATACAATAAAATGATGCAATGAATCTTTTTAATAATTACCATACCTACTGATCATCTGAAACTACTTTGTCACCAGTACCCATTGAAAACCACCAATACCAATTTCATTAAATGATATTGCAAGTTCTTTTATGCTAAATAAATCAAAAGTTAATCTTTTATTTCTCTTATACTATTCAAAAGAAATTAGGTCTAACTATTTTTATCATATTTTTTTATGGTAAAACAGGACAATGACTCTGAAAATTAAGTCACAGATAGTAGTAGAAAAAAATGAATGCCCTGAAGAACTGATCCTGAAATCTGTAATAATTTTCCAGATCTCTAATGAGGAAAATCATCCACCCAAGTGCCAAATAAAACATGATAAGTTCACTTCAGTCCCTTTTTTATAGTGAAACTTTAACAATTTTATCAAGTATTGCATATTCAACAATTTTTAAAATTTATTTTTATTTTATTGTTTTACATCTCTGACATATAAAACAATATAAAATATAAAACAATAGACACATAAAACAGCAGAAGAACAGTAATAGAAACAGTTGCACATTTTAGGAAACCTTCTTATAAATAAATGCAAAATACATGAAGTTGTTTAGAATTAAGAGAAGTGTTTAGTTATTAATATTTTATAAATTTCTAATGATGCTTCATCTTACAAGGAAGGGGTATGACTAGGGAAATTCATATTTTGGGATGCAAATTCATGTATTAGTAGTATACTCAAGTAATGTAATACTTGAAAGAATATAATAATGAAAGAATATAAGTAGTCTCGTAATCTAAAATTATAAAGTATGTTTAAATTGAATGAACCAGTTGTTTTAATTAAAGCATGTTTTCATTTGAGTATACCTGATAGTTAATAATTATGAGTCAATGACTTTTCAACACAATGCATATTGCACTTACTTTCATTGCTAAATTTTTAAGTTAAATATTTTAAATTTTGCTACTTGGTTTTAATTTGGGGAAAGCAATTTTTTCACCATTGGTTTCTAATTTTCCATAGCTCATCTAGATTTAAGATTTTAAATTATTTGATGTGTTGAGTTAATAGTGTCATAAGCTATAACAATATTAACTGCAATTGATTATTGGTAATTCATTAAGAAAGTACACTAAGAAAAATGGTAAATACAATATCAACTTTCAACATTTGCTCTCCACTTAGCATCCATGACCAATCCTTTATCAAATACCAAAACAAATTGTTTTGTTTATTCTCTCTAAACAGTTCTAAATAGAACTCTGAATCATCAACACACAGATGTTTTTGTTACACTGAGAGCAAAAGGAAAAGTTTGGGTTTTGTTACACTGTGAGCAATAGAAGCTTTAGAAAATGTTTTGGTTTGCATAAAATACACTACCTTTTAATATTTTTAAGATTTAGATTTTTTATTTTTTATGCTTTTAGTTTCATTACATTTGGATTTCCCTAATGTTATTTATCAGCCGTGTTGATATTGCCCATAAAATTATTCTGCCAATAAAAAGTTGTTTAATTAACATACAAAAAAGCCTACTACACTAAAAGAGTCCAAACAAAAAGAAAGAGCATTGTGTTTAGTTAGGAAACACTGTATCATGGAAGAATAAGATTAGATATGAGAAGACTGTAAAAATGGAACAGACAAATCTAAAACTGATGTTTGTCTTATCTGCAATTTTTAATAGGGGTAATACTATTTCTGGATATTGAGAGCCAACCACAATGCACAACACTTTCTATTAAAAAGCATCCAGATTTGTAGCAGATAAACCAATTATATTTTTTCGGATGCACACTGTTTCCTTTCTGAATACCAGTTGAATAGTGTAGGTGTGATTCTTTTCTTCATAGCCTTTAATTTTTATCAATACAAAAATATAAATAAATAAATAACATCAACAAGCTTTACATAAAATTTAATATAGAAGCATTGTGTTCCTGTTATTCAAAAATAATGCAAATGCTCACTTACCCACCTTAACCAATAGGAGTAAATTAACAAATGACAAGTTTTTTAAAAAGAAAATATTTCAAAAAAGTGTTGTCCAAGTTTATACACCTCCAGCTTCATTATTTTTAGGTACAAAAACTTATAGATGAATATTTTTTAACCGACCAAAAATACTGATTTTTTGCCTTCAATTCTTTGACCTGTCTTTAGGTCTTTACAAAAGCGAAATCATTTACCTTGATTAATTGAACATTCATTATCAGAATCACTACAAGAATCTGGGAGGTCTGTCAGAGGAAAATATTTCTGTTGACCAGGTACACCTATAGGTATATGGAAATAAATGAGAAGAACTAATACAAAAATTCATGCATAAAGAAAAAAAAGGGGGGGAAAGATTTAAAAAAAAGAGAGACAACCAAGCATACATGCAAAAAAAAAAATAAATAAATAAATAAAAAAAAAAATCATAAGGTAATCTACAATTTCTATGAAATTTTTAAAGTCTCAACAACTAAATATAGGGACATTGAAGCATTTTATTTACAAAGCACGGACTTAATTTTTTATATATATCATTTTGAGATCGTTTTGAATAAAATTGCATAATAGTTACAAAGTAAAAAAAAAGTTTTGTAAAAAGTATTCTTCTTCTGAAACAAAACAAAAGTTTAGCAAAAAAATTTGTAAAATAATTAACTAAAAACGATTTAACTGAAACTTATAAATTGAACATTACACAAACATTAATAACTTGTAGAAAATTTAAAATCTTTTTAAGTAAAGAAAAAGTTAAATAGTTATTATCGGCAACAATGGAAGACTCCCTGAAGGTTCGTGAATGCCATAAAGAGAGATAAAGCTTTACTCTAATAATTATAGGCGTTATAACAAGGTCACACACAGGAAAAAAAATGCTTGACTCTGAGCAATCTGAGAGAATCAAGGAATTCCAGATAACTGAATGCCAAAAGTTTAGGATTTCCATATTTTTTGGAATAAACATTCCACCATATTAAAAATGTAGATAAATAAAAGTTCATCAGAAAACCTGCTTATAAAATAAATTAATAAAGATAAATTAATATAGGAATAAGATTTGTCCATTAAAAAAATAATAACTTAACTATAAGAAGAATAATAGCCATGAAAATATAATAAAAATAAATTTTAAAAAATAAAATTCATTTGAAGAAAACACAAGAGAAAAGCAGAATTTTTTTTTTTAAATTCATACCATCAGTACTTTGAGGAAATTTGATTGACAATGAAGCAAAACATTTTTTTAGTAAGGTGTATTCATAACCGTATTACACATTAATATCCATAGCTCTTGTTGACCACTTGCAACATTAAACTTTACATTCATTCCACTTCATTTTCATTAGTCTTGTTTAAATAAGTTGTTAGTCCTGTTTAAATAAGCAAAAATCAAAACATCATTTAATATTTTCTTTCTTTCTTTTTTTTTTTTTTCATTATTAACTTTTGGGGTTTTTCTTTTCTAGATTATTATTTTATTTATTGATTCATTTTAGTTGATTTATTTTGCATGCTTCGAATAAGCACCAGTTTTTTCCTTTTTTCTGTAAGCGAATCACTTTTAAACACTGCTACTTCTTTAATACAGGATTGATGGAACTCACAAAGAAAGAAGAGTAAAATTAAAATAAAATAAAAAATATAAAATAAACATTCAGACTATTCTGCATCTCTAACAATTTAATATAAGCTTCACTTTTACTTATTAAAATAAAAAACTGGTATGATTTTTTTTTAGAGGGAGGAGAAAATAATTTCACATTTGGAAAACTTGCTGTCCCCTAGAGTAAATTCTCCGGAAGAAAAAAAAAATTGCATTTCTTTACTCAATCAAAAAATTTTAATAGTCCACAAAAATTTTAAAATAAAAAATTTTTGCTAAAAATATAACAAAAACAAAATATTTATCATTTTTTATCTGCAAAAATTAAAAGTTGCAACCAAAATTTAAAAAAAGGAGAACATTTTTAACATTTTAGAAAAGGTTGAACAATTCAGTATGGTGTTTCTATACCTTTCATTATACTCCAATCATTTTCTACAACTGCCAAGTATTATTGGAATGAACTATCTGAGTAATGTATTGAACTCTGGTCAAAACCCTAATGTAGCATAGCTAAAGAACTTTTAACAAATCCTTAAGTAGCGAGGCTAGGAAATATCAAATGGAACAGACCTCTTAGTCATATGAAATGACATCAAACAAAGTGGACGATATCAATAATTTAAAAGTTACAAGTAGAACCCTATAAATTGTATGAAAAAAATTTTAAAGTTGGGGGACAATGATGTGAAAATGTTTTAAAAATACCTATACAGATTGGGGACGAACTAGAAAAGAAGTGAAAATGAAAAAGAAAGAAAAACACAAGATAAATATCCTTCTTGTTTAAATAAAATTGTTCAATAAATGCAGCACAGATTTTAACTTATTAGCTATCTTTTATTAATATTCAACATCACAGAGATTAAAACAGAAAGTGAAGTTAGTACAAAAGATAACCATTTCTTTAAACTTCGTCTTTGTTTCATAAAAATTTAGCAGGAACAGGATTTAAGTCTTTCACAGTTCACCAAATTAGACAACAAAGAGAGCACTTGCCTTGCTTTGCTTGTAAAATCTGGAAATCTCTCTGAAACTACCTCTGAGTTTCAGAAAAATCCAGGTTAAAATATTTTTTAATACATTCTTTATATACAGCATACTTGAGATTTAAAGACAGATTATTCATTCCTGAAATATATTTAAATACACAGTAGTCATCAAAATTTCAGTATTTTAGTTTGTCATTTGTTCTGGATCAAAAAATTTATCAACTTTCATAGAGTTTAATGATGATTGACAACAGTTAATGACAAATTTATCTGGTAAATGAAGTCTTTTTGCAGAGAAAAAATAATGCAGACATTTAGCAATTTTGTGCAAATTATGAGATTTTTCACATTTTTGTACAATTTGTAAAGCGCTAGCTGTGAGTACTTCATGTTTAAAAAGTTCACATTTTGAAAAGTAGTACCTAGTTATACAAGTGACATTGGTAAGTAGGAAAATAAAATAGTGTTTCTTATATATCTTATGCTAAATTTAATGAAATAAGAACCATGTTGATAGGTTGAAAGTTTACAAATAAGAATGAAAAGTATAAAAAGTATAATTTTTTCTTGTACCCTTTTACAATCTAACAATGCCTGAGGTATTAAGATACTGTTTCCTTTGTGATTTGTATACGTTGAATCTAATGTAAACAAGACTACTTAGACAGATCTTTTAGTTTTGAAGTTATAAGCGTTTTATTTGTATATTGTAAAGAAAACAAAAATTATTCTTTTTATACTTAAAAACCCTTAAAATTTCAAAACTATTAGCTCATCATGTGGGATTGGTGTCACTTAATTCAGCATAAAAAATACATAGGTAACAATACCACATTTTTCTAGGTAGAAAAGTAAGATGTGTTAATGTGTATAAATCAAAATTTTTATATGTAAAACCCTCATTACTTCAAAACTATTAGTTTTAAAAATTTGGTTTTGGCCTCATTCAATTATGAGTAAAAAAAACACTTAACTATAAATCACTAGTTCAAATAGCAATGCAAGACATGTAAACAAGTATAGGTCGAAAATTGTACTTTCCTTAATAGCTGCCAACCCTCATTAGTTTTAACAAAAATAGAAGATTTCGTGCAGCCCCAAATTTCAAGTAAATTTACAGTAATAATGAATAGATATCTAGAATTATTTCATTTTGAAATCCCATTCTAATAAAAAACTCAAGATTTTATAAGTAATAAATAAAACTTTACCCAAAAATAAAAGCCAAATATGTATGTATGTGTATATATATATATATATATATATATATATATATACGAGGGCGTTTCGAAAAGTAAAGATACACCGTACGCCAGAGGAAAAGAAAAGTTTTGGCAAGCAAGTTGGCAACACAGGTTTTAACCTTGAACCGTTAGCTTTCTCCCCACGGTCATTCGGCATTTCAACGTTGATTCTGGTTGGAGTAGGTCGTGTTTAAAATGGCTGCGGCGATTCAGAATCCCGCCAAATGCGGAGTGCGCTCTGTCATACGTTTTCTTCACGCAAAAGGTCAGAGACCAGCGGATATTCACAAAGAAATTGTTTCAGTTTATGGGAACGTTGTGAATAGACAAAATGTAACGAAGTGGTGTCGCCATTTCTCTGAAGGTAGGACCGATATTCATGACGAACAAAGAACAGGTCGGCCATCTGTGATCTGTGATGCCCTTCTTCAGAGAACGGAGGAAGCAATTCGTGCGGATAGACGTCACAAATTGAAAGAATTTCGTCAGATCATACCGGAAGTGTCAATGACAACTCTTTATGAAGTTGTGACTGTCAAGTTAGGGTACAGGAAATCGTGTGCGTGTGGGGTTCCAAAAATGTTAACAGAAGAACACAAAAAGAAAAGAATGGGCTTTGCACTCGACTTCCTCACACGCTATGCAGAAGCAGGTGATGAGTTCCTTGATCACATTGTGACAGGTGACGAGACGTGGGTTTATCACCATACACCTGAATCCAAGCAACAATCAATGCAATGGCGCCATTCAAATTCACCCAAAGCCAAGAAATTCAAAACTTCGATTTCAGCGGAAAAAATCATGGCTTCTGTTTTTTTGGGACAGACAAGGCATTCTTCTGTTGGAATTTATGCCTCCCGGAACGACAATTAATGCTGCTGCATATTGCCAGACTTTGAAACGTCATCGAAGGGCAATCCAAAACAAACGCAGGAGAATGCTGACAAATGGAGTCCGCTTGCTTCATAACAACGCTCGGCCTCACACAGCGCTCGTAACCAAAGCACTACTCAAACAATTCAAATGGCAAGTATTGGACCATCCGCCATACAGCCCGGACCTTGCGCCCAGCGACTTCCATTTATTCCTTTACTTGAACTCACATCTTGGTGGAAAATCATTCCACGACGATGATGAGATCAAAGACGAAGTTGAAAAGTGGTTCCGACAACAGGCGGCAACCTTCTATGACTGTGGGATACAAAATCCATTGTATCTTTACTTTTCAAAACGCCCTCGTATATATATATATATATAAAAGTCAATAGCGTCAAAAGTAAAGCGTGGCTAATAAAAATGTGCTAAAAGTGGTCGAAAAGAAAAAAGAAGTCAAAGATTTAGTACATGTGCATAAAAATTAGCTTTTTAATCTCTTACCAACTTCTACAAATAAAATGGAGGAAAAAAGAAGCTTCTAAAATTGAAAATAGATACGAATAAAAAATAAAAAAAACAATAATTTTATAATCCAAAATTATGACCATAACATTAACCTGATATTCTATTAATAACTTCAGTTAAAAAAGAAAATTATTAAAAATAATTGAAAGGTTCCAACTTTACTTTTCAAAATAAAAATAAGCCACTTCTAATATTTTAATAAAACATTTATAAAAACTATATATTAATTAAATACAATGACTTCAACAAAGTATGATGCCTTCACAGTTTAGTTAAACTCATAAGAACAATACTATATATAAAAAATTCAATATTTAAATCTAATTTTAAATTTTAAAAAATGGTTTAAAATTTGTTTAAATAAACCTAGTCTTACTTTTGAAGTGTCAGCAATTAAAATATGGGTGTATGTCTCTGGATGCATGTTAGTATTAAGAGTTATAATTCTTGCAGACTTTAATTCATCACCAATTTTCAATCTTAATAGTTTGATTACTTATATGACATTAAATAGAAATCAAATGTTTGGGAAATGAATTTCGCCATTTGAAAGAAAGAATTTTGCTTTAAAAGAAAATGAAAAACTTTCTAAGGACTATTATGTAATTTTATTATTTCTAAGGATTATTGGATTATTATTTCTAAGGAAATGGCAGTTTCAAATAATACTTTCCACAGAATTTATGCCATAGTGGGAAATTTCCACTTTCCAGCTCACCATTGGCGACTGAAGATTTTGTCTTGTAAAATGGTGGGTTTTAAATCTAACTATCATATGCATTTTTCTCATAATTTTCAAAATCTGGGAAAGTATCAGGATGCAACAGGATTATTTGTAAAAAAAAATCAAAATTATTTATAAAAAATTTTAATCTTAGTAAGGTAAATTGCAGAAAATGAAATCATAGAAAATATATAATTTTTTACACACAGGTTGAGTATCCTATGAGGATTTCAATTTAGAAATTTACATATCTTACATGTAAAGAACAAAGCCTGCATTAACAGATATACTTAAAATACTAGTTTTTACTGATGACAGAATATGGGAAAAGGGAAATAATAACATCATCAACTGATAAACTGAGTAACAAGTGCTCAAAACTTGTTTTGCAATGATTCGGAGAACAAAAGTTCTTATTTAGATGCATCAAAACCCTGTTTGGGAGCAAGAAAAGTCTGTTTTGTTTAGCAGCACTATAGCAAAAAATTAAAACTTTCCTTCTCAAACACAAAATTCATCACATTATGCAAGAAGCAAATAAATTAGGTATAAGTTTCAGGAAAAATGATAATTAAAATCCACAAATTCCATGAGTAACACACATTTTAAATAGTATAAGGGTGATTACTACATGAAAAAAAATATCCTAAAACTTCAGCAAGGAAAAAGTGGATGTATGGACATATAAATTTCTTGATTGGAGAGAATTGATAATGAAATTATGAAAACTATAAATTCTAACTTTTATAAATGAGAAATTGATATATTCCTTTTTTCCAGAAGATCTCAAGGAAAAATTGAATAAAAAAACACTAGAATTACAAATCTTCATATTATTTCAAGAAATAAAAATACCTTCATTTCATAATTCTTAACAAGGACTTGGAATATTACTCAGCAATTATATATACAGAGAAAGAGACAACTTTAGGACAATTCCACCCTTATGGACATAAAAATTTGTAGACTTTGAATGCATCTAACTTAAGTAAAGAAACATCAAATACTTTTAGTATTTTTAGTATGGGTAACTCTTAGGGTCTTCTGCACTTGTTGTGAAACTTTTCTTACCTCCATCAATTTGATATTTTTTTTAAAAATAAAAACTGACTTTGTCTCATAAGAGTGGTGATGTTACCACTCTCATTAAATGTAAAATATGGAATTTTTACAATGTCATACCATGACTCAACTAGACATTTAAAATAAGCATAAATTCGGCTGATTTTGGCATGATTATTGATTGTGTTCCCAACATTGTAAAAATGGATCATGAATATAAATCACGATGTGTGATTTTTAAATCATATGAAGACAAATCAGGCAGTGTCTTTTACAATTCTAGTAAATACAAATTACAATGAGTTATTTGTAAATCAAATTAATTTGAAGAGCTATGTGGGATTTCTAAATCCTGTGAAAGTGGATTGCGATGCTTGATATTTTAAAATGCACAAATAAGGATCTGAATGTATGAATTTTAAAACAACTGAATACAAATCAAGACGTGTGATTTTCAAATTACAAGACAGCAAGGTCAATATAGTGCCGTGAAGCAGTGAGTTTTTAAAGGAAGACAAACTAGCCATTTGAAATATTTAATATAAAATAAAAGAAAGTCATTTTTTTTAATAATGTTAGACAGCTAGCATAATTTATAGCACAGTCAGAGAAATAAAAAATCCAATTGGTGCTAAGTTTAAAAGAAAAAAAATAGATACACTTGTTTCTTGACAAAACAGAATGGAATAACTAATGTTCTCACTTTCTTACCATAAAAGCAATTAGAGAGAGAGAAAAGAACCTTGTAAGTGAGATACTTCAAAAATAAAATTCTACTAAAATGAAACCTATTTTTGCATGCTAAAAATAAACCTCACAACTATTTCATAAGGACTTCAGAGGTTTTTATATGCACCTACAAGTAGTCTTTGGATGAGCATGTCTATTCACATAACAAAAAAAATATAACTTACCATGTGAGGTATGACTTTGTTCAAACTGATTTTCCATACTGCCTGCAGTTATATCAATCATTTCATCATCACTGCTCCCAGAGAGTGAATGAGTTTCAAAATTTGTACTGCTTGATACTTGATTCAGAAAACCATTTGACGATTTCTTTTTATGTTGATGGCAACTTTTTTTCCACCTAACTGATATTTCATTCTCCATAATATGAAAGCCACTAAAACAATATAAATATTTAAATGTAATAAAATCAAATAACTAATACAAAAGTATAATATTTTGTATTATGTTATAAAATTGATATCAATATTTAAAATAAATATCAAGTTACCTTAATAGCAATAAACAGCTCATAAATATGCATTTTAAATGCTGCACATATTTAAAGCATCAATAATAGTTCAGTAATAATAGTTCAGTGATCAATTCATGTGTTTAAAATAAAAAAAAATTTAAAAATTACTTTGATATAATTTTTAAAAAAATATTATGATTCTAGTGGAATTTTTAAATACATTTGAACCCACATACAAACATTGTACCTTTTCAACAAAATAGCAAAACAAACAATAATTAATCAAATCCCAATACTACGAATTTTCGTAACAGAAATTTTTTCGATGCCTCCAATACTTTCAAATTGCTAAAGATGAAACAAGAGAATTCTGATTATTGAAAAAGACCTCTTTTATCTAAATACATTTCCATGATTTCAATAAATATTTAAGCTAGGTTTTCTTTCTATAATTAATGTCTATAACTAAAATTCATTTAAGTTTAAGTTAGAAATATTTATATGAGCTCAACCAAGAAATATTAAGTATTATTACATGATTTAGTATAATGCCAAAAAAGAAATTTATCCCAGGTTTCGACACTTTCCGATAGGTTTCTGATGTGCCATGTCTAAAACCCTAACACTGTTGTGCGCCCCTACGTATATGAACTCAGGGTGAGTAGTCAAATCTTTCAACAAAAATAAGCACCTTTTAAGTACTTTTTAAGCACTATATACATTGACAAAATGCAAAATAATTTTCAAAGACTTTAGATGTTCATTAGAAAATAACTAGTTTCTGACAAAGAACTCTTTTCTTGATTATATTAGCCGTTATAAAATGATCGAGATATTTTTCGGTTCGATATCAGAGGGAGGAAAATGAAGTCTGAAATTGAGAATATCTTGCAAAATGCAGCAGTGTCACATGAGAAGGCAATAATCTCCCCGAACACAGCTCAGTAGATGCACATACAGACCTGCAAGTATTTCATCAAACATGTAATATTACTGGCGTCTCACGTCTTAATCACGAACAAATCTTGCAGGGGGTCTCATCTTAGTCTTTATATGTCATTGTTTATATGTAGTATTTTCCTATACACAGCGGTTGGGATAAACTACTGTCAATAAAAGTTAACATAATAAATGAAATAAAAAATATTAACTAACTAAACTAACTTTCTTTTCTCTATTTCTATTTATATAATTAAACTTAATAATATTTTGGTTTTACCAAATAAAATTTTTTTTCCTCCCTTTTTGGTGCCATTAAATAGTTTTATTTAGCATCTTAGCAATTTTAGTGAAAATTTGAGGGACACTTATCGGTATTTCATTTAATGTTTAAAGGAATATTTACATGCCTTGTCGGGCACGTAAGAGTAAGAAATATGTGACCCATTGAAAATTTTATATGCCTCTGGCAATGTAATCTACAAACCTTGTAAAAAAGTACAGTAGAATTCTCTTTAGGGAAGATTTCAGTATCATGATTGGCTGCAGAATAACTGCCAAGTTTTGGCAATTTCCCTGCAGCAGCCCGTGAGAAATAAAAGTAAAAAAATAAATAAATTAACATCACAGGACCAGCTCGAAAGGTGTAACTTGTAGCCAAACATCTGCACGATTTATTTTTTTAAATTCGTAAGTTTAAAATCCATTTCTGCCTTGGTGATTGAAGCTGGCACAGCAGATCAATATAAGGAAATATCCCCTCTCATTTCTTCATGAAAGAAAAATTTAAAACTTCTGAATCAGTACCTGCATTAAGTCACCGCAAGAAACAACTAAAAAATAATAAAAAAATTTTACAGAAGAAGACTGACTGGTTGACACTCCGGGCAAATGTTTACAAATTTAAAAAAAAATTTTGTGCAAGTTCAAAAACCTTTTGGGGTTTTAACAATTGAAGTTAGCGTTAACATATACGGATATAGAAATATCCCCATAAAAACTCTTAGATTGCTCTTAATAATCTCTCTCAGAGTATTAGTGATCCTCGAAGAGCAATAATACAATAATCCTTAGAAATCTTTATAAACATGATGAATAATAAAATTTGAGTAAAAGAAAAACTATATGTTTAAATTAAATTTGCTAACAAAACGAATAAATCGTAGTAATGGTAATAAATTATTTCATTCTGAACTGAGAATATTAAATGAAAAATGCATAAACATTTAACTTATAAAAAGTGACATATTGTTAAAAGCCGACAGATGCCTTCTTTAACTATTCAAATAGTGCTAGGTTATTACGTTTTTACCAGAACAGAAAATAAAGTTTAAACTTTAGTAAATAATATACACAACGTTATAAGATACAGCATGTAATTAAAAAGATAATAATTAAAATTTCACACATAATGTCATGCAATTCTCAATTTATAAACATATATATTTTTTAACTTTTGAAATTATTGCATAACCAAAAATACATACCATTTTCATAAATTCAGTATGTAATTAAAATGGTAATATATTTAAAAATTTAGTACATATTATTATATAACTCTCAATTTATAAACATACAAATTATTTATTATGTAAATAAACGAAACGAATTCGTAAACACCCGTCAATCCAGTCAAAAAATTTTATTTTAATCGATATTTCGATTAGGATGAAATATGCTTTAATCGAACGTCAGATCAGGATTTGTTAAGGACTATTCTTACTGGATGCAAAAATTACACATGCGAGCTCTCTCTATGCAATTGATAAGCGAGCTATAAGAAAAATACAGCAAGAAACTCCAAAAATGCCGGTTAGTCATCATCTAATCACCTCAAACGAAAACAAAAGTACTGGATGTCAACAAGCATGGTTTCTTCACGAAAAATCATTGAAACATTTCAGTTAATGCATGCTTATGGTATTAATAGAGTTTAGTGAATAATTTATAACTAATTATTAAGCTTTGTTTGTCTCTAATATACTTTATTTCTTAGAGAACATTCTTTTATTTTTCTATCTATAAAGCTGCATAAAATTTTACTATTGCCCATTAAAGTCGCTTGCTTTAGCTGATCCTGGGCAAAGCATTTTGTAGGGGGAAGGGGTATGCATGAATTTTGAACACTGATTATATTATCAATAGACATTTTTTACTGATGTATTGTGTTGCTGCATGCATAATTTGATAATTTTTTAAAATTGAGTTGAAAACTCTTGGTACTTTTTCCCACAAATTGAAGATAAACCCTGTAATAAATAGTAAGAATCATACTCACGCTTTACAAATAAATAGCTTCAACATGTTTATTATTATACCACTTTTTATTTTATGCATGTTTAGCATTTTGAAATAATAGCTTTGCAAGTATATATTGGCATATTTTTATGAAACTTGCAATTGAAGGATAACTAAAAATGTTTCGTGTTGTAAAATAATAATTTTGTGTACACGAATTGCTGTATATTTTTATGAAATTCATAGCAGAGTCATAAGAAAACTGGATTATTTCTGAATTGTGATTTGTTGTGCCTTCTACAATCTGGAATAGTTCCATATCGTGATCTGTCGGGCCAACTATAATTGCCAAGGTTCCAAATAATTTTTATACTTGCAGATTTAAAAAAAGCATGTAGATATTTGCCCGGAGGCTACGAGTTATACCATTCGCGATTCTTTAATTTTTGTTTTGTTTAAATGATTTTTATTGACATAGGTTCACTTGTCTTTGAACAAATTTTAAATTTACTTTTCGTTATGTTGATATATCGTTATTAATACAGCTTGTAATTGTCAATTTATTCACTTTTTTTACTTTTTGTTGCGTTAATTTTTTATTATTGCTTGTTAATTTTTACTTTCTGTTATGTTAATTTTTTATTATTGCTTAATTTTTTTATCATTGTTAAAGTTTATTCTCTTCATCTCTGTCTGGTTTTTTAAATATGAGGTATCAGGATATTGGTACCATCGCTAAAGAAAAGAACGACAAGTTTTCAAAGACAAGTTGTTTAAAAAATATGTTTACAGGTTTTTATTCTTTAATTATAAATTCTTATATTAACTTTCGTTATGGGTAAAAGTTCTCTGTATAGAATTCTATTTAAGCTTTAAATCAATATTCCCAAAGAATTAATGCACGTCAAAAATAGAAGGAGGAGTGACCTTAAAGAATGAACATGTAGACTTGGTCTGCTTCATAAAACATACTTTAGTATGTTTTATGAAAATAAGCAGGATTTTGTTTCAATAAATCATCACTTTAAAATTTGGGTAAGCAATCAGAACATTTTTTTTTATTTACTTTTTAATAAAAGATAATTAAAAAAATGTTAATGAACGATTTTTTAAGGCTATATCTCAATGTGATATGTCTTTCATTATTTTACTATATTTAATAAAACTTCCTATATATATTATTATTTAAATCACTCCTCGCGTCTGAAATTTTGTTGAAATGACAAAATTCTTTCAAAATACTGTATTTCTATTTTAGGTACCAAAAAAAATTGTTGGAGGTAGTTTTTCTATTTTTTACTCAAGAAGCAAATAACAGTAACAAAGCAGTCAAGAACCAGCACTCTCGGAAAATAATAAATGTAATACTACTTACTAAATTTTTAAAAAAAAACTCTTCCAACGTAGTCTTAATAGCATTCAAGTATATAGTTATCAAATTTTCAGTTCAATAGAATAAAAATTCATTTCGCTGGAGCAGTTGTAAATTCTACTTTTGAGCAAATGTTTTATTTTTTTAACATAAATAACTATAAATATGATCTTATGAAATAGTTAAGTAATTAGATGCTTTAAAATTTAAAAACCTAAACACAATTTTCAAAAACAAGCAAAAACTGTCTTTAGTCTACAGCTAGCTGCCGACAAGGAAATTTAAACAAAGGGGCGTGTTTAAACCAAAAATCACTATAACTCTGTCGATTTTGCTCCGATTAAAAATAGTTTGTTTTAAAATGTTCTGTTAAATGCCTATATATAAAAAATATAAAACTAGAAAATCTATTTTTTGATGAATTTTCGTTTATTTGAAAGTCCCTTGTCGCATTAAGGCTTTTTCTTATTCTTCCTTTGTAGCCTTTGAAGTAAACTTTCTGAGGTTTATCTGTTGATATATGTAATTTTTTCTTTTTCACATTTTCATTCAAGTTACTTGGGCATTTGAAAATAAGCGAATTGCAGGACAATTACTACTGATGACAGTTGAAATCATTATCAACTGTTTCTGACTGAGCTGGAATATCTTTTTTTCTTTTCTTTTGGTTCTATTATATCAGCTAAGAAATAAAGAAGGGCCAAATAGTAAACATTATAAAAACCTTGCTGTTTCTGCCATAGTATGCTATCACAGAGAGTTAAGCAAGTTCACACCTTGAAACTCTTTTTCTACTGTATTAGTTGTTAAACAATCATTATATTCAAACATATACGCTTACATTTTGTGGGTGCAATTAATGTGAAAAAAGGAGGTGAAAAGTTAATAAAAATACTATGGACGAATGCATGAGAACTGTCCACAAGTGCCCATCTTCTTTAGGCCTAATTTTCATAGAGATAAACTTAAGAACAAAAATTGATTAGTAATTAAAATTAATTAGTTAAAAAATTAAAAATTCTCATTAATTTACCTTGTTTTTGTAATATTCTGCAATAATTGATTTGAGCTTACTGGGTAATTACCATGTTTCACGTGAGGAAGTCTGTGATGAATGTACAGTGTGTAAAAGAAAGAGAAACACACAGAATAATTTTTGTTCTAATGATCGGATTTTCACATACTAGAATTCAATCTTAATGGTTTGACTGGTTAACCTCAAATATGCTAATTTGTTAGTCCTAACAATATTTTAATTTCGGGAATCAGACACAAAATTTTTATTTTATTTACTAATAGTCAAAATATTTTTTAATTGCAAGGTATAGAAATTTGAACATATTTGGTAAACTAGCTCCTGAGAAATCAAATTTTAAATAGTCAGATATTTAAAATTTGATTTCTCAGGAACTGTTCGACCAATTTTCTATTTTGCCATTTAAAATTATATTCTTTAAAATGATGTAAAAATTTGAACATCTTACAATTCAAAATTTTTCGACTATTATTAAATAAAATAATGAATAATTATTGAAAATTATTTTTTTCATGGATTTTTGTTTTTTGAATAATCGAATTAAAAAATTGTATGATTTGTTTTTTTAATTAGCTTAAAAAGTTCTTGAAATATGCTAAAAGTAAATTTAACATTAAAGGGTTCAAACTTTCGATTGCTCTCCTGTTCAAACGATTGAGACCATATTATATTTTAGGAGTTACGAATCATAATCCTTGGAAAAAGTTTGTTTATACAGATAAAGTAATCTTTTGTGTTTGATTTCTAATCTAAAATGGTATCAGCACTAACTAAATAGTATATTTGAGACTACTCCCTCAAACCATTAAGATTTAGTCCCAGTATGTGAGAATCCAATCATTAGATCAAAAGTTATTCAGGATGCTCCTTTTTTCTTTTTAGCTCTGTACATACAAGACCTGCTAAAATGAAGAAGTTGTCCCTACAGAAAAACAAGATAGCTCATTGCTTGAAAAATTTTGAAATGAAGAAGAAATGTTTTTACTTTCTATTAAAAATGTTTACGGATTTTTAATTTAAAATTATCTAAGTTGACCGGGACTATGGACATACCAAGTTTATGCCTTCCTCTCCTTCATGTCAGCCTATAAATATCTATTCTGAAGTTTCAAAACTATAAACAGATTTAAAATCTGTTTTGCAATAAAAGCTGACATTGTTTGTAACATTCTGTTGATCAACAAACCCAAATGCGTTGATCTGCTGTCATTAATTGTTAAAATTCAGAGTTTGTTTTTGTTAGAGGCTCTTATTTATACCACTTTCGTGAATCATGTGATTTAGCAAGGAAAGAGCTGTGGTGTCAAAAAAAGCTTTCTCATATAATTCTATTTTTAAATAAGTTTTTTTTTTTTTAAATTGTGTTAATCTTTGGCATTGCTTAAATTAGTTAAAGAATAAATTCAAATGTTTAGTGTCTTTTGCTCTCTCACTCTTTCTTGTAACTAAAATAAGTTACATCATTTCCATGATAATACCTGTGGGCAGGAGTTTCCAATGGAATAGAAAAGGACTATGAATTGTTATGTACCATGTTTCCTTCATGAAATTATGGCAGGCAACAGCTCCTGATCCT
This sequence comes from Parasteatoda lunata, assembly GCA_949128135.1. NCBI lineage: Eukaryota > Metazoa > Arthropoda > Arachnida > Araneae > Theridiidae > Parasteatoda > Parasteatoda lunata. The sequence continues at coordinate 74,997,268 of OX421980.1, forward strand.
TTTGAAGACAAATCAGGAGGTTTGCAAAATTAAAAATAACATGCATATTTTATCAGATTAGAAACAAAAACACTTATTTAAAGAAATTACTATACAAGTTGTTGTATATTACTGATTGCATTTTCTACCTTCTTATTTACATAATTAATGGGACGTTTAAGTTTATTTTTCCATTAAAATTTGCCAATATGTGGCTCCACTTTAGAAATAGATAAAAGCAATTTTTTTCCATGTGATAACAGAGGATTCCTGATTTTAATTTTTATTGCAACTGTAGAAAAAGAAAGTTAACTTAAGTAACAAAGTGCAAAAGGAAGTAGCTAATATTTTTAAGGCTTCTAGATTAAGTACCTCTGTATTCACTTCTATGTGCAAGTCAAAGTTTGTCCAAAGCATATTATTTAAACATAATAAAAGATAATCCTTACTATCTTTTCCAGTTTTATTTACCTATTTTTTTAATACAATTTTGGAAACAGGTTTCAAAATAATAATTTATTTATTTATTTTTTTCCTTATTAGGGGGTTGCAGAACCATAAACGTTTAGAAATACTGGATTAGAGAATGACTAAGACAGGTTAGAACTCTGGAGATCTACCACTGGAATCTAGATGTCTCTTAAGTATTGGAATTTTGCCCAAACGATAATTTACAACCTTAGAAATATAATAGTTACCCTTGATAATTAGGTTTGTGAGTGAACTGGTTGTCGCATGTCTCTTGTAGCTCAACGAATTCTGTTTGCCTTGCTGAAAGAGTTTAATTGCTATGCTTGAGATTTCACTAATGTTTTGCTAATTTCTGCTTTCCCATAAAAGATTGTACATGCCTACTAACATTGTTGTTTACGTGGAACTTAGTTATTGTGTCCTTCTAGTCATTTAATTAATAAAGATCTCAAAACTACACTTTAAAACTTAGCAAAGGTGTTACAATGAATTCTGTATTTTGCATTGTTTTAAAGAGGCAAACCGTTCTTAAAGCTTATCAAGCTTGATTTTTTCTACAATATCCTTTTTGATTTTAAATAATCAGCAAATTATGGCATGCATAATTCATTGTTGTTTATAAATATTTTTGTGCCAATTTCAGTCTGGTGAAAGTCTATTATTTGTTGCAACTGTCGTTGGAGCGATTTGTGCTGAGTGGAAAACTGGATATTCTAAAAGCAACATCTTTTTTTATTTCCTGTTGTTTGTTTGTTTTTTTCAGTTTTCACCATCTTTTAACCTTTTAAAAATTGTACTTGGAACTGGCTTTTTTAATGACCTTTGTTTAAAAAAGCTGCCTTTTGTACAATTCACGTCTGAATGTTATGAACCTATGTGATTACCATCAAAAATTTAATTTGTGATGATAATCACATTGGCAGCATTTTTAAATTGTAGTCGCAAAAATAAGAATTTTTTTTTAATTTTTGCCTTTTTATTTCTATATATGTTGCATATCATAAAATATTTCTCTAATTAGGTTTAGGTTTTACCTCTGATAACTCATTTCCGTCTTAAACTATCATATTTTTTCATGAAAAATTATTGTTTCTAAAATTAAAAGTCAATGTGATCTTTAAGTATTTAAAGTTTTAAGTAAAGTCTTACTAACTAAGTCTGTAAAGTCTTACATACAAAAAATATTATTAAAAATCAACTAGAAGAATCTTTTTGTACTTGATCTTTTTCATGGCAAAGAAAAAGCAACCAAATCAAAAATTGGTTTATTAGAAATAAAGTATTTTTACTACAGTGCTGAAAGTCAAGGAAATTGCTCTTTTTTTCCCCCGTGTTCATTGGCTTTTCCGATAGTACTATAATTCACAAAACTTACTTAGATTGCTTTAACATTCGATTTAAGTACTGTAGATGTCTAATAAAATAAAACCTGTATACAGATACTGTTTATAGCACTATTTCCTTGAGTTTTCTATGAAATTCCTATTTCCTCAATTTACTTTGAACCTGCTTACAACAATAACTACTTTTCAGTTAATTTGCCTACAATGATAATTTTTCCTCTTTGAAAGTTGGTAGTGCTTATAACCTAACTTTTCTACCCTTGAAAAATGACTTTCTGTCAAACCTGAATAATGAGATAACGGAAAAAAAATTTGCCTCTCAAACGTCTAGCGTTTTATTATTAATGAAAAAGACAATTCTTTTGGGAAAGGGGAGTAACATGTACAATAGCTTTCCCTGTCATTGTCTCCGAAGATCTGTGTTTCTTGCCAATTAGAAAGGGGACAGTGGTTATCTATGTACCCTGATCTTGATGGGAGGGTCTGTTTCATCTGAAAAGCATCAGTCTGAATTTCGCGCTTGTTTGTTGAAAGGTTTTTTTCTCAAAGTGATCTTATTCATAAGTTATCATTTGAAGGAAAGTTTTAAAATAATTTCGGAAATTGCTCAAAGATTGGAGCAAATTAAGACTTTCTAAAAATATGGGATTTCATAATCAAAGATAACTACTTTTTTGAATAATAGATATTGACGATGCTGATGAAGGAAGTAAAATTGAGAACAAAAGAAAAAGATTTAAAGGTCCTGTAAATGATGAGTCTCTCCTGTTGATGTTTTTAATGATACTTTGATAAGCTAAATCCACCAGCTATTGATCTCTTGCAAATTAAGTCAGAAATGTGCGCCTTTCGTTTCTCAATAGAGCACAACAAGAGTGAAAATACGTCTTTGCTCAGAGCCCAAAGATAGATGGCAGCACCATTCATACCTAAGGCATCTTCTCAATTTAGACATAGATCTGAAAGGGAAGAAAATTTTCTCCATATCCCTGTACTCATGGTACTTCTCAGCGACCTACCACAGGATTTTCGATTCCACAGATTTTACAAACACGTATATTCTCATGTACTCAATGTTTCCTAGCGGTGTATAAGATCAATTACCGCCTGATTCTCAAACATTTGTGCTACCACAGCCCTGATGCTATCCTAATGTGGTTTAATAAAATGCAGAAGCAAAATGCGCCATTTAGTGGTCTGATAATCGCTGACAATACATGAACATAGGCATCTTTCCTTCAAAGTCAGCAGTGGATGAATTACTTCATTCCGTTAAGGCCATGGGATTATTTTTAAAACCATCTCTGATAAAGAACAATGATGCTGCATCCTGGAAACAACGAGAAAAGTTGCAGATTGTTTACTAATTTATTCTCCCCATAACGTCTATATTGCAAATGAAGCTGGATCATTGCTATCAGGTTATTCCCAACAAAACCCTGGCATATGAAGGAGAAAAAAAATAGTAAAAATTAAAGCATTTGTGTTAGCACTTAGCAGTACTGGAACTGATAAGTTGAAGTCGTTAGTTATTGGAAAATATTCTAAACAGAATTGTTTTAAAATTGTGGAAAGTTAACCGGTTGATTACACGGCAATCAAGAAACCCTGAATGATGGAAGAAATCTTTAACAACGGGCTGCTCTATGTGGATAAAGAAATGAAAAAGAAGAAAATAGTTCCTATAGTTGACGGCCGCACTCCTTGAAACAATCCTCCAAATTTATAAAATATTAAAGTGTATTATTTTACACCCATTTGTATGTGGATTCCTCAACCATTAGATTTGGGCGTAATAAAGTGTTTCAGTAGAGGATTATATCGAAAAATATTAGTTCAGAACGTTGTTTATTATCTGGATAATAAACTTCTAAATCTTTATAAAGTTAATGTAAAAAATGCATGTGAATTAGATTTCTGAAGGTTGAAATTCATTGGCACTATGTACTATCCAAAATTGTTGGAAGTAGGTTTCTTTCTTTGAAGAAAAATGCGACGAAACCGTGGAAATTGGATTTCTGATCTTCAAAATATGGGATATATCAATTATCTGAGAAATATGGTCCCGATAGTATGTGTGTGTGTGTGTTTGGTTGTGTGTATACTGTATTTTACATATCTTGCAAATTTTTTAAGCAAATTAAAAACTTTTTGCATTTAATTATAAAACCCGTTCATATAAATATAATTCTATGCAAAAAATAATTTTTAATTATTTCTTATTTTATTTAATAAGTCAAAAAATTCTGAATTGTAAGGTATGCAAATTTTTACATCATTTTAAAGAATAAAATTTTATAAGGCAGAATATAAAACTTGAACAAAATCAGTCGAATATTCGTGAGTTCGTTTTTTGTCTTACGTTTTTTTTTTTTTTTTTTTTTTTTACTGTAACATTTAAAATATTCGATAAAATTAAAAAACATTTTTTAGATCAATTAAAATTTGTTGCAAAATCATTGCTTAAAGATTTGAGAAAATTTCGTTTAAATCTGCTCAAGACATGAGTAATTAATGTAGTTTATTTATTCTGCGTATGGGGATCATTCTCATAAAAGTATATTTTCTTTCGCCTGTTCTCTTTCCTTATGCAATCATATTTCGGTATAAGAACGTTTATTATAAGGCATTATCATTTGTTATTTAGTTTCCTCTTGTGATACAAAATAATATTTGTTGAAACCCTTTATCATTTTTAGTTTCTTTTAAAAAAATACAAAAAATACTTAGAAAACTGCTCAAATTTTTCAGATATGCAAATCGAACTTTTTTTTATTGGTTGCCCAATTTCGATTATCTACAAAATTAAGAAGAAAAAAAAAATTTAAATTTTTCCTGCGCATACGCAGTATAAAAGAACAACTTTAATTACTCATATCTTGCGCAATTTCAAATTAAGTTTTCTCAAATTTAAAAGTAATGCTTTTCTATCTAATTTTAAATTGTTCTAAATTTTTGTTAAATTTTATTGAATACTTTAAAAATTATAGCAAAAAAACGTAAAACTGAAAAAAAAAAGTTTTTTTGTATAAAAATGTCTATATTTCCATAAATATTTAAGCTAGGCTTACGAAATTTCGTACAATTATTACATACAATAAGCAAATGTAGCAATAAAGGAAATAAAAATATGACCACCAACGTCTTCAGTGGGTACCGGCCCCGGTAGCCATAAAACAAAACCTTTTCTATTGAGAGAGAGTGCAAAAGCCTAAAATAACTCCCTCAGTACCCCGAAGGTTTTGTATAGAAGTCCAGTCAAAAACAAGAAATACATTGAACCAATTCAGAAAAGAAACTCAAACAAAATCATCAGAAAGTAAAAACTCACTTTAAACGAGGTCAAACTGCGATTTCACAAGCAAACTTAATGAAAAGGAAACACTAAAAACTAAAGAAAACAACGCCCTCTATTACAATGCACAGATTGAAAAAAAGAAGTCAAGGAAAGAATTACGTAACATATTAATAGAATGCTTAGCTGGGGCTGCTCAGTTAAGACTTGAATTGCGCCCTGTTGAAAGAAAATATATAAAAAACAAGAATTCTTCAATCATTTTCTTAATTAAAAAATTAACTTTACAAAAATTAAAAGGAAAATCATTATTCAAAAAATTATTCACAGCTTTCCGAAAATTGTCAACATTATTGCAAATATTTTTATATTTTTTGCAAAAAAAGAAACACAAATTTGTTTTCTTTTAATATAACAATAACCAAAATAATTGCTACAAATTCCAAATTTATTGCAACATATATTTATATATTTTTTGGCGTAATTGTTCAAAAACACTATTTTCCGTTTGTAATTTATTGCCTGTCCCTAAAAGCTTTTAACTTTATGAAACAAGTATGAGAAATCGCATGATATAAACACTTCTGAAGTTATAAAATGATTCTTTAACTATTTCTTGGTAAATATGAAAAATGTATAAGTATGGAAATGTTTTCATTATTTTGTCCACATTTGGTCTTAGTAAAATGTTTGAGTGTGATTTGACTTTCCAATAACTTTCATGAGGTTTATGTACTTTTGCAAAGTAGAAAGTGATACCCTGAAATTGATTTAGAAATTATAAGCAACATAAAAAATTCCCACCAATAAGTTTGAATCGTGAATTTAGAGTACCAAATAACCGCTTAAAATTATAGTGATTTCTTTAAGCTTTCTCTGTTATGCCATTATCCTTACTCCCGTAAATTAGAAATTATAAAAAACTAAATGTATGATGTTGTATGAATTTTTTTTAAGAAGAAATATATAATAATTGCTAAAAAGTAAATCGTGCTAAAACCATTTTCCATCAATAGACTTATTTTAATTTCCTTACCAAGTTTTGCATGATCAATCTATAGAGTTTACTCCGATATATAAAAAAAAATTTCGGCTGAAATTTCATTTGACAATTCTTAAAGAGTTTAGTTTTATAAATCGTAGAATAAATGGAAGTTTTGTATTTTATTTCAGAAATTTTGAACTTGTCGAAACAATTTTTACCACTAATTAGTATACATTTATCTAATTCATAATTTTACGATACTCAAGTTTTTTTTTTCTCATCATGTAATAATGAATGACACGAAAAAACCTTAAGTTTTTTAAAGCACTGATTACATAACATCCGTAGATTTAAGGATCCCATTTACAGTTCGTAGATTTAAAAGTTGCATTTTTTTAAGCTTTTCCTCGATATAATGAAAAACTTATTTTAGTAACGTAAAACTATCGCTTTATAATAATATATATATTAATAAGCATTTTCAATATGAAGTTTTTGTTTATAAATACTCTCTTACTTAGTTTTTTTTATGGTGAAATACCCAATCTCCTTTTTTTTTTTTTTTTTTTTCCTGGAAGGTTCCTCCCTCTGTTTTTTGCTCCTCTCTCCAACACTCAGGGTTGCTTCTCATTTATCATTCTTTTTTTTTTTTTTTTGTTGCTAAAAATCAATGAAAAAGATTCTTTTATGAACGAAAATATATAATTTTATGCACGCATATTTAAGATTTTCATTTGGCAACACCTAATCTCTCTTTCGCTTTTCATTTATACATTTAATTTTTATATTTATTTCATTTATTTATTTTTTGTTACTTTTTCAAACGCAAGTTAATAAAATGAAAATCATCAGGGAAATAATTATTTCTACAGCAATGGAAAAATAATTATTATTTATGGAAGAAAAATGGCGCAAAAAAAGCACATAAAATTGCAATAACTTTCCAAAAAATTGGAATTTCTGAGAAAACTCTCGTTAATTTTATAATTCAAAATGGCCCTATCAGTATGTAAATTTTTAACTTGGTAATTTCATTTCAGCGTGCAGTAGATCGGCCGAAACAGTTTTTTTTTTCTTTTTTAGGTCAAGTTTAAAAATAGATGATTCTTAAAACTAATAATCGAATTTTTTTATTGCATCAAACTTCTTGAACATTTTTTACACACCTTGTCAAGTTTTTAAATCTTGCAGATTTTGCGCAACAAAACAAACTATAGCGTAAAACGGAAAAAGAAATTCAAATTTTATTTCAAACAAATTGGAATTTCGAAAAAAAATTCTAAAACAAATATGGTCCTTTCAACATAACATATTTCAATTCTGTAGCTGCATTCCTGCGGTCTGTGTGGTATTTTTTCCTACAAATTTAACAGTAAATAATCCTCGAACTAATTATCGAATGCTAAATTTTTTATTCCATTGTTTTGTCTGTACTTTTTTCTAGAAATCTTCGTAATTTCAAGTCTCTAAGCCTAATAATTTTTTCGCATACAACAAAAATTTAACGTTAAGTTAAACACTCAAAACAGCAGCGGCGCTCAGGGCCGTCTTTAAACTATTTGAGGCCCTGGGCACATTAGGATCATGGGGCCCCTATGACCTTGAGAAAACACTATTTAGTTACAATAGATAAAGAAAGACAAACAAGGTTCTAAATTTATTTTTATTTAGTTACTAGCTATAAAAAAATAGGAAATATAAAAAATTATCTACATAAGTAACTCGCTTAACTTAAAATCCTTAGATTAATTCTATGTTGATTGCAAAGGTACCCTTCTAGATTTAAGATGAGCAAAATCGTTAATCACTTCTTCAAAATCTATGGTATTGAGAATATCACATTCTATGGACATCAGCGACAAACTATTTAATCTCTCTTGAAGCATTGTACTTCTTAATTCATTTTTTATTCGTTTCAATTTGGAGAAGGAGCGTTCTCCGCTGCAGTTAGTTACCATCATGCTTAAAAATATTCTCAATGCAATTTCTACGTTAGGAAATGTGTCTTCAATTTTGTTTTGCTTTAATAGATTATATACTTCCTGTACACTGTTAGATGCTTCATTTTCACTCTGAACATTTATTAAGTATTCTTTTAAATGTTGACATTCTATTTCTAACTCTTTTTCATTTACATCTTCGTGATAGATTTGAGAAAATTCTTTGCATCCTTGTCGTATCTCTTCGGAATTCAGAGTTTTTAAGTGAAAAAATAAACTAAAACGTTGACTGACGATCTCATATGAACTTTGTCGCTGTTTTAGATGAACACTCAAGGTATCGATTATTGGGAGAAAGGTTTCTACGTTGAATCGCTCTTTTCCATTCAATTGGACTGATGGCGCAGAGCCATCAAAAAAACTCTGCCGTGAGCTTCTACGTCTTGTTCTTTGAGATAGATCCTTGTAGTCAGATTCTGGGTTATTTTCTTTGGCAGATGATTCGAAGTTATCAAATTTATCCCTGAGGTTAGTAATAAAATCATAAAGTGAAGTCAACAAATTGGTTGCAACGTCCAGTGTTATTGTTTCTTTCTGAAGATAATTACTTGTTTTGTCTATTCTTTCCAATATAGTGCTCCAGATTTCCGTCAGTATAATAAATTCTAGATTTCCCATTTTTCTAGACAGACTAAGGGCTTCGTCTCTTGTTTCTCGTGCCTGTTCAGTATCGTTTGCGATGGTGATTAAAGCTTCTAATATTCTTTTATAACCCCCATGCAAAGCACTTACTGCATCAGCTCGGGCTGACCATCTGGTTTGTGAAAGACTCTTAACAACTTTTTTTGAACCTAAATGTTCTGTTAACATATTCCATCTGTGGGTAGAGCCCGAAAAAAAGTTGTACACTTTCTGAACTATTTCAAAAAACTGTGATGCCTCCGGTACACACCCAGCAGCATGGACACCTACCAAGTTTAGTGAATGTCCTGCACATGGTATAAAGGTGGCAAATTCACATTTTTCCTTGATTCTTGTTTGTAGACCACTATACTTTCCCGACATATTTGAAGCATTGTCGTAGCTTTGTCCTCTGCAATCTTTTATGGGAATATCATGTATCTCTAAAAAATTTAAGATGGTCTCCGCTAAATACTTAGATTTATGTTCTTTAATAGGTATAAATTTCAAAAACCTTTCAACAGGAACACAGTCTTTTACGTATCGAATGATGAAAGTTAGCTGGTCAATATGAGACAGATCGGGCGTACTGTCAACGCTTATGGAAAAATATTTTGCTGATTTAACTTCATTTATAATTTTTTTTAGAACCTGTTTTCCCATTACTTCAATAAACTCATTACAGATATTTGCTGATAAATAAGAAATGTTACCCTTTCCAGGATTCCCAAATTTTTTTAAGTGATCTGCAAGAAATGGATCAAATTCACTCAATAATTCCACACAACCCAAATAATTTCCATTGTTTGGAGATCCTAGGATTTCATTGTCGCCGCGAAATGGAAGCCCTCTCGATGCCAAAAATTTTACAACAGCTACAATCCGTTTAAGTACGTTTCTCCAGTAATCCACTTCCTTTTGATGTTGAGATAATAAGTCTATATCTACTCTACCAACCGCTTTACTTCGTGCCAGATAAGTCATCATAGATTGCTTATGCGCTGGGCTATTTTCATGTGTTAAAATTATGTGATTAATATGCTTCCAATCATTACATCCATTCCGAGAGCAAAGATTAACATCAGTTGGGTTAAATAAGCAGCATGAAAAACAAAATACAGAGCATTTGGAAGGCGAATACAGCAACCATTTTCTTTCGACGCTTTCATTGTTCTTTAATTTGCGAATAAATAATGCTTTGTTGAAATATCTCGTTACTAATTTATTACCATCTTTGTATGTTCTGGATGCCTCGGAAAAGTCAGAATCTTTATTTTGAAAATATACTGGTCCCTTACGAATTAAAATTTCGCGATTTATTTCAACAAACTTTTCGCGAAAATAATCGGCGGGATCGTGCGATATTAATTCTTCTGTGTTGGAAAACTGCTGTTCAATTGACACAGTTGGGGTTGTCGGTTTTAGTGAAGTCACTGAAGTCGTTGCACTTTCGTCGTAGGAATAGTCGCTTTCTGATTCAATCTCTTTTTCAAAATTGGAACATGAAGGTTTAGAAATTCCCGCAATTTGTAATTGAGCTGAGTCATCATGTGGAACATTTATGAGTTGATTGCTACTTACAGAAGTTTCTCCAGTAGTAGTAGTAAAATATGATGTTAATTTTGGTAACTTTTCAATTACTTCTTTCTGATGTAGAGCTTTTTTCCTTTTTTCAGATCCACTAGGATATGACCGTTTCGACATTTTATATTATAATTCACTATTTAATTAATTTTATAACGAAAATATTCGCTAACACAAAACAGACAAAACGACGATTTAATCAAACAATACTATTTTTTTTTATCAGAGCTCGAGCACAGTCAGTAACAAACTAACAACTACAAACAAAACAAACGCCACAACATCGCAGACAAATACTTGAAGGGAATTCCCGTTCGTCAAGTCAAACGACGATCGGGAATCGGGAATTCCCCTTTTTTGTCTTTGGTATTACGAATGACGTTCGAATAGGTTTCTTTAAGACATAAACCACACCGCATCAAATAATTCTTTTTTTAATTTAATAATTTTTTTTTAAATTGTATTCTTATACTTACATATAGGTATTTAAATTAACCTAAACATACTAATATCGGAAAAACTCATTTTTGAGAGAGAGTGGAGTATTATACCCTGTTTATTTATTAGTTTGATCTTTCTTTTTGACAGATGTCAAATCTGAAATCGATATAACTTTGCAACGACGAACAATATCTTCTTATTTTAATAATATTAAAAATTGATAATAATCATAAGAATAGACACACAACATAAAAGTACCTGTTAAGGACTCAAGCATTTTCCGAAAGTCTTAAGTGGTTTTTATTGCTTCGAGGTAAAATTTAAATAGAAAAACTGAAAACAATGGTTTCTTACCTACCCAATGTTTTTATGTCTAGTGCAATAAAATTGATTGACGAATGAATTTATTTATTTTGAATAGTTTAAAACATACATACAGCCACATATTTAGCCAACACATTTTTTACACCAATAGATATTTTCTGTTTCCCATCACTGACCCATCTGTCAAAAAGTTCAAGCTATGTTGTACAAGGTATAGCTATCCGCATGCGGCAAACTAAAGCTAATATAATAAGCGTAGGTATTGTAGTAAGTCATTATCATCAGATTTTTCAAAATTAATGTTTTTCGGTAATAATGTATCGGTTATCATTTGGTAATCTGGCAGGAACTAGGGGGCCCCATTCGATCGCGGGGCCCTGGGCACGTGCCCATAGTGCCCAGTGGGGAAGAGGGGCCTGGCGGCGCTTGCGATTTTTTAATAAAGACAGAAATAATTATTTTGTCTAGATGATTTGATTGTTTGTGAGTGATCCATTTTATCAGTATAACAATTATTCGAGAAATGTTTAAAAAACATTTGAGTATCAAAATCAAGATAGAAATATCTGAATGATTTTGATGCGGTGATTAGTTTTAGAGCTGCGTCAATTTTGAGGATTTTTTTTTCTCCTAGTAGTTCAGAGGAAACTATTAGTTTGGTAATAATGATTTTTTACGCGCCTCACTCTGCATAAATTTCCAATTAGTTTTGGGTAAATTAAATAGACAGTTTTTTGATGTAAAGGTAAAATTTATTGCAGTAAAATTTTCTTAATTTGCAAACACGTACTGTTATGACTGAAGATAAAAACAACGTTTGGTCTTTTTTAAATTATAGTTATATATTATATAGGTAAAGAAAAGTACGTTTTTTCCCTTCTTTTTGACAGAACCTAAACCAATTTTTCTCATTTCATTTAAAATAAAAATTTTAGGGCTTATTTAAGTTAGGGTTCTACTTGATTATATTTATATCAACTAATATCAAGCATCCTTGGTTTTTTATTTTCCTTCTCTCCCTTAAGTTACGTCATTTTTTATTTATCCTTTTATCTTCACACCCAGAATTTTCTTCGTTTATTTCGGAACATTATTCTGTTATATAATTTTTTTTTCTTCCAACAATTTCCTTTGCATTGACATTTTAGAGTTAAATTTTTGAATTTGTGTTTGAACAATCCACCTATAATAAAGTACAAAAACTAGTACGTATAACTTTTAATTTAATACTCTAAGTTTGCATCCTATTACATTATTACAAATAGAGCTGTTTGTAATGCCGCGTACAGAGCTATGTGCTCGAATTTGAATGATCGTTATTTTGTCTAGTAGATTACTACTCTGTACCCAGCATAAAATAAGCTGTACATAAGCTCTTGACATGCTCCTGAACACAATCGGATGACATTGAACTTAAAATTAGTTGTAAGTTTTAAGATTTCAATCCAGATAACTTTTTAAAATATATATTTTCGAGCGGTCAACATTATTTCTTATTTTTTCCAGTTATAAATTAAAAATTGAGATGATCCCTTAAAGAACTACAAGTCTGTATTTTGATTTTTTGAATGAAATTCATAAATATCATATCTATGAAGGAATCAAATCAATCAACGAGAGCAGATACAAAAAGATGATATGTTGCTATCTCGTTTTCTTTAGAAATATTTAGATACATATATGCTCTTCAGATCTGATGAAGATCATAGAGATAATGTTTAAATTGCTCAAACTACTTTTCAGTTTATGATCTAGCAAGGAATATATATAATGTGGGTCGCTTATAACCGTGTTCAGTGCGTATATTTAGTATTGCCACTCCAAAGGGAATTTTATTTCTTATTTTCGTCTTTTAAAAAATGGTGACCACTCAAAGCACAATCTATGACATAATTAAGGATGATATTTCAGCTATACTAAACTATTTAATTTGCTCTAGCATTATTTGTTTTAAATATGCTCAGCTGTACCTTTTTTCTCTAAGTTTCTCAGGAAATTAAATTTAGTATAGTATATATCACGCAAAAGCGCAGTGATAGTGTGTTTCCTCTTAATATATCGTGTATAATATCTACAGGTAAACATAGGAATTTTTTAATTAGAGTGGAAACCCTGATATTATAAAAAAGAAATCGCCCAAAATAATTTTTATTCTAATGGCAATCTTAATGGTTAAAGGAGTTGACCTCAACTATGCTAATTGATTAGTGGAAGCCGCGATGGCTCAGGGGATAGAGCGTTCGCCTTCTAATGAGGTGAACCGGGTTCGAATCCAAGCGATAGCTGATTGATACGAATTCCGCATCCGGCTTGCACCAACCACAGTGCTGACGTGAAATATCTTCGGTGGTAGACTGATCATGGGTTAGAGTCCCCTAGCCGCCAGGCTAACCGTGGGAGGTTAGCCTGATGGAGTTAATTCCTTCAAAAAGTTCTCCACGAAGGCAAATTTCTCCCAATACTTGATCCAGGAGTTCCCTTGTCTTCTGGTTTGGGTTCAAAATTACAAGGCTACGGAATTGAACATCAGTAGTCGTAAACGGTTATAAAATAACGACGGTTATAAAACAAAATAAAATATTTTAAAAAATTGATTAGTGATAACTTAACTTGTGTAATTCAATTTAATTAAGTTACGGAATCAGGCATAAAAACGTACTCTCTCTGAATGAATATATCTTTTTTTTTCGACGGATTTGATTTTTTGACCATCAAATATGGTCACAATCTGGTCCCAATTGTTAGGTGAAGAGAGATGGTGAAATAATCCTTTAATGTTAATATCACTTTTTGCGTATATCGTTTTAAAACAAATCTAAAAATTATGAAATTTGTTCATCCAAAGATAACAGTAAAAAATGCATTTTTATAACTATTTATTATTTTTTCTCAATATTGGTTGGAATATTTTTAAATTGAAAGGATATATGATTTTAAAGATATTTTCATACTATTTTGAACTATAATTTTAAATGACTAAATACAAAACTGAGGAGATGTTCTTGAATGCTCAAACTATCGAGGAATTAACTTACTTTGCACGAGCTATAAGGTATTCTCAAATATTTTATTCAATAGACTTACTATGTTTTCAGAGGGAATAATAGGAGAGTATCAAAGTGGTTTTAGAAGGGGAAGATCAACTACTGAGCAAATTTTTACCATTCGGCAGATATTGGAGAAAACGAGAGAATTTGGAATTGATTTGCACAACCTGTTCATTGACTTTAAAACCGCCTATGATAGTATTAACAGAAAAGCTCTGATCATGGCAATGAGAGAGTTTAAAATACCAGAAAAATTGGTGAGATTGATTAACCTAACACTAAGTGAAACTAAAATCATGGTAAAAATACAGAATTGTTTATCAGAGCCATTAGAAATAAAAAATGGTGTGCGACAGGGAGATTCTCTAGCCTGTCTCCTCTTTAATCTAGCACTAGAAAAGGTAATAAGAGATTCAAAAATCAATAACAGAGGAACTATATTTAATAAGTCAATACAATTGTTGGCTTTTGCTGACGATATAGGAATTATTGCTCGAACACCAAGAGCACTTGAAGAGGCCTTTATTTCTTTAGAGAAAGAGGCCCTGAAGATGGGTCTGAAAATAAATGAAAATAAAACTAAATATATGCCTTGTACTAAAACAGCCCACAGGAGTACCCATCTAAAAATTGGGGGACATTCATTCGAGGTAGTGGACAGCTTCACGTATTTAGGCTCTGAAATAAATAACAGGAACGATGTAACTGCAGAAATACGAAAGAGAATCACAGCAGCAAATAGGTGCTTTTATGGATTAAGAAAGTTTTTAAGATCAAATGTAATCAAGAGAAAAACAAAGCTGTTATTATTTAAAGGCCTCATTAGGTCAGTTTTAACATATGCTTGTGAAACATGGACATTGACTCGTGCAGATGAAGAAATGCTGAGCATATTTGAGAGAAAGATATTACGGTGCATTTTTGGAGGAATTAATAAAAACGGTCAGTGGTTAAGAAGATCAAATTTAGAACTCTATCGATCATATAATGAACCAGACATCATAAGATTCATTAAGGTCCAAAAGATAAAATGGGCAGGCCACTTAGTAAGAATGGAAGAAGACCGTATTGTGAAAAAGATTTTTGATGCCCGGCCGACAGGAACACGTAGAAGGGGCAGGCCAAATCTCAGATGGCTAGATACCCTGGAGAAAGATTTATCTATAATAAAAATAAAGAATTGGAAGTCCATTGCCAAAGGAAGGACAGCTTGGAAAAAACTACTGGAGAAGGCCAAGGCCCATCCTGGGCTGTCGAGCCAATGAGGAAGGAAGGAAGGAAATACAAAACTTGAGCGAAATCTTTCGTTTTGAATTTTCATTTCCCGAGAACTATTTGACCGATTCCTTTCAAATTTTGTTACCTTTTTTTTTCTTCCCCAAATTGCGATGGCAATAATCTCTTTCCTTATTTTAATTGCAGCATAAAAGTTTTTTTTTTTTTTGTGGGGAGGAGTAAATAACTCAAAAACTATTCAAGTAGCCTCAAAATAATTTTATTTGAATGCATTGCTTTAAAGTTAATTGATAAAGGTTTTATCCAATAATAAAATTTTGTGTTACTCTTAGTTAGATTGCTTGTGAACCCTGTGCCAAAAAATAGCAATAAGCTAATATCTTGTATCACTTATGTTGGTTATAGTATGCAATAACTATACAAAGAAACGTAACTATAGCTTAAATATTAATGGAGATATTGACATTTTTATCAAAAAACTAATTTTTTTGCCTTATGATTTCTCACTATAACTGCAAAAAAATTCATTAATCCCATAATTTTTAAAAGTAATGTTTAATTAATAACAAAAATATCATTTTAAAATATGAAAAAAATTCTTTAAAATTACACCTCAGCAAACCCCTTACTATTCACAACTTTCTTTCCAAATTTATAAAAGCTACTTGGAAATTTCCTAAATACTTTTTAAAATTTCAAGATGTTTTCGTACGTTATCAAATACGATTCAGAACGAAATTAAGAAAAACTAATGTTTCCCACTCATGCGCAGTATAAAAAGATTACCTTAAATGCTCATACCTTGCGCAACTTTTAACGAATAGTTTTCAAATTTTAAAATACTTTTGTTATTAATTAAAAACTACACTAAATAGCTTGTTTAACTTTAATAACTATTTCTGCAGTCATGATAAAAAAATGCAACACAAATTTTTTTTTATGAAATGTTCATAATGCTTCAGTGTGATCACATTTGAAAATTGTGTTGGGAGAAAAAATTTATAATTCTGCAATTTTGCGTCGAAAACAATAAGCTTTTGTGAGATAAGTTTTTTAGTAATTAAAATCATTGAATGTGCTTCTCATTATTAGCCCTATTTGTTGGACAAATTAACTGTAATTTTAATTTTTATGATTTAGAAAATTCAATATTTTTTATCCATAAATAGAAAAATTAAACAGCGTTAATTTTAGTAATTCTTACATTTGACTCAAACTTAATAGCTTAGAAAAACTGGCATCATGCGGAAAACTAGATTTAAATTTTCAAAAATAAGGTTTTATTTTTTGTTAAATAATCCTTCTTTGAAATCAAAGTTTTTTAAAAATAGTAATTGTTTTTGAAAAAAATAGAATATTTGAAAATTTTGCACCGAAAACAGTAAACTCTTGTGAGATAAGTGTTTTAGTGATTAAAATCATTAAAAGTGCTTCGCATTACTAACCCTATTTGGCTAATTAACTGCTGCGTTTAATTCCTTATCATTTAGAAAATTCAATATTTTTTATCCATAAATAGAAAAACAAAAGAGGAGAATTTTAGTAATTTTTAAATTTTGTCTCAAGCTTAATAGCTTAAAAAAACTGGCATTTTGAGGTAAACTAGAAATTTAAATTTTCAAAAATGGGTTGTTAAATTTTGTTCTTTATAAATCGAAAGAAAAAAAAAAACTTTATTACTAAATTAAGAGTTTAAAGTAAACTCTTGTGAGATAAGTGTTTTAGTGATTAAAATCATTAAAAGTGCTTCGCATTACTAACCCTATTTGGCTAATTAACTGCTGCGTTTAATTCCTTATCATTTAGAAAATTCAATATTTTTTATCCATAAATAGAAAAACAAAAGAGGAGAATTTTAGTAATTTTTAAATTTTGTCTCAAGCTTAATAGCTTAAAAAACTGGCATTTTGAGGTAAACTAGAAATTTAAATTTTCAAAAATGGGTTGTTAAATTTTGTTCTTTATAAATCGAAAGAAAAAAAAAAACTTTATGTGTTTCATTAAAACTGTCCTTTCATTACAATCTATGTGCCTAATTTGAATGTAAATGCACCTTCAACAACGCAAGCAGAGAATAAATAAATGCTGATTTATTCATTACCTTTTCATTAAAAAATTTATGCTCTGTGTTTACTTGAATTAGTTAAACTGACTCATAAGGAAACCATGAATGTGAGCGTTGGGAAAAAAATAGTAATTGTAAGCGAAAAATGCATTTGCTAAAAATTTTTAATAGTGATTCATTCTGATTTTGTTTTTAATTAATTCTTAAAACCTGTTTAGAGAACCTCTTTTATTAATAACCAGGAAAAAAGATTTATTATTTTGAATGACGTTTTGCGTCATAAATATTTTTGAAACGCGTTTTTATAATTATTCTTTTCCCCTTAAAGACGATTTTAAATTGCGGCGGCAAAGGTTTTTAACGTATATGTGAATTTGACGGAAATTAATGATTATTATTTAAGAATAAAGTACGTATGCAGCAAGGCTATGGGGAAGCATCATTCTAAGCCTAATTTGTTCCAAAGAACATTTTTGGTAAAAACGCCACAATTTTCATGTAACGTATTTCTATGTTTTTTTAGTGAGAATTAGGGATATCTACCAAGTACCTATAAGGTAATAATGCTAAGTAACAGTTCGCTGTCGAAATGTTAAGTAAAAGTGTGATTTATTTCCTCAAGCCATTCACATATTAAATCGAACAACCTATTCTAATTAATTGGCTTAAAGTAAAAAAATACAAAACAAATTGTCATAGGTTCTGAATTCAATACATTTTCGCAAAAATGCTGATTAATTCCATTAAAAAGTCCTCCACGAAGGCAAAATTTCTCCTAATAGTTGATCCAAGAGTTCCCTTGTCTTCTGGATTGTGTTCAAAATTACAAGGCTACGAAGTTCAACATTGGCAGTTGTGAACTCAAAATTGTGTCAGCTGTTCAACGAAGGTTGAACAAAACCGTGTAGAAGAACCGTGGTGGCTATGGGGATGGAGCGCTCCCCTCCAATGCGGTGAAAAGGGTTCGAATATCAGCGATGGCTGATCGATATGATTTCGCTCCTTTCTCGCACCGACCACAGTATCGACGTAAAATATCCTCAGTAGTAGACAAATCATGGATCAGATTCTCTGCCGTCCAACTAACCGTGATAGTTTTTCTTGGGTTTTTCACTCCATTATAACGCCAATTTGATTAGTTTCACCAAAAAGTCCTCCGTGAAAACAAGTATCTCCCACGAAGATACATTCAGGGTAACACCGGGATTCGAACACGCTACCTCCAAGCTTTACACAGCGTTTGGTGGGCGATACCGCGCGGCTAGAGAGGCCCTCGAAATAGTCGTAAAAGGAAGTATGTGATTTTATCTCCTATTGTGACTCCTGGACAGAAAATCAGAAATAAACCAAAATGACAGGGAGCCGTTATGGCTCAGGGGATCTAATATGGTCACCTAGCCATGGCTGGTCGATACGAATTCCGCGCCCAGCTCGCACGGACCACAGTGCTGACGTAAAGTATTCTCAGTGATAAACGAATCTTGGGTTAGACTCCCCTTGTCGTCTGACTAACCGTGGGAGGCTTTCATGGTTTTCCTCTCCATGTAACGCAAATGCAGGTTAGTTCATTAAAAACGTTCTCCACGAAGGTAAATTTCTCCCAATACTTGATTCAGGAGTTCCCCTGTCTTCTGGGTTGGACGCAAAGTTACAAGACTATGGAGTTCAACAATAATAGTTCTAAGCTCAGAATTGGGTCGACTGTTCAACACCGGTTATAAAATAAAATGAATAACGCCAGTAAAAATACTTGTTTTTGAAAAAACTTTGTTCAACAAATCAAAATGTAGATCATGAATGAACCTCTATTGCTTATGGCTAATTATTTTACTCAAATAGAGTGGTAGTAAATTTTTTTTTTACTTTGGCGCAACTGAATATAAGCAATTTTAACAAACATGAAAGACCTGCTGATAATTGTACCAGTGAAGTTTTTAAGTGCTCGCACATTTTGGAACTCTTGGACTTAATATCTTAAATTTTCTGTTTGTGAGATTATAGATAATTACTTAAAGCTAGCTAACTATATTAATTAAAGGCATCCCGTGCCTGCTTTTGTAATAATTAATTTTGTATGTTTCGCTTTTTAATTTAGAAATTTCGCTTTTTATGTCTAAATTATTTTAGTGATAAATTGTAAATACTTCTATATTTTTTAGATTTCTAATGGTGTTGAACAAAATAGTGGAAATGTTTCACTTTTCTGAGAGCCCCACTGACTAGTACTCTATTAAAATTTTCGCTGTATCCTCAAATGAATTATTACTAAATAAATGTTAGTTTCAATTATATGCGCGATTAGAGTTAAAAATATTATATTTAAAAATTACATTTCATATTATAAATAGTTAAAAAAAAATATTTCTCACATTAACATCTTACAACAACAAAAAAATTTCTTTAGGGGATATCTTAGAACAGGGAAACTAGCATTAAAGATGATGCATGAAATTTATTGGTTATCTTTTTAATTAACTTAAATGAGCTAGGCAAATTTGGTTTTGGAGTTATTGGGCTTATGCAATAGTTTCATAAAACATAGGCTCAAAAACGATCAAGTGTGATAAATTAGATTAGCGATGAGTTATAATTATCACAATAATCATTTGAGTAATATTTTTGTTCACATATTAAATATATTTTATTTAATAACCGGCCTTGAACAGCTGACCCAATTCTTAGTTTACCACTATCAATGTTTAACTCTGTAGCCTTGTAGTTTCGAACCAGCCAGCCACCGTTTTCGAACCTGGGTCACGTCATTGGGAGGCAAACGCTCTATCCCCTGAGCCTCCGCGTTTCAGATATTAAATATAAATATTTGTTATGAGATCAAAAATTTTGTTTCTTTTTTCAACCTATCGGACAGAACTTAAGAAACCGGAATCGTTCGCATTCGTACGATTTCCGACTCCACGGCCCTGGTGTTGAATATAAATATGAAGGGTTTCCGATGAAATACATATTTCTGTCTGCACACATAGCTTAAATAGTAGATATTATGAATAATTGTTACTTTTTTACGCACCAATGTTTAAACGTGAATGTAAAAAATTTAGTTTCAAAAAAGGGATGTTTATAACAATTTTATTTATCACGAAATTCTCTCTATTATGTTTTTCATAGGCTCTGCTGTCTTATTATTATTATCGGGGTTGAACAGCCGATCCGAATGAGAGTTTATGGCTAATAATGTTCAACTCCGTAGCTTTGTAATTTTGAACCCACCCCAGAAGACAAGGGAACTCCTGGACCAATCATTAGGACAAACTAACCTTCGTGGAGGACATTTTGATAGAATTAAACTGCATTTGCGGTTAATGAAGAGGAAAACCACCAACGGTTAGCCCGACGGCAAGGGGATTCTACCCCATGATCCCTCAATCACTGTCAGCAGTGTGGTCGGTGCGAACTGGGAGCAGAATTCGTATCAACCAGCCGCTGCTGAAGTTCGAGCCTGAGTCACCTTATTAGGAAGTGAACGCTCTGCTTCCTGAGCCACCATGGCTCTTCAGTTCTCTCTCTCTCTTTTATAACCGTCGTTTAACAGCCGACACAGTTTTGGGTGTACGACTGCTAATCTTCAACTCCTAGCTTTGTAATTTTGAAACAATCTAGAAGACAAGAAAACTCGTGGATCAGTACCCCCAGAGATATGATTTGTTATAGGAACATGGAGGACTTTGTGACTCGACAGATTTAACATGCGTTAGTCACTATTTACTACATGGGGAATCTTCGGCCGGCGGGGATCGATCTCACGACCTCTTGGACATGGGCCCAGTGCCCTTATTTTTTTTTATTTTTTATAACCGTCGTTTAACAGCCGACACAATTTTGGGTTTACGGCTGCTCCTAACTTAGTAATTTTGAAACAATCCAGAAGAAAAGGAAACTCATGGATCAGTACCCCCCAGAGATATGATTTGTTATGGGAACATGGAGGACTTAGTGACTCGACAGATTTAACATGCATCAGTCACTATTTACTACATGGGGAGTCTTCAGCCGGCGGGGATCGATCTCACGACCTCTTGGACATCGGCCCAGTGCCCTACCGACCAAGCTATCCCGACACCCCTGGCTCTCTTATGAAATTCCACCTTATTTTCGTTAACTGTGAATTCTTAACAACTACCTATGGCTTTTTAATGTAAGATTTGCCTAAGTTTTGCACCACTAGTTCTAATTATGAAAACGGCGCAATGTAAAAAATAGAAAGCCACTGTTTTGTTAAAATGAAAAGCATTTGTGATATATTTTTCAGTATTTAGAAGGTTACACCAACACAAGGTTACATTACACATTGTCTGGGCTAAAAAAAAATGCGCAAAAATTTGAATTATTCGTCGATTTTAAGACTGTTTTTAGAAGACTCTCACAAATAAAATAAGGCTTTTTTTATTTTTAAAAAAGAATATTATGCTATTTTTATAACTGCTGTGAGTTTGTTACAGATATTCATAATAATAGTTTTGCTAAGTTTAGCCTATCTTTAGCCAGCGCTTTTTTCTAAATCTGAAAATGGCGCATAACGTCTATGAAGAACAGCCAGTTTTCTGACAATAAAAAGCGTTTCTAATCTAATTATTTATTATTTAAAAAATTACTCTTATGCTGTATTATCTCAGATTATAAAAACTTGCAAATAGTGCAGAATTTCGGTAACTTTCCTCTTGGTGGAAAAATCTCGCCAAGTTGGCAATTTTTATAAAAAGTTTAAACTTTTAAAATTGCTTTTAGTTTTTTGATCATTCTAAATCCCAAATAATCCTTAACGACACGTTGATTTGTTCTGCTTAAAATTGTAGCTTTGCTTCAAGCAAATGTAAGGCACTGAAACTGTGCCTTTTTTTTTTTTTTTTTTTTTTTTTTTGGATGGATGAACTTCAGTCTTAAAAAAAAAAAAAAAATTTTTTACAATATTTTTATTAAAAAAGTGCAGAATATATTTGAAATCACCTTTGCAATTCTTCTAAGATAAAATCGGCTGTTTTTTTAATTAAAAATAATCCTGAATAATGTCAAGTTCATGTTGTGTTAAAATCAATAATCAGATTAAAAACCAGGTAGTAAAATTAATTTCGTAGAATTATTGACAAGCTACATACTTAAGCAAGAGATGTTCATAATATTTATACTCTTTATGTATATTATTTTTTCAATAACCATTGCATAGTAATTATTTAAAATGTAGAAATACTTCCATGCTAAGAAAATATTTTTTATTAGTAATAAAAATATTTTCAAATTCATTAATTACTAAATATTCATTTAAAAGTTTAAAAAAAAAAATCTGAATTTAAAAGCTTTTGTTGGTCTCGAAACAAACAGAGACGAATCATTTATTAAAACTTGAAATCTGTTTAAAATTACCTGCATAAATTTTGATGATATGTTCCAATTTATGGGAATGATCATCAAATTTTTATTTAAAATTATGCGAAATTAAGACAATCAAATTTAACGATTGCGCCGTAATCGAACTTACATCTCAAAAAGTCCTTAGTAACCCTACGCCTAGATTATTTCTAATGTTTCTGAAAGAAGTAACTGACAGACAACTAAAGACAGACAAATAAAAAAACAGAAGTTGCATTGAAAAGGATATTACAAAGAAAAAAAATAGTGAAAGGATGTGACGTATTTATCCAGAGAAGTTGCGTCATTTGTTTATTATAAGTTGATGACAGTGATTTATCTCTTGTGAAGAGCGGTTTAGTTTTCTGTTGTTAAACAGTTTTGATCCTTTTGTCCAATTAGATTGGTAAGTTTGTAATTTTTACTGAGTTTAATCTTTCACGCACTTATTTCATTGTTTAAATTGAGAGGTTATTGCTTTTTTCCTTCTTATTTACAGTTTATAAACGAGGGGCGTATCCAAGAAAACATAAGTTTTATGATATTTAATTAAATTTGGGAAAAATCAGAATTTTTTATTTCCCGATGGTTTATGTGTACAATAACTTAGAAAATACATTATACGTGGCTTGCTGATATAAAATAATTCATACCCTTAAAAAATATCGTGTGATGTATTATTTTATCAAAAGTTGGATAAATAAAAACAATGAGTAATAACAAACAGTTTTTATACTTAACATTTTTATTAAAAGTATATTGCGGGATCATGATATATTATTTGTATATTTGAAGGAAATAACTGACAGGCTTGTTTTCTGTATACATAGCATTCCTTGAAATTACCTCTTATTATTATTTTACGATTTTTACCTAAATGAATTTTAATTCATTTGCGAATTTTATTCATTTCTTGTTCATTTAACAGTAACTAAACTTGATATTACAAAGCATTTATGTTCAATTATGTATGTAATGATGAACATGATCATAAACATATTTTAACAGTAAAGATAAACCCAAAATATTTTTAAGTTATATTTATTTATACAACTCATTTAAAGATCAAAATTTGTGAGCCAAAAAAATTTTACTGTGCATACTATTTTTATTTAAAATTTAATTAGTGATTTTCAGAACTTTTCAACTGTATACAATGAAATTCTTTTACTTATTTAAGCTTCACTCTTTTGTATGTTTTCAGTTTTGTCCTATATTTGTTTTCCATGGGATTTGATGATAAATATGTTCAGTTTCCATTCTTTAGAAATTAGTGCATTCCTCCAACGCGTTTTCAAGATTTCATCTGACAAGGCTCACTTATGCTTAATATTTAAAGTTTAGCAAATTAGTATTATTTTGTTGTTATTTTTATTCACTTAAATAATAGTTTAAATGGGATTGATAAACAAATATGATACTACAAGTTTTATGTAAATTTAAAAAAAAAAAAAAAAAATCGGGCGTGTAATTCTGATAAAATATTTTGTATGCCTTTTAGAATCGTCTAACGGTGGGTAATCCTTTGATTAATATTAGAAATACAAATTGAAATCAATTTTCACATAAATACTAGAATAAAGCGTGAATCTATTTTCTAAGAATAACTCTATAACGAGCATTTATGATTCAAAAATCATATGGTGGGGCCAGTGGCCTACCTATCTCTCTTTAAGGCCCGTCACTGTATGTATATCTATATAGATTATAACAATTCGTTTTTTTAGTCTAAATTTAATCACTTTGAGTTAATTCTGCTTTCCAATGGCATGGGTTTCAGTTTTCCAAACCAAAAGTTTAATGCTTATGGGTTGGAACATTCTCATACGCAAGGACTGAGACCATATTCAAATTATTCAAATTTATAATACATATTTTATATCTGCTTCACTCAGATCTTCTTAAAAACTATCTCCCCCCCCCCCTCTAAGGACCGTGCATAAATGATTATTTTTCAAAATATTTTATACCCTTTTGAGATTATTAAAATAAAACTTTTTTTGAAGAGACTAAATAATGAAAACATAATTTTGGCATGACACATAAAACGAAATACGTAAGACGTAATACCCACTCCCCAAAGTACTTCAAAAATGATGAGCTCTGAGCCCATTATTCTTCGTTTAAAGTACGATCAATATATATATATATATATACCCTCTTCGCCACAAAGTGTCTTATCCCTATCCCTTTGTCAGTCACATGTCATCCTTTATTACATAAATATATAATTGTAATTCAGAAATCAAACATACATTATAGACCAGGGGTTTCCAACTTACATGAGACCGAGGGCCACAATTAAAAACAGAAATCAAATGGCGGGCCGCAACTTTATCAAAATTTTATGTAGGACAAAATTTTATGTTTGAAGGAACATTAAATATTACTGTCAGATTTTTACCAAGTTGTACAAAACAAAAGTATTGAATTACAAATTAAAATAAGAAGTAGATTTTTAAAAATATTTGATTGCATATTAAAAAATTCGGGCTACAATAACTTTAATGTGCAACAGATATCTAATTGTTAAGATATAAAACTTTAAAAAGGTTGGTATCAAAACTTACACAGTAGCGCACAAAATGTTCATAGATAAAATTGAGGTTTGCCTGCTGCAACCACCAGAGAATAGATATTTACATTTAAAATTTGCAAATGTGTGTGTAAGTATTTTCGTCCAAAAGAAGTGGTTTCAAAAAGTTAAATCGGAGAATTTCTTCGGGAAATTTTCTGGCACACACATGCTAAATTATATTCACAAAATACAAAAAAAATGAAATAAAAAAGAGCAACATACACGATTATTTTTGTATTTGAATAAATATTTTCTTGGATGCAAAACCTGAGAAAAAAATTTTTTTGCACCGTTGGTATCATAAATTTTACAGAAACGAAGAAATTAGGTTGTTATTAACGAGAAAAGTATTTTAAACCCATATAGATTTTTTACGAAAATTGTCCGCAAAAAAATAACAACTAACATATTTTAGTTCGCGAACCACAAAAAAAAGACTTCGCGGGCCGGATACGGCCCCCGGGCCACCAGTTGCAAACCACTGTTATAGACCATTTTCAAATTTTACTTTTAAACTGTGTGCTTTAATGACATTTGTGAGCAAATTAACAATGATGGTTTGATTTGTATTTATTTTAATGATTAAAAATGAAAACTAATTACACAAAAATATTTAATCTGCTGATTTTTGATGTTTCAGTTTTAACCAAAATATGAGATGTCCCACCTCTTTGGTACCTCTTCCCTCCCTATTATTAATTTTTAGAACCGTCTCCAATCGTGAAATCATTCATGGACTGCATCATTCATGGATTAATTACGATATTTTAGAAAGTTTGAAAACAATTTTTAGTACTAGCTCCTATTTTTTTTTGAATCACTATCTTGTTAAGTTTTTATTAACTTACTTTAGGTATGAGTGAGAGTGGAATCTTCTAATTGAAATTTCAACAACTTTCCGACCAGCTAGAATGCTTAAGTCCTTACTGGAACTTTACTATGATGATAATTCAAAATACATTCGTTTCTCGACCTTTACAAGCACTTATCGTGTTATTATTGCTAAAAACAATTTATCGCCAATCGAAATGCTGACCATTGTCAGACTAGGTAGATTGTTGAAGTTTTAGCCGAAGTTCTGCTGTTTTGAATGATAATACAAGAATCAAGATCCAACTGCTTTTTGGAGTTCAATTAGAATTTATTGTTATTTATTGTCGATTTAAATTTTAACCATTTTCAAACTAGTATGATTACTCATGAATTGAAGGCCTGTTCTGGATAACAGTACGAGTTTTAATCGTTTTCCGGCCACTACAAGCAGAATTTATCGTTAACCAAAATTTTGGCTGCTTTCCAACAAGCTTGGGGCTCAAATTTCAACTAAAGCTCTGTGCCTTACGAAATTTCATCTTATAATTGCAAAATTTATCAGCAACTTTATCGCCAGCCACTATTTCGACTACTTTCAACAAACAAACCCTAAACTAATAAAGAAAATATTAAAATAAAATTTTTTTGAGATGGACTAAATAATAAAAATATAAACTTAATTTTGGCACACCGAAAGCGAAATGCTTAAGACTTATCACTTTACGTAATACCCGTTCCCCACTTATTTTATAAGTGATGCACCCCTCGTTTTTCATTTCAAGTGTGAGTAAGTATATATATATACACACACACACTGGTGAGCAAAAATTAAGGACGAAACGAAAAACTTTGCATAACAAAACAGGCCGTTACAACGAGGGGAAAGGTCACTGAGAAGACCAATCACGGTATGGTAAAATAGAAAATTTGCATATATGCACCATGACGTACTGGGGGGGGGGGGGCGTATAGTAAGAAAATGAAACTAGATGACTGTGGAAGCTCAATACTTATGAGAATGATATTGCACAGTATACATCAGTTAAAACGAAATGAATTTGTTGTCACGGTGTAGTATGGCCAACAGACAACACAGACTGGATGAGTTTACGCGAGGTTGAATCATTGGGAAATTGGAAAAGGTCGAAGTGTGGCTCGGGGTCGCCCACGGTATCGTTTCACGAGCTTTGAACACATTTCCGGAGGTTTAGTAAAGGTCGTCATCGCACAACTACGGCAGTGGACGACCGGTATATAGTCCTACAAAGCTCTAAGGAACAGACTGCTGACAGCAGGATATATTGCTAGTCACACACAGCAAAGTACTGGACTCCCGATATCGCGTTTTACCGTGGCCAGGAGACTGAACAGGAGTTGGTCTATTTGCACGACGTCCAGTATGAACTCAAAATATTAAATGATGTGACTCAGAAGCTAAGATATTTTTATAAGTATAATAAAAATAAATAAAGTGAACTTCAGTGGTGATTAAATTTATTGTTTGATTATAATATGTTATGAAATTTTTCAACTGGTTATATTATTATGAAATGTTCAAACAATGTCTGACAACAACAGCTGTAAATTTTTATTAAAAAAAAAACTGGAACCGGAAACCTAAAGTAAACAAGTTACATCAATGTACGAAATCACCACTCGCCATTGTTGACCAAATAAAAATGGTGTGTTTAGATCAAACTATCATACTTTCCCCAGAGTTAAAAAATTGCGATTACGCGCTATTTTCAACGACGGGGGGTCACAAAAATTTGAGAACAGCATACAAAAACTCTTAGCATATTTTTTAGTGTGGTATATTTGTGGTCAGTTTCCCGAACCATAAAGATTGAGACCTAGTGCGTGAAAATCAAAAAATATTTAGGATATTCCATCTTTTATTTTGCGCACTTCACAGTGCGCTGAAATAAATAAAAAGGCGAATACCTTTAATAACTTTTGATCACATCATCGTATTTTCAGGTAATTGAAGTCACTCTTTATAGTTTGTGAGTTAAACCTTAAATATGCAAATGATTTTGTGCATACGATAATTTGTAGTAACATAATCAGACGATATTTTAAGTTTCATTGAGTTCTAGTTCGAAAAAATTCGATCAAAAGTTATTCAGATAGTATCGTTATTTTATCTTTTTTTCTTCGCTATGTGCTTTTTTTTATTAAATTACGATACTTAGTAGCTTTGTTATTAAATATTTTATTTAACCTTGAATTTTATAATTAATGACAGCTTTTCCTTTGTAATGAATAGCCCTTTTTTATAATCTAGAGTGACACTAAGGATGGAGACTTTATTAAAAAAAAAAGTAAGAAGCAGCCCATCTAGAAAAATTCCGGTTATAAAATCACAACTAGCTTATTGCTGCTACGAGGGCCATATTTTCAAACACTGAAGCTGTATAAAAAAAAAAAAAAAAATATATCATGTTTTTTCTGTAAATAAGAGTATGAATTCAAATTTTTTACTATTCATTAGATATCAATTCTATCATTAGTCTTGATAAACACTTAGGCAATGTCATTTAGAATAATTTTGATTTTTAAAAGACGAGACATGGTGACTTAGTTTTCAAAGAAAAAGTTTTGAAACCTTGATTTTGATATTTTTTTATTTCTGGATTGTTATGTTATTGCGCACATAGCATAACTAGGTAATTCTTATATCCCACGAGTTGTCTATGAGTAATAATTTTGTGCGCATTGCTAAAATTTGAAGAAGGGTTATTCATTACATTTCTGGGGTAATATTTGTTAATAGCTTATGTATGTTCTTATATATGTAACAAATTAATATTTTTGATGTCCGAAATATGAACTTGAGCATTCTAGTTTAACAATTAATACCAAATATTATCTCAAACAATAAACAACAATTCGAATACAGTAAACAATTGGCCACACACTAACCATATGTGAGGAAAGTACATTGGATACGATAACCCGGAAGTTTTGCTGAAGGAAAGGATACAGCGCCCTCTGCTGTTGAAATCACAATCTATACAGTATGATTAGAAATACTTGGTCAAATATATTGTAACATTTTAATGCTTTTTAAAATATTACCACTAAACATTCAAATAAAGTTAAAAATATAAACGTACTTTCAATGCAACAAAACCTGTAAACTTGTCACAAAATGTTTTGCTGTAAACCACAACTAACCAGCTAATATTTTTGCGATTTCAAGGCACAAGGATTTTATAGAGATGCCAGAATCTTTCCCAGGTGGACTAAATAGAAAATGAATTCAAGTCTAGTGAAGAAAGTGGCCATTCTTTTTCGATAAGAGAATCAAGAAACGGTGTTTTGTGTGAGCTCTGTTTGCTGTCACTGACTGCGGAGTTGGAAATAGCATTTTTGGTTTTCAAAGAACTTTTGTGCAACGTCTTACGTATATAAGATTGCGATAAAAATATTTTTTAAAGCTTTATTAAAAGTTTTTTCATGCATTTAATATCTATCGATTTATGAATTAATTGAGCGGAAATATATTATACGGGTTGTCCCTGTGTTTACATTATTCTTTATATTTTTTTAACTTTTCTGAATTAAACTTATCATTAAAATATTTATCAATACCTATCTACTAAACCTGAAAAGAATTAAGCATAGAAAACTATTTTTTTTTTCCGATTTAATTTTAAAGTATTAATATTTTAAGAATCTAAACAAGTAGTTGGTAAGAATTGGCAATATTCTTTTAATAAAATGAAATCGCTTATCAAGCCTTGATAATCAAAACTTGGTTTATCAAGGTTCTACTTTAATTTAATAAATCTTTCATGTGTTTCTGAAGACCCAGATTATATTCTTATTTTTCCTCGTAATTTTATTGCTACGTTGCTTTATAACAATCAAAAAGTAAATTGTTTGATTAAAAAAACCTTGCATACTAATGTGATATCTATGTTGCGTAGGGAAACAATATAAAAGGAAGCAATAAATACAAGAGGAAAATTGAGATTAAAAAGAGAAAGAAATTAAGATTTAGAAGATTGTGTCATTCCAGAATTAAAGATGTCTTATATCCGCGTTTTAAAATGTGTATGGAATAATATTGACAGCTTCAACTGTTTTCGTGATTATTATTTTATTAAGGAACTTATTGTGTTCTCGCAATTTAATGAAGAGACATTAAAGTAAAATGTTATTTCGTATTTAATAACGAATAATATTCCTCAAAATATTTAATGAAATATTTATAAGTAACAATAATTCAGCTAAAAGAGTCTTTTTCTTTGGCTTTAAAAATTAATACATTTTTGGAATTTGATTTTATAAAAGCAAAACATCGTTAAATCGTGTGCGTGTATTAGGGTAGTTTTTATTAACATGAAGAACTTTTTTTTGTCATCGAATCCTTTTAGACACCGCCTAAAAAGGTGCCATTTGGTATAAAACTATTATTTGGAAAGTTTCAGCGCAATAAAGTAATGTTTAGACCCCATCCCCGATCATCAAAGTTTAAAAAAATATGATTTTAATCAAAAATATTGTATATTTTTTGCTATAAAATCCGAACAGGTGGTAGTAGAAGCAAATTTGGACTCATTTTATGGATAATGTTTTTAACTTTTGTCTTTTAAAATTAAAACTTGTTTGCAAAACGAATAGACGACTTTAAGTTTACATGCGTTTTTTAATAATCCCTCCAATTTTAAAGAGTGTTGAAAAAAATGTGTACACATACGCACTACCTTAAAATGGCTGAAGTAAAATAGATATTAAAGTATATCAGTAAAAAAATATTATAAATTGACAAAAAGCTGACAAAACTGATCGTTTAGAAACATGGATTGAGTACCATAAAGAAAGTTAGGTATGATTGATATAAATGAAATATATTATTTCGATTTAATCCCTTTTTTATTTCGAAAAGTAATCTTATTCGTTGTTTCCATATGAAGACAAAGCATCTATATTAAAAAATAAATAAATTTTTTAAGAAAGGTATAGATTTTGCATTGATCTTAAAACATTTTCTTGTGAATTTAAAGCATAATTAGTCCAAAACCTACCGAAGATTCATACATGAGAGGTAATTAGGAGATTTTTAGTTCAGCCTTGATGCTGGTTTGGGTAACTTAACTGACTTGATGCTTGTCAATTTCTTTTTTAAATTAAAAACAGCGTTTTGCATTATATTTGTAAAGTGAAAAGTGTTTTTAGATTTGGAGATTATTATATTTTGTTATTAAGATGGAAAAAAAAGATTGATATCATTTTTCTAATCATAAATCTTTCATTTTTATAGAAATAAAATTCTTAGGTCTCAAGAAAAGAAATGGTTGCCAAACGTTCAACACTGCGTCTTAATACTCACTTAAAGTTGACGTTCAATTTTTTTTTTTTTTTTTTTTTTTTTTTGATTAAATAAAAAAGAAAATTCACTGTATTTAAACAAATACGAAATCAAATACAATAAAATAAATCAAATCGAATAATGGTTTTGAAATGGATTGATTTGCGTTCAAAATTTCTTTTTTAGTAAAGTGAAATGCTCTATTACTAATTGGTATTTTAATGATTATGTGTCAATAAATCCAAATTAATTTAATTTTGACGTAAGATATAAATTTCTGATTTGTAATAAATGATTACTTAACAAGTTATCCAGTTTGTCCAAAGTGTGTAGTGGGGCTAAAGTGAACAAAAAAAAAAAAATTTTTTTTTTTTTAAAAATTAGTATGCTAAAACTTAACTTTTTTGGTCCAGATGTAAATCAGAATGCAGAAAAAGTCCAAATTATTGTTAAAAAAAATTAGTTCAAATCTTATGAATTATTTTTCATTAAGTTTTTTGACAAATTTGTCAAAAAATGTCCACATTAGTCCCTCTCACCTCTTAGTCGTCGATTTGATGCCCCCTATGTTTGAATACCTGGGACCGTTGACCTGTGAACGCATCGCCCAGGTTTCGGTAAATGCTGCCTTTAGTTTTGCTTTAGACTGAAAATGCTTTCGATTTGTATACAAAGCCCGACAAAGGATAACTCTTCACTTTTTCTTGGGGATTGAGATCAGTAGGGAAAGACTAACAATTTGTCGAAAAAGGTTATATCACACCAGCAATTTGGAATGTAAAAGAGTAGCCCATGTTGAAAGTTGTCCACAAGCAAAAGAGAGTGGGGAAAAAAAAAGAAATCGGATAGCCCAGATGACTTTGTTTTCTATAGGCATGGAAAGAGAAAAAGCGAGGATTTCTTCACCATTATACAATAAAATAGAGGCTCGTTATTAGAGAGTGAAAGTGGTACGAGGTAAACCTAACTAGGTTTTTATTTCCCGTGCCATGTGGCGAACACCAAACAATTTTAGAAACCCATTTACTGTTATTTGATTACTAGCCAGAGTCAAATTTTCTATCCGTAAAATGCCTCCATCCTTAGAGCAAAATCTTCACGGAAATGGTTTTTGGATTGTAGGGTGCAAGTAAGTCATGGAACTGCCTGTCTGTTCACCTTATCTCAATCTCCTAGAACCGATATACCGATTTAAACTTAAAAATTCAATGTCCCTAGCCTGTAGGGCTATCTACATTTCCATCGTATAATGAGAAAATTAAGGGAGGAAAGGGGTAAGAGGGGTACGCAAGCGTACTACATGATGAGTACAAAAATCAATATATAAGGAATGGAATAAGTCTGGGTTAAATAAAATACGATTATATACATTAAAAGGTAAAAAAGACATTGGGAATAGAAATATATACAGTTACATGATTATGTTACATATTTACATCGAAATAGGAGGAGTATGCGAAAAGCTAAAAAGTCCTACTCAAGGGCCGCGAAGAGTTCGGGTGCGATGCGCGAAAGGATGCTGAAGAGCCGGTCTCTTGATTCCCTGCAACACTCTCCTAGAAAACCTGAAGGGGGTATCCTTAATACACAAAACGAATGGGGCGGAGCCTCTTAACTCATTCGGTTTGAATCTTTATGTTAAACCCATAAATTAGGTGAACTCCGAAGCAAGGGAAAGCGGCGTTCAACCGGTTCTATTACGTAAAAAGCGCTGGTTTGTGCATGTTTACGAAAGGGAAATTCTCTTTGCACGCTTTAGAGCCAATTTTTGTTTACATTCAGAGCAAAGATGGGCCTTTATGAGGAGAATATTTACGTTTTGGCTTTAAGTTCGGTTAACCGTTAACTTGGTTACGTTACAAATTGAAAATTTGACTAGTTGTCCATAGGTTTGTTTATGCTAAAGATAGTAAGTTTAGTCTAAGGTACAAACAGAACAATAACAAACCTGTAATAATGGCGTTCTGCCCTGCAGAGATTGGTTACACAACATCGTATATTTCAAATTACATTAAATATTTTGGCCATTGGCAAAAATGGATTTATTTTATTTGGACACTTTTTCTCTCTTTATTATAATTTTTTTTTTCCTTGCTCATATAGGGCAGAAAGGGAGTTGCTCCTTGTAAACATGAATTTGTATATACACTTTCTTAATACGCAATGCATAAAATAAAAAACTGACAACTCGGAATAACTTTTATTCTAATGATCGAATCTTCATATTCTAGGACAACTTTAACAACATATATATATATATATTGTTTTAAAATGTATTCGTTTCATTATTACTGTTAAAATAAATTTTTAACTTATCGAAACTTATTTTAAACAAATGATAAATGTAAAGGAATATTTCATCATCAACTATCAATACTAATTTTTTTTCATTATTAATTGATATGAAAAGAATTTCTGCATTGAAACAAAAACCATTTTGAAGTGCAGAATCTCGATAATTTGTTTAGCTTTTTTGATAAAACAATGGAAAAGATAATAAAGTGATTAAGGTCATTTGAAAGCGAAATAGTGATATCTTCTCCATACTTTTTCCCTGATAAGATATTGCGTATCTTCGCTATCTGAGTAATAACACATCTAAACAAATGCGCGATTTTTGTATTTTGATGGAAAAGTGTTTTATTTTTAGTTATTGCTATTTGTTTTTCTAATAATATGAATGATATCTTGTAGCATAATTTATCTATAAATGTTGGGTTTTTAAAAAATTAAAAAAACAATTGCAAAATTAAGTTGTTGTTTTTTTTGTCTATAGAAATTTTTAACTTTCAGGTCCGCTTTTTTGTTTTATTGTATTTTTTTCATAAATTTATTTTTAAATAAATTTTATTTTTCTCTTATTTCACTATAGATATGTAAAAAACTCGAATCTCTATTTAGTCAACTGTGTCTTAAAAATGTTGGTTTAAAAACATCATAGTTTTTAACACACATATAGTTCGTATTTCGATTAGTTTTTTTTATTCTAAAAAAATTGCAAACGAAATTTAATTTTGAAATGGACATTTCAGAATAAAATGAATAATGAATGACGGGCTAGCTATTCAATAATTTAGTTTATTATAATAATTACTACATAAAAATAAAAAAAATTATTTAGAAGTAGCTTTGCTATCGAATTCTAAATACCAAAATTGTATTTAATACTGGTGACATTTTTATTAAACTTAAAGATTTGAAATCTTGAGCCCTCTAAACCCCAGATTGATAAGATTTTTCTTTCTTTTATTTGTGGATGATTCCAAAATTTAATATTAGCAGATAAAGGGCAAAATTCTCAAAGCAAAAATTCACGAAAAAAAGGGTTAAATAAAACATGATTCAGTTGCAAAATTAAATCAGTTATTTGTTTTTGTTTTTTAATCAGCTATTTGTCTGTTTTGTTTATCAGTTTATCAGTCATTTATATAAATATTTTTTGACAACAAGATTGAAACTATTCAGGTATTCTCAAAATAAATAACATTCGTATTATTCAGCGCCTCAAAATCACGTTACACTTTTTTTTGCGTAAACATCAACGCCGGTCTGTCCATAAGGCAACTCTAGGTAAATTGAAATTTATATACTATTTCTTATATTATATATATATATATATAACGTCGTTGCCGAGTGGAAGGATTAAAACAGGTCTTAGGCAGGGAAGGAGGGTACAAAATTTCTTTATTAATTATTAGACGGAGAGCAGTCATGAAAGTGTGTACACGAAAAGTTGTGTTTATTCATTATATGTTAGGGAAAATCTTGCAAAGTAAAGCGTTTCAATTTAGGCAAAGAGGGAAATCTTAGTAATTGCTATTGGTTTATGAAATAGGTAGAGTGATTCCCACGAAGATTAAAGGGGAAAATGTCATGCTTTTAATTAATGCATAGTTAAGTCAAAAATAGATTTAAGGATAGGATGTGAATTTAAAAGTGTGAGAAAGAGTTTCGGTTTGAATAATTAATTAGGATGATGTTTTATATTAGAGAAAATTTCATAAAAAGATTAATAGAAGCTTTTTATGTTACACACACACACACACACACATATATATATATATATATATATATATATATATATATATATATATATATATATATTCACAATTGATACTCGATGTAAGAAGCCTAGTGGTTATGGCGAAAACACCAATTTTAAAGCAATGCTTTATTTTTATAAGAATAAAGTAGGCCGGGATAGCGTAGTTGGTATATCACTGGGCCCATGTCCAAGAGGTCGAGGGTTCGATTCCCGCCGGCCGAAGAATCTCCGTGTAGTAAATGTTGACTGATACACGTTAAATCTGTCGGGTCACAAAGTCCTCTATGTTCCCATAAGAAATCAATATGTCTGGGGGTACTGATCCAGGAGTTTCCTTGTCTTCTGGATTGGGTTTAAAATTACAAGGTTACGTAGTTGAACATTAGTAGTCCTAAAATTGGATCGGCTGTTCAACGACGGTAATAAAATAAAAGTAAAAAAAATAAGAATAATGTAACTAACAGTAACATTGATAATAATGCAACTTATCCTTTATGTATTGATTTATACATAAAAGTATCCTCTAAAATATCATTAATAGGTGAAAAATGCATTAAAAATAATATGTTGGTTCGGGGCTGCCATTTTCTAAAAGTTTCGATTCCCTGGGAAACATTCCTCGAAATTTGCCTGCATTTTAAAGTTTTATTTTTAAGTTCTATTATGAATGAAATTATAGCTCTGAATAAATTTCCATTAAGATTCAAACTATAAAAAATCTGATTCTGTATTCTTTTTTTTTAAACTACTATATGGCAACTTAAAATTTATTTCATTTCAGATATGGAAAGTTAAATACGTTCTATCGTTAGGAAGCAAAAGAAGATTCAAACATGGATGTCAGTGAACCCATTGTTGATGAAAAAGAATTAATTAACAAAGTAAGGACTATAATTAGGCACATTTAGTATTCTGAACATGCTTTGGGGAGGTTTCAAACTGACTGATACTCTAGCTAAATGTTGACCGCAAAAATTTTTTGAAAAAAGAAAAAAAAATTAAGAATCTTAAAGAAAGCTATGAAAGAAATTATAAGAAATTGAGATTTCTTAAGGGAAAGTTTTTATTTTAGACTTATTTTTAACTCTGCCACATTCATTTATTTAGTAAAGTGTTTTATTTCCGATGTTCGATGGAGGACGGACCTAAGTCTTTTTAGTGCTTTTAAAATGGAAGAAAGACTCAAGGGCACTTGGTAACAAACGTTCAACGAACAAACCTAAAATATCTTACTTAGAATCAGTGAAATACCAAAAGTGCCAACGACTAGGCGCTGACAATTTAAATGAGTACTAGGAGTTATAAATTACGACAGCTCATTCATTTCACAATCTAAATTTACAATTTATTTTGACTGACACAGATAATTTCGCCCTATTAAACTTGTTTCCGTAAGCGATCTTTTTTCTTTTTTGGTAATAATGATGAGTAATACTAGTTAATGAGTCAAATGCATTATGAGTCAAATGCATGAGTCAAATGCATTAACTTGGAAACGACATGGAATAACAAAGAGTAGTTCAAAACTCTATTTGGTTTTCAAAATTCGAAATTCCATTTATTATATTTGAATTATTAAAAATAACTGTTAATAAATTATGAAATAACGCACAAATTATTTTCTGTAATTAAAATTTTCATCGGATTAATTTTTTTTTTTTTACTTGAAAAAAGCAAAAAGATCATCAAAGGAAACTCTTAAAATATTAAGCATTAAATCCGAAATATCAAGCTGACGGCTTAAATATTTAACAAATCTAATGGCAACTTTTTCATAAAAGCTAGCATTTTGACCCTCAGTGGTTTAGGGGTTAAAGCGTTCATCCCCCAATGATCCAGGTTCGAATCCAAGCGGTAGCTGCTTGATACGAATTCTATTTGCGCACCGACCGCAGTGATGACGTAAAATATCCTCACGTCGGTTCATGGGTTAGAATGTCCTTGCCGTCGGGTTAACTATTAGTTTTCGTGGTTTTCCTCTCCATACAACGCAGATGTGGGTAAGTTCCGCCCAAAAAGTCTTCCACGATGGCTAGTTTGTTTCAATGCTTGATCCAGAAGTTCCTTTGTCTTCTGGGTTGGGTTTAAAATTGTAAAGCAATGGATCGAACTGAATCTACCAAAGATCGAATTCCCCATATAGGTGATTGATTTCTCTATTATTCCCTGCTAGCAGATATCACAATGCTGATGCAAAATATACGCTGGTAGAAATCACTCCATCGCTATCGAATTAACCATGAGGTTTAGATATTTGTTTCACATGAATACTTTTTAGTTTTGATAAAATCTTTTAAAAGAAGAATTATTACCTAAGTTCCCTTGTCTTCTAGATTCTAAGCAAAAAAGTTGAGAATGAAAAAGTTGCACTTTGTGAACAGACTGCTAAACGCCGATCGTATAAAATACGGATTAAAGATAGTAAAGTGGTGACCTAAATAATGAAACAAAAAAGGAAAAGTTCTTGTATAATAGCGTTGTTTACCGTCTCAGAAAAATATTTCAAAATTCTCAAAAAATATAAACATTCAAATAATATAGCAATAAAGTTACAAACTTACTGCTATATTTTCTGACATAGAGTGTTCAAAAATACTTGTTTTCGTTTTTAATTTATTGACAGTCCCTCAAACCTCTAAAAGCTTTAAACTTTATTGATTAGTATGAGAAATCGCATGACCTATACAGCTCTAAAGTTACAAAATAATCTACTAAGTATTCATGGAGGAATTTCAAAAAATGTCAAAAGCTGAAAGTGTCTCTTCCATTATTGTAAAGTAGTGTGCATATATATATATATATATATATATATATATATATATATATATATATATATATATATATATATATATATATATATATATATATATATATATATGTATATATATATATATATATATATATATATATATATATATATATATATATATATATATATATATATATATATATATATATATATATATATATATATAATGTATATAACGGAAATGAGTACCACGCGTAAAAAAATTTAAGCTAAATTTTTGTAACTTTGAATTACTAAAACATCTTGATATTCATAATTTTGTGAAATTAAGTTATTTCCATTTATTTGTTCTAGTTACGTGAAAAAGTATCCGATCTTGATGTTCGACCAGAGTTTAACGATGATGATGCATATTATAGAAAATGGTTAAAAGGTGCGTAATTTTTGTTTATATATATATGTAGATATATTTTGTCCACATGGATATGGTGTTACATGATATATGCTTTTAGAATCCTTATAAAAATGATGACAAAAAAGTATACACATCGAAAATGAATCGAAACATACCGAAATGCATGAATATGTATCGAAAATGGATCGAAAAAAATGAATTATAAAACTAACGAATATTTAATGCGCCGAAACGACATTACTTTCTGGTCCACCAAATATATACAGGTATATATTTACTGAAATGAACAAACAATTATGCTAAGACATCGACGTGATTGTGTTTAAAATGGTATACGTTATACTACTATATAAAAACCAACCTATAAATGGAATATAGCTTTAAGAGGTTACTTGGGTTTTTAAAAAAAAAAAAAACAGTTTTTATCTATAGTAAATTTTTATGCCATTATTTATACCTCAGGAGTATTGTCCTTGAATTCATTTGGCGAAATTGGCTGGAAGCGAAAATAGAAGTAGCCGATGTACTTTCACCGACCATGTGAACCGTGGGAGGTTCTCGTGGTCTTCCTCTCCATGTAACGCAAATGTGGGTTAGTTCCATCAAAAAGTCCACCACGAAGATAAATTTCTCCCAATACTTGATCCAGGAGTTCCCTTGTCTTCTGGATTGGGTTCAAAATTACAATGCTACGGAATAGAACATTAGTAGTCGTAAACCAAAAAATTGGGTCGGCTGTTCAACGATGATTATAAAATAAAATTAAATAAAATCTTTAAGTAGTGCGCAAAATGTCAATAAAATAATTTCTTCGCCTATCATGGCTTTATCTCTGTTTCGATTCCCGTGTCAACAGATGATCAGGCAATTGGGAAGCGTGGTGCAAAGGCTGGATTATTACTATCTCCATCTACTTTCCAATCTGTGTAGTGTGCATACGCCAGTAATGTTTTCAATCATTAAGGATGAATCGTTGCCAATAGCTAGTTAGTGTAGCTCCAGTGCGATGTTAACGACCAATTTATAGTAGTTCTAAAAATAAAAAAAATGAGAACACAACGAAACTTTTTTCTAAGTATCCGAAAATCGATTCCCTATTTAAAATTTTTAGATGAAAGTTTTAAAAAATATTACTCAAATGTTCTTTTCGTATATGCTTAAAATTTGAATAAAGTAAATCTTTTATTATTTTAAGATATATAGTTAAAGAAATTATCCCCCCCCCCATTCGAAGCAATGAATAAATCGCAACAATTCATACCTTTAATGAATATTTTCATAATGAAAATAAAATAAACTATTTCATTTAAAACCTATAGATGGATTTTAGATAAGAAACAGATTTATTTCTTTTGGGATTACTTTTGAATAAAAATTTAGATATAAAAATAAAAAATGAAAAAGTGATAAAAATGAAATAAACTATTTAATATTGAAAACCAATCGATGGGTTGCAATTTTTTTTAAATGCCAATGTATAAAAAATTCACAATAAAAATTCTTTGGATTATTTCATAAATTATAATTTGGATTATTTCATAAATTTTAGGATTAGATATGTAAAAATAAAATCTGTAATTAAAAATCTCTTGAGATAACTTTTTTGAATACATTTTTCAAGAGTTGCCTTAAGTATTGATATTTCCCAGCATTTTGTTTTGAAAATAAGTATACTATTTGTAATTGTGAATACAATGTACGATTTGTTGCAATACAATATAAAATTTGATTACGGTATTTTAACAGTTCTTTATCTATTTATACAAATAACTTCTGCCATACTTCTTTGTGTAAAACATTAAAGAAAACTAAATTTTCCTCTTCTAATTTTTGTTTTTTACTTATTAAAAAATGATATATTGAATTGTTGTAAATCAATACTATTATTTTAGTAAAATTGCAATTATTAACTTAATTTTAAAAAAAAGATCTATATATATATTTAAAAAAAAGATATATATATATATATATATATATATATATATATTTAAAAAAGAAAAAAAAAGAAGAGTTTCTTGCATTTCTTCCCCTTGGGTCAAAAGAAACCTACTCCTTCTGGGGTGGTTTTTACTACGGTTTTTTTCCCACTGTGTCACCTAATAAATTGCTCAACAGAATAACAAACTGAAAAGTATTTGTTGTGTACGAAGCATGAAATCGGAGTAATTCCTTGCTAGTTTTAAATTATATAAATTATTTAAAATTTACTTTATTATAAGTTACTGTGTGCGTTTTCAAGTAAATATGTATTTTATTTTTAAAATAAGTATATTTTATAAAAGTTACTCTTTTAAAAACTTAAAAAATGTATTTTTGTGTTTATTTTTCAGCTAGAAGCTTTAATCTAGAGAAGGCAGAAGAAATGTTTAGAAAGGTTGTATGAATTGTTTATTTTCATTTTGTGTAATGAAGTAATTCAGATTTAATGACTTAAATGCAAATTACTAACAGAATTATAATTTATTTACGGATATTAAGTAAATATTACGGATATAAGTAATTTTTTCCCCCTTGTTTGTTTATTTGTTTGTATTTTCATCTGAGCTCGCCGCTTCGACCATTTTAATAGCTATAATAAAAACTTCTGGGGTGTTATCATATTCTTCCTTTAAAATTAAATATTTTTTTTTAGACATTACAGTTCTGCGTCTTCTGGATAGTTACTAATAGAATATGAATGGTTACCAAGCGTCCCAAAACCGGAAAATAGGCATGGAAACCTTCCGGCGTATACCTGTATCAGTGCTGTGTTTACTAGACAAAATGTGATCAGTCTATATTTTATAGTTTATCTATAGAAAGTACTCCCCTCACTACAAAGTCTAAGGCCGTCTGCTGTAATGGAAACAAGGAGGGGGAGCTTCTCTTTCCCTTGATTCTATTTCACTCACTGACCCGAGGCAAAACCTGTCTTAAATATTGATCTAACACCCTTACTTGAAATAGTGAAACCTCGTAACCATAGTCACCGTCACTGTACCAGACGAATGGCGAGGGGAGTTATTTCCATAGCCAAACTATAGAGAATTTTATGATTAGGATTTAAATTTTCCCCCATATCCTAAATATTTAACAAGGTTCCGAAAACGGAAAAAAAAAAAAAAAGGAAACCTTCCAGTGTATACCAGTATCAGTGCTGTGTTTACTAGGCAAAGTGTGATCACTCTATATTGTAGGAAGTCTTATGATTAGGATTTAAATTTGTCTCTTATATTACCATTCAGAAGATTTTTTGGGAGTTTAATATATTTAATCAGACCAGGAAAAGTGAATTTAACTAAACATATTGGAAACAATAATTTTTTTATTAATACATATTTGCTACTTTTTTAGCAAGCGTGTACAATGGCACAGCAAAAAGTAGTTTTAGGGTTTAACCCCCTACCCTAAGAAATTATCATTGAGAATTAAATTTGCTGTCGTTTGATGACAACAAAGATTTGATTCATTGCAAATTATTCCATGCCATGGTACTAAGAAACGCAATACATTGATAATACTTTAAAGATAAATACGATTCAAATCAATGCATAAGTTTTTCATTTTCCTCAAGCTTTTCCCCTGAGTTTATGAGAGCGGAATTTCTCAGTTCTACTTATGTCTCAATCTCTTGTTCATTTCGCCACCACAGTGTGGTTCGGACATTTAACCTAATTGGTTGTTAAAAATTTTTATGCACCAGTAATAACTTAAAAAGCTTTTTGTTTGTCACCGGGGATTTTTAAACAAATAAAAAGGATTTCCGAAGAGGTGGCTTCAGAGAAAAAAAAACAAGAAAAAAAAACAGCCAATGGCCTTTATCAAAGACCTCTCCTAAGTGATACGTTGCACATAAAATGATGACTTTGTTTCGATTATATAGAAACATCAAAACTTTCTGCAAATAACGCAGATAATTTTCTCTTCATCTTTAGAGCGTGAAGTTTAACTAGATTTATCAGTATAAAATTTTTAATTATAACTTTCGACATTAAGCTTATTTTTTCATCACTTTTAATTATTTTTTTTACGTTTGTTACTTATTCCCTCCCCCCCCCCCTATTTCCATAAAAAGCTTTAAGTAAATATGAGGAACTTCATTTTAAGTTAATGCTTTGATAACCGGTGAATAGTTTTTCTTGTCTGCACTACTGTAACTATATATAAATAATTAATAGTATTGACTAATATGATCAACAGTTAATCGCATATTAGTCACTTCTATTGTTTCCTATTGATTAATTTCTCAGAATAATATGTTTTTATATCATTATAGCAATTTAGTTAAAAACTGCTAACCTGGGTATTTTACTTTAAAATTGCTAGAAATACTTTTAAATTTTAAAATAAAGTAAGATATAAATGACAGTAACTTTCGGTAGAAAACTGCATTGTCGTATGCGCCTCACCCACGAAAAACATATAAATTTGCGATGGAAATAACCGTAGGCCGCACCGCAGTATACGAAGCACTTCCAATTTTAACCACTATTGAGGAAAAAACAAACATTTAAGCACAAACACAAAGAAAACAAATTTTGGCAGCGGCGTATCACACGCGAAAGTGAACTCAAAAATTTTCAAATGTAAAATACGTGAGTTCAAAATACCACGTACAACTTATAAGCACTGACGTTACGGAGTAAAAAGAAAGTCGGAAACTGAATGAGAATGACAAGAATTTTTTTCTCTTCTTAGTATTTTCTAACGAACGTGCTTTGCCCACTCATCCACCCCCGTAAAACAAATCTCTCGAAAAGGGGGTGGGAGAGAAATACAACGCGCTAATCATGTGACCGATTCATCGACTCTCGAGAACCATCTCTTGTAGATGTGAGTTTGAATTTCCATTCTTACATTTTCCTCGTCTCATGATTTTCTTCTTTGCTTTGCGCGATTGTTTTAACCCGGAACACAAAACAGACATTTCATTATTCTCAAGTTGTAAATTGGATTCTATTACACATTCACGGGTGACGTCATACAGTCCATCGTCAATCAAAATCTCGTCTTGCCGCACCATATTTTTCTTTTTTAAAAAAAATTAGTTAAAAATGAGAAAAATATACCATTTTCCGAACAAATTGATATTGGACCTCTATTTTTATTTTATATCCGTCATTGAACAGCCCATCCAAATTTGAGTTTACGACTACCAGTGTTCAATACCGTAGCCTTGTAATTTTGAACCCAATCTTAAAGACAAGGGAACTCCTGGATCTGTACCCCCAAAAGAATTTATTTGTTATGGAAACTTGGAGCACGTTGTGACCCCAACACATTTAAAGTGCACAAGTTATCTTAGGTCAGCTCACGAACTCGAGTCCAACACCCTACCAACCAGGATATCCCGGCCTTGGCTTGCTATTTGAAAACATTTTTTGCAAAAAATTTTTTTCAAGGCCGGGATAGCCTGGTTGGTAGGGCGCTGGGCCCATGTTCGTGGGTTCGATCCCCGCCGGCTGAAGACTCCCCGTGTAGTAAATGGCGACTGATGCCTGTTAAATCTGTCAAGTCGCAAAGTCCTCCATGTTCCCATAACCAATCAATACCTCTGGGGGTACTGATCCAGGAGTTTCCTTGTCTTCTGAATTGGTTCAAAATTACAAGGCTACGGAGTTGATCATTAGTAGTCGTAAATCCAAAATTGGGTCGGCTGTTCAACGACGGATATATAGATATATATATTTTCAAAATGCATTTATTTTTGATTAATTTCACGCTGATTGCGGAATTCTCTCGCCGAAAAATAAAATCGTCGGATAGCCTGCACACGATAGTTTAACTTTTAAATACAGATACGCCGCGGCGTACATACCGGAAATAATTTACTAAAAACTATGTTTTTCACGTGAGCTGAAAAGGAGAAAGTAATTCGATTTGTGTCACCTGTTTAAAGAAAAGTGTAGGGCACATCACTTTCAAAATTCGTGATAGTAGTTTAATACGAAGGTAATGTGTCCAACACTTTACGTTTTAAAATTGACAAAAGTTTAATAATTTTCTTCTTCATAATTCACTTGAACAATTTAGTTTTTAAAATTTTTATTTTTAAATTTGGTGTCTGTTAATT
This sequence comes from Parasteatoda lunata, assembly GCA_949128135.1. Lineage (NCBI taxonomy): Eukaryota > Metazoa > Arthropoda > Arachnida > Araneae > Theridiidae > Parasteatoda > Parasteatoda lunata. The sequence goes on from OX421980.1 coordinate 75,041,992, forward strand.
TTTTATTTCAAAAAATATTAGACATTTCGATAGGCAATAAAAGGGAGATAAATTTTATTAGCAACAGTTATGAAGAAATTGTAATTTATGTTGTTAAGAGGCTTCAATTAAAATTTGAGCACCCTAATTACCTAGAAAATGGTTGAAATTTTGATTGGTGATAAATTGTAGCACTCAGGATATTATTGAAGCTTGTATTTTATAACAAGCACAGCTCTCCAGCTGATTAGAAAGAGGTCGGATTTTTGGTTGACTAAATAAATTCTATTTGGCTATAAAAGAATGATAAAATTTGCTTGTAATACTCAGAAAACGATAGAACGAAGGATGAAACTGATGGGTTTTTATGTCAATAAATGCACAGAAATGGATGAAACTGGTATGTTTTTATGCCATTAAATGCACACACGTAATATTTCATAATATCTCGCACGTGAAATTTTAGTTTTAAAACTCTCTCATTTCGGGACAAATACCAAAATGTAAACGAAAATAGTTTTTTTTTACTCAATTTAATCTCAAAAGACCTAAAATTTATACTTTACCTCTTTACTGTTGTAAGATTAAACACATATAAGGCTTACATATAAAATTAATTACATATATTTGTTGTAATTTATTTCTATTTTAGTCACTTTATTAACACTAGATCTAATTTGAGCTTTCTTATGGAAAACTTTAAAGTTTTTAAATGCTTTGTATTGTTTAAAATATTAAGTTTTCTATCGAACAGAATCAGAAGGAAGTTAAAATTCGCACTTGATAATTTTCCAAAAAAATTTTTACAAATAATTTTAAAAAATGAAGAAAGGGTGTTACAAGTTATTTTGAGGAACTTTAAATTTATAAAAAATTTGACTGAGCTCTAATAAAAAAACTTTCTAAAATATGTATTTTAATGACTATTTTTTCTATCTTAGTTTGCTACTATTTATATTAAACCCATTATTTAGTTTTTCCTAAAATCCTAACTTTCTAGTGTTGTATTCTGAATAACTAATTTTTATTTGATTCTTTTATTTTAGCATATAAAGTTCGTTAGAGCGAATGGATTGGATAAAATTGATGAAAACTTTAAGCCTAAAGAGGTGAGAAAGATAATCTTTGCATTATGTACTAGTTGTATGCCGTTAGCCAAATTATTAGACGTAAACTAACACACCTTTACATTTGTTAGCTAAAGTACGTTTTTGTTTCTATTCAAATTTTAAGGTTAAAGAGAAAAACATTTGTAGCGGGAAATTGGGTTTACAAACCAAATATGGAGAGTTCTGTAATCACTTCCTTTTATATTTCTTTTAGAGTTCTTGTCACATTAAAAAATAATTTGTCTCGTGTCACACAGAAAAAAAGTTTATTCATTAAGGGCCATACATTATAACGTAAGTAATAAAGAAAAAAATATGTTATTGTAGTTTTCAAAATTACTTGAAAGGAAAAAGAGATGAAAGACGTCAAAATTGGTTTTATTGTTTGTTGTTTCTAATAACTATATTTCAAATACTCTCTGTTTACACCAGCAATCAAACAGGTTTAGATGCATTCAATTGCACATAGCTCAGCAGTGATTCCTTAGATTTCAATGGCATTTATATTTTTTTCGTACTGAAGCTCTAATTTTTGACCCCTAAAGTGCATACTTTTTTTTAATTTAATTTTGGCAACAATTTTTAAAAGATTGCATCAAGGGATACCATTCTGAAACACCCTTAATACATAAAATAAACAAAATAGAAAAGCAAAAGAAATTATAAAGAAGGGAAAATATTAGGAACAACCTACACGAACTTACAATTTTTAGTGCTTCCAAACCTTTTTTCTCTTAATATACACTTTTTTCCAAACTGATGTACTTGGTGATGTATTCATCTGCAATTATAGTTTCATGTTGTAGGTTCTCTTCTCCACTTTTAAAAAAAAAATTTAAGATACATCCTTATTGCTATTGTTTACCTCTGGGAAACATCAGGTTGAATTTGATTCAAATACTGAACCCCAGTCTTCTATATTGAAAATCAAAAACATTGCAATATGTGTATTTAGAGATTTCTATAGAAAGAATACAGGTTTAAGAAATATACATTGCTGTTGAATGCATAATTAAAAATTTATATCAGTTTAATAAGTATTAGAATATTTTCATATATTTTCTTGCCTAATTGCTATAAATCAAATTTTAATTCCAAATCAAAATCTAATACATTAACAAAAAAGGGTGTTTTGATTTGTTATTAAACATTTATTCGTCGAAATTTGAGTTCTAAATTCAATTTTGAATTGTTTTTTAAAAAAAATTTTAATTACATTCTTTTCCAATTAAATTCATATATATATTTTAAAAAAATTTAAATACATTTTTTGGTTGTGCTATTTTCCAGATTTGGGTCTGGTTTGTAAAAAAATTCTTTTAAAAAACTAACAGATTATTGATGTTCAGATAGAAAACTACTATTGTTAATTTTTTTAAATTTTTTTTTTTTAAAATGTACCCTAATCTTGTTTGTAACTGTACAAGCTATCTTTTTCTACAACTTAAACTGTATTTATTTTTAATTTAGTAGTATTTGCGCTACATAGATAATTATATTTGTTTTCTAGTTTAATTACAAACAATGCACGATTGCTTCAAACACAACATTTTTAAACTGAATTGTGAAATAATTGCTCACAATAAAGTATCTTGAGAATGTAAATTGTAGTATGATCATATAAGCTTGTTTTATTTTTTACTTCTTCAGTTTGTTTGGTACTTGTTTAGTTCAGTGATTTGCATACTTTTCTAGTTTTGATATTTCACTGTCTACATACCTCTTATAACAATTTCTAAAAGGAACTCATTGAAACAGAAAATATTTCTTTATTAATTTAGGAGTTGAGCAGAAAACAAACAAAATAAATAAGTAAGACTACAAAATTTATAATTTTTAAAAAAGGAAATGATTCAGTCTAATGTAGCCAGGTAAACAATGTAACCTTGAGTATTACTTAATTTATTGTTTATTATTTTATGATGTGTACAGATTAAATCTTGAAATAGCACTTGACAGTGTTTCCGTGATTGTGAGACAGGAACGAGTAAAATTTTTATATTTAAGTTATTTTTTTGATATTGAACGGAAAATTCTAAGAGCAAATCCATACTATTTTTTATACATATATTAAAATAATATTACAATTTTAGCTTAGCTTCAGTTTTTTTTTAAAAAAATAGTTAAAAATTAAAAAGGCATTTATGATTTTTTTATTAATTTTTTATTATTTTTTTATTTATTTTCATAAATTTTTTCATTAGTTAGTTTAATAGCACTTTTACTATTAACTAATTTTTAATAAGCATAACAAAGTTTGTAGTATCACGTGATTTGTGTCACGTGTAATTAATAATTATCATAATTAATTTAATAGTTCTTATCAATACCATTAAATTAATTTTAATTATAGCATATTAAGCTTTCCCTAACACCTTCAATTTTTTTTTCGATTTACTTATAAATTTATCAACTAATGTAATTTTTGTTGATCATAGGCATTTTCATGACGTTTTACGTTTCATCAATTAAGTCTTTAACTCTAATTTTTAAGACATTCTTTGTTATTACCATATCCCATATTGTATTCTTGTATTACCATATTGTCAAAACAAATCTTTCCATTAACAGAAGTTTCATCAATAGCTGCTAAATTTTATTTTCAAAGTAAAACTTTATCAATCATTTAGTTTCACATATTTTGTTGATTACTTTAAATTTAGTTCAAAATTCGTAAAATAATGTAAGAATAAGTCTGTTTTTAAGTATGATGTGATTAATAAATTTACTTATATAAAGTTGCCCAGAATATCTTATGTCAAAAAATCTGGTTCCAAAACTAGTAGGAAAAACAAATTTTATCTTCTCGCAATTTTTATTTATTTATTATTATTATTTTTTTTTTTTTGCATTTTTTTAATTTATAGACTTAGATTATTTATGAGAATTTTTTAAAAGAGAAGGAACGTAAAACATGTATCAAACTAACATTTTTCTTGAACAATAAACTGAATACTGTTAAGGGAATGGTACCAAATAAAACATAAAATTTTGATACTGAGTAAAACTTTTTTTATAGTGTATCGAGCACAGGGGTTCGTGTTGATTGGAAATGAATAAAACAGTCCTTAAGACTAAAAAATTTGTTAACGGAAACTTCTAGAAAATACAGCTATCTCCGGCATTCTATTACAACTCAAATAGCAGCTTAGGACACGGGGTTTAAAACCTCAGACAGTGCAATGAACTTACTAGAGACTAGCAAATCAGAACTCTATTGCAATCATAGACAAATAAAGTACTACTCTCCCTCTCCGATGCACACTTCTATTTATATAGGCGTGGCGATGATCCCGAAAATTTCGACATTATTCTAGACAATTCTCGTATAACTCCGTAAATATTATTCCTATCACTTCAAAACTTAAATTTTCCAGAACTATCATTTTGTTGCCAAATTGGCCGCCAAGTCGGCAGAAATATCGCCAAATCCAGTCTTAATCCAGCCAAATCCAACATAAAAAAAAAATACATTTTATTTTTTATCTCTAAATTACGTTAGAATCACGCCATTTTCTTGCAAATTTTCTAAATAAACTGTTTATTTAGGGTCCGTCTGAGATATTTAGCCTCATAGCAAGAAAATATTTACAAAATTATACACATATTTAGATATTTGTAACACTAGATTTTGAAGCAAGGAATACGAAAGGGTTATTTATTTTTAAACCACTTAAATGATTCCTGTGTAATTCCTGAAAAACATTTATGCATTATACATTTATACAAAAAAAAAAAAGGATTGCCGTCTTATGATGTCCCAGTGGCAGAATTGAAAAACAGGTTCAAATAATGATTGCCGTTTAGTTATTCTTCAATTTTTCTACATTTTTCTTAAGTATTTAAACAAAATAAAATTAAATTTTGTTATTATACTTTTTTATTTTATTAAAACACCTAATACAATTTTTATTAATAATAAAGAAAAACACCAGTTACGTTATATAGACTGAGTAATTGAGACTATAAGCTCATTTAAGAATTAGAACTTTGGTGATTCCATGGAAGAACGATTGTAGCTATTCATTAATTAGGCACCCTTAAAGCCGGCATATTTCGAGCTCCTTGAATAAAGTCAAGAAACGAACCGAAAAGAAAAATTGCAAAAATAAACTTCCGGTTGGCGCATAACTTGAACCTAACCTCTTAAATTATAAACCTAACCTCTTAAAAAACGCTTTTCCCATTGCACCACCTAGATAATCACAACTGTTGCAACCTTTTTCTTGCTGTTATGCAACATAAAACCTTTTTTCCGTCATAATAACTTAAAGACCGTTCAGTTGGTCTGAAAAGAAATATATTCATATTCAGTTTATCAAAATACTATATTAAAAGTTTTATTTAATATCAAGAATTTAAATTGCACTGGGTGATGTTTTCTACACTAGGATGCACTGCAAGCTCTTTACGGCCTATATTTCCGAGTTATTGTTTCTGGTGTATTTTGAAGTCATTTGGCTCACAGCGTGATCATGTGTTTTGAGACTCTCTTGAGTAGTATTTCTTGTATACGTTTATTTGTTACCTGATTTATTATTTGTGTTTAAAAGAAGAATAGTTATAAGAATCTTCATTTGAAGACCTGTCATTTCAAGACGTAAAAATTGTCATTTAAAGAAAGAATCGTTATGAAACACGTCTTACTTTGTTAACAATGTACCAACTTCGAAATTTAAACCTAAATGATAATTTGTAAAATGAACTTAATCTCGCTGCTCGAACAATATACTAACAATAATGTATGATGGTGCATGGCTGGCAACAAGAATAAATAGGAATAAACAAGTAAAAGGAGGCCAAATCAGGACTGCCAAAAAAGCGACTTCTTTCTCAATCTTGCAACCATGTCACCTTTTGTAACAATACATCTCTAAACAACTAAAACAGATTTTCTCTTCAAACTCAACTGAATTACTTAATATCATTATGAAATATAGTAGATATGAGCTCAGAAATTATATAATTTATTTCTTTTATAAAAAACAAAATTATCTGTTTGAAAATATCGCCTCGCAGAATAAGCTGTAGTAAGCAGTTGTATTCTTTCGAACTGGAAGTAGAGCAGGTCAAGAGCTCGAGATTGTTGTTATTTCCATTTATGTGAAAAACACCATCCCTTGGTGTTTCAGTATGATCCGAGTATTGATCCAAATTCAGTCTTCTGTACTTGTAAGCTAACGGAAAATCATTAAACCATCTAAGCAATGGAATCAATGAAATATTTTTAACTTTAATCAATAAAACTTAATTTGAAGCTTAATTCCTATCAATGAAATAATCTTAACTCCTACAGGCTGCAAAATACTTTCACACAGCAAAACTTGGGTATGATAATGAAGGTTCTGTTCTGAGAATTCTTCATATTGGAGCTGCTGATTTAAGAGGTATTTTATTTTCATAAAATGTATTTTTTAAATTAAAATTTTTAACTCCTTTAATATAATTCTTAAAGTCACTCTAGAGTTACACTAATGAACTATTAAAGATGGTCAGAGATTGGTGTATAAATAGCACATAGATATAGATGGTACTTAGAGTACTTTATCTGTCTGACAACACCTGCCATGCTTTTAGCTTTAGTGTGTAGATAATCATAAGAGTACGATGTGTGCTAATTTCAATCTTAATTTTGAAACCAATTGGAAATTTTCAAGTTTGGAAAGCTATATGGAACTTAAAACTGCATTGAACATGGTACTTAAATTAAGCATTGAAACAATCTTATGTTTTAATATGCAAATATATATAATTCTACAAAAGTTTTATAGATTAATATATTTTTGACAATCCAAAAGTGAAAAATATACATTCACGTACAACTAAGCAGAAAAAGAGAGAGAAAAGGGGAGGTTTTCAGCTTGGAGCCGCAGTTCATATTAGGTAGTAAAATAGGAACGTCGCAATCTCATACTTACTACTACAATTTAGGTTGGAAAAACAGGTGATCAAAACTGTGACTAGATTTTGGGGGATTAGAAGCAAAACATTTTCTAAGATCATTTAAATATTCTTTTTTTTTCCTTGCGTGTTCTTCTTCTTCGTCAGCACTACAGCCTAGTGCAGGCCAAGGCTTTCTCAATTAGCTACCTCCAGGCAGGGCGACTTTGAGCTATATTTTTCCACCTGTGTATTCCGAACAATTTTAAGTCCTTCTAAACACTGTCCAACCATCTTGTAGCTGGTCTCCCTCTTCTTCTAGTTCCCTTAATTTTCGAAAAAGTAAGTTTTTTTTTAACTAGGTCTAACTCTTTACGCCGAAAAACATGCACCAGCCATCTGATCCTGTAGGCCTTAATAACCCTCAAAATATTAGGTGATCTATATTTATTGTATATCTCATGATTATATGTACTTCTGTGTTCTAGGAAAATAAATAACTTAGCTAACAATGTAATGTTTTCCGATCTTTCTTCCTTCAGATTTTCTACACTGTTTGACAATCGCTAAAGAACAGTTACATTTTTCGGAATAATTAATAATGCAGAATATGTAGATGTTGGTTGATTAAATGAAACTAAGTACACATTTAGTAGAGACAATGTGCATTTATTATTATGCAAAATAGTTCATATATCAACTTATCGAAAAATAATAAAATTAAAAAGATACTCATTGGATGATTTCCAAACAGCCATGCACTAATGCATTTTTGACATCTGTTATTCATGCTGTCCAATAAACTATCAAAGAGTCCTTGAGAGATATTGTCTCACTCCTTTCGCAAGGAGGTTTTCAGCTCTTGCATGGTCTAGAAATGACGTGTTCTTTCTGAAACACGTTTGCCAAGTGCATTCTACTCTACAGGATTTGGGGTCCGAGGAGTCCATAGGCTCAATATCTTTACTTTCTTGTGTGTTTGATACCTCAGCGCACCAGAGTGACTTTTCATTGTCGTTCATAAACAGAAAGTCAGGACCTACCACACCCCTGAAAAGACAAACATGATGCAGAATAATGTATCTGCAATACTGGTGTGATGTAACGATACCGCGCTCAAAGATGTGAAGCGGTGTTCAGCCATGCATGATGTTTGCCCATACCAGCGTTCCTGGGTCATACCAATCTCGTTCATAAACACATTGTTGCGCACAACGTGTTCAACTCTCTCTTCACTAACTGGTAGCCAGAACCACTTGTTGTAGTGAATTGGAATTCGTCGGAGAACATCACTGTGGACCACTGCTCGTTACTTCAACCCATACGTACACTAACGTAATCTATCTCGACGATAGCTTGGTTAGAGTGAACATCGAATAAGTTTCCATGTATGCATATTGCAAACCAACTTGATTTTATCTCTATGAGATAGTTCCGGCTGAAATATGTGTATCGGTAGTGGTTGCAAGGTCTGCAGCTATCACCCTAAGTAAAAATGACACCTGTGTTCCTTTAAGCTACTGGGGATTCATATCGTTTTTCTTGAGTTGTGCAAATTTACGCAAATTTCTTACTACTTCAAAAACGATAAAATTTCTATTACGTAAACTTGTTGTCACAATAAAATTGTCGTCACGAGAAAAAACAAATTTTCGGACGACCAATTCGTTTTGTAATATTCAATACTAGTTTGTGACCTTCGTTCTATAGACCGACACACTGCCAAGACTGTTTTCTTCAGTCGCTAAGCTATATCTCTCAGGGGACACCGTCTTCTTTCAAAATAATTACTTAACTGTATGTTTAATAACTATATGATAAATTTTTGAAGTGCATGGCAGAATTCGTTCCCAAAAGTTATATTAAGTATAATGTATTTTTTGCCAAATTTCTATTCATTTCGGCATAAAGAAAAATAAAAATTAAAGCTAGTCCAAGGTATAACAATCACCCTTATTGATTGCACCCAAACAAATCACAAGCTCCGAGCAAAAATTTTTGATCAACTGTATATATGTTGTTGGTCTAACTAGCTGGTTAAAGCCAATTAACTCAAATTTAATGTATGCAATCAGTGCAAAATATATTGCCAATTCAATGTCTAATATATTGCCTGATACCAAATATAGAGAAATTAAAATACAAAAAAAGAAAGAAAAAACTTTGACAAACTTGTTTCTAACTTTTCTCTAAAATTGCTACAATTGTGGTAATTTTAGTATGTAAGTAATTAACATTTTTATGCAAGTATTATATTTGTTTAACATCTCAACAGACTCTCCATTATACCCACTGATAGGCTTCTTCTGAAGTAGAAGAGTTGCTAAAATTAAGATAAATGACTGACTTATTTTAAATGAATTATGATCGAATTATCACAAAATATTTATCACTTGAGAAGAATTCAAATTGTATATTCAGTGAGTTCCAAATTTTAAAGCAAAATCATAATATTTATTAACAAACTATCCTTTCAAAATAAAATTTCTAATAAGAGACATAATAATTATTGGCGATCGAAATGGGCTGCAGGTGGCGTAGAGCAGAACGCTCTACCTATGGCAACACTTCACATGCTTTCCCCATTAGCGTGTGGAAAGTCATAGAGGAAGGAAGTACGTTAGTTTCTCTCTTGATTTTCATACAGATTAAAATCTTTTAAGTTGGAAAAATATATGGAACTGAAAACTACATTAAACATAGTTCTAAGGAAAAGTATCACAGGAATTTTAAAAAATATTTTTATTTAGTAAAAAGGTAAAATATTAAGAAAAGAGAAAATATCGTAGAACATTTCTATACAACTGAAAAGAGGAGGCGAGGGAAGTGAGAAGGGCTAAAGGCATGAAACCGGTCTCTCCCCAGATGGCGTATTCCAGTGTTGCGATCGCCAAAGTCAAATTTTTAAAATATTAGATATTGATTCATGAAATTATGAATTTTTGTTAAAAATATCATATTTTTTATTTATTATAAAACTTTCTCTTTTTTTCTTTCCAAAGTATAATCTATTTATTTTTAAAATTGATTTCTAGGACTGGCTCAGTCACTTACTAAAGTCGATGCATTCAGCTATGCAACATTCCTTATTTTATCTGATATTAGAGAACAAAAGCGTGACCGGGAAGGTGTAAGTACTGGAAAATTTACTTCATCTAATTTGAATAATGATCATTTCTGTCATATTGTTTTTAAAACTCTTTGAAATATGTATTTTATTTTAAATATTATTTTCTAGAAATCTCTTTGTGACAAACAAGTGTATGTATTTGATCTCAAAGGTTTGAGTTGGTCTGCTATTATACACAGAGCAGGTAAAGCTTTTGCACCTAGCATGACTAAATTTAAGAATATATATATATATTAATTTTAGTGTTTTCTACATCACAAACCAGGAAAACTTAAGTCTTTGTAAAATATGACTTTATGCATCCTAAAAAGTTTCTGAATGAAATAATAAAAATACTAATGTAATGTTGCTTGTAGAAATTGTTTTGTTCAGAACTTTGTGTTAAACAATTTTATTTTAAAAACCAGCCGTATTTGTTCCTTGGATAGCTGAACTAAGCTATCAAATTCACTCATTGCCACACTGTAAAAAATGGATTCTGAAAATTCACGAAACTTCGTTTTTGATGAAACCGTTTCCTAGTGCTCCGAGCGAACATCTCAATCAAAGTGGCGAAATAAAAATCGTCACTTCATTGAGGAGGAAGCGAATTTAGTCAAAAGAAAATTAACATTTCGTCATTCTAGTTTCAATCGTCTAGTCTTCATTCTAGTTTACAATTACCCACAGTGCGAGGCGACGAAGTTCCGAATTGAGGAAGTTCCGAGTTAAGGAAACATTGTCGTCATATATGTGAGAGTTCGCGTTTCGTCACAATTCATCAAAATGATTTGAATCCAAACGATTTTGTGACGAAATAATTCTCCAAATTAACGAAATATAGCCCAAGAATTGCTATATCGTCAAGAGAGAGCGTTTTATTTCTGATAGTGCATAAAAATAGTTGTCAGAAGGAAACGAAATCTTATATACGCAAGTACAACGTTGATATAAGTAAAAGATTAAAAAATAAAAGCAAAATGATCATTTTTTGCCGAAAAATACAAATGAGTGGAGATTTTAGCAACCTCTTGGGCCACCTCGAGCGCGAATGGAGGTTGCGATACGGCCGGTCGGGCGATTTACTATTTATTATCCATTATACTACCTGGACCCGTTAATAGGGTGGGCCCATTCATTCATCTGCAGATCGTAATTTTGACCCCAGTTGTATAATTTGTTATGGGAACTTGCACCAGCCACCATTTACTACACGGGGAGTTTCCAACCGGCTGGATTCGAATTCCCGTTCTCATGAACGTATGTCCAGCTCTCTGCCAACCAGGCTCTCCCAGCCTCTTCAAAATTATTAATCCAATTTTTTATCACGTATTTTGATGAGACGGCAACATTGCATCCTCAGTTGTAAAAACTTTGCAGCTCCCTCTGCATAGCTTCCAAACTATCACTGTTCTGATGAAACACTTTTATGGCGAACGCACTTTGTCTGTTCCACTGACCGATGGTTACTAAAATACCAAAGTGTTTGCTTGCTCAAGGTCACTATACGCATTTTAAAAATTCCCGTTTTTTTGTTATCATCTTGTATTTCGAACTAAAATGTTTTAAAAATTGTTTTTTTCATTAGTACAAACTAATGACTGAATAAATAAAATCACCGTTATTTTTGTTTAAGCCTATTATTATTATTTATTTTTAGCCTATTATTATAGTTATTTTTGTTAAGCCTAATATTCTAAAATTTTAAGGACAGATATCCAATGAAGTTAGATACTCAATGAAGAGTAAAATAGTTTAAATCAGAATATATTATAGAAAAATATGTTATTTCTCTTGGCAGAACAAGTATTTCATCCATATTGGTACATCCTATACATACGCTGTAAAAAATGGATACTCTATCATCACGAAACTTTCTTCGCTTTTGGCGACACCGTTTGCGGGTATATGCTCCGAGCGAAAATTACACCAAACGAAGAAAATAACTATCATCAATTCTAGGAGGAAACGAATTTTTAATAGAAACGAACAAAATTAAAGAAATATTTCGTCATTCTACTTTTTTTTTATTCAAATTTTTTTTTTTTTTTTTTTATGATAGCTAGAAGTACCTAATCTTACTTTTTTAATAATCACTTTAACGTGGGCACCATATAGACAGCACGTCACAACAAGGACAGATAGATAAATTGCACTTATGCGTGAAGAGGGATTCAAACTCTATCTTCTTGATACCTAGCCAACTTCTTGACACCATACAAACCGGTCAGCCCAATTCTTCAGTTCATTTTCAATTGTCTAGTCTTTATTCTAGCTACGTCATTCTAGTTAGCAATCTCCCACAATGCACTACGAAGAGGTTTCGAATTGAGGGAACATTTTCATCATACATTCAAATTTTACGTTTCGTCACAAATCACGTGATTTCGTCACGAAATGATTCTTAATATTATCGAAATACTGCTCGAGAACTGTTGAATCCTCAAAAATGAGAGTTTTATTTCTGAGAGTGTATTTAAAATGTTTTAAAAGCACTGAAAGAAACATAAAACTAAATGGATGTAATTGAAGTATGTTAATTCTCAGCAAATTGTTTTACATATCGACAACGTAAAATTATAATTTAACATTACTCTTATCCACTTTTGGCATATAATTTTATTTATTTATTATTCTATTTTGAAATATAATATAATTTGCATTTCTTTGAATAAAACCTTCATCATCAATGAAATCAGACTTTTAAAAGAATCTCAACTTAAAGAATATAATTATAAAAATATTTTCGACTCAATGATTTATTAAAAATATCATTTGGTTTAAAACAGTGATTTTCTTAAAAGAAATCAGTTAATTTCAATCAATGATTAAAAAAACAAAAATCAAGTGGTTTAAATTGCGATTTTCATCATGATTTATATCATGCCAACCCTGCTAATGAAAAATTATATTTTAAAACTATTTAATTTTTTTTAATTGTAAATTTATTTCTACATTTTTTTTAGTTGCACAACATGCATACACCTTATTAAAAAGTTATGAAGCTAATCATCCTGAAAATTTAAAAACTGTATACGTTGTCAATGGTGAGTATAATAAAATTTACATAAATTTTTTTAGACGTTAATATGAAATAAATTTTCATCATATTTTAGAATGTGCATAAAAATCTCTCTCTTTCGCTGAATTTTTAAAATTCTCTATTTTTTTTAACTATAATTTTCATTAGTACAGATAAATATAAATTTTAATACTGAATGGCAAGATAAGATCTAATGAAAGAAAATAAAGCATTATAAAGTCTTCCTCAGTATACCATATTTAATGTTATACTTGTTATTTAACCACTAATTTTTGTATTTTGCTATTCTAATACAATTATTAAATAATAATAATAAAAAAAATTTTACTACTCAAATCCATTATTGACTTTGACTAGCATTAGCAATAGACAATTAGTCAAACTTTAATTTCGTGACGTAGGTGAATTAACTGCTAACCTTGCTTAGAGTCAAAACGTAAATATTTTCATCTTAAAATTAAATAAATATTTTCTTACACTGAATATAAACAAAAAAATCGTTTCAGAAACTTGCAAATAAGTTTTCCCATCCTCATAAATACACAAAACAAAGCTCGCTACATAATAGAACCGGTTGAACCTCTTTCCGTGTTTCGGGAATCACCTCACTTATGAGGCCTGTTGTGAGGCAAACAAACATCCAACACGAAACAGTAAAGAGGCTCCACCCCGCATTCGCGTTGTGTATTAGCAAATTTTCAATTTTCATAATTTTGAAAATTTTAAATAATTGTGGTAACCTACTCTAGTTTAAGGATAGTTGCCCCATGAAGTATTTATGCGATTTTAAATGTTAAACTCAAGCCGCCCTGGAATATACGCCCCACTTGCAAAATTTGATTAAAGGGGGAAAAGTTTTTCATCGGAAAGGCCACGACATTGGATAAGCGGTACAAAAGTTGGCTGCATGAACGATCACGGAGTTAACGGCATCTGTTACAAACAACAAAATATATATAAATATATTATAAATATCAGGTCCCTAAATATTTAAATTGTGGCCATTCAAATACTTCGAAAGCACCTAATAAGAGGAGAGGGGTTTGTGATTTCTTCTAATTATTCAGAAAAGGGCGGAAAGTTACGAGCACTGCTTGTGTGAGATACTAAAGTCCCCTTTTTTTAAATACGAAAAGATGAAACAAAAAATTTTAAACTTGGAAAGTTTTATATTTGTAATTAAAGTTAAATTTGGGCGAAGAAAAAATTAGAAGAAAATTTCTTTAATTTGATTCGTTTCAGAGTCAAGACAAAAACAAAAAAAAAAAATTATAAAGAATACATTTTCAAAATTTTATAAGATGAATTAGAACGTAAATTTAGTTCTGTGCAAGGTTACATTTTTATTTAAATTTATTTTTATTTAAACTTATTTCTAAAATTAGATTACTACAGTAAAAGTAAAAGACAAGGTGAGGGTGTTGCAAAGAGGTTTGTGATTCTTTTATTTTGCCGAAAACATGTATACGTAATATTTGAACGGCTTCTTTCTAGATTTTGTTTTAATTTAAATATAAAACCGAATCCGTCATTTTTTACTTAAATTTTTAGCATGCCGTTATAGTTTAACTATCACACATCAACCAAAATTATTATCAGAATTCTGCAACTGCTATTTTATTTTTTAAACAATGCTGCGACCACTGGGTTCAGAAAATTTAATTAATAATACAAAATAGTTTCTAAACGTTAGTAAAAGGTTGGGTGAAATTTCAAAAATAAACAAAGAAAAATGGGGTTTAGGGATAATTAGTAAAGCATTTTTCAGGAATTTTTGAAGGAAAAAAAACTTGAGGAAAAAAAGGAGGAATCATCTTGCAATATAAACGCCATTGTAAAATTGGATTGCAAGAATTTGTTTTCGCAATAACAAGTCAAAAATGTTTCAATTATTATTTAATTAAATAATTATTTTAAAAATTACTTTTAAACATATGTTGTTCTTTTTAATTGTGTGCTAACATTTTCCTATTTGCTTAGATTGTTCTAGAAATATGGTGATATTTGCAACATGTAAAATTATGGAAGTGTTTACCGACTAGTTTAACAATTTGACTTCATTTGAGTAAAAAATTACCTTCTGTAACGTTAATTAATCTACCTCACACAGCGTTTTGGTGATTTTTGTCTTAAAGGGGATGCTTAATAGGTACTTCGCGGTATTTCTAATTAAATATTTACATTAATGGTCGAGCATGTAAGGGTGAAAAATGCATGGTTAATCGAATTATCTATATTTTTTTAATCTTAATTTTGAATTTTAAGCATTGTCTGCAACTTTTTATCTAATTTTAGTAAACTACTTTTCTTTTACCTTTTATATATATCATAATCCAAATAGTACTCACTTACTAGACTGATTAATATAAATCATTGTGTTAAATCAACAGTGTTGAACATGATAATTTATGAACACTATAGTGTTATATAAGTATTGAAAAGGCTACTTAAGCATATTTTAGACAGAATTTTGCCTTATTTTGGACGGAGTTTTATAAACTTCATTTTACTACTTTCAGAATAAAATGTATGATGAAATGAAAATGAAGTTTGCTTTATTATGCATGAGGAAAAACATAAGATATATCAAAATAAAGAATTAGTGTTTGTCTTACATCTGAATATTTTCCCTATTAGATTATCTTTTTCCTACAAATGTGTAAGCGATGCTTTCAAAAATACGAGTTGAACATAATTTTTGAAATTGCAAACTTTTAGAATATTTATTTTATATTCTTTGATAACTAAATAACTTTTTTGACAGATACAGTCTCTGGCCAAATTATTAGACGCAGTATAAGATTCTATGAAAAATTTTAATTATCAGGTGAGGTGATACTATTCAGCTTTATTGTTTTTACATGACTGAAACCGGTTTGCACTTGTTTAAGTTCGTGTATCAATCGGTTAAATTAGACTATATATTATATAAAAATAGAATATTCATTATAGCAGGTATTATATTAGTATATTGTAATAATTAGACCAAATTATCAGACGCAATATATTGTTTTAATGATTACGTGTTTTGCACGAGTTTATATGCAATACTTTTATATTAAAACATACATGTAATGGGTTTTTATTCAGGAGATTTTTTATATACTTCCTATTTGCATTTATTTTAACTTATTGCATTACAATGTTAACCAATTGATACACGAACATAAACAAGTGTAAACCGGTTTCAGCCGCGTAAAAACATTTACGCTGTATAGTATCCCCTGATAATTAAGATTTTACATAGAATTTTATAGTGCGGCTAATAATTTGACCAGGGACTATAGACTCAAATTTTAATCCAACTATTTTTGTTTTCAACGCTGGTATATATTTTTTCAGCTCCATCATTTTTCAACTTCATTTGGAGCTGGTGCAAAACTGTTTTGCCTGAATCAATATTATCAAAGGTGGAAATTTTATCGCCAGGTAATAATACTTTAATTTGTACTTCATGAAACATTAAAAAAAAAACTTCTTTAATTGAACTAATGTGCGTTAAGAGTATGGTGCATTAATGATACTTCTATAATGGTGTTGTTGAAGTATTGCATTAATTATTGCGGCCATCGGCTCTAAACTTGAAGAATTAATTATTTAAAAAATGTCTAAAACTTAGTTTCCTTTAGATTTTTCATATAACAATGCATTAATGCATTGTTGTTTAAATTTAAACACTTCGACTAATCTATTAAAAAACCGTGGGTTTGAGCTAAAGTAGCATGCCTCTTTTATTTTAAAATAGAAATGTTTCGCATCAAATTATGTATGTATCTTTAAAATTATAATAAATATCTTAAAAAGGTCTAAGTTATGAACACTGCAATTTTGCAGGTGGGAAGCAAGAATCTTGAAAAATTGTAAGCGTTAAATTTGTTATTGCGCAAAAATTCATTGATAAAAATCATGCTTAAGGCTTTCAGCAAAGAACCTGTAAGATATTTAAAATTTGTACTAACTATAATAAGTGATGGGAATTTGAGATTTAATTCCTTTAGAAGAATGATAGTACATTAGTTGACGATTGACCACCAACAGTAATATGATGCCAGCTATAAACTATCACTAACCATTATAAAATTAACCATGATGAATAACCATTTAAATACAATGTTTTGCAAAATAGTTTAATACAGTAAAAATTATTATAAAAATGAATGTTTTGACAGAAAGAGATTAATTAATAATCAATGAAAAGCATACTTTTAGAATTGCTTCTATTTGGAAAGAAACAAAGCTTTCAAGCTCATTTGTTTTGTATACGAATTTCTCATAACTTTTAATTAATTCATATTACGTATTTTAAAATGTACTAACCGTTTTAAAAAACTTTTTTTTTTTTTACATTTCCTAATACCTGCGAGATTAATGTCATGATTAATTTTAAATTTTGAAATGCGGGATAAGTCGATCAAATACTCTTGTACTGTATGATAAGGAAGAATTAGAGATGGATAATAAAGAACAAAATAGAATTTTAAAAAAATTTTAAAAATTCTTGCACCATTTTCAATATACATACCTTGCCAAATTTTCCTCTCTCAGAAGAAAGTTTTTACAAGAGGTATTGAGATGACAATTGTACTACGATTATAATCAAAAATATTTAAGTATTATACCGGGATTTAAATGCATCAACCTATGATTATCATGCATTTATATCGATGTTTAAATTTATATATTGGTGGTGATAATAATCTTATATTAAATTTATAAATCTATGAAGAAAATAAAAAACATTAGTTTTTTCACCATTTTAAATATCTAAATAAAATTTCGAGAAAAATACAACTACGATTTAATAATCAGATTTTCACCTACTAAGTTACAATCCTTGTAGGTCAAAATATTTATCTTCAAAACATTACATTTTCTAAATTAACATACGTTTGTGCAGAGTGTCCCAAAAATAACAAATTGAAAAATAAATTAAAGAAGAATAAAAAAGATGAAAATGTACAATTTGCTGCATTCTGCTGAGTAAACCAGAATCTATTCTCACCAAGTTTTAAAATTAGTTACAAATTCAACAACAAATGGCACAAGTAACTGAGATGAGTTTGTGGGGATTGCAGCTATCGACAATGCCAACCTTCATCTATGAAAAGGTACCCCCACCATAGAATTGAGTTAACATGTCTATATTCTTGTGAATTGGAATTATATTTTTGAAGTGGTAGATACACTACAGTACTCCCCCATCAGAATTTTATCTGTGATAGAATTCGATGAACGGATATCACTAGTTGATTCATCGCTGTTTTGTGAGAAGTCAGGAAAGCTGTATTAAGATCACCGTACTTTTGATTACTCATCGTGAGAGCTGTATTAAGTTCACGGCCGTGGTCACTCCTGTGTTGCTATTAGCAGTCGAGTGTATGCAGGCGGCCGATGTTGTGTGTGATCGAGACTGTGTAGCAACAGCGTGAGAAGGACAATGTTGCAGTCACAAGTCAACTGCTCAATGTGAACCACCCATCGAAGTAGACGTGTTCAAATCGTAGTGGGCGTTTCTGTCAAGGTAGGCATGATCACATCACGTCCGAAGGTCACCAATGTGGGGATTAGTTGTTATCAACAATGCCAACCTTCATCTATGAAAAGGTACCCCACCATAGAATCGAGTTAACATGTCTTATATACTAGTGAATTGAAATTATATTTTTGTAGTGGTAGATACACTACAAGTTTAAAACAATGTTTTCAAAATAACCACCATTTGTAGCAGTGATATGGTGCAGTCCAAAGACAAAATTAACAGTCGACTCCTTTCATACTTCTATTAGAATAATCTGACCATACAGCAAAAAGAAAAAAAAACTTCATAGTTTTTCTAGTTAGGACTTTGAAATGAATTTTGAAAATTGATGAGAGTAAATTTTTTCATTTCCAAAGCAAAGATAATGTAGAAGATCACAAATGTCTCCTTTTGTTTTTATTTTATTGATTTCTCAAATCCTAGGTTTACTTTGAGAGATTTGGTAACTCACTTATGTACCTAACATGATACTAAAATCTATATTATTCTTATTTTTCAGTTATTAAAATATAATTACTTTTTAGAGGATGTCAAACCAGTTATTACAAAAAATATAGATCCAGCCATACTGCCTGTATCTGTTGGCGGAACAAAAACTGATGAAGATGGAAATCCTGAGTGTGCATCAATGGTGAAAATTATATTAATTTTTTGTGCCTTATTTGTAATTTTAAAAAATGAGTTCTTAATTTTAAGATTAAAAAAAGTTCTTACTTTTAAAATATATCAGACGAATGTTTAAGTTACATCCTAAAATTACTAGAAAAAGTGAATGAAAAAGTAACACTGAATTCCATAATCTCATAAATAATTCGTAATTTTTAGTAGTAATGTCATAAGGTTAATACCCGTTCTTCGGTTTGTGATTTAAAAAAAAAATAAGTTGACGCGAACCGATCCAATCAAAAAGTGCTAACTATCTTAAATCGCAAATTATCTTAAGAAAAACGAAGAGCGTTAAAACCGGTATTTACTTATTAACCACATTTTATTTACTTACTTTCCCAGTAAAAATCATTTTGTGCTGAAGCAAAAGCAGAAATCAACTCTCAAAAACTATAAAAATGCCAGAAAAAGCCTTTCACGTTATGAATATTTTCAAAGAAAAATAGAGCTCATTAGCATAATTTTTGGTATGAGCTCCATTGAAAAATAGAGCTAGAGCTTATAGCATAGTTTTTGGAAAATCTGGTCATGTAAAAAAAACTAAAAATGATGGATCTTGAGTGCTGTAGTGTCTGGCATCTGGATATGCAGAGGAAAAGTCTAAAGCTGGTCCAACTTAAATTATTGTTTTAATGACTAAAATAGATAGTATAATTACTGCTGCGAATTTTGGAAAGAAAAATGCTTAAATTTCTTGTCACATTTCTTTATACCTATTAAAAATTTTTTACTTTGGCACGTGTTAGAATAAACAGTGTTTCTTTTTCACGTAATAAAGAAACTAAGCTTATAAAAGGATTTTATGCTACATGTAGAGAAAAAAATCATCACATTTTGTGAAAACAAAATTAAAACCAAATAAATGTCACTGTGTATAGATTTTATTACAATGTAAAATTGACAAAAGCACAATTTTGGAAAAGGTTTAGGATTGTTGTTTCGTATATAAGCTAATTTAAATCCGAAACAGTTCATCATATTGCAAAAGTGTGCTTTGTATGACTAAGATTCTGCTTGCAACCAAAAATATAAATCATTGATGAATATTTCCTGTTAGAGTTCAAAACAATAATGTAGTTCAAATGTAGCTAAGATAAGAAGTACTATCACTAGTGTAATACATTAACATTATTAAATTTTTAATATACAAACTCATTTTTTTTCCAGTACCAAATGCCTTTGTATGTGCCAGTACCTGAAAATCTAATGCTATATCAAAAACTTGGCGTTCTTGAAAATGATCCTACTGCTAAGCGAACTGTAGTGGAATGTGGGTGTGCTTGTAGAATAAGGCTTGTAGTTAAAGAACCAAATTCTCTAATTCAATGGGATTTCCAAACTGTAGGCTATGATATTCGCTTTGGTCTTTGTTTTAGAGAAAATGAAACAGCAGAAATAACTGAAATAATAGCACCACACAGAGTTGACTGTCACATGTATCCTGAATCAGGAACTTTCTCTTGTATCAATGCAGGTTTTTGTAAGTAACCATTCACTTGAATTTTTTTCAACCACTTAACATAATCTCTTTAGAAGAAATAATAAATTCCTGTTAGTATAATGAATTTTTTTTACCTCTGGGATAATCTTTTGACTCCACATCCTAAGATATGGGTCTTCAATGCATAGCTTGTGTATGATTCTCTTCAGATCTCTTTCTGTTTAACAGAATTGGTTGAGAAAATAAAAAAAGGCTGTAAAATGACTATTATTTCAGACATTAACCATAAGACTAAAATTTAAGTCTGATGTTTATTAAAAATTAGTCTGTTTAGTATTTTATCAAAACCCTAAATAAAAAAATCTGTATGGAGGGTGATTTCAATAAAAGAAACAATAAAGGAACAATAGCCCGGAAATACATCTAGAAAAGTTTCAGTACGATAAGCATTAGTAGTTTATTGTTGCTTATTTTACGAGGCAATATTTTCGAACGCTTTATTTTTATGAAAACATAAAAATAAATAAGAGTAGATATGAACTCATTTTTTTGTGATTCTCATAAGATAACTACTATCCTTTCATCTATTTCTAGTAAATATTAAGCAAATATCATTTAGAATAATTTAGCTTTTGAGTTAAAAAAAAAAAAAAAATACATGTTTGACTAATTTTTAAAGAAGTCACAAATTTTTCAACTTTGATTTGGATTTTTTTATAATTAAGTTTTGGATTGTTGTATTACTGTGAACATAGCATAGCTAGCTTTGATATTGCTAATATGAACATGAGCATATTTGTACAGCAATAAACAAGACAACCACGTTTTTAAATTGAATTAGCATTTTTGATATTGCAATTCTGTACATGAGCATGCTTGCATAGCAATAAACAAGTCAACATACACCAGTCAAATAATGCCAGACTAGATCTAGATGCAATAATCCAGGGGTTTGCTGAATACACAGTATCCTCTCCTAAATAAATCATCATCCATAAGCCAATGCAGTTAACATTTGCCTTGATTAAAATTATTTAACATTTAAACAACTTTAATTGGAATGTGCTTTAAGGCAGCAAGCTTTTTTGAAACAAATTACTATAAGTAAAACAAGGTCAGAGCCACATCGGCTACTGAGTCACTTTTGTGATAAGAAGTGTTCATCAATTAATTTCAGTTATGTTACCTCGAAATGTTTTGTCTTTGAAGTCTACACAATGGACAGTCCTGATAGCAATAAAAAAACTGTAGAAAAAATACCGTCTTTTTAAGGGAAAAAGTCTTTTTTTTGCATTGAATACAAGTATAAGGCAATTTTTCTTATTTGTAAAGGGAGCATAGCAATATTGAAAAGATAAAATATCAATGGGCATTGTAAACACAGCTTAATATATTCTAAATGAAGCGGACATTTTAGTATTGACAACTAATGAATTAAAAGAAAAACTACTTTGCAAAACAAACATTTTTCAGGATGGCCACTTAAATTAAGTTCAAATCAAATTTCCCTGATTTTTCCAGGTGAAAATCTTAAAATTTTCAGGTTGCAATGTTTTTTTTTTTTTCAGAAAGTATAGAATGAGTGTTTAACCCCCCAAGAAAAGTGCCAATATTCTAAAGTATTTTATTTAAAATGTAATCTTTTCAATTAATAATCTTGAAAAAAATTATTATATTAGATTTGTTTTAACATCTAGCAAGATTTTGTTTTTCCTTTTTCAAAATTTTAATATTTGGGTGCAACATTAATTTTTTAAAAATTAAGATCTGGAGAAAATAATATGTTAAGTTTGTAGAATATTTTGTTTTTATTGAATAAAATATGTTTCCATGTAAATAATTCAAGTAGTTTTTGCACAAACTTTACCAAATATCAAACAGAGTGACCTTGGATAAGTATTGTTTATATATTGTTATTAAACAAAAAGAAATAATTCCATGAGATCATATATCACTCTCTTTACTTTGTCTATCTTTGCATCAATATCTTTGCTTTGCTATTGTGCTTTGAAATTGAATAATTTATTTACATTTAAATGTAGAGCAATTTCAGTGTATTTTATGCAAACAATGCTATTTACAAAATTCACTGATCATATTTTTTTACACCAGTATAAGTCAGATGTTTAAATAACGTTGTTTGCTTTGAATTAGCTCTGTTATTTACAGAGATATTAAGTATTTAAAAATGAATGTCGTAAATGCAAAATTGTAAATTTATTGTTTTGTACTCCATTAAAGAAAGTAGATAAAATGCTTTAAATTTCATTTTTATATTTTTTTAGAAATCAAAATATTTTCCAATCTAACAGCATACTTTTTAAATATAGATTAGTTAACTGTTATTTGTTTTTTCAACTACATGTACCCGTAGAGTGCAAGACAAAAAATAA
This sequence comes from Parasteatoda lunata, assembly GCA_949128135.1. Lineage (NCBI taxonomy): Eukaryota > Metazoa > Arthropoda > Arachnida > Araneae > Theridiidae > Parasteatoda > Parasteatoda lunata. The sequence goes on from OX421980.1 coordinate 75,065,151, forward strand.
AATTTTGCTTTACTTCTTCCTAATAAACACATAAATGAAATATTTACATCATTTAACATTCCTTAGTTTTTTGTTAGGAAAAAAGGATGGAATTTTGTTAGGAGTTTTGGAAAGATCATCTCTGGAAGACAAGCAACAATTACAATTTTCAACATAGTGATTGACTGTACAATTCAAATTTTGAATCAAAAATAAAATATTTACCAGCAAAACAGTAAAATTTAATGTTTTAATCATATAGTTAGAGCTTAAAGCAACCTTTTTTTAATTAAAGAATGTTTTAAAAGGTTGAAATGAAATTAAAAAATTTGTATCGATGCAACAATTATAACGATTGGTCTACAAACATTGCTGATAGCGATTGTAAGAAGATGTGTGATAGGTTGACTTGATGACAAAAAAATAATTCAACAATTTCATTGGATGGGAGAGAAAAATATTTCAGAAAAAGAAAGTGAAATAAAATCTATTGCTAAAAAATTATCTGCCATTATTTTTGAAACTATCTGCTGACTTCTTAGAACAAATATTTTCCTTCATACTGCATAAAATATTAAAATGTACTTTAGTTTGTAATGCATATGAATCTTAATTTTTTTTAATTTATTTTTCAGATGAATTAGTATTTGATAATACCTACAGCTGGATGACAAAGAAAGAAATCATTTATAAAGTTAAAGTTGTACCTCCTAGTGAAATATCATATAACTAAAATGTAAAATTATATTTTACTATCTCTAATAAATATTTTTCTAAAACAAATCATACATTCTAGAGGATATTTTTGAAATGAATGACCAATTCAGTGAGTCAAAAATGAAGTGTTTAACATAAAAAGTTAATACAAGGTACCTATTTTTTATTTTCGTTTTTTAAAAGCCCTGAAAGTTGTTGTTTTCATTGAGTGCTTGCAAAAAATGCTTAATTTTCTCTTTCTTTTCGACTGCCGTGAGGAATTGCACAAAAAGTGTGGTTCTTACAATGTTTTTTCAACATGTTCAAAATTTATTCAAACACAATCCATTTCAATGTACTGTTACGTGTATCGCATTAAAGCGCTAATCATTTTATATGTTAGATGAGTAGGGTCGGACTGTGAATTTGGGGCCCTAAAGGACACTAAAATGAGGCCCTTGAAAGAGTGAAAGGTACTAAATTTTTTGAAAATGTTAATAAAGCATTACTGATTCTGCTTAGCAACTTGATTGACATAATTTATTTGAAATTTTACACATTCTTTAATTAATATTTTATTTCAAAGCAACTACTTTTTAGTCGACATAGTTTATTTTTGAAGTTATTGTAAAAAATTATTTTGTTAGTCTTTAATTATTATCAATAAAATACATGACGAGAAACTAATTTGCTACTTTTCTAAATATTCTTTTTTATTAACCCTAGACAGTCAAAACAGTTTCAAATGTCGCTTAAACTATTGCAACCCAAAACACCCTCAGACTTATTTAGTTTTCACTCAATCAATATTTAAATTCCCTAAAACAAAAATGGTTGTCAAATATTTCACTGACAGGTGCATTTCAACTTTAAAGAACTGATGCATGAAAACAATTTTTCCCATAAAAAGTATAGCGCAACAAAATCTTTCATATCAGCAAAAAATATTAAAACACATATATTGTTATGAGAAATTTATGTAACTATTTCTCAGTACATAACCAATTTAAAATCAGTTGATTAAGTTCAACTTATTTCATTATTATGAAACGTTGCAGTAATTTGCAGTTTTAAATGCAAAAAAAACTTAACTGTTTTACACACAAATATAATTTTTAGCTGCACAGGAGTCATAATCATTACAAAACAAGTTCAGAAAAAGGAAAATAAAACTGCGGCGAATTTTATTGAGCAAAGAACATGCATTATATATTTTACAATGAAATTTCTGCTACAAAAGTACTGGAAAATTTGAAATCTTTTAAGGACAACTGTTTCAAAGATAATAATATTTGATGGGTTGAAAAGTTTAAGGATGGTAGAGAATCCATCCATTGAAGGTGGTCAGCAATCTACTAGATAATCCACTTCAATTAATAATCAATCCAATCAGTTAATACCACCGTCAGGCAGTGAATGAAAATTGAGTTTTGAGAAAAAACTTATGGGTTTAGTACCATGGTCCTTGTAGTTATTATTCATCAGATTTTGGTTAAACATTCCACAACTTAGGCCCCACATGCACGGTATTATCTTAATGTAGTACAGTGGGAATTTTTCGCATAGTTAAAAAAATTTTTTGTGGACAAAGTTTTGAGCACATTAAACTGATAAAAAAAAATTTGCTACGAACACTGAATGAAATTCCCCAAAATGATTTTAGAGCATATTTTGGTCATTGGAAAAAAACGTCTGCAAAAATCCAATGAGGTCAGAGGAAAGTAATTTGAATGAGTTAAAGTAAGTAAATTGATACTTTTTGTTTTATGACACCATTCTGAGTACTTTTTGATGGCAGAAGTATATCTTAAAATATTAATATTCTGGTAAAAACATGATTTCAATAACGTATAAAATAATTAAAGTAAGTACAAAATATTAGATAATGGAAAAGATCAGCCAGATGAAATTTTAAATCAGATATGCTAATTTCTGAATAAAATTACCTACCTAAATTCAGATTACAGCTCCTACGTTGAACGAATTTGAAGCAATTAGCTAAATAAGTGTAACTGACTATCATCACACAAAAAGAAAAACAAAATCTTTTGAAGAACTTAAAATTCCTTAGACAATAGCATGGTCTACCTGGAATATAACCGGAAAGTTTATAAGCATCACAGTGATTTTTCATGCAGCAAAATGAATTAAGAAAGCTACTTTCCATGAATAAATTTATTTAAAACAATATATATATCACAATTTATATTTGCAAATTATTAAAAAAGTACCATTGAAAATTTTAATAACGAAAAACACGAGGAACAATGAAAATAATAAACCAGAGTTGTACAAGATTATAACAGTCTAAAACTTAAACAGATGTTTCAGAATTTATAAATGCAAAGTTGTCAATGTAGTAAGAAGAGTTATTTGGTGAATTTTTAAAAAAACAAACAAAACAAATGTTTTCATAAGTATTTTCTTTTGTACGTGCATGCACATCTAACCATTTGATTTATACTTATCAGAAAATAAAATTATTTTAAAATTATAAACATTGTAGAAATAAATATTTAATAGTAGCAGAACCTGACGCTTTGACACAAAATGTTACAATACTGAATGGGGGGCAATTACAGTAATATGATCTTTGAGACCATTGTTTTAACAATCCTACTCTTGAGTATAAGTATAATTAAACAATTTTTTGTCACTTATAAATGAATTAACTGTAAAAAACACAACGGACTTTCTTATGTATAACGCTCACTATTTTTATATGATGTATACTAATCACTCAAAAGGATCATATCTAGCACAGACCTTTGTAGTTCAAATACTTTTTATACATTAATACTATTATTTTCAGCTTATATTATTCAAGGATACTGTATAATGAAGGATGATAAAATGAATTTTAAAAATAAAATATGTATGAAACATATTACAAACCAAATTATTTAATAGTATTAACATTAAACAATAAAAATTATTTAAAAAAATGTGGCTCCATTATAATTGTTGTAGAAAAAATATAAGATTTAAATAAAAAGAAACTGAATATGTGTTAACCATGTCACTTAAATGCTTTAAGGTAAAGATTTATTAAAAAAAAATTGGCAATGTTGTGCAATAAAATTTTACTAGGTTAATTAAATTTTCTGATAGATCTGAAAATCAATACAATTTTTATAACTAAAAACAGCTAATTCAGAATAAAAACTAATTAAGTATTTATCATTGCTTAATAAATAATGTGTAATCTAATAATATATAGTAACTATTCCATTCCTTTAAATGTAATAAAAAAAGCTATGTGAAACATGTGGTGTACTTGAAAGGAAAACACCAAAATTTATGCTGAGTAAATAAGGGCTTTAAATATTTTGTCATAGTTGAATAATAATAACAAAATATAATTGTGCATTTTATTCTTACTAATATTTATAAATATATTTTTTGACTTTTAAATTATGTGTTAAGTAAAAAATACTAGATCTAAAAAATACTAGTTTTAGCAAATGAACTGATCCGAAAATAAAATTTAGATTCAAAACTAAATAAAATAGCCAAATAACTAAATGATATACGCATTGCATAAGTTATACATGCTATTTTAATAACAATATAAATTATTTCTAAAACTTTAAGTAAATAAAAAGATACATTATTCCATTTAAAAATAATTTTTTAATTATTTTGTTATTAAAGTAACTTATTTGGCACAAACAAAACATCTTGTTGTTGATATGATATGACCTTATATGGTATATAATTTACAATACCCAAGCAATTAGCAAAATCCTTGTCCAAAGCATCAAAGGAAATGGGTGATTATACATACATAGTCGAACCTCATCAACCCAAATTTGTGTTAACCAGAACTGGCAACTGGCATAGGGGTATAATGATTTTAAGGACTTATAAGGTAAACACTCTTAATGGGAAATATCTTATTCTCTTAGGAACTACCTTAGGAAATTTTTTTACATTTAATGTAAACAGAAAGATTATTTTTACTTTGACTGACAAGGAAACTGATGATTGAGAGTTGGTATTTATTCAAAATATTCCATATGCTTTGTTATACTGCTGATAATTTCATTTTTACAGCAGTGAAATGAAAGAGTGTTGAGGGCAAGACTTAACATTCTCATTTATAAAATATGAAACAGGATAAGCCCTTTTGTACTTCATGAATAGAAAGTTTTCTTTAGCCTCAGGAATGTTAGGGAACATAATTTTACCAAAAATGTAAAGAAGCCTATTTTCTGAAGAAAAAAAAATTTATAGGAGGATCATTTCTCCCTTACTCACACAGATTATTTTGAGAAATTTATAGTACTGATTCACACATTCCTACAGATGAAAAATGTGTTCACTGTATGTTTATAGTCAGCATTTTTTCCCCTTTTTTTGTAAAAAAAGGAACTGCAAAGTACAGCAATCTCTAATGTAAAAAAAAGAAATAAGAAATTCTGGACGAAATTAATGATGGCACATTAAAGAAGACTAAAATATTTCTGAAACCTGGAGTTGTCAAATGCGCAATAACGCAGAATATTCTATATAGGCACTAAAAAGTTTCTTGCAAGAAAAATTTTAACAATACAGAAAACGTATAAAAGTAGCAAAGGATGAAGAAATCAAAGATTTATTCTAATGGCTTAAAAGGATACAGGTCCAAAATCTTATTTTCTCTGATTCTATTCTGCATGAAAAAGGCTGTTATTCTGTAGATACTTGAGGTGAGAGTTCACTTTTTCACTCATTCTTCAGAATAGCGGCAAAGATTTAAAGATAGACAGTGAATAATTTTCAAGAATGTGTTTGATGAAGAAGGGAGTGATTGTAAGGAAGGCGTGAGAGAGCTATTAAGAAAAAGGTTGCTTTGTATTAAGGCTGAATATCCAGAAAATTGAACTTTGCTAGAAAGCTCTTCTAAATCCAACTTTATCAATTACAAGTTCTTTCTGATATCAAAAACAACAAAAGAAAATCACCACACTAGTTGCAACCAACATTAACGGTCTTGAGAAATAGCCATCAATTGTCATTGAGAAAGACTAAAAAATCATTACCATATTTGACACAACAGCACCCGACTAAGTTCTTTTCTTGAAGATTTCTCCAGGACAGCCTATTTTTTGACATTTAATGCCTGTTCTTTAAATTCAATAGTCAGAATGAAACCCATTTCTGGTGGGAAAACTCTAACAGATTATTCTGTGGATAATAATTTATGAATTATCATTTATAGCACATGTGGCCAATACAAATTTTTCCTTTAAAATTCCCTAATATATAAGAAATAGCTCATTGATTTTGATCAATTTGGTTTTCTCCAGTTTTAAAATGATTAAATATAGGAGATCTTTTAACCTGCATGCTTACTTTATTTCTTCGCTGGGCCAGACTGTCATTTCATATACATGTATACAGTTGAAAGTCTCATTTCCAGAATTGTTGGAACTTTGGCAAGTTCAGAAAATAGATTTTTCTGGATAATAGATCTTTAAAATAAACAAACATAAGACATGCATAAGCCATAAAAAAATAAAAAAAACAAATGGACAATAGTTCACTTCAAATCTCTACAACAGGGTTTTCTTATAAACTGAATGACAGTTAAAAAACTAAAGAATGTTTAGTATAATAATAGATATATTTAAAAAAAAAACAAATGAAAGTAAGCAGAGATAATTTGAACATTTTTCTTTCATGAATAAAGATCCCTTTTTTTCCTTTTCTTTATGTTGCAAAAGATTAGCAGCACAAATTATCAGATAAAAATAAAAATGGTGCCCCAAATTTCATAAATAAATTAATCTGATTGGATAAAAAAATCTAAAACAAGAAATAGAATTTGAGTAGATTATTTAATGAAAGCATCTATAATTTAAAGCAAAATAAATCTTGTCTGCTGGTGTTTTCAAACACTATAAATATTCATCTTTATTTACATTCATAGTTTATTCTTCACTCTAATGTTTTTCTTTCACTGCTTTTGTCTTTTTAACAACTTTTTTATTGTGCATATTGAGGCATAATAAATGTTTAGCTATAAGAAAAACAATAAGAAAGAATAATAAAAAAAAATTTAGTAATACTTTTTTTTTTAACAATTCAGGAATGTAAAAAAAATTTATTTAAAAGAAAAAGTTGCTTTTATTTTTAAACTTGAAAAGATTCTGCTATCAGTAAACAGACGTATGGGACTTACTATTACATAAATAAATACACACATGCAATTGAAATGTGACATTTTGAGCATCTTCATATTCCACTGATTACTTTTTTAGTAGGGAAATTTAAAAATGTATTTTGTGACAGCAAACACATGTAGACGTGAACACTAATTGATCACGGTTATTACACAACTAACAATGGTACAGTTAGAAAATAAAGAAAATGATAAATTATACTGCATATATAAATTTTCATAAAATTAGAATATAAAATTCTGAATCAAATATGCTTCCTTTGAATTGATATACACTTTTTTTTACAAATTATATATTCCATCCTAATACTTCATGTATAACAAAAAAGAAACAAAATTATATATAACATTATAAAAATTATTATATACATTATCATTTTTGAAATAATAACATGCAAATTTCTAAACAAAACTTCTTCCTATAAATTTTTTACTTAAAAACTTATTTACAAATGCCTACAAGCATGCCCATCTTTAATAAATATGATGGAGACATCCTCTTCAATTGTAGAAAATTCACTTAAAAAGTGTACTACAAATGAACACGTAAAAATCCAAGGAACTATTTTTGCCAGAAGTATTTCCTATTTAATTACCACACATTAAAAAAAGGACAGTAGTGCTGTGCAAAAAAAATCAAGCAATTAAAGGAAAAACACATTTTTTTTGTCTCAAAAAAAATTAAAGACATAACTTAAAATACATAAATTCTATTTCAAATGTCCCATTTATCAGATTTTTATATTAAAAGAGATTTCTTGGGAACTATTTCCTTTTTTAAATAATTTTGACATTTACAATTGAGGGCACTTCTACTTTAATTATTAACAGGAGAAAATGTACTTGCTGCCCTCACAAAAATTTGTAACAATATACAACAGAAAGCTATTTTACATTTCTTAAATTTATTCAATCTGTATTTATATTTTTCTTTATTTTATATTCGTATATCAATAAAGAAAAAAATTATCATTTATTAACTTTAAAAGATTCTCTTGGTGTCTACTTAACACAAAAAACAAAATCATAAATTACATCATAATTTTATACATTTAAATGTCTTCTGAAATCATGACCAGAGATTGAAACAGATTATGCAATTATAAATAATTTCAGTCACAAACACATCATATACATAATGAATGAAACTAAATTGATAGTTACAAGTTCAATTTTTAGTAAATTATGCTTAAAAACCGCAGAAAAAAGCCTTAGTACTTGCTTGAAAGTAAATGTTAAACAAAAGAAAATCAATAAATTAATTTTAAACTTGTAACAGAATAAACATAGCAAACCCAAAGAAAAATAACTTATTAGTTTTCTTAATATCTCTAATTTTACAGGTAAGAATATAACAAAATAGAGTAACTGTAAAACGTGGAAAATGGAAGTCAAAATGGACGTTTATAAAAAAAAAATTCCTTTTTAAATTTACAAATAATTTTGTTTCTGAATACATTTCCCGTCTTATCAGTTTGATTAATTAAATAGACATATAGCGCCAAGCAAATGGCATATTACAAAAAAGTGAAAACATTAATTATTCAAAAGGTGCAACAAACAATAACTATTACACATTTTGAATAACTCAAATGATCATTAAGCAACTTTAACCATAACTAATTTTATCATTAAATGATCAATTGAGTTGTAGATTGCTTAATTGCTATTTACAATTCACAAATATGAACCAGAAAACATAGCAAATGGTGACAAAACTAGTCTCTTCTTTTATGCATTACTAAATAAATCACTTTGTTTAAATAAGGTGAAAAATGCTCAGAAGGAAATTGTGAAAAGAAAGATTGAGTTTTTTTTTTTAAATATTTATGTTATGTGAAATGGAGAAATCTTTGGTTATTTGAAGGAGGCAAAGCCCCAGTGCATCAAAAAACATGGATTTGGATCCAGAGATCAAAAAAATATGCCTGGCAGCTCAGTTAATGAAAGAAGTGTTACAGAACCTTAATGGCAAAATGAAAAACAAAATAAGCCATCCTATATTGTTTTTAGATAACATGTCATTCCCCCCCAATGGGTTGTCCAACGCATGACTTGCTTGGTTTCTTCTTAACACAAGTCTTTCTCAATTAATGGATCAAAGAATTATTTAAAATATCAAAGTGCAAAACAGAACAATTTAAATGGCCTTTACTTGCAAATACCTATAATACATCTCCAGCCCCATATAACTTGCAAATACAATCTATATATCAAACCTCTCACTAATACAATCTTGGTTTAATGTGGTGATATGGATAAGCCAAGTTGTAAAGAAGGGAATGTCAAACCCCTTCTATAATATAGAATACGAACAGCAAGACTGCAAAATTACATGAGCTGTTTAGAAAAGTAATCAAGAAGTCAGCAGCGACAAACAACTGCAGCAATCTGCATTAAAAAGAAAAAATTAAAATTTGTTTGATAATATTTCTCAAGCTGGAGTGCTTGTTGAAAGCCAAGTAGCTAAAATTATTAACTATGTCCAAAAATCTTTTCTTGATTTTAGGAAAAAATAAATAAATCATGTGAGTAAATATATATTTTTTCTATTCCATCTAATAGTTAGCATGTGTTTTCAGTTAATACTGAAAGCAAAGAAAAAAAGGGCATTGTGCAGTAGTTCATATCAGTTATTCATATAAAAAAAACTATTATATATTCATAAAACTGAAACTTGGCCTCAGCGGAAAAATTTTGATACCTAGTGTGATTCCTACAAACACAGGTTTACTGTATTTATATTAAAGAGAATGTTATGTTGGAACTTTATTTACCATAGCTCAATAAGATATAATTTTCTAATCAAATTTATTCCACAGCAACTCAAATCAAAAAAGTTCTCTAGCACATGTTTGGAATACTCCTAATAGCCCCCAAAGCAATAACTATTGTTACAGATGTCAATTGCATAGACTGAATGCAACATTTCTTCACCAGATAGTACAAATATTTTCACTGATTTAAAGGACAACACTCTCAACATAAAACCTTTATACTTTTATACTGACAATTAAGATACATGCTATTTATAGTTTAAAAATAAAAGAATAATTTCAGTCCAATAATTTAACATCTAAGGAACTTGTAAAAATTCATTTTTTTTAAATAATTGCAGTTTTAAATTATATTTAAAAAATTCCTTCGTGTTTTACATTTCTGTAACTGCTTTACTGTCTGTTTACAATTTTTATATCATGTAATGCCAAATTTAAGGTAAGATTATGTAGTTAGTTTAAAATTAATTAACTAATAATAAAAACTAAATTATACAAACAAACAAAAAAAAACTGATTTATAGAAACAAACAAAAAAACTGTTTGACTTAGAAAATGAAACAAAAAATCAATAAATACAGTGGAGTTTGATTGTTAATTTTCATGCAATAAATAGCATGCTTTAGTGAAGTTTAGAATAATACATTTCAATGCTGTGTGTATTTTAAATGCAAGATTAAAAAACTTTACTTATATTTAAGATAATTTGATGATGCATTTATAGGCTTCTTAACTTTAATATCCAAAATCATATTTTTCCATAAAAATCCCTGTAAACATTTTTAAACTAAACTTAAAGATTTTTTTTTGTTTACTTCTTTAATTATATTTCCAATTTAATTTTTTCTATACTTTAATATTTACTGATATTTTCTATGGCCACAAAACCTGAATATGGGACCTTTAAAAGAATAAAATAGTATTGATTTCAAGGAAATTTTTAAAAAAAACATCGATTTTACCATTCAGTAACTTGATTTACACAATTTATTTTCAATTGATCTACAACTCTGAATTTTATAAAACAAAAATTATAGAATTAATTTTGTATGCCCATAATATTGTTATTCATAAAATATATAACCAGAAACATATTTATTCTGTTTTTTTAAGTAATATCGAATTTTTTCAACCTTTATCAGTTGAAACTTAATCACATAATTACCTTAAAGCTTAGGCTATATTAATCACAAAAATTAGAAAGATAAAAATCATGATGTGTTTGGTTATTACTTTTACCTAATATTCATTAAATTAAAAAAAAACAAAAAAATTACACAATACATTTGAAAAAAATACTTTTTAAATTTTTTTTTACAAATAAATGTTTGAACATTTACATTAGCCCTTTGTTACTCCATCACCAACTAACATGAGCCAAATATTGAATTATTATTGCTGACTTAGTCATCTAAGATTGAAGGCCAACTTAAGCTACAATGTTTTATTTATTTTCATCATTAAAACGCACACATATTTTAGAAGATTTTCATAAAAGTAAATATAAAGTGCATCTGAGTACCTTACAACAATCAACCTCTTAAGATTTGAGAGTATAACTTCCTCATTAACAAATTCAATTTTAAAATATCAAAGATGTACACTGTGCTAAAAATGTTAAAAAAGTAATGAAATATATGTTTCAATTAACTCTGTTTTTAATTATAAAAAATGAATTTAAAAATACTTTTCTATTAATACATATTTAAGCTAAAAATACCATATAAAATATCTTTTTAGTAAAAAAAAATTTTCACAAATGTTTACTTTTAGTTAAATTTAATAATTGTGAAGTGATTATGAATAAAAATTTCAAAGTATAATGGTAGAATTTCTTTTTTACAAAAAGTAAAATAAAGTTTTATTTATAAAAGAATTGTTTTGAAATATAGTAACATAGTAAACATTCAAATATAAATAATATTTATATGTTTAAGAGTTTTAAAACTCAAAGACACAACATTTTCAGTAATGCATTAATACTTTAAACCACCTTTTATTTGCATAAAATACTTTCAAAACATCAAATTTTGGCTAGCGTGTCTACACATTCAATTTTTTTTCTAGGTTTTTAAATATGGAAACAGTGTATTGGGTATCATTCTCCCAAATTTGCACAGTTGAAAAAGCTTTTGAAAGTTAAACTTGGGTTAATAATTAATCATCATAAAAACAAAAATAGGGGAAAATGCATCTATTTTAGTTTAGTTATTTAAATGTCAGTCTCAAATGAACTTATTTATGCCACACTAAAATGTTTGATGTCCCTTTTTTAAAAAAATTTAATCTCTATTTTTAAACTTGATTAAAACTAATAGTTTGCTGAGATGTATAAAATACATTAGATGCTGAAAAATTTTCTTAGTTTCTTATTTTTACTACAATAATCAGCACACTTTCGATTAAGTGAATGTTAATTCATAAATATTTTTTCTATTAACTTTGCTACATTATATTTTTAATTATGCATCATAAAAACCCATTGTTATAATATTTTTTTCAAATAATTTTTTTAAATTAATAAAATATACTTAAAGCATTTTATCATAGTTTGTTTGGAAGAGTGTCATCAAATAAGTGATAAATCTAATCAAAGTTAAAAGTATTTATAGTGCCAGGAAAATCAACCAATCCAAATAATTGTTGCACAATAATTATTGCATATTATTTTTAATTATCTTTAGACATTTTAAGTAAATATGTAATAAAAAAAGACCAAAAAAAAACAAAACACTCCTTATTGCTGGTAGATTTAGTAAGGTGGGTGATTATATGAGAATATGAGAGATTTTATTATATGAGAAATTTTAGTCTAATGATAAAATTTTTATACATTAAAAAGCAATTTTTGACAGAATATATTTATCTCTTCTATAGTGTTAATAGAATATATTTATCTCTCTTAAAGTGTTAAACTATCAATCTCAAAACATATAACCTTTTGAAAGATTTTTTTTTTTTTGCAAAAAATCTGAGAGAGTATTTCAGTTAAACAGTTTGTCATTTATTATTACAATAGTGTAAACAAAACTAAATACTTAACATGACTGCAAAAAATTTTTATTACTGTAAAAAATAAAGAAATAATTTTAATGGTTAAAAAGCAATAGAAAGCTTACTTTTATGCCAAAATAACATAAATCTTGCATTTCAATATTTATTTGAAAATGAATAATGAAAGATTTTTTGTAAGCGTTTGCATGTGCAGAAACAATTAATCTATCATTAAAAGAAAAATGACATGTTTTCAAATGAAAAATGGTATGATAAAATGAATAAACCCTCAGAGATTTAGTCTCAGTTTTTTCTATAGTTGAAAGTTTTTCTGCATCAAAAAACCGACTTTTCCCACTAATATATCTTTAAGTTTTTCCCAAGTACAAAAACAAAATAATGCATAGCAGGGAATTTTTTACAGGCGCTCAATGCTTGTTGGATAAAAAAATTCTAAAAAATGCATACCTTACTATAAATGTGCATGCAATAACATATATTTACGATTCAGGACTCTTTCAATCAATTAACATTGAAAAAAGCTTTATTTTAAAATGAATGGAACATAATATATACATATTTTATGAATAAAAAAAGCCTAATGTTAAACCATTAACTGACACTTCAAACATTTTTAATTAAATTTTAAGAAAGCATTTAGCAAAGAGTTGGATAAAAAACATGGTGTTTACAATTACTTAAGGTAAAATTAATTTTATGCATTTTAAGTTGATGATCAAGCAATACTATACTATTATTCTCTAATGTATTTATTTATAAAATCATGATAAATGAGTTTGATTTTAAATCCCTCAAACAATATTATGAACTTCTTACAAAAATAAAAAGAAAAATCAACATGCATTTTCTTTCAAGAAACAATGATAGAGACACATTTACTTTTGTCTTATTTCACATTATGCATTTTCATTAGGTAGACAGCATTAAAATGCTAGAAAACTTCATTTAATAAATTTTGGCTTAACTCTTTCATAAATATATATATAGCAAATAAATGAAATTACAATTAACGAAGAAAATACTTATTTTTGGTTAAAACCGAAACTTATTTTGTGTGAAGTAAATTTTAAAAAAAAAGATAATAAATTTCAAATAAATTAGTTTTTTAATCTTAAAATAAAATGCATTAACCCACTGGCGGTTAAAGAATGGGCAAAATTGGGAGAATGTTTCTCCCCTATACACTATTCCCCTATCCATTAACATGGAAAAACCGGTTTTGCTATGCAGAGAAGACTGCGGTGTAAAATGCGACTTTCCACGTGCAGAACCGTCAGTGGGTTAAAACTCCTAAACAATTTTAAAAAGTTTTTTTCTATTTGAAATAAATATTTTATAATAATAAAAAAAGTTTTACATTTATTTTTTAAACAGAATATTTTTTACTATTTATACATATTATGTAGAATTAAAAAAGTAAAAGAGACATGATCAATAATTTTTTGCTACAAAAAACAAAAGTTATTGTTAAACTTTATTACTTAAGCTACGAAAAACTTAAATATTAACTAAAGTGTATCATTTCAATATGATATTATTCAGAAAAGGATTGGTGCATATTTTAAGATATTTAAATTTGGTCTATTTTTAATGCAGTTTAAAAGTTAGCATACTGTCATATTAGCCTTGAACTTTTGCAAATCTATTTGACTGATCTAATTGATTTATTATTTTTGAATAATAGTTATGTTGTAATAAGTTTACTTTTAAAACATTATAGAAATATAAGTATAGTTTCAATAAGGAAAACATTTTTAACCCCAAAATTATTGACATTAATACTAGAAAAAAGAATATGTTTATCATTCTTAATTTTTATAACTACCCGACTTACCAATGAAAATTTCACAATTAAATACTAAAGCTTAAAATTCTGGTGTTTTACTATAATCACAAAGAATTTTATGGGGCAATATGACACAGTTTCAAACTTTTTGAAGTTTTGTTTTTAAGAAATTTAATATTATTTTAATTATAACTGTTAGGTAAAAAAAGAGCACATATTACAGTTTATTTTAATCCAGATGGAATACTTAAGAAGTAATAGTGGAAGTTTAGATTTTTGCTTCATATCAGTTCTGAGTGACCACATTTTAAACAAATAACAGCTATTTTATAATAAAAGAATAAGTCTACCATTTTAGAAAAATATTCTTAATTAGAAATATGTGTAAAACATTTTAGTTGTAAAAACTGATAAAATATGGAACACCATGTTCTAAATTTAGAATTTATAAAATTGTTTCCCAATGAAATCCAAGTCTTTGCAATACTAACCAGAGTTAAATAAAAGGAATGACTTGTTATAAAAAGTAAATACAACCATAATATTTATAATATTATAAACAATGGTAGATTAAGTGCATATAAATATTTATAGACATCAAAAAAAATTAATTTACTCTCTTTTAGATATATAAAATGTAACATAGCATAATGTTTTTGCATAACATTCAGTTCATATATTGAATTTCACAACTACTCGTTCAATAGAAATATTCAGTTTCTTGCAAGTTTGCAAAGAACATTTAAACAATATGTATCACATCTATGAATTATAATTGCGATGATTTAGAAACATTTTCAATTAATCTAGACTATTTTTGATGTCCTACATTTCAATATTTATTTAGAAAAATGGGATAAGTTTTCTTCTGGATAATTTTAAACAGTAAACACATTTACAGGCATAAAGCTGATTTCAATTTGCTTCAGAACATCAACATTATTGAAACGTACAGCCATTATTGATGCTGTTATAATTTCACAGCTTTAACCCATATCATTTCATCATTAACATGTAAAGAGCTTTTGCAAGCACCATTTACATTCATTGCTATAATTTCAATAGTATTTATAATCTCCAAAGAAAAAAATATTGTACAGCAAATGTAACTTATTGAAAACTCTGTTTTCACACTTACTACACCATCAATATAAACAAACACATCATGAAGTTTCCCTCATATATTAGAGAAGATAACTTTTCCCATCATTTATCATGTGTGACACAAACAACAATCTACACGACAGAATTACGATTATACCATATATTTTAAGATTTTAAATAGTAGCCAAGCTCTCGTATTATTTTAAGGGGAAACTTAATCGCTATCCTTTTCTTCATCTTCAGTACTTTCTTGCACTGTTGAAGTGGTGCTGACAGGGACATTAGGTGTTGGAATTAAACCATCTATCTCATCTGAGCTACTTTTAAAATCAATTTCAACTTTATACTCATGCTTTGAAATATATTTGACATACTTTTCAGGTGGAATGGGATTAGTTACAGATACTGAACGCACAGTAGTGTGAGAAACATAAGTTGCA
The DNA here is from genome assembly GCA_949128135.1 of Parasteatoda lunata. NCBI lineage: Eukaryota > Metazoa > Arthropoda > Arachnida > Araneae > Theridiidae > Parasteatoda > Parasteatoda lunata. Next base: position 75,081,114 of record OX421980.1, read on the forward strand.
GGCATGGTAAATTCAACATCTACAAATTGTTCAAATGATTCTGGTATTTGATCAAATGAGGTTAATTCTGTGCGAAGCAAAAACAACTGCTGTGTATATGCTCCTACAAAAGAAAGATTTTTGAGTTTTCAATTTCAGTATTTTCAGTTCTAAAATTAGACAGATAATTTAACTTACCTTGACCTTCTTTAGGTAGACGTGGAATACGCCAAACCACAGCATGGAAGACATGTTCATATTTTGCTTGACCTGCAGATACTTCTATAAGACTAGGATCTAGATTTTGAGCAGCTCCAATAATACGTTCTAACCCCTATTAATACAATGATGAGAAATTTACAAGAAAATTAAGGTTATATTTTTAAACTATCACTGTTAAAATAAATAGAAATATATCCAAAAATTGGATTCAAACAATTTTTTAAATCACCACAGTTACAATAAAAATAAATATATCCAGTGATTCGAATAAAACAATTTCTAGAATGCAATTTTATTTATCGTTGATAACATTGACTATAAATTAAAATGCCCCTCAGAAATGATAATGAAAAAAAAAGAGATATCAAGAAAAAAATTCTTTGGCAATTTAAATAGCCTGAAAATTAATTTTTTAACATAACTAACGACTGTGGCTCACTATCAATAGCCAACCCTTAAATTTATTCAATGAATGCAGAAATTTGTTTAAACAGACAATTGTAAATTTTTGCAAAAATTCTAACATTTATTAAATGAAATGATCTTGAATATTTACAGGGGGTAAATGCATACCCTCCAATATTTGAAGTTTGCACGAAATAACTTTTCCAGTGGTAGTAAACTAAAGCAAAGCTTTAAACGAAATAGAATTTTTTTAACACTTATATGAAAACTAAAGATTCATATGTCTATTTGACTACAATCTTATATATATATATATATATATATATATATATATATATATATATATATATATATATATATATATATATATATATAAAATCTTAATTCAACAACCTTCAAAGAAGGTATATATAGGATTAAGGAATAATAAGACAAAACAAAGCTGTCACGAATACCTCAGTCTTTATGTATCTAGATTCATCATAATAAATCAATAAAACAATTTACTAAGCATTACAATAAATCAACAGATTTGTCAGCTGAAAATTTGGTTGTAGCACTTCTTCATAATAAAAATAGAATTTATTACCAATGAGTTATGTTACTTGTCTAATTGCAACACAATCTTGAACATCTCTGTTTACAGGGTATGAAGAAAAAAAAATCTATTAAGCACCTCAATCCATTTGATAATTATTATATATAAGTGCATTAGGTATAGATATTATATCAATTAAGTATTGATGTGTATATATCTATAAGGGAAGTTTTAACAATTCAGTCTGATTCAGTAATAATTAGTAATAGTACATTTAACAATTGATAGTGAAGAATGAAAATAATTAATCTTTCTTAATTCTTAGCAAATTTAATCAGTGCATTAAAGTTTGATATATAAAATAACCACTATTATTTTCAAAAAATTCAAACCATAACTTTTGAATTTTGCCTTCAACTTCCATATAAAAGAGGTTATTAAACACGAAACTATTAAATCTAAATCCTGCTGATGAAATATAAATTATTTTTTTCAAAAAATTAGAGCATCATCTGCATAAAGAAATAATACATTACAAATATGTAAGCAGAATAGCACCACTGTAATATTGCAGATCAAAGCTAGATCAGTAAATTATCAATTTTCAAAAACCACTCTCTAACATGTTGGTGCAGTACATATAAAGAGCTCTTAAAGTTACAAAAAAATTCTAACAAATAAAGCAAAATAAACAACAAAATTATATGTTTGTTTCTTTCTCCCCTTGCACAATAATAAGTCAATATAATTGTTATATCTTTAAAAACCATTTAGTTGATAAAAAAAAGTAGCAGTACCAAATGACAAACATAAAAATATTTTTAAAAAAATTTATATTTTAGGTCTTGCCATCTTATGTTAAAAAGTATATACAGTAGAAGTCTGATAATCCGGCACGTTCGGGACCGGCTCGGTGCCGGACTACCGAAAATTCCGGTCTATCGGGCGGTAATTATAAGAACAATTAGGTTAATAATTAAACTACAAATACAGTATAACTAATAAACTGCAAATACATACAACAAAGTTTTTTTTACATTTCATATAATATATGTACACGTACTGTAAAACATATTTCACTTAGATTTAAAATAGCCACGAAAGTCTTTTTGTTTTCTTGACTTTTGGCGTTTAGTATAAAATTTATCTCTAATGATATGGAAATCAATAATTTCTGAAGCACTGCAGCTAGTACTTGCCTCAGCAAAAGAGATAAACTTATTTAGTGATTCTGCAGCTTCTGCCCAGCTGATTTTTTCCTTTTCTTCCGTTTCGGCATCTGAGTCACTTTCTTCAAGATTTTGAGTAGGCTGAGGGTTTACTACAATGTTGATAATGCCCTCATCGGTTAGTTCTTGTTCAACAGGCTCATTCTCGTCGATTAGAAGCACTCCTCTACCTCATCTTCAGGCAGGTTTTTCAAGGGATTGTCAGCACTTCTAACGACATCCAAAACTTTGGTCAGAGCGTCTTGATGGTTTTCTTCCTCATCAGTCTGTAGAGTTAGGTCAGATGCAGAGTTTGCAGCTGGCCAAAGTTTTCTCCAGCATTTTTGGATTGTTGTATTTTGTACCTGGTTCCAAGACAGTACAATAGCATAGACGGCATCTTTTACTGTAAACTTTTTTTGAAAATCAGTTACGTCACAGTCGGCATTTAACAGGCCTTGAATAAAAGACCTTCTATAAAAGCATTTAAAATTTTGAATAACCCCTTGGTCCATGGAATGAATCAAAGATGTTACGTTGGGTGGGAGCAGAGTAGCAACAATATTTCCAGAAACTAACTCATCTACTGGCGGGTGGGCTTTGCAATTGTCCAAAAGAAGGATTACTTTAGTATCTTCTGGTAGACCAAGGCTTTTGAAGGATTCCTTGACCTCAGGCACAAAGTGGTGAAAAAATATCGCCACAATAGCTCTGTTTCATCAGCATTGTAAATCTGTTCAGGTGTTAAATCATTATCAGCCACGATTTTCTCAAACTCGTCTTTGTATTTTTCTGCAGAGTTTTGATTTGCTGAAAGTGTTTCTCCAGTTACATCAAGTCTTCGAATTTCATGCCGAAACTTAAAGTTTCTGAGCCAACCATCAGAATAATTACATTCCTTTTCAGCAACTCCTAAATCTTGGCCGTATTTTTTTGCCTTTTCAACAATCATTGGCCCTGTTACCGGCTTTCCTTCAGAACGTACTATACTAAACCATTTGAACAATACACTATCTAGCTGTTCCAGTTTTGGTTTTTTTAATGTTTGTCTAGAAGCCAATTTTTCACTTGTTACCTATTGAGAAGCAAACTTCATTAGTTCATCTTCTTGTTTTTTAATGTCATAAATAGTTGGTGAGCCAATATTAAACTCATTCATTAAACTTCACTTTTTTATAAACAGTTTCAAAAGTTACGTTTACTGCGATGTGAAAGGACACAAAACAACAACGCAAAAAAAAAATGGCGAAGACGCTTCGTGATTAATTAACGGAGCTGCACTGCACCTGTTGTTTCCGAACAATACCGAGTGCTTCCGGATGATCCCGAACTACCCCGAAAACTTCCGAATAGCTCTCGAGCGTTTTTATTTGCTTTAAAGACACACTTTTGGAGAAAACCAAAATGTGTACAATTTTCCTGAGCGATGCCGGACTATCGGGCATTCCGGACTGCTGGATGCCGGACTAATGGACTTCTACTGTAACAGCAAATAATAAAATTTTATAACAAATTTGTGCTTGCATTCAAAACTTAATAAGCATGTTAATAAAAAAGTGACAAAACGATTCTCTATTTAGGCAAATATTAATTTAGATTTTTAAAAAAAATTGTTCTCAAAAAAGAAATTTAACTGTACTTAAATAGGTGTTAGAAACTCCACTGATATTACTGAATAATGTGTTTGAAAGTATGCAAAAGAAGGAATTAATAGAAAAGGATATTTGTGCTTTATCTTAATTCTAAGGGAATAAGTGAAAATGACTAAATAAGATAATAGATAGACTAGAGCCTTCCTAGGTAACAAGTCTCAAAGAGACCGTCATTTTTTGTAACTTGCAAAAAGTTGGGGATTTAAGTCTACTTCTTCATGTGTTCAAGATCATATACCTTTTCCCCTCTCTTGTCGATGGTGTTGATAACAACTTAGTCAGAAGAAATATTTATCTGTTTAAAAAATTTCTGAGAAATATCTAAACTTCTAAGTTTGGAAAATGATTTTTATCAGTTACAAGCTTAAAACTATTTAGTATTTTGTATTATTTAAACATAACTATATAAAAAATGAGCAAGAGATTTCATTAAAAAGAAAGATACCAAAAATTTTTTCAACACCTCTTAAGCAATTTTGCACTGACTCACGTTGTAGGCACTTTACTAATTATACATAGCTGCTGAAAGAACAGCAGCACCACAAAAATAATATATTTGGTAAAATGGCGGTGCCTAAAACTATGTATGGATAACAGACTCTAATAAAAAGGCAGATAAAAAAACATAAGTTAAAAATCAAATATATTAGAAGCATTTGCTTACAAAACAAAAGCAAAAAAAAAAAACGATCTTTAGGAAGTAAGGTTTCTGATTTTTAAAGAAATATCAGTTATTTTATTTGGAGCTTCTGTTTTTATTCTGTACCATAAAAAATCAGGCTCCTATCTCCAAAAATAACCAAGCAGTTTTACAATTTTAAAAAGCAGTTTTATAAATTTTTTTAAAAATTTCCTTAACTCATGAGTTGTGCTCCACTTGACTTTTTCATTAACTTTTTCTTGTAGATTATGTAGAATATCTTCTTGATGTATTAATGTTTTAAGAACAAAAAGAAAAAATTATTAATTTTTCCAAAATTAATGTTTTGCAAAATCTTGGGATTTTTTAACTGGATACCACTCTATTTCATTTAAAGAGGTACTCGAACACAGCTGAAGAAAATGTTCGAATGAAGAAAAATTATCAGTGAAATGACAATGTTCGAAAAATGAAACAGTTAAAAACAAGTTCAAAAATTTTTCTACAAAATATCACTTTATTGCCTTTATATACTCTTTTAATGTATTATCAAATTTCAAATTAATTGGTTAGACATTTCTTAAAATAGCATTTAAACTGCTAAAAAAAATTTCTCATTTTTATATCTCAACATTTTGCAAGTGCTGGACAGTCAAATTGACAGATTCCTGTCTATTTAGGTTAGTTGATTCTTTACAGTAAAAAGAATTTTAGCAACAAATTACTGTTTATCTCATTAAATGCAGTAAAGCTATTGGAATTTTGAAAAGAAAGAAAAATATATGCTATAAGTTACAAAAATTCTATTGTCAGTGGAACAAAATAAAAAAGTAAATTTTCAATTTACAATTTTTATTTTTTTAACATGTCCATAAAAAATGCATTGAAATTCTAACCTTTATCTTTCCAGGTCTTCTAGCAGTTGACTTTTTGGAGCCATATCTAAAATGTTTCTCTGTGCGAAATAGATAAATCCAACATTCAGGAACTGGAAATCTTATTTGGATGTTTTCGCATGGAACTTGACCCTGTTTTCGGCTACTATAACCAGGTACCAAGATATCTGATCGAATTTCAACTCTTGTATTGCTAACCGTCATAAAGACACGAACCTGTAATATATAAGAGAAAAATACTATTTAAAAAATGTCACTGAAATTAGAGCAGTTTATTTTTATCATTAAAAAACAACTAAGAGTAAAGAATGTATTCTATGGGATAGGAGTAACAAGTAGAGAAGATTGAAAGACAGCATTAAATAATTTCTCTGGCAAAACCTGACTCTTCTAATTATAATATACAATGTGCTTTTGTCTCTAAACGACAGTCCAAACAATTTTACATCCCACTGAGTTTGAATGACCTTAGGATGATTTATCATTTTTCAACATTCATGTTTAATGCAATTTTGCAGTTTTATAGTTTTTTGTTTTGTTCAATTATAGTATAGATGTGGCTTATTGAAGTCAAGTTTAGAAAGAGTCTACGATACAACCAATTTATATTAATTAATTAATAAATAATAGAAAATATGCATAATATTCTATATGATTCCATAAGAATAATTATATGGATATACTATGCATTAATAATTTCGTGTTTAAACAAGGTGTTAAGTAAAAACCAATATCCAATACAATTTTAGAAATGACATGCTTCACTGAATAGATTGAATGGTATAACTATCAATTTTAAACAAATTGCAGATTAAAACAGAAAAATAATTCAGAAATAATTACATAACTTTTTCAGTTAAAAATACTTGAAAAAATTGAAATTTGTTCACCTATAGAACATTTTTTAAAACAGAATTTAAATGCCACACAATGAGTTATAACAACAAAAATCTGGTATTAAAAACATTTTTGAAGATATCTAACTGATTAATATAATTTTGAGAAATTTATAATAAGATATTTAGCTTCACATATTTTAAAAAGTAAATGTAAAAATTTATTTTCAATTTTGCTAGACATTTCTATATAATTAATATTTTTTTTTTTAACTTTCTATTAACTTTGAATATCTATATATAACTCTAGTAATTCACTTACTTGCTTTGAAAAAAAACAGACATTATTATTTATATAAACTCTTAATAACTATTATTTATATATTAGATTCATATTAAAAAATTAATATAATGAAAGAAATTATTTTGACAAAAATAGCTTTTATTTTTAGAGATTAAAAAGCATATATTCAACTTTATTAATATACATACTATAGTGCTTCAATAAAAAATTTTAACTATGGTGATCAAATAATGAATAACAGCAATAACAGGTAACATAAACAGGTAATATATCGGAAAATGAATTTAACATAGGTTTAGTGTCTAGAAAGGGTAGTGTTACAATTGACACAATAATCATATCTATAAAAAGAAGGAAAAGCTATAGGATGCCCCACTTTTTTCAAAAAACCATATTATATGTTCTAGTATTATCTCTTTCATTAAATTTTTGTCTTACTTTGATAAATCAAACCTGGGAAAATTTTTTTTTTTTTTTTTTTTTTTAACAAAAAAAACTTTTCCTATACAAATTAAGACAATTCTTAGAAAAAGGGAAAAAAACGTTTGAAATTCTAAACATTTGAAATAAGATCTAGTATAAAGGTACACAATCTGCAGCCCGCCAACTCTTGCTATGCAGCAAGCGGCTACATCTGAACAAAATAAAAATAAAAAATTTTTAAAAAATAAAAAAAACTGGAAATTTAAGTTTTTAATTAACTTATTTTTAACCAATGTAGTTTTTTTTTATGGCTCATTTTTAAAGGTTCACGCAATAGATTTTCACAGTTTTAGAAATCTAAATATTTTTAATACATTATGATTTGCAAATTTTGAATTTTAGTTATTACTTTTAACGCATTTCATGTGAGCGAATTTAATTGGAAATCTAATGATTTTTCTATAGTTTTTTTGGTAGTTATTGCTATGCATTTTGGCAAAATTTCTAAAATCACAAATTTTTTAAGTACGTCTTTATTCTTTAAAATTTTCAATGATGCATTTAAATAAACGCATTTTGGAAGTGCTTTGAAAGGAATATGCTGATAAAGGATTGTTTTTTTAGAGTAATCTGTTCTGCTGTCTATAATTTTATACATTTAGAGGTATTTAATTTTAAGCAAACATTTTACTAAGTTGATAAAAGAATTCAGTGCCTAGAGCATTGATATTTATCTAAACAATTACTACCTATAATTGCTGTCAACATGTTTGTCTAAATGCTTGGGCATGCAAACTTTTATTGGTGAATCTGCTGTGTAGGTAACCATTCACTTAAAAATATTGTGCAGCCCTAATCTAATACCGATAATTGCAAGTTTAAAATCACTTTTCACGAAACCCTCTGTTGGAGCATCTATATAAAATATAAGATGCAGGTGTTTTAAAAATCTGTTTTTACAAATTTATAACAGGATATTTGCAGAAAAACAAATTCATAATTTAAGCCACTTTGAGGAAACAATGATTTATCTCAATTTAAATATTTTATATTTTTTTATTTACATATCTTTAAAAACATACATATCTTTCTACTTTGATATGGATCTGCTAATTATTAAAAAGAATAACAAATTTGCAAGTGAATCCAAAACATTTAAAATAAGATATAGAATAATCCGAAGTTTAAGATCACCTAAATCAAAAAGGTAAAATACGAAGCTTAACATTGTAATATAAACATAAGAAAGATTAAACGAGACGGGGACTTAAAGGTCTCTTAGTGTTTCTCTTTTGAATAGCAAAAAAATTATTACAAGTTAAATGACCCATTCAAACACTGCCCTTTCTAGACATTATAACATATTTCGAAAATAAATTTAATCTGGAAAATTAATAAATCTTATTTTTATAAACCTGTAATGGAAGTTCTCTGTTTTTTGGAGGACGAATTCGAAATCGCAACAACTCAAATAGACAAGCATCAGGGGGATGAAATCTAAAATAAATAATATATTCTCATTATATTAAAATGGATTTTAAAACATGCCTTAAAATGCTCTGAAAAATATAACTTTTTAATAAATAGCTTTCAAAAGAAATAATATATTTTAATTTAAAACTATTGATAGAAAGCATACATTCTTTATGTATGTGTGATCTTAAAAATAATGATAATACATTAATAAAACCAAGCCAAAAAAATGACAAACAACAATGAAGAGCAAATAAGATAAGAACTTTTACTTTTGTTACATGCAGCGTATCTGCTACATTTTAGATTTTCAAATTCATGACTTTTCATGACTAATTCCAAGAATTTTTCATGACTTAACGAAGTTACTATTTTCTCCAACAAAAACACAATAATAAATTTAAAAAAGCATTATAATAACATTAATTGAAATGATAAGTATAACCAAAACTGTTATACTCTGCATCTTCATATTTATAGATTTTAAATTTAAAAAAACAGAGAATTGTAAGAGTTGAAGCAATAAAATAGCTGGAAAAAAAATACAAAAGCAAAACATTTTTTTTTCTGCAGAATTATATTCTAAAGATACTTTTCTTGTTCATCGGAAAGGAAAGAAATACTCCTGATTTTTCTGTTCTAATTTTGGAATAAAAAAATTCGCCAATGACTGGTTTGCTTCAGATAGAATTTGAAATTGATAAAATAAAAAATAATAACAAAATTCTGAAATCACAGAAGTTTAAAAGATAATTGGCTCAAGAAATAATGTTTTTTCTTTCATTTTTTTAAAGAACACCATGATTTTTAAAGAACATGATAAAACATTTTATATTTTAATAAAATATGACTGTGCGTGGGGATTTTGTTACAAATTCAGATATTCGGAACACCATGAAATGGGAGGGGGGTTAATTCCATTTTAAAAAGTAGAATTTTTGGTGACCTAAATCCATGACTTTTTTTTAAAAAAATATTTAAAAATCATGACATTTCATGACAAATTTTGTTCAATGACGAAATTCATGACTTTCCAGGTGCGCAGATACCCTGTACATGAAAGGAAGAGAAAAATATATTAATAAACGAGAGGTAGTCCTGTATCATCTACTAAATCTTAGAAGTATATTTTATCACTCTAGTAAAACAAACTCTAAACACTATCAAGATTCTTTTTCTACAAAAAAAAGAGAGAAATAGACTTTTGTAATATATATTTTTCAAGTTGAAAAATTGAAATTTGACATTGAATCACAAAAATTCTCAGAATCAAATTTTACAAGATTTTTCCTTAAACTTAAGACTACTCTTTACATTAGTTAACCATTCCGAATTCAACAAATTTCGATGCCGTATGAAAGACTTATCAAATTTGTAGCATTGCGGGTAATAGATTTTATTACTGCTAATAAGTAGCCTATCTATGTTGGTGAACTTGAGGCACAACATTCCCCTTCAAAATATTGGACCAGAATCAGAAGACAATGACTATTAAAGGCATTAGAGTAGGTTGAACTAGAAAAGCCCATCAAAATTTTTAATATGAACAAAAAAAGCCAGACTATCCAGAATTTGACTAAGTGGAATTTCGGGAAACTTCAGAAAAAAAATTCTTAAAAAATATAATTAAATAACTATTAGAATATTTTAGTTTGTTTCCATATTATCTTTATTATTTTTCTATAAGCAGCAATTCTGATACATCTTTGTTTTTTGTTATGGGGCAGCATTTTATCAAGTAAATGTTGTAATATAAAACACTAAAAAATTCGGCAATAAATAATAAAAATAAATGGTGCTATTTTTTAACATTCTATTTTTGTACTTTGTTTCCATTTTAGTTTTTTATTGACAATTTTAATAATTTCTATAGACAGCTATTTTGCCATTCATTTTTACTTCACAATTTCAGTTTTACTTTTCATAGAATAGTTTATTATTTTTTGCAGACAATTTGAATAGTTTACCCATTTATATCATTATTAATTTTTAATAACTATTGATTGCGATTTTTTTCAGATGTGGAATTTTTGTCAGAAAATAAGGTAATATTAAAAATTGAAATTTTCAGAGCTCAAATATCTGAAATTTTCACATATCCAAAATTTTCTACATATTTCCAATAGTCAAACTTTTACTGTACCATCCTCTTGATCTTAAGAGTTTACCTAACAATCTACCAGATTAATTTACTTCATTTATATTGTCAATCTTGATGTGGAAATTAACTGTCCATCTTCTATAATTGTACATGTGAAAATTGAAGAGCAACAAACTACTCAACATTATTGACGAAAAGGGAAAGATTTTCTTTGGTCTGTCTAATAAGACTCTTTATTTGTACGTTAATAGTTCAAGGACTAACAATAGATATACTTTGATATATTTATATTCTAAATTTTAGTCCTAGCTGAAAATGGAGAGTTTTAGAAAACATAGGTAAGCATCTTTTGGTCTAACTGAACTAACGAAATACAAGAAATTTTGTATTCTTAGATCTCAAAATCAAACTTCTATTTTCCTAATGACTTTGAATAGTAATCAAAAGAGAAGAGAAACAGTCCCTTCAGTCAAGTAATTTCCAGCAATTCTATTGCTAGCAATACGGAACATCATTTCCCATTGTGTAGTAATTCATCAGAAATTACTACACTATATCCTAGTATTTTTTTCCACACTGATCATCCTATTTATTGCCATCTTTAAATTTATAAAAAGTGGAAACTGATGACAAATTTAGATACAGCTTTAAAATTTGTCCTAGGAAATTTTAAAGCTCCCCCAGATCAAAAATACAATATTTCTTATAAAAGGACATCCTTGCTTGCTTTAAAGTCTTTGGTTAGAAGGTGAAATTATGTATGTGTATCAATAACTATTAGTCTTTGAAAACACACCTACACTCATATATACATATACATAAAAGGTTAAATTTTTTATATAAAAGAGATACAAACAATCATTACTTTATGACACGATTCTTATAAAATTCATCTTGAATGACACATGCGTGGAACTCACAATCTTCTAACCGAATCCATTCTTCTGTAACAACTGGAATGATATCATAACGACCCACCACTTCTTTTCCTTGACGTATAATATCATTTAAACCTACTTCAACTGATGGCATTCCTGAAAAAAAAATTTTTAATCATTGATATTATTGTAAAATATTAATAAAACTAACATTTATTATATATTTATAGGTGTTTTAGTTAAACCAATTTTTGTAAATGCCAGTGTTTTTCCTTTACTATTTATTTCTTTGCCTTTATTTTAAAAAATTTTTTTTTAATTGAAAACAGCTAAAATTCCTTTTAAAATTTGGATTTTATTTCAGTATCTCTTATTTAATTTTTTTTTTTTAAAATAACTTATTTCACTGTCACTATCCTCAACAACAATAGTTACACAAACAACTCCATAGCATACCTCTCTAACATTTTTGCCCTGCAATAATAATATTTTTGCAATATGAGAAAGCTGCTTCAAGTTCTCATGTTTCTTCTTTATCTCACAAGCTCTAACAATTTTCGATACAGTTTCATCTTGTTCACATTTTCTTAACAACCACTTCATTGATAATTCTGAACAGAAGTCACCTCTTAACATAGATCACATAGTCAGAGTTCTGGAAGACACCGTTGTTTGGGGAGATTTTACTGTTTAAAAAGTTTTAATGCATCAAATAAATATTCATTGATCTAATTTTGTTAAAATTCTTTATAAGGATCAGATTATTTATGAAGAGAGATATTTAAAATTATAAAATAATTAGAAAAAGTAGTAACAACAAGATTTTAAGATTTTTAAAAATATTAATATTCATCAAGAAGCTTTTTTGTTGTTACAGCTCCACCTCATGCAGGGAAATATAATGTATACAAGTGATATATAATGTATACAAGTGAAATATAATGTAGCACAAACAAGTAAGTTCCAGTTGGTGAACCAGGTGGTTAAAGAGGGTGGTTAGTCTTTTTGCATATGTATTTTTTACTCATTTATCAAGAAGCTTTTCTGTTGTTACAGTTCCACCTCATGCAGGTGAAGGATAATGTGGATACACAAAGTGATGAGTTCCTGTTAGTGAACCAGGTGGTTGCCGAAAGCAGCTATTCTTTTTATGTATACATTTGTAATTTTACATTACTGATTGTTTAATAAATTTGACTAATTTTAGCTTCTTATCCTTATTTCATTTTCCTTAAATAACTCCAAGTACTTTCTTTTCTTTAAGTTTTTTTTTATTTTCAAAAGTTAACTATTTTTTTAGGGAGTTAAAAGATCTTTGCAACAATTGTTAAATTGGAAAAAGATAATTATTCAGACCAAAAAGTATTTCATAGTTGTAATTTCATACAGGATATATTTTTTATATTTCTTTTATAAAAACTTAACATGTTATAATGTTTAGGGTAAATATAATAAAAAAATTTTTAAAAAATTTTAACGGAACAAAAATTAAGATTTTTGAAGAAAAACTCTAAATTTCAAGGAGCAGTTCTTTTAAACATTTCCAAAAAAGTTGCATTAGGACGGAATGTATAATCAATTTTTGCTACTATAATTTTGCTGAGATACACCACAGCGTTTATGATTTAAAACATTACATTTAAGTATTGTAGCGTACCTAATGGGGCAACCTATCTGGTGATTTTTTTTACTACTTGAGCTTAAAAAATTCTATTTTGTAGAATGGATTCTCCATAATTTCATTATTACTCTTTCTCCTTTTAACTTTTGCCGTGATCTATTTTTATAACTTAGGATCAATAAAAATTTAAGGAATTAACAATGCAGGGGAAAATAATTTGCATGAATATAACACTAGCACAGCAGACACTCTCCTCTTCAACCAAAAAGCCATTGATGAATTCCTCCTTACTATCACCTCTGAAATAAATCTCTTACAAGGATCAACGGAAGTACGATTTCTCCTCCCCCTTTAATCCTACTTTTAGTTGAAGTTCAACAGCATTATTTTTACTTTTGGAAATGCACAATTTTCAAATTTAAACATTTGAGTATAATGATGCAACATGCTGAATAAAAGGAGATGGCTGATCTTAGTAAGTCTTCTTTTTCCCAATTTTTTTTTTTCTTTTGCTAATTTAAAGAAAAATCATTTTTGTTTATTTATTCAATATTTAATGCTTATTTTAACAATTTTTAGCTGGTTAAACATTTAATTAATTTTAAATTATTATATTATAAATTATGTAATAAATTAAATATTAAAAATTAGTTATAATAGAAATTATGCTTTCATGATAATTTCATGCTTTAATTTCAAGCAAAACGAGATTTTTTGTTTATATTTAATATGTTTTGTAATAATTATTTTAAAGATTTTTGGCTGTTTTTCATTTGATATTAAAAGTTTAAAAATTCAAAATTAGAGATAAGAAATGGGATGTGTTCAGGATTGTTCTGTATCATACAGTTATGCACCAAACCTGATTTATTGTATTTAATTATTAGTAATGTCTGTTGCATTATTTTCAGGATTTTTAGCTGTTCAACTATTTGATTTAATAATACTTAAATCTTTCAAATTAAATTACGATCAAGCGATGTGATAGCAATTGTTCTATAGAATCATCTGGCACTATTTAGTGCTGAGTAAGATTTTTTTTATCAATATATTTTTAAAACTTATTTTAATTATTTTAGGTTCTTAGTTACTTGTTTAACATAAAATTGGACCATTTAAAATTAGTATTTATTAATGTAAAGCATTTGTGATTGTTTTACATTGGAATTGTGCCCAATTGCAGTTGGAACATTTCTGCGCACATTTGAAAAGTTATGAAAATCATTGAAATGCATAATTTCTGGTTTAAAGTAAAATTTCATGTATTGTATATTTACTTACTGTATATTATTTACTTGTATATTTACTTTCATGTATTGTATATTTACTGTAAATTAATGTATTGTATATTTACTAATTATTTTTATGACTTTTAAATATTTAATCATTTATTTTGTATACAATCTGTTATTTGTAACAGATGTTTACTCTGAGGTCGTTTATGCTGTACAGTCAGCAAAAAAAAAAAGATATCACCCTGAATAATTTTCGTTCTAATGATCGGATTTTCACGAACTAAGTGTCAATCTTAATGGTTCCTGGGGGTGACCTCAAATATGCTAATTAGTTAGTGCTAACTATTAATTAAGTAACGAAATCAGACACAAAAACGTACTTTCTCTGAATAAACATATATTTTTTTTTACATATTTGGATTCCTTATCTTCAAAATATAGGGGGTAGCCGCAATCTAGGAAATGTGGTCCCCATAGTTTGGTCAGGAGAGCAATTCAAAGTTTGGACCCCTTAATGTTAATTTCACTTTTTGCGTTTTCAGTCATATTTTAAAAACTAATGAAGCAATTCAAAAACATATTGCACCAACTCATAAAACGCATTTACCCAAAGATAATTTCATGAAAAAAATAACTTTTAATAATTATTAATTATTTTTTATTATTTAATTGAAGAGAGGATGAAAAAATTTTGAATTATAAGGTACGGATTTTTTTATACCATATTAATCTACATGCTTTTCAATTGAAAAATCTAAAGTTTCAACTGTTTTTATTTATTAGAAGATGAAAAAAATTAAAATTAATTATTTTAAAAAAAATAATTTGGCGACAATGAAAAAATTATTAAATGGGGCGATTAATATTAAAATGTGATAAACTTACGATGAAATTGATTTAGCGCGCGTGGCGTAAAATTTCATTCATATTTTTTTCGCTAATAATCGTTTGCTAATCTTTTTATTTTTATTTTTTTAAAACTATAAAATACGATGTTTCTTTTTTAGTCCTCTAAAAATCTATTTGAAATTAAGTAAAGAAAATTGAATAAAACATTTTATTGAATAAAAAACATTTTATTCAACGAATGTCGAGTTTTATAAAAGCATGCTTTTGATAGAATATGATTATACACCAGATTGTGCTTATTTAATGTGATTATATTTTAGTTTTTTTTCTCAATAACTGATACAATTACAATAATATACATACGTATGAATAGATTTGGAATAAAATATTTCTCAGTTTCTTGTATATATTTTTTATGAATATTAATAAAAATACGTAGTAAACATATTTAAGCATATCTCACATCATCGCAAATTTCTCAACATCTTATATATCGTGTTAATCTTAAAAGTAATTTTTTAATCACCTGTCCGGAAGTGTTTCGCAGAACTATTTTACCAACTATTTAATTAAATTTTAGCATTTTTAAAATTTTTATTCTTTACCCTACTACATTTATTATTTCTTCATTAATATACTAATCAATTTTTTTAGTACTTTAATTTAGATTTTCCTTAAAGTAAAATTCGTTTTTACATTATAGTCAAGTTTTTTAAAAAATAATTATTGTCTGCTAGCTAAGAATAAAGCCTTGTAAAGAAATTAAAAACACTCCGCTGTTTAAAATTATTTAATGCAAAACAGCTGATTATTTACTAAGCATACTATTTTTTTTCGAAAAAAGAATATAAATCATTGATTGTCTTTTTTGTTTTGTTTCTTGTGACTTCAACATAGATTATCTAAAATAGTGTCCATGTTTTATAAGTCACTACAAAGAGTATAAAGATACCGAACATAAAAAGCTGTCAAATACGTAGCCAAAACTTTTAAGCGTCTTTAAATATCTCAGTATCTTAAATGATTCTTTCTTTATGATTCCATGTAGTTTTTTTTCCGGATAATATACTAAACTATTTTGTTTAATTTTTTACTTTAGCACGATTCCCAAGATATTATTGTAGCATAATTTGTTATCAGGAACAATGCCTTATTTTGTTTAGCAGGAAACACTAAAAATTGAAATTTGTAAAAAGTTTCCGAAGCCGTGCGAATTTTAGAATCATCTGATTTAAAAAATGCAATAAAAAATACGTAAATTTCCGAACTTATTTTGATTAAAAATAAAAAAATAATAAAAAACGTGGCAAGATGGCTAACATACTTTTTACAGAACCAGTTTTTCCTATATTTCGTCAAAAGAGGATAAGAATGATATTGCTCCAAGGGACCTACTCAATAATTTCGCTATTTCCAGAATGAAATCTGTTTGATAGAAACATATTTCCTTGAAAATAAAAACGGGGAAAAAATTAACTTTTATTATTTATCTAAGCTTATTCCATTCATTTAATGATAGTGGTATCAAGGTTAAGGATATGCGATGGAAGCCCCGTTTACTATTATACTATAAATGCGTTAAATCATGTTGCTTGAATAATTCATTTTAAACTTATTATTTAATAATTTTAAGCAAATAAGGGTGTAAAAATAAACTCGATCAAAATACTTCGAAAGTATACCCTAAAATATTTGTAGAATAAACTTTGGAATCTATATATACAAAATACCTTTTCAAACAACTTCGAGTAGGACAGAAACGCTAACTTGTTTAAAATAGTTGCCCTTGTAACTATTTAATTTCGATTTCTGGTGCTAGGGGACATTCCATTTTCACATTCGACTTTTGAAATTTCAATTGTAAACGGAATTTTTTTATGTCCTTAAATTAAAATGTTAAAGCTTGCAGCAAAAAAATTGTACTGCATTGATTTTTTTACAAAATAGTGAATTATTATTGTTTCAATCTAAGAACCTGTGCCTATAACTTAAGTAAAACGTATTTTAATATCGAGTGAAATAATTTAATATATTGTGTAACTAAATAGATAATCCCAAGAAATTGAATTGAAAATATAAAAACTTCATTGATTTAAAAATTAATAGATGATGATAAAAATAGACATGTTTTGAGCATAATAATAAAAGTCACAAGTTATTCAAGCTTGACAAGTTTTGAGAATGGGTGAATATATTTGAACGCTCGAAACATGTCGACTTTTACTTCCCTCTTCATATGTTCTGAAGCCAGTTGAGTTTTTATCATCAATTATACTGTTTTACATTTGGGTCTTGATCATTATTTTGATAAGGATTTTACACTCGTTAAAGTAAAAATATGCATTTTCATATTTCAACAGGAATTATGTGGTCTTTAAAAACATAAGAGCATCAATATTGTAAAAGTTATATTTAACTTGGTTTAAAATTAAAATTTTGAGACCAGATATTTTGAGTTAATGAAATCAAATATTTTATCTTTTAAGTTTTCGTGCCCCCCTTCCAGTATCTTAAAGACCTTACAAGCTCTGTTTAAAAAGAGAGTATCATATCAGATATATATAAGAAAACAAAAGTAATCATAGTATCAGTATTTGGTGGTAAATGTAGCTTATCGTAATTGAAGAATATGCTGTGCGATATTTTATAGTGAATTTGCGAACGTAAGTTTCTAAATGTATCGAAGCATAAGGATGCTATTTGCTAATCATCTTTATCCAAAGAAAACCTTGTTATCTAAATATCTAGCAGAATGAAGCGATTTTTGAAACAATGAATCATACTATATGTAACATATTATTCCAATATCTTATTCTTAAACATAACCTATTTCAATGCTTTTAAAATACCACTAAACATTCAGCAATTCCTTGAGTTATAGGAAAAAGAAATATCGTAAATTATAGAAAAACCTGTGAATGCGCATTAGAATTACTATACAATATACATTTTATTTTTCAAGCACTTTTTTTTTCTTCAAACTTTCTTGCCTAGAAGACTGGATTAAAGCTGTAAAAGTGATTATCCCTAAAATTTTGTATTTTGCCATAATAAGTTATGTTAATTTGATTTTAGTATGAAATCCTCGAATAAATATAGCAGAAACAACATAATCTAAATAATATCAGATAAAATGTTCATGTATTTGAATTCTAAAACATAGAAAATCATAAATAATTTATAATCGATTCAAATTTTCTTTTCAAGGGGGATTAAAATAAAAAAAACTTTGCTTTTTGGACAGAAATCAGCTTAAAAATTGCCTATTGCCTAGAAACTTCGAGATATTTTCTATTAACTATTAATTAAACCTCTCTGAGTAATCACAAAACATTATTTCAATTTTTTTTCCAGTCAGAGCTTGGTTGCTTAGCAACCTAGTAAAATTAAGCATTCTTCTTTTGAATTAGTCAATGGGTTATCTTAAAATATTCATTTGCGCTGGCGACTTTTTTTGGCGGTTTTCTGGACTATCGCCAAATACATAAACCTTTGTTGCGATCCTATTTACCACCCATTTTTTTCAAAATTTTGTCTACCCCCCCTAATTCAAGTATCTGGATTCCAAATATGTAAAAAAAAATATATGTTTATTTAGAGAAAGTACGTTTTTGTGTCTGATTTCGTAACTTAATTAATAGTTAGCACTAACTAATTAGCATATTTGAGGTCACCCCCAGGAACCATTAAGATTGACACTTAGTTCGTGAAAATCCGATCATTAGAACGAAAATTATTCAGGGTGATATCTTTTTTTTTTTTGCTGACTGTACATTTTTATAAGGTGTATCTGATGGTGCAGACTTTCGGATGAAAAACTTTTTTTTTTGTCAAATTTTGCAGCAGCAGCACCTCTCCATTAAACTACAGTAATTAGTGATGAATGGGGCAGAGGTTACCCATTAATCTCATATTCCTTCATACTTTGCTCAGTTTTAATCCCCATTTCTTTAAAACTCAGATTTCGTATTAACTAGAGCAGTGTGATCAGAAATAAATTGATTTACAAAAATAACAAATGAAGCACAAAATTGTCCTTTTGTCACTAATTTTCTCAGCCCATGCCCCCCCCCTCCAAAAAAAGGATCTGAAAAAAAACTTGAAATTTTATAATTATTTTCTTTATTTTGTTTATTTCTTATATTTTTGTTACAATCTAAACACAAATATTACAAAATCTGCAGGTACTTTAATTTATAGGAATTCATTCGAAAAAGTTATTTTTAAAAAAATATATAAACTGTCCATTTTTTTATTAGATATTAGCATGCACTTTTAACCCTTAACAAAAAAAATTTTTTAAACTGAAAGGGCTGTAATGCAAGAAATCAGTAGCTGAAGTGACACAACTTCGCCGTTCAAAAAAAAAAAAAAAAATGCAAAATAGACTGATTTGCTAAACAAATAAGATATTTATTTGCACATTATTTTTTTTTTTTTTAAATTACGAACTTCTTTATTCTAAATTAAACAAAGCAATAATTATTATAGGACAAGTTTAAATGAGTGACAGCCACAAATAGCCTTTAGTATTTTAAATAAAATTACAGCAAGAGAGCCCTCTTAGCAGAAATACAAAAGATTAAGTTTTGAACCCTTTCGCTAATGCCAATATTAAATAACTTTGAAATCTATTTCAATAACTGGAATAATTTTTATAAAAATATGAGATTGTGGTGCCACAGCTGGATGAAATAATAAGGATTAACCATGAATGGAAGTGTAGAGGAAGCGAAAAGCTACTTTCTACAGATGCCAACATTTTAATCTAATAACAATCCACGGCTCTTTTCTAATAGTAAAATTTTTCTTTTTCTTCAGCAGAAAGAGCTATGCATTTATCAATTATCTAAGTTTGTTGATGGCTTATGGATATCAGCAATAAGTAAAAATGTAAATAAGTAAAAAACAATATTGCTTGTAATCAAAAGAAACTTCCTAAATTTTAGTTTTAAGTGTAACTCACTACTTTTTGTGGATGGATTAAACCAAATGAAATTAAATGTCCTTTTTCTCACTATCTCACTATTTTTAAAGAAAAGGAAAGAATTTTTAATAAAAAAACCTTTAGCAAACAACAAAATTATGCATGATAGCTATAGCACACATACGGGTGTAACACTAAAAAGTTAACAAAATTACCTGTAATGAAAGCTAAAAAGAAAATTCGCACTCGAGCTAATTGCTTATCAATGTGGCCAGTTTTGCTTTGCTCTACATAAAATTCATCTTGAGCTATTACTTGAACTTCTTCCGTTTTGTAAGTAAGTACTCTATCCCTGTGTACAACCATCCGAAATATAGCATCTTCAACTTCCTACAAAAAGTATTCCAAAAATACATTAGTAAAATAAAATAAAAAAACATTTTTACATTATCATTTTTCATATTAAAAACCAATAAATTTACAATACCTGAATAAAAAACTTTATATCTATGTACGATTGAGATCCAATCTTAAGCAGTTGTGAAGTTTGTGGAGAATGTTGAAGGGGTAACCCAAGTTTAGCTACATCTCCCATAGATGTTACTTGGCCTTGAGTAACTTTTGATATTTGGCCAGGCCTCACTCCCACTCTTTCTCTATAAAATTTATATTGCAGTTTGACAGTAAATATTTTACCATATTGATCATATTGTTGAGCTCCTATTTCTGATAATGAATAACAAGCCTAGAAAAAATAAATAACCAAACATATTATGTTGACAAAGTTTTTAGAAAACATGTGCTTTGAATACATTTACAAAAAATAACATTTCATAAATGTTACTGTTAAAAAAACTGAGCTTACATAAAAAACAATAATTAATTTGATTAAACGTATAATTTAACAGTGTTACAAGAGAGCAACTATACAAATAACATAAAAAAAGGAAGATACTATGCAAAACAAAAACATTAAAATAGCATTGCAGTTATATCCTGTTATAATAAAAACGTCAAAAAAACAGCAACAAATGTCCATCAGAATCATTGCTTTTAAAAAAATAGTGAAGTAAAAAAAATAAAATTATAATGATAGTCCATAAAAATATAAAAGATAAATAACAAACTGAACTAAATAAAATTGCTAAGTGAAAAAAAAATACAAGAAAATCAGTAAGAAAAAATATTTTTAATTCTTTCTTTTTAAGTACCAATTCAATTCTTCAATGTCAAAAATTTCAGTTTTCTGAATTACCATATTATTTAAATAAATTTAACTTTTTTTATTGCTTTTTAGAATTTTTAAATTTTATCTGCAAGTTAATCTTTTCTATAAATCACTCTTTTATGCTTTTGATTTCTTTATTGTGCTTGCACGCTTAATATGAAAGTTGTACAGGAAAATTTAGTTTTTTTTTATGTCTGCAGTATTCTGTTACATAATTATAACTTCAAAATATTACTATTCATTTCACTTTTTTGCCTTCATTATACTGCAAATATTTGCAACAAAATTCTGATTTTCCATGTTCAAAAACTAAAATAGTTTGGGAGAAGCACAAAAAGGTGCAAAAATTGATATTGCCTTTGGATACTGATAAATAACTCTTGCTATACCATGCATTTCATGAGCCTTAAAGATTGTAAAGAAAATTAACAATTTAAAATGACATAACTTTTTCTTAAGAGCTTTCTTAACAATAGCTTTCTTAACACTACTTAAGATCTTTAAGACATAAATTTTTTTAAATGGTTGCCATTAAAAAATTAACAAGGTGAAAAGGCTTCTTTAAATTTGGAACTTCAAATCTCAATTTTAATCTCCAGAAATAGTCAATTGGATGTTAATTTTCAGAATTAAGAACTTGCATTAGCAGATGGAAAGTTCAGCGTAAATCTAGTTCATTTTTGTGCACCTTATTACATAATTCTTACACTAATATACTACAATGAAACCTCAGTTCAGCAAACACTCTTGGGACCGTTAATGAAAGTTATCCGTTTAAGGAAGGGTACAGTGATAACGAACTTCTTTAACACCATAAATTGTTTAGAGAACAATTGCAATGATATAGAAATAATTAAATAACTTATAATGACTATTTACATTCATATCTATTTAAACTTTGAAATAGATTTTTTTCAATACAAAATAAAATACAAAAAATAACTGTTATATATAATATACACAATGCTACAGAGACATGAATTTACACCAATATTCAAGTTAGTCATATGATATCAAATGTATGCTTTTAGTCCCAGGTCACTTTCTCAATCAATTTGAATTGTTAGGTTTTTATCCCCTAACACCTCCTTATAACTTTATAATACCTTGAAGAAAGTAAACCTCCAGTGATGCACAGAAAAAAAAGCAGCAATACATATCCGTAAGGCACAAGGCCTTATGGAGTTGTTAAATTTATTATCGATCATGTGTCAAACGTTTGAATAAATGTTTGATTCAAATGAACAACTCAATGATTAGACTTCTATTCAGTCCTCATTATTTTTCGTAACCCAGCCGTGTTAAATACTAGGTATTAATAAATTAGAAGAGGAAAAGAATTCTTAGTGGGGAAGAGAGCATTTAAAGGCACATTTCAGTTTGTGAGGGTTCATAACTTGCATCCTTCAGGTGAAAAGATCAAATGAAGCCGAAGTCCAAAATATTTCATATAAGCAGTATCATTGCTCCCTCCCCTTTTTTTACAAAGATAAGGAAGGTGATTCAAATACTACAGAATTCGATATTCGATAACGAATTCTGTAGTAGTGAATAGTTCTGCAGTATTTTTTAGTAGTGAAATAGCTTAACAATACATTAAGTTATGGATAAAGCAAAATATTTACATGCTTTAAAAATGGTGGCAAGTTGCATATTTTTCTTAGAATTTAAAGCAGAAATAGTTTGTTTTTTTTCAAATCTAGAAAATTTTGTATCCGGATTGAAGAGAAGAGATAGATATTGAAGAGATAGAAAACAACATATCTGGGGATAAACGACAATTTGCGCCTAGTTATGAGAGTGGCTGCTTTGAGTACACAGAAGATTAAAAATATGTCCGGAATGAGAGACATCAGTTCCTTAAGAGTGTCTACAACGTGAGGTTTTACTGTAATTATTAACTCAAAAGTTTTTATAACACAAAAATAATGAAAATAAGCATTATTATAAAAGAAGTCTGTCAAAGCATATTAAAATACCTACCTTGGAGGAATTTTATTTTACTCATGAAGTAAAATAAATGCAGTTATGCATTTATGACTGTTTGATAATCACAGGACA
Source organism: Parasteatoda lunata (assembly GCA_949128135.1). Lineage (NCBI taxonomy): Eukaryota > Metazoa > Arthropoda > Arachnida > Araneae > Theridiidae > Parasteatoda > Parasteatoda lunata. Next base: position 75,104,590 of record OX421980.1, read on the forward strand.
AATATAACTGTGTAAAGTAGATTCAAAGTTTTTTAATATTAAATATTAGAATAATGTGTTCTTTCAAAGCACTTTTCCTTTCATCATTTCAGGGTTCCTGTCTAACAAAATAAAATAAAATAAAGTTAATCATGCAAGAAAACTAAAACAAAACTAAACATAACTTAAAAGCAACTGACGAGAAAAGTAAATAAAACCATGCATAGTGGTAAAATAAATTCTAAGCAAAAAAAATAATACATAATTGGGGATAGTTAGAGATAAAACAAAACAGCTCAATCTAAGAACTTAACATTGATTCAGAAAAGTGCTGTGTTTTTAAAACAAAATGTTTCTACTCTGAGATAACTTATGCACATTAGATTATTTCGATTGCCACAAGATAAAGTATCTCTCTTTAATGGTGGAAAACTGCTTATCTTAGAAACAGGGATGGCAAGCTTCTTTCACACAGTAAAAAATCATAGAAAAAAAAAAGAAAGAAGATATAGGTTTCTTCAACATCAAGTGGATGAAATGAAAGACACATTTTTAATAAGCAATACCAAAAAATAAAATAAAAGTTAACAGTTTATAATTTCAATCTAATTTAAATCAGGACTGCTGAGTCCAAGTCAAAGAAAATTTTGTAGGAGTAGGAGTCGGAGTCGGTGTTAGAAAGAAAAAGAAAAGTTTGCTCAACAATAGTTTTAAAAAATTTTATGTCCTTAGGTTAAAGGAAAAAATGTTTTTGATTTTCATGAAAATTATTTAAACAAATATTTATAATTATATAAACAAAAATATTACTTAAAAGAATATTATGACAAATATTGAAATTATAACTTATAAAAGATTTAATTTGTCACATTTGAATATTTTTGAGTCTATGAATGAATAATTAATATGGTTGATTTATTTAGCTAAAATGAAAATTTATTTAAAAGTCATACAATTAATAAATATAATCATTTGTAATAGTCTTCTAGTTCATGAATACTCACTAAACACTCCTGTTGTTTTAAGACGTTTATAGGTACATACATACAAATGTGTGTGAGAAAGATATTGATATCCAGCTCTTTTCTTATAATGGTTTTTCACAATTATAAAATTTTGCAGAAATATATTTTTTAATATTTACTTCTTTTATAAAAATTTCTAACATATGGGAGTCAGAGTCAAGCACTCAGAAAAGTTGCAAGTAGGAGGTGAAATTTCAACAACAACTTCACGGATTCCTCATCGCTTCAAAAGAATAAAAACTTCTTTTATTGCTGTAGCTGACTAAATTGTCTTGATTTTGATAAGTCAAGAAAATAGATTTTTCCAGATAATAGATCTTTAAAGTAAAAAAAGATATTAAAGTATTATTCAATTTAAAAAAATAATAATTAACACCAATTTTTGGTCAATAACTTTTTAACAGTTAAATTACATTTAATTAATTAAAAAAAATTTAAGTGATAATTTTTATAATTTTTGATTCGAAGTTTAAAATTTAGTGGATAAAAGTTTTATTGTTAAACTCAAAGTCATTTATTGTCTTTCGCTCATGATACATTATTAAGTATAATTTTATCCTTCACAAATCTGAAACTGCAGCTCATTTTCAAAAATTATTAAATCCACAGTCCACACGAGCTTCTATTAAGAGTACACAACCTATTTTGGAACATGGCTGCAAAATATTTATTATTTTTGTTATGTGGACTACAATGAATTTAATATTTTATTAATTGATTGAAATTTATTTTAGTCCTTACTGTAATAAAAACATAAATTTGTTCCTAATATTAAAAGACAATATTTATATATAATGTTTTCGACTTGAAAAAACGTCTTAGGTAATAAAATTAAATTATAGCAGGCCTTTAGTTTTTTCTGAAAAAATTTTTTTTTCATTTTTTAATGTATATAGAATAAATTATTTACTTACATCTCAATGTTTTTAAAATAAACCCTTGAACTACCTTTGTTTTGAACATGGTTCTGTTTAATAAAATGTTCTTTAAAAATAGAATTGCTGAAAGATTTAAATTGTCAACAGCTTAATTATGACCTTTAGTTTTAATTTTTGTGGGTTCCCCTCCCCCCAGGTTTTTGTTTTTAAAATTAAGGGCGGTGCCAGTAAGGGGTCAAAGGGGACAATTTCCCCCGGTCAGGAAACGTGTCTCCCCTATCAAGAAGAACTTAAATGTCGTCCGGGAAACACTAGCGTCATGAAAAGAAATTTAATTACATTCTTAAAAAATCTAGCATTTTTACTCATTTATTAGTAAATATGAATAAATTAAGGAAGACGAAAATATGTTCTTTTTACTTACACTTTACCACCAACTTCCTGTTCACTTTTCCTCAGAAAATTCTGAGGGACAAGTCTTTTGTTTGTGTCCATATGGAAAGCTATGCAACACCCCTGAGGAATAGGGGAAGACAAGACTGTCCTAACTCCTACCCCATCGTACTCACCTTACCACACTTTTTGAGACTGACTATAATGCATGTACACTTTCTCCGCATTCAATAAAGAAAAGTATTTTGTTAAATGTCACAACGTTTAATGTAAAGAATTCGATTTTTAAATTTAGAAGAAATGAAGAAATAAGTTTCTTCTGTCAATCTTTTTTTCATTTGCTCTTAAATAGTTTATATATTTATATATGCTAATAAATTCAATTATAATTGCTCATATATGTGTTAAAATATTAAAATAGACTTGTAATAACTACCAAGTTGTCTTATGAAGTACAATAAAGAGGACCTCAATCATTCTGTAGTTAAAATGCAGGTGGTATTCAATTAGAAAGTTTTTCTAATCAGGAAAAGACATATTTTTTTTAATATAATTAAAAATTTAGGATTAACAAAATGGACACATAAATCAGGATTATAATCTCTGCTCTCGTCGGAAAAGTTCATCTTCCTGTCGAGAAATTTTTTTTTTAAAAACGACAAAATAAGAATTTATTCTATTATGCCGAATTTTATTTATTTATTTGTTTGTTTTTTGTATTATTATAGACACTGCTTTCTCCAAAATTGTGAGATGGAGGAATGGCAAAACTGCACAGCAACTCATTTAATCGACATATCGCGTTTCCATTAAAACGCGTTTACATTAAAACGAAACTTATAATAGCGCATATTGAATTTTCCATTGTTTTTTACAACTTAAAATAATAAATATTCTAGATCCGATTTGGCTTATACGATGAGCGATTTCACTCCCTATTGATGAGACTTGGGCTCGAATTACCACGTTAATTCATATATTGCTCTCGGTTAACTATTTATTTTTTTTATTAAACAAATGCCAGCCATTGACTATTAGGTCATTAGGCTTAGGTGTAAATTCTATTTATTATCTATAAATTTTATTTATATCTTGGTAAAATGTGAATTCTATTTATTTATTTAGAAAGAATTTTGTATGAAATGAAAAAGAAAAATATTACCAGTTAATCATTTAGAATTAACTTATTTTTGTTTTGTAAATGTACATGCATAGCAAGGTTTATTCCCTTTCCCTTTCTTTTTCATTAGTAGATAGATGATTAATACAGATTAAATTTAATATCTTCTAAAACTTAAAAGAACGCATTAAAAAAATCTCAATTAAAAAAAATATATATTGTAATTTTCTTTCTTGGAAATTTTTTGCAACATACATCAAAACTTGATTTTTCGAGATTCATATTTCAAGTTGTCCGATATTACGATACCTTCAAAATATTAATATTTAAGATACAAAAATTCTTTGTTTATAACGAGTTTAAAAAAATATTAGATGTCCGCAGTAGCGGCAAAAATACGTTTGAGTAAAAATCATTTTGCTACTATTAAAATTAACGAAAGAGAACAAAATGGAAGACGTTTTTATTTATTTATATAAATCTGATATTTATATTGAAAGTGAACATCATTTCACCTTATTTTCCTCTTCCAATCGTAATCCTTAAAGTTATCAAAGCATATATATATGGATAACCACCAGCTAAATAAACCTTTTTATATAAAAATGAAAAAAGATTTTGCTATTATCAGCAATATTGACATATACTTCAAATGAATGTTCAGTGTGCAGAAAAATAAATTGACCCACCAGAATAGCGTTTGATCTAAAGTTCAGATCTTCATGTTCTAGGACCCATTCTTAATGGTTCGAGAACGTGACATCAAATATACCAATTAATTAGTGCAGACGATATTTTAAGTTAGGAAATTAGACATTGAAACATACTTTCTCTGATTAAACATACTTTTTTTTTGACAGATTCAGATTTTAGACCCCAAAATATAGTAGCTTCAATCTGAAAATATTGTTTAAACAGTTTTTTCAGGAGTGCATGTGGAAGTTTGTACCCTTTAATGTTAACTTTAATTTTTGCATACTTCACTACATCCCAAATTTTTTTTTATGCGAATTGAAAGAGTTTTGCATACAATTCCAATCATATCAATCAATCTGATCAATTCCAATTCGTTTTTCTATAGATAATTTCATGCAAAATATAACGTTTAGTAAACATTTAATATTACTTTATTTAATGAAAATCAAAAAACTTTAGAAATGTAAGGTATACAATTTTTTCATCATCTGAAAGAATCCAATTTTAAATGTCAAAATACAAAATTTAAGCAAAATCGGTCAAAGAAATCCTGAGAAATAAAAAAAAACTTGTATTTTCGAAATTTTGTCCCCTAACTCCTTAATTTTTTGTGCCTATTTTTTGTGACTTAAAATTCGTAACTATAAAAGCAAAAGCAAATTTAAATCGTAGAGGAAAGAATTTTTCGCGTTGATATGTCGTAAACAATAATTAATTAACTGTGTGAAAGGTTATTTGTTGCAGGCGTATGCCAATATGTAAAAAGCTTCTGCAGGGCGAAACAGAAATCTTGGTGGAAAGTCTGCTTTCAGATCTGCAGAGAAACTAAAACATAGGCAGAGAAACAGCAGCCATATATGGCAATTATTTTTTTAAATGTAAGTTAGTTAATATTCGTTTCTCGGACTCAAATTTAAAATTTGTAAATTGAAAAATCATTACAAATTTTAGCTATATTGTTTTAATTTTATATTTTAAGCAGATGGACCTAATCTTTTTCTCAAATGGAGAAATAAGCATTTTGCTGAACATAGATATTCACTTTAAAAGCATCTTCGAAAAGAATAAGGAATCATAAGGAGAAATTTTAAAAGGCTCTTTGTATTTATTTATAATATATATTAGCATCAAGTCCCCAAATTAAAATAGCCCTTTTTTTATCTGTAAAATTATATTATGTAACAGTTAAAAAAAATTCAAATTTTACAATTTAATGGGTATAACCATTTCAAAATTCGTTTAACACAGGGCATGATATCTTTAGATAGAATACGTGGATGCGAAAAATGCACTTATAACTTCATTTCAAAAACATTTAAATGATTCAAAAGCCAATCAATGCATATAAGAATAACATTTTCATATCAAGATGTTCTTTAAATGTTCTGTTAAATATGCATGAAATTTCAGATTTTTATTCTTGAATAATTTTTGCGTTATGAGAGTAAGAAGCGTAGAAATTTTTTGAAATAGTGGTGACTGCTATAACTATTTTTCTTTATTACAGAAGTAATTTTTAAGCTTACGAAATCTGGTAAATTGCATCATACAGTACAAAATACATGGATAACAGAAAAAAATGCGATTTAAATTTACATTAAATGAATCTGCACATTATGGAATCAATATTAGTGATTTTAGATTCTTAGAGACACACTTGAAAAAAATGATGTGAGAAGAAAAATGAAAAGTATAAAATTCGTTTCAATTTAAATACTTTGATTTAATTTGTTTGAGCCCCCCCCCCCCCCTCTCGGGAAAGACTTGACCCCTAGTCAAGCAAAGTCTGGGGCCATCCTTGTTTAAAATATGTTATGAAATTTCATATGCTAGTTACATAATTTTTAAAAAAATTAATTTAGGGTTGGAAGGTAATGGGTTGCATACGGACCATTGAAGGGCCATATATAAGCCCCAGGTCACAGTGTGTGTACTCCCTTTTCTATATGATCATTATTAAAAAGCATTTTAGCTTAAAATCAACAACAACAAAAATTTAAAAGAATCCTTACTTGCAATGGTAATTCCTGAAATGGCAATTTGTCATCAACTTTATTAAAAAGTTGTAAAACACTATTTTCTGAAAGTTTCACAATTATCTTTTTCCAAAAACGATTTCCAGTTAATTTCTTTTTATTTGGTTGCCTAAGGACCATTTCCCAGTAATCTTTTTCATATGGTTTGGGATAAACTTCTAATGGTTGAGAAGTATCTTCATCAAATAAAGGAGACAGTGGAGTTTCAACAGAATCTGCTTTTCGAACTCCAGCTTCCCCTAAAGCAGGCACTGGCTCATCATCAACTTCAGCAATTTCTAACACTTTCTCTGTAACTTTACTAATTTCAGGACTATCAAAAGAGTCTTTGTCAAAAGGATTAAATCTAGAAATAGGAGTATCAAAAGCCTTAGTTGGTGTTTTAGGAGGTGGAAGTAATTTTGGTGGTTCCATAGTATCTAATTTGATATCACTACTATCCTTTACCTTGGGTTTTATAACAACTGAAAAATCAACTTCAGTGTCATAATCTTCAAATGAATCCCGAGAAGGCTCTTTTTTCATCATACCTTGGCTACTTTCTGCTTTACTGGTGACACGAAAAGGATCAAATTCATCCATACTTTCAAATCCTTTATAATTATCTTGGATATTCTTCAGTGTGGGTGCTCGCTTTGACATGAATGGATCAAAAGCACTTGAGGCCTGATTATCTTTAACACTTTCGAATTTTGCAGCAAAGGCATCAAAATCAGGGTCTACTTTAGGTTCAAGTGAATTTATTTTGAATTGAAATGCATCATTTTCTTTCTCAAATGGTTTAAAACTTTCACTAAAATTTGAATATGCATTTTCTTCGGGGAGATTAACAGGTGGGCCATCTTTCTGAGGTATGCTTTCTCTACGAGGAATGATTTCTTTTCTAGGAATACTTTCTTTTCTAGGAAGGCTATCTTTACGAGGAATATTTTCTCTAGCAGGAATACTTTCTCTACGAGGGATATTATCTCTTGAAGGAATGCTTTCTCTACGAGGGATATTTTCTCTTGAAGGAATGCTTTCTCTACGAGGGACATTTTCTCTTGAAGGAATGCTTTCTCTACGAGGGATATTTTCTCTTGAAGGAATGCTATCTCTACGAGGCATACTTTCTTTTTGTAATGACGCATCCTTTTCAGTAACGCTGTCTTTTCGTGAAAAGCTCTCTTTTTGTGAGATACTATCCCTTTTGAGTTGAGATATAGAGGAAAAATCTTCAGAGACATTTGGAAAAAATTCACTTGAAATGTCTTTTTCAGCATTTAAAGGACCAGATTTATCTTCCTCGGGTACTGGAAACTCTGAAAGTTCATTAATGGATGCTGATAATGACTCTTCTTCAGCAGGAGTATCAGCAATACTTGAAGCAGTTTCATTTGACTGTTTCTTACTTGAACTTGTGTCTTCCAACTTATTTGTATTAAACATTTCTACATCATATTTATCTTTTTCATCTTTTGCATTAAACTTGTCAGGCAATAAAATTTCTGTTTTCACAGTATCAGAATTCCACATTGAAGATGAACTCATTGCATTTTCCTCAGGTTCTAGATTACTGCACGGCACGATTGCATCATCTGATAATATGCTACTTTCATTAACCTTGCTGGAATTCCACATGCTTACTTCATCCATTAATGTTTCACCCTGAACTAGATTTACTGAATTTTCAAGTTGCTGTGAAAAACCATTATCTGTTTTGAGTTCTTGTTCTGGTTCAATATTATCATTAAAAGCAGAATTTACAAATCCTCCACATTCAAACGTGGGAGATTTCGGCAACTCTTCACTTGTTTGAAATAAATCATCAGTTACGTTTTCCTTACTAGAAGATGGTCCAATTTTGATTCCAAAAAAGTCATCTTGATCTGAAGCAACATTATTAGAATTGCCAAAACTAAATGGATTATGAGAGTAGGAAGATTGGGTATTTTCTTCACGAGATTCTGATTTGATATCACCAGTGAAAAATGGATTAGTTGCAGTTTTCTTAGCTTTGTCAGAATGAGTTGGGGAAGTGGTCATCCAATCATTTGAATGCATAGAGCTAGAGAATGGGTTGAAACTACTTTCAGAACTTTTTACAAGAGATTCTTTTCTCTTTATTTCTGATACAGAAGAAATTGGGGCTATATTGGTCACATTAACAAATGAAGTGTCAAATGGATCAACTTCTTCTTTATCATCTAAAAATAATAAATCTTGCATGTTTGCATGTGATGTCATTAATGTTGTACCAGTATCGCTTTTAAAACCAAATTCATCCAATAGGTTAAATGATTCAGTAGTTTTTGTAGAAACCAGTTCTGTAAGAACAGATCCTGAAGTTACTTCACTGTAAGCTAAATTAGTCGTATCTACTTTACCAGGATTAGGTGGTGGAGGTCGTACAGGTGAAGCACTACTCTTACTATTCATCCCATGCAAGGCACTTGAATCAGAAGGAAATGCCACATTGGAATATCCAGGGGGAGGTGGTCTAGGGGGTAATTTTGATGCAGTGTTAGAAGAAAAATCAGATCCAAAGTCCAAATCAACAGTTGAACTTTTATCACCACTTGGAGCAGGGGGTCGAGGTGGTGCTCTTAAAGGTTTTGTAGTGCCATAAGAAGCTTCTCTGGATGCAAATTCATTATCAGCTTCAAAAGGATCCTCTTCATTTGGAACAGTGTCTTTCAGTTTATTTAATGTTGTTTGAGTTTTCTGAACCGTGTCTTGAACTTTCATGGATAATTGTTGAAAAAATTGCCATTCTTCAGTATTTTTATTTTTCTGATCAGGATTTTGAGGATGAAGTGATTGTTCATACACTGCCTTTTCATATTCTTCTTCTTCATCATCTTTTTTATGACTTTTCAGTTTCTTCTTAATAAAATTCATTTTCAGATCTGGAATCATAAAAAAAAAATAGATTACATGTAAAAACTATTCATAAAACAACACTTGAAAAATAATATGTTAAATACTATATAAAATAAAGTATTACTCAAAAACAATGAATGATGGACAATACAATAATGAAAAAGGTAGACTCAGTATTTTTTTAAAGCTAGCCACAGTTCTGCAAAATTAGCCTAAGAAACTACAGAGGCTCCATAGAAATTGGCAACTCTCTGGCAAAAGCCAAAAGAATTTCAACTTTTAGAAAATTTATTTAAACAATATAAACATAAAACACAATTTAAACTACACATTTTTTTTTAATTAAAAAGTGGAATCTTTGAACAAATTTGGAAATATTGGAAATTTAAAGCTTCATTACAAAAATAAATCATATTCATTTAAAATTATTAATTTTTTTAATAATGCATTGAACCTTTAACAGGCTATAGGCGATTGCAAGGCTTGAAAACGCCATCTGGGGAGAAGACCGGTTCCATGCCATTCACCTTTCTTGTTTCCCTCTCCCTCTCTTTTCAGTTGTACAGGAATGCACTACGATATTCTTCTTTCTCTTAATATTTTTTGTTTTTAATTAACAAAAATATTTTTTAAAATTTCCATTATGCTCACTTTTAGAACTGTGTTTAATGTAGTTTTCAGTTCCATGTAGTTTCCAAACTTTAAAAGATTTTAATTTACATGAAAATCAAGACAAACTAATGTACTTCCTTCTTCTATGATTCTCCACATGCTAATAGCATGCATGTAAAGTGTTGCCATAGGAAGAGAGTTCTGCTCTACGCCACCTATAGCCCATTTCGATCGCCAATCAATACATAGGGTTACTAAATTTATTGTCAGGGTATCTATCTCCTAACTTTTGATTAAAGAGCAGAAAAAAATATTACAATGCATTCATAAATTTAACAGCAATAATTTTTTTTTAAAAAATGCACAAATCAATATGCAAACTTTCGTTAAATTAACAAAACTTTTTTTTGCTTTAGTAACAAATGATGAAGTTCTCATTTGGGAAGAAGGGTGGGTTCATAGCATCAAGAAAGAATTTAATACTCATTCCATTTTAAATTAGATATTTGTAAGCAAAGATATTTGTAAACTAACTATTACTGCATTGTGAGAAATTAACAAAAATCCTTAACAATTTAAATCATAGCACAAATTCATCACAATTTTAAAACACTCTAACTCTGTGTTTTTAAAATTAAGTTCTTGTAATGTACTGTAAGGAAAAAATATAATATTTCATGTTTTTTAATCGAAATTTATAATAAGGTAAAGAAACTCTCAGAATCAGAGTTGATTAAGTGAAATTTGGGAGAAAAATAAATAAATTTATACATTTCCAAAGAAAAATTATAAGTAATAACTTATATAATCCATTTTAATAAATAAGTCATTAACTTAAATGTAACCTTTAAAAATAATAAGCTCTGCATCTTAAGAACCTTGTGCTAGGTACATTTATAGATGCAAAATATCTGGGTTTTATAATTTAGAGGAAAAACACAAAATTCAAATACCTGAGTATTTCAGATTCTAATAAAAATTTAGTGATTATTATTTATGTTTTAAAAAATTTACACACTTAAGACACAGATAAGTGTTGTTTATGTAAACAACAGTTTATTTCTCATTTACTATGAAGAAAAACTTAATCAATTGAATATATAAATTAATATTGAAATTATTATTTTGTTTTAAAAATCTCAGAATGGTTTAATTCTCACTAAATTCACATTTCTACACCCAATATTAGTTTCTAGAATGACATTTTGTGAATTTAAAACCAGCAATTAAATAACGAAAATATTGAAAGAAACATGTTTTTCAAATGCAAAAATTTATTCAGGTTTTAAGTTATTTATATTATAAAATTAATCCCATTTAACTCTATTGTTTTTCCTGCTTAAATATAGTGCCTAATTTTTCTTCTGTTGCATATAAGTTTAAGGTATTATTAACAAGGAAGTATGTTTAAATATTGAGGGAAATGAATGCAGAACATTATAATTAATAAAGAAGTAATATGAAAAATTATTAAGTATTATACAAGGGCATGCACTTCAACATGTTATAAACCTTTATATTATTTTATTCAAATAAAAAAAAATCCATAAATTTATAAAAAAATTTTAAAATTTTTTTTTAATGAAAATGAGCATAAATGGAGGAGTAACTAACTCTGTTTAATAAATTCTTTTTTATAGAATTAAAATCAAAAATATTTAAGTCGAATCTTCTTTTATTCCCTCTTTTTTTTTAATGGCATTTTCTTGTACAATCTAACATCTTGATAATTTTTCTCAAAACCTAATTGGTATTTTATGGTATCCGCTAACTAGCACCGCTAACTTACTTGAATCGAGTTGCCACTGGCAGGTAAGATTATGAAATGCATGCCAATCAAAATTTTTACATGTCTTGGGCATGTCAGGCAATATAATTTTCAAGCCTTGAAAAAACTCATTAAGAGTTTTTTCAAATTGAATACATTTACATAATTAATTGTATTTAATTTTAAAAAAATAATGTTTTTTGAAAATTTTATACTACAATCAACGCTCAGCATAAGGACCATTGTGTCCAAAAGAAAATAGATTTTGTAATGTAAGGTTACTATATTGTGAGTACAAAAAAATTACAGCAAATATTTACTCATAAATACAGGACTTATTTTAACAAAAGCAATATTCTTTTATCCATTTCCTTCAAAGTTTTTAAATTCTGTTCTAAAATTGTGGCATTACATTGGTTAGAAGCAGCCATTTTTGCTAAATAATATACATTTAGAGAACTGCAATGTCTAAGTAAAAAAACAAAATCAAGAAGAAAGTGAATACCACATGTTTTATCTCTAAAATAAACCACTTATTACTATGTTGCACTAAAAGAGTGAATATAGTTTTCAAACAAGAATAATATGATTTGTGAATTTATTTCAAAGGTTATGACTGCATAGAAGAGACTAACTTCCAAGTGAGGAGGAAATTTACATGCATAAATCTTAATAATGAAAAATAATCAACATATTACAATCTTTTTAACCATACATTATGCCATGGGCTAAGAATGAGTGGATCTCCCATTCTTCACAACTAGTTCTTCATTTATTGGCATCTTTATTGAGTGATAACATCAAAAGAAATAGTAGTTTGAATTCATTGTTAATGGGGAAAAGCTGAATTTAAAAAAAATTAAACAAACTTGTGATCGCTATATAAGAATTAACAATTCAATTCAGAATTGTAATGGTCAAATGGGAAATGGGAAATCAAAACGAAAATGGGACTTTACGTATCTGATGTTGCAATGGGATGGGTCGTGCTAAAGAGCATAGACAGTATAAATTATAGTCTGATTGGGACATGATAATTTAGAACACAATTAACAAAAGTATGCAGTTAACTAAATTTTAAATCATGACCAAATTTTATCAACATTAAGGATTTTGTATTTTTGATAGATGTGCATAAATAAATCAATACTTAATAATTTATCAAATTAACTGTTTCCTACACAATTAAAATTTATCTCTGTAAATTCAAGAACTGTTTTATATGGCTAATTACAAGATATCTTTATATTACTAATCAATAATTATTTTATTAAATACTCAAATAGATATTTAACTAAACTCTGATGCTGTAAACTTAATTAAAAACGTTGAACAATAAGCTTTAAATTATATGAATAATTAAAATTTCATATAAAATAGAAAACAAGACAGTAATAAAATTAATAAAGTGAAAGATGATTTTTAAACAAAAACTATCTGTTAAATCATGATATTCTAAAAAGTTCGAACATTTAATTTGCATATTGAAGCTTTTGCTGTATCTCAATGTCAAAAGTGAACATTTTCAAAAAAAAATATCAGTACATTTTAAAAATAAAATTATAATTTGCTTCAAAAAAAATTGGATCAATGCGGAATTGGACCATGAAAACAAAATATCAATTGATTATAAGTAGAATTTTAAATATTAGGGTGACCTGGGGTAATCCTGATCAAAAAATGCAAACATCTATTTTGTGAAAAAACTATTCAAGATAGAATTTTAATATTTACTGGAAGTTTGAGGGTTTATGAGATGAGTCCTATGCTACCTTCTTTTGTTTGAAAATCTAATTTGAATTTAAAAGATTTTAAATTTTTAGTGATCAGGAATTACCCCTTCTCTTGATCATTTCTGGGGTAATTACTGATCACCAGTTTTTATAATAAAGGGGCTGTTTAAAAATAATTAAACAATGGTAATTAACAAATAAGACATCATGATCAAACAAATAAACCAAAAAGATATGTTTAAGCAGCTAATAAAACGATTTATTTAAAAGCAAGAATAGAGATTAACACTTTAAATTTTCCAAAAATCTTTGCATTGTGCCATACATTTTAGGAAAGCAGCCAACTTATTCTCATGTTCTGCTGGAATGTAAGTAAGAGTTCCCACATGGGTTACTTTTGCTGGACTTTTTAACTTCATTAAATGAGAGTGTAAAGTTTAGTTAAGTAAGGTATGTCAACAGCTCTGACAGCAGCTCTCACACTGAAATTTTTATTTTCAATCATTAAAAGAAATTCACTGATTTTGCTTTCTAGAAGCTTAGTATCCTTTTTAGGCTTATAATTTCTCACCATATTTATTTTAGGTTAATTTATAAACTTAAATATTATTCTAACAATGTACAAACATAAAATTCAGATAGAAGCAAGGTAAGACAAACCAGAAATGGTGCAAATCAGAACACATTTGTCTTGTATAGAGTTAAAAATAAATTTTGTGATTACAGATAAAATATATTTTATAGTTGTTCCATTTATAAATATGAACCGTTATTTAAAAAAAGACAATTAGCGATTTATTAGCTATTTTTTATACTATTTATAAGAAGAAATGACAATGATCATGAATTACCCCATCTGTAGGGGGCAACATTTGATATAGTTTCCTATAATCAATAATAATGTTTACAGTAGATGTGAAATAATTAAACAAAAGCTTACTCTATTTTTATATCAAAGAAAAAGAAAGAAACTAAAAATATTTATTATTAAGAAAAGGAGGGGGATCTTTGCAGAAATGTGCACATTTTGAAACCCATCTTTGAAATGGAAAATACAGAAAGCAGTTTAAAAAATACTTATTTTGTTAGATTAAACAAAAAACTATTATTAAGTAAATGTAGCTATACTTTAGTAAAGTGTACAAGCATTCTTATCCATGTCTTAAATTTAAAAAAAAATAACTTTTTTAAAATAAAACTTAGGTGATCATTATTTACCCCAGAAACAGAGTGATCGTGAATTACCCCGTGTCACCCTAACAAATAAAAAATAATAAGTGAATAAAAAAGTTACATAGATAGTGAATTTTCTATTAAAATTAGATATTTAATTTAAATGTTGACTTAAAAATAAGAATATATCATTAAAATTTATAAAATTAACATTTAGTTGAAATAACCCGTTTTTAAAACTCCCACTCTTGAGTTTAAATTACTTCACCTGTCTTATGTTTACCTCATATTAAAGCTAAACAAGCCTTTTTGTGCTATTTTTCATATTACCATGTTTAAAATATATAACTAAAAAATTATAATTCTTTGAAATATTTCTTTTGTAGCTGTTTTTTTTAAACTACAAACTTATTACTTTAAATATAAAACATTTATAATTTTGTAAGAAGATAAATCATGGTTACAAAGCTTAAAAATGATTGAAAATTATTAATACCCTGATTTTTATTTTACTTTAAAAAATTAAATGATTTTTAAAAATTTCACATACTAATCAAAATATATATCAACAGATGCTTTACAATAAAAGTTACATCATTTTAATGATAAAATTATATTCAATGTATTATTTATTGAGTGTTTATTATCATATAATCAAGTGTTTCAGTCTTGGTAATTAGTGTAAAAATACTGTCAACACACTATCCGTAGATAAATTTTAATCATTATGTTAGTTTTAAAGAATAAATAAACATAACGAAAAATAAATATCTCATATAAGGAAAAATAAAAGTAAAAGTAAATTACGAATAATACTGAATTTTATTATAGGATATTGGCTTAATTTTAATTTCAGTGTTGTATACACTGAAATTTGCCACAAAAGCTAACAACTGTCTTAATAGTTCATCAAACTTAAGGCTTTGTGTTTCATAGAAATATTAGTGCGAGAATTTGTCAATATATACACATTAGCTGCTTTGAAACAGAATAGTCCACATTAGCTGCTTTGAAACAGAATTTTATACTGTTTTCTTTTAAACTTATTAAATAATTGCTTATGAAGGCCAATTGATGAATTTATGGAAAATACTGTCATGCAATGTTTCAGAATATATGTTGATGTAATGCCTGAAGCGATATTTTCTAAAAAAAATTGATTTAAAAAAATATTGATTAAGATAAATTAAGATTTTAAAAGAAATGATATGTAGTTCTTTAATTTACAGATGCACAAATTTTTTAATTATTGTTTTGTATCTTTTCCCTGTTTTGAATTTGAAAACTAAGTAAAAGGTTCAACTTAGAAATTTAAATGTTATTTTTTTTTAGTTTGCGTAGAGATTATGAATAAATAGCATATTAAAATAACTAAAATTGTGGATAAATGTATGGTTAGAGTGTTTGAAACTGGTTCAAAAACATGGACTTACATTTTTATTTGGTTCATCTTAATATTTAATACTCCACAATCACCTTGTAATGACAGATTACTAATTTACAAGATAATACATAATTTCACAATTGAACCATTATTTTGAAAACATTTTTCTGTCTAAAATTGAAATTTTCATAGTAAATTTTTCAATAGATAATAATAAATAATAAAAAAAACAATATACAATGTAACTCAGCTTCAATAAAATAAAGAAAAAAGTGAAAAACACAAAAAGATAGATAACTAGTTTAATCATCAAATTTTAAAAAATATTAAAACAAAAAGACAATGGAGGATAACTTAACCAGAACCTTTCCATAACACATTAGAATAATTTTTTGACATGAAAATACCTGACAATTAAGTTAATTTGACTTTAATATAAACAAACTACGAAAAAAAATTTATATCGATGATACGTTATTTTTAAAAAATATATAAACAACTTTTCTTAACAAAAATTGAAATAATTACAAGTACAATCAACTAACCCTCACTCAAAATTAAAGAAAAAAGATATCAAATAGAGAAGAATGATTTGGAAAAGAAAAAAATTATGTTAATGAAAATATTGACTTAGTTCACTTTTTTTTAACAAGGAGTTCGCTATATCGAACCAACGGTGAGTAAAATCTTATAATAATAATGAATCTTACAGCTATCTATAAATTTCAAAGAACAATTTATAAATATATATAATGACATTATTTCACCGTTATAAATACCTTGGTCAAAATAGGTCGTTACTGGTTTTACAAAGTGTCTTCAAATTCTTCAATACCACTAGCCATAACGTCCTAAAAACAAGTAGAATACCGATTTCTAAAAATTAATATAATGTTACCTTTCACCAGTAAGAGAAAATGAGAAAGATAAACATATTTCTGGATATAATAATATTTTACCAATCACATTTAGCCTCTAAATAGACAGAAGACAAATTTTCTTTATTTTTTTCCTTTACTTTCAGTTTTGGGTTGTCCCTTCTATTGCCAGCCACAATTCAGTCTTCAAAATAAAAGAACCGAGGTGGCCACGAACTAACTGCCGAAAGTGAAAACTCCAATGGTATAGGGGCAATTCACACTGCATCCGATGTAACAACTTATATGCGAAAGGCCATTCTTACTGCCTTGGGTTTTTTTTCTTCATGCGAATGAGAACCTGCAAGCCCCACACCATCATACATTAGTCATATTTTATATTATTAGCAGGTTCAAATTTCAAAGTTGGCATATTGTTGACAAGATAACAAGCTTTTTATATTGATACTTTTCTTCAAATGACGATTCTTACGTCTTAAAAAGACAGATCTTCAAATGAAGATTCTTTTTTAAACACAAATAATAAATTGGTTAACAGATACACGTATACATACATTAAGGCAGCCCCGCCTCTAACTCCTTTTCTCTATGTGCAGACCTCTACCAAAACTGGTTTCTCCACTGCCTCTTTCTAGCACGGAGCAAGTGTTTGAACTTCTTGTTTGAACCCATATCTCCCCCAACAACACCTTCTTCCAAATCTCCAGTAGCTGTGTGAATCCGACACTGTGTAACCCAAGCCTCGCTCGATCGTTATGGTGGGTCCTTATTGAGTCAAACCTCTAAGAATTCCCATGGTTTCAGCCCAAGACTATCGAAGCCAATTGAAATGCAAATTAGCTGGAGAAATTCCATTCAAATGCTTCGAGAGTTCCAAAAATGATCGTTCAAGAGAAAGTTAAAGGGATTTATGGAATTTAGAAGAGCTCCGAGCTCGAGTGACAACTCCAGTAAACCTTCGAGTGACAATAGCCACTCCAACAAACCAAGCCACTCCCACAAACTCTGAACTATCTGAGTAATCATGACAAAAGCAAAAGCCACTCCAGCAAAGCTTTATGTTTAAGTGATTATGAACTATCCAGCAAATCTCAAAGTAATGGGACATTCCAAGTAGCAGAGACTGTCGGCCATACATTTTGAGACCCCTAACATATTCCTTATAAATTGTCTTCAAAGTAACTGCCCCTCGTCCCTCTTGGATACTATGCGTGAGAAAATTCATGTAGAAAATAGTTGTATAACATTTTTTTTCCATTCAAGTTTGACATAAGCGTTTTGAATTTTGATTTGATCCGTTAAACAATTTCCTAGGGTGTCTTGAATTCCGAGAAACACGGTGAAGGACAGATCTTCAAGATCCCCTTGGTTTTCAAACATTTTGCAAATAGGGCCCCGGTTATCATGCCACATTATTAAGCATGTTTTTGTTTCTTAATTCATTTATTGCTAAGTTGAAGGATCAATTTTGGGTAAAAGTGTTTTTCCTTCTCACATTATTCGGGATACATTTTGGTTTGGTCGGTCAAAAAGACCAACGAAAGTCTCTTAACTCATAATTTTACGCACAATTCATCATTGCGAAGTGCAACTGTCATTTTAGGTTAAAGTATCTCTCTGTATTTGCCCTTCTTCCATTTTTAAAGAAGGGGGAGATTTATGAACCTCTTGGTTTAAAATATTTGCATTTTTTTTTTCTGTTTCATAATTTATCAATGCAAACATTAAGTATCATTTTGCCTCGAACCATATTTCCTTTCCTTTTTTCCTATTTTTAGGGGCGGGGGAGATTTGCAAGGGCCCCCTTAATGCCAAATATTTGTAGGTGGGGCCCCGGGTAGTGCATTCGCATTCAAAAGCTTGTTAACTCAAAAATTTATGCACATGCATTATTTCCCTATATGAAGTTGTAGTTGCAGCTCCCTATACTTATTTAAATTGTGACACACTTCAGACTTATTAATTAAGTAAAATTCTAAATAACTATTTTATAACTTATCCCAACGTAAAAAAAAAAAAAACGACAAAAATGTTTTAAAACTATATTTATTTATTTTTTGTTCAAAAGGGCATGGGGTCAGAGGGCCCCACATTAAAGGAAGGCCCACAACTTTGGCTCGGGAGTAGGGGCGATTGCTTATTCGGGTCAATGGCAAATCCGACTCTGCTCATATCAATCATATGGTTTGGATCCCTAGTCATACTGGTATACTTGGAAATGAAATAGCTAATGATATGGTTAAAATTGTAATTAAAAAACCTTGCATTTTCACAAAAGTTGCTTCTGAAGACATATACCGTAAAATCAAATCCCACTACCTGCACAGTAGTCAAACAGAATTTTCAAATAGCAAATAAATTTCATGTTTGCCAGATGTGATGCTTATCGATTATTGCCTTCGCCTAACTTTTTCCTTGACATACCAAGATGTCATTTTTTCTCGTTTCAGGACCAGAATATGTTCAACCCTTGCTAGGCTTTTTAGGTTTGGTCTGTCACAAACCATCAACAAATGCAGAGGTGAGGAAACCGGAATTATACCACATTATACTCCAATGTCCGATACATAAATTTTCGAGAGATATTCTTCGAAAGCATCTCAACCCTGGGGCTTTGTCTTTCTCTTAGCTTATGGACACTATCGAGACTAAAAAAATCATAGCACCCAATGTCCTTTTTGTCTGTCGTTAGCCTGGCTGGTAAGGCGTTGGACCCATATCAGAGTGGTCATGAGTTCGATCCCTGTGGCCCGAAGACTCTTCGTGTAGAAAATAATGATTGGTGCACTTTCACTCTGTCGGGGTCGCGCAGTCTTCTAAGATCCCATGACAAATCAATTCCTCTAGGGGTACTGGATCGGAGATTGATAGAACTCTGGTTCAAGTCAAAATTACTATCTACGGATGGATGTTGCGTAAATGCTCTCTGCAAAACGGGACGTGATGTTTATATATTGTCTCCGGATCATCCTCAGACATGTTTTTCAGACCGTCACCAATAGCCCATCGTACAGTTCCAGTACCATCCCTTATAATCCACGAAAGCTACAAGCACATTTAAGAGGTATAGAGCTCCAAAACGGATCGTCAGATAACTACTACTACTACTACTACTACTGCCACCAGAACAAAACAGCGGCAAATTAAAGAAATCAGCTCGTAGCAGCACTTTACAATACTCAGTTAAAGAAATCGAAAGCTAATCGAAAAAATCATGCCTCCTCGTACCAAAGCCGATGGTTACAGTAAAGGTATCTATTTTTCCCCCTACGTTTTCACTAACAGGTTTATGTTTTCTTAAATGTGCTAGCAAGATCAATTTATTCCTTAATTTACTTTATCTTATTGAATAGATGTGCTTCAAAAAACTCTCTGGCTGGACTTTTGTAAATGAACATATAAATAATAATGATATGTTTCCAAAGAGATCAAGCTTAATATATTATTATAAGAGTCTCTTGAATATATAAGAGCTAATAGTGCAGATATTCTGATAACAATAACATACTAAACAAGCTTCTAAGTGGAAGGCAAAAATAAATTCTGTTTAATGATAAGAAGCAATTAATTAACAAGGAATGGAATTTAGTTGTTTTTTTAAGTATTAATACTCAGCTTCATTAATATTAATAGTTTATTCCTCTTCCTGAATTTTTTTTTAATTGTTCTTGTCTCATTCTTAAAGTTAATACCTGTTTAGCTATCTAAAAACAGTTAGAGAATGTTAAACTCTTTTTTTTTTTATATATATTTTAAACTTAATATTTTGAAAGAGATTGTTCAAAAGTTTTGTATTGTTTTTTTTTTTTTCTTTGAAAAGGGAAAAGAGATAAAAAAAAGAAACTGGTTAAAACTAGCCTAGCAAAAAAAAATTTTGAAACTGATTATAATTGTTAAAATGGCTATTGCTTATTTAAAATTGCAGTGGTGGTTGTGCTCCGGAAAAAATCCTGATTTCTGTAATTTTCGCTGACCGTGATCCGGAAGTTTCTGGAAATCCAAGGTCCAGAAGTTTTAAGAAATCACCGATCACATTTATGTATAAAAACTCTTGTATATTTTATTTAAAAATATTAGAACTAGAATTTATACTTGGCATCTCTTTCATTTGCAAATATTTTGCCTGGTAGAATAATAATTGTAATTAGAGATAAAAGTAAACTTACACATAGTTATTCATTTAAACTAGGCTGCATATAATTTATTTAGAAAACTAATAGCAGATTCATTAAAAATCTTACAGAGAAACAGTTCAACATTAGCAAATTCGTACCATTTGTTGTGGAGTCATTCTGATAGAATTAAAAAAAAAACAAAAACAATATCATTTCATGGCGTTTGACACCCTAAGAAAAAAGGGAATTGATGACTAGCAAACAAAAAAAAAGATACTCAGCAGTTTCTACAGAATATTGATCCCAATTGTACTATTTAAATTTGATTTTAAAGAGTTTCTATTTCCTCGGACATACTTTTCTTCCAATAATGTTATGATTGCTTCATACTGAACGCAACATGAAACGCGATTTTGCTTCCTTGTTGCAGTGTGTCTGTTACAAGTGATTGCAAATACCTTCACACCATATGTGACAGCAAACCTGTTTCCTGGCTAGCTTATGAGCATAAGAGCATTTACTCTTTACTTTTGTATCTAGTTTTTGTTTCATAGCTCATTTTATTGTTATTTTATTGTATTTATATTACTATTTTTTATATTTATATTAATTTTTGTTTGAATAATACAATCTTTCATAAATTGCCGAAATAAGCTTTGCGTCATATTTTTACAAACTATTGTATCAATAATTTATGAAATTTTTTTTATTTAGTAATTTTGTCCATTCATTAATAATAATTAATTATCTAATCTTTTTATGGAAAGAAAATGCATTTTTTTTTATATAATTTTCTTTGGATATTAAATGTATTTTTATTTTAGTAAAAAAATGTAATGAATGGAATATCAAGTAATACAAATAAAAAAAGTTAGAAAAAATGCATATGACAAAGGTCCTGTATAAAAATATTAAGAGCTATGGGCATTTCAGGTGTCCAATTGTTGAGCGGGATGAAATTAAATTACATAATTTAAATTTTGTTTGTTAAATCGATTATTTTGTGTTCATCAAGAATAATAAGTTGGTTTTTTTTTTAATAATGTAGTATATTTTTATGTATAATTTCACTTTCTTACAGCTGGAGGAAAGGCATCAAGGAAAACCAGTATTTCAAAACCTCTGGCAAAAAGCATTAAAATAAGTAAAGTTATTTTTCTTTTATGAAAAATGTTTTTCATTGAGCTTTTTTGATTGTTTAAAAATGGATCAGTGACAGAATTTAAGTCCTTTAAATTTCTATTTAACTGATTTTTTTTAAAAAAAAAGAAAGAAAGAAGTTCTCAAACTGTTTAAAAAAATGTAAAGACTAAATAAGAGGTGTTAAAAGTATTTTGATTATATTTACATTATAGAAAGTGGAATAATATGGTTTGATCTTCTAATTTTATTACAAGCTTTAGGGAAAAAAATATTTATGAGTATTTTTCATAAAATCATTCAAAGCTATTTCAAAAACTCAGTTTTCATTTCAAAAATGAAAGATTGGCAATTTTAGTTACGCATACAGAAACAAATAAAAAAAGAAAGAAACACACTGAATAACTTTTCCTATATTTAGTATATGCTAAGTGCCAATTTTAATGGTTATAAAGGTTGACCTCAAATATTTTTGATTAATTATTATTGATTTTGTTACAAAACCAAGAAATCAGAATCAAAATGTGAAGGATAACTGCAATTTGGAAAATATGGCCACAATAGTTGAGTAAGAAAAGGTGAGCCTCTGAAAGTTTGCTCTGCTTTTTGCATAGCTCATCGTATTTTGGTTACTTTTGAAGCAAATCAAAAACTTTTTGCTTATAATAAACTAGTTTATCAAATGATAATATACTAAAAATTATTTTAATAATTGATTATTTTTACTTTTTCTAATAATGGTTGTAAAAATTTTGAATTGTTAGGAGTATGAATTTCAAATTATTGACACTCATTTTATATTATGTAATTTTAAATGATGTGATACAAAATTTGAACAAAGTCCGAATGCTAGTTGCTGAGAAATAAAATACTTTTTTGAAATTTTGTCATTATTAACCTATTCCAATTTAATTGTATTTGTTCTGATTTTTCAGCTTTGTTCCAAAAATATGCTTTTAGCTTAAAATGTTCTGATTTTTCTGTATTTTTGCGCCTTTTCTCTCCTTATGCCGATTTTCCTTCAACCCTGTGCAAGCCTAAGAACTAGGAGCAGGGCATGTGATTTTCAGCAAATATCACAGAATTCCATGTAGCTCAAAACTATTGGTTAGCGGACTACAGCGAATCCCAGACTTAAAATTCATCAAAATTCTGAGCTTTTGCTTAATCTCGTTAAGACACATTATATGATTCTTCTGCTAATTTGATTACTTTGATTTGGCTAATTTTCGCAATTTTGAATATTAGGAACTAGGAGCTAATAATCACATGATTTTAATATCAATAACTGATTTTTGAATTTAACTGATTTAAAAGTTACACGTTGCAATTTGTATTCATGCAATTTAAAAATCAAACGTCGTGATTCCTATTCAGGTATTTCAAAAATCCAATATTGTGGTTTGTATTTACGCGAGTTTAACATCCAATGTCCCAATTTGCATTCTCAAGTTTTTAAAATCCAATATTGCTGTTTGCTTTCACACAATTTAAAAATTGTGATTCTAAGAAGTAATTTTTTTTTTTTTTTGAATTAGTTACTATAAAGGTGTGAAATCCTTCATTAGTAGGTAGTTTATTTAAAACTGTCAGTTCAAAAAATTATGCTAAATACAAAACATGTATGGTTTATTAATATCGAGAATTTGTTTTGCACTTTGTGTCATAATTACCCCTGATTGGCTAACCATGCTTTGTGTTCCTATTTTCAACAAGTTGAAAGCTATGCATTATAATCAGTCTTCTGCAAATTTTGTCATTTAAAATTATGCAAGCATTTGCATAGCTTGCAATTAAAAAAAAAAATTTTTTTCGTGGCATCATTCTTTTTAACTTATATTATTGTGTGTAAAAAGATGTTTATTCACTTAAACAATTTCAGATATATATATAACACAATATGCAAAGGTCTAAACTTTTGATCACACTCTTGACTAAACTATTGAGATCATATTTTTCAGATTGTGGGATTAAGGGAAGGGAAGCAAAATTAGGATTAAGGGAAGCAAATTTGTTAAGAAAAAGTTATGCATACAAAGTATTTTATGTGTTTAATTTCATAACATACCTTTGACAGAGCTCATTCTAGGTAGAAAAAAGGGCAGGGTGCAAAAGTTTAAAAAAAGAGCATTATTATTCTAAAAAGGCAATAATTTCTTTCTATGGGCTTTACACGTTCTATTAAAAAACATTGTCAATTAGTAAAAGGACTTTTTTTTTTCCTTTACTAAAAGTAGCAAAGCTATCATATTAATTACTAATTTTTATTAATAAATTAACATATATATAGAGTTAATTAGCTAATTAGATTAGTAATTTATTTTAAATGTATGCATATATTAATAAAATAATAAATGTATGTTTTTAAGTGTCTGTATTTATGATTTAATAATTAAAATAATTAATAATAATTATGATTTAATGATAACTGCAAACTTTCAAAGAAAAGTGCAACAAGAAGGTGTGATAGCTATTTTTCCTTTCCCATATAAATCTATGTATTGACAGCAATGACAAATTAAACAAAAAGAGTTGAAAATAACAAAAGTTTAAGAAATCCATTGTAGAGTTTGGGGAAAAAAATTAAGAATGGTTGAGGAAAGAAAGGGCAAAAAGGGTATGGAGTCTATTACATCAGAGCACTAATTTACTTCAGGGGCAACAGGGTGGATTCTTTTGACTAAAAGGGCAGCAGGGTGCTGCGCCCTGTTTACCCTGCCTAGAATGAGCTCTGCCTTTGAGAGAGCAACTCTTTATTAAACGTAACGTGTTGGAACTTAGCATATGGAAATCAAATCAAGAAAACAAATGTTATTTATATTTTTTTCTTTTGTTCTGATAGTGATTTATTCCAAATGCTAAATCAATCTGCTGATTAGAAAATTAAAACTTAATTAATTTTTCTTTGATTCAGTTACTGTTATAAAAGCTACTTATTTTAGAAAGTTTTTCTTTTAAGATAAGTTAAAAATGTTTATTTTCAGTTAATTAAATGTTCTTTTAATGCTCTCACTCTTAGAAAAAAGTAAAAGCAGTTCATTAAACAAGGTGGTTAAACGTCCTACTCCAAAATGGCAGAGTCCCATCACCAAATTTTTTCCAAAGGATGACAATGAAGTGGAAGAAATTACCGACAAGGTGCACGATTCTGATCCTGAAATTGTTGAAGAAAGTACTAATGGAGAGAATTTTGATGAACCGAGTTGTAGCAAAAAAATTGAAGAATCAACCAATGGTGATGAAGCAGAGAACTCTACTGATGAGTAATTATTATTTTTTTTAAAATTTTCCATATGTTGCTTTTTAGTATCTCTTTAAATTACTTATTAGAGGCTTTATAATTTAGCTGAGGCGTTAATTTAAATTTACTGGGGTTTTCTTATTTTCAGCATAAACTTATATGAACAACTTATAGCTCTGTCACTCTTGGTATCATACCATTTTAGACATTTCAAATTTCTTAATAAATTAATTTATTTCTGAAATCTATTTTCATTTTTAATTCTTGTTCCTTTTCTAAATAAATACATCAGCTAACTTTTCATTTTAAAAAACGTAAACATCTAATTGTTATTCAATGTCACAACAACTGGATATCAATCTATTTTTACCCCTCCATCTTTCATTTTTTAAGTGATCAATGTTTTAAATGGCTAATTCATTTTTATTGTCGATTGGCTTGACTTTTGGCAAAATTTATTGTTGATAAGACAATAATGGATCTCTATCTGTATTCCAAGGTGTCTAATAATAATAATAATAACTTTAATTGGATTTTAGACTAACTGGTCATGTTGTTTTTACTGCAATGGTCTTTTCTAATAAATATTTTACAAAGTATAAAAATGAATCTTTAAAAATTATGCTCTTTTCCAATATGATATTTTTAAATAGGAATAATGTTACTACAACTCCACCATCTTCCATTACAGATAAATAATTTCATGTCCATTGTATCTGAGTTGTTCAATATTTTATAAAAATACTTTGTTCTCAGCAACTTTTTTAATGGTACTTTTTTATGCATGCTATATATTAGCACTGAACAACTTGAATACATTTATATGCTGTTCTTTTGATGATATTGGTAGACAATGAATTTTTATACCAATTTCAAGAGTATCAATAATATTGAGTTACAAGCTATTTTTTATTTAACAAAATGGTTCTCTTGCTACTAATTTTATTTTTAGGGGTTTTATTCAACTCTAAATGGATAGGAAATTTTTTTAAATAGTTTCTTGGGACATAAAGTCATCACCTCAGGTGAAGCAAAGCCTTCTATATGGGTAGAGGATGTAGCGTTGGATTTCAATTTTTATCCCAACATCCATAAGGCCACATTGAGTCCATAATCAAAAATTTTTTGAGATTAAAGAAGTGTGATGATTGGTTCATCCACCCTTTTTTGTTCACCTGTGAGAAAATAAGTTTCCTTTCCCTTGCCTTTCCTTGAAAATTCTCAATTGCCTTTTTCTTGAAAAGTACAAGGGTAGCTTGGCGTAATTACAGTAAAAGCAGTCTTCTTATTGCCTGGAATCATAAAGGCAATACTCAGTGGTACCTCATCCATGTCTATACCATCTGCACCATTGATAGCCTCATAAATTGATAGCACAATGAAGGGTTGCTGGTGAAATGGAATATTCTTTTTTTTTCTGTTCAAAGAAAAAAAATATGACAAACCTGATCCTCACTGTTGATATGATATCCCCTTCTCTCTTTCGCTGAGGATCCAGCAATTTAATTCAGATTTCGATTCGAGCCACACGGGTGACATGCCTCTCCTCTCAGAAAGAACCTCTCCCTTTGTCAAGTTAAAAACTTTCTTTAGATTTTCTCCAAAGACTGAAGGCCTGTTTACACGGTCCAAGTTCTTGAATTCGAGAAATTGGAGGAATTTCTCTATTCAAGAAATTAGATGATTTGTCGACACTATCCAAGTTCTTGAATGTCACTGATTGGTAGGAAGAAAAACTTGCGCATTGTTCATATTCAACATTATAAAATAATACTTACATAAGCTTAAAATTACTAAATAAATTCAAATAAAATCATAATAACACAAATAACCCTTAACAGATTACTTTATTTGAACTAAAATATATGAAAACAGACAACAAAATGACATAATCTGATGTCTGCTTGTTGACGTTGCAAAACCTAAGACGCTGATTGGTTAAGGAAGAAAAAACTTGGATGGAAAGTAGAACATGCTCTACTATCGTCCAAGTACTTGGATGGTCATTTACACAATCAAAGCAAAACAAGTTACCATCAATATCAATCTTCCTCCAAGAAATTGGATCGTCTAAACAGGCCTTAATATTTGATTTATCTGTTTGTAACATCTTCCAGCCACCCAAAATCCTTTCTTTTTCTGCATTTTTAATAATTTTAAAGCTTAAATTCTTAAGTGTAACTAACATTTTTTTCCTTGGACATTTTGATTGATTCTAATTCACACAGAAATTTCAGTTCAACTAAACTGTGACAGGAATGAAAGATAACACTTTGCAAATGTTCCGAGTCAGTAAGGGAGAATTTTTAGATATCCTACTTGTTTCTCTCCAACATGTTATAATAAAAAGAAAAAATTTTTCACCTGTTTTTGAAAAGAAAGGAATTTTGATGCAGGGAGAGAGAAACAGCACAGTTACAATAACAGAGTGAGGAGGAAAGGGGAAGAAAAAAAAAAAAAAAACACAAGAGAAACCTTGTTTTTCATTCATAACTTTAATTTGTTGTACAATTTTAATGAAATATTTGATAGATTGCAGTGAGGATACTTTAAATCGGTTAAATTAAAACATAACATTCTATCTTCTTTATTCTTTTAAGATAAAGATTTTATTTCTTTATAAATTATCTGCCAGTCCTTTTTATTTATTTTTTTATTGCCCTCAACACTCTTCTTTAGATAAATCATTTCTAAATATTTCTGCTGTTTTTAAAGACTTTTTATTTTAATTAGGATTGTAAAAAGGACCATTTTCCCTGCATGTGGTTGATGCACCTCTAATTCCCTTAGAGAGAAAATGAGAATCTAATAATGAGGCAGAGCTCATTCTCGTCAGAAAAAAGGGCAGGGTGCAAAAGTTTACAAAAGGGCATTATTATTCTAAAAAGGCAATAATTTCTTTCTATGGGCTTTACACGTTCTATTAAAAAACATTGTCAATTAGTAAAAAAACATTTTTTACTTTACCAAAAGTAGCAAAGCAATCATATTAATTAATTACTAATTTTTATTAATAAATTAATTTATATATCGAGTTAATGAGCTAATTAGCTTAGTGATTTATTTAAAATGCATGCATATATTAATAAAATAATAAATGTATGTTTTTAAGTTTCTGTAGTTATGATTTAATAATTAAAATGATTAATAATAATTATGATTTAATGATAGTGGAAGTAACTCAACTGCAAACTTTCAAAGACAAGTGCAACAAGGGGGTGTGATGGCTATTTTTCTTTCCCATATAAATCTATGTATTGTCAGCAATGACAAACTAAATAAAAAGAGTTGAAAATTAAAGTTTAAGAAATCTATTGTAGAGTTAAAGGGAAAAATAAAGGGTTGAGAAAAGAAAGGGTATGAAGTGTATTACATCAGGGCACTAATTTACTTCAGGGACAACCGGGTGGGTGCTGCGCCCTGTTAACCCTGCCTAGAATGAGCTCTGAGGTGAGGTTTTCACTGGAAGATACGTTTCACCAAACAGAGTCATCTAATTTTCTCTTTAGCTGCAATCAGATATGCATGAATTGCATGCAGTAAAAGTGCTCCCTTTAGTTACTTTTTAACTAGTGCAATCTCTGCAAAGCGTGAAAAAAAGCTTGATTATTTATTTGCTGCAAAATGAAACTGAAATTAAAAATGTGCCATATTCGACCCTCATATCTTTCGTAGTTATAACAAATCAAAATTAAAAAAGGTAACACATGAAGTTTTAAAAAAGTAATAAATAAAAAAAAAGACTCACAAAAATACAATTGGGAGAAAATATAGATTTTGGCATGTGGATAAATTCCGGACCATTATCCGCACCAGCCCATAAGCATTTTTAAATAAGTAATCTGTAGATAATATGCTGAAAATTTTGGTAAGTTACATCTTAGTGAAAAGCCCTTCAGTTATTGTTTTTAATTTATTCTTTCTCTCCAAAAAAAATGGTTTTTGGCAATTTTGAATTCAGGTGTTTAAAATAGTTTGATATATACTTTCCTCATAGAATTCTTTCATGAAAATTTATACTTTTTAGGGCAAGTGAGGATGAAAATTCTGTTGATAGCTGTGGTGAACCTGGCAAAGAAGAAGATTGTGTTAATGGGGAGAAGCAATAAGTTTTGTTAACCTTAAATATTCATATCTGTAAATTACACATTAATACACATTTGTAAAGTTTCACTTATTTTAAAAATAAAATTTTAAGCATTTATTTTCACTTTATTCTTAGATAAATCATTGCACATTCAGTTTTGAAGAAACATTTAACGACATGCCATCAATGTTTTGTACTGTTTAAGGTGCAAAGCCCACGCTATTTTGGGAGAATTACAAATTCCTGTGGTCAACTAAAAACAGTTTTAAAAGTTTTAGAAATAAAAAAATAGCAGAGTCTTTGTTTTACAATATATTTATTAGATATCAATATTTGGATATTTCTCACTTTTGAAAAGGCTAACTATACTATAGATGTTCTCAATTAAAAGTTGTGGAAAGCTTTTAAACAGCACTGTAGCTAAAAAAGAAATCTGTCTTCGAAGGCTTTAAGGGGCGCTAAACTCGTGTTACCGTCACGGAATTCTAAAATGAAATTTATCTATAGAAACTAATACAAATAACAGCTAAAATGAATTCCTGGATAAAATGTATTTCAATGTCATTTCCCATCTTTTACATTACACCAGTCCAAAACTTTTATCCTAATTGATAAATGAATATATATTTTTTAATACTTCTTCTAAATAAGTGGCATTTCTAACATTTTTATGTTTAGCTTAAATTAGAACTTTTGTTTTATTGCTTACCTTATAATTACTATTTAAAAATATATATGTGCTTACATCATTAAAGAAAATTTGACTACATTGATCTGCTGGTTTGCAAGATATTATGGAACATTATTAAACTGGTTGAAATAAATAAAAATAATTTGAAGAGTTTCTATACCTTGTCCCAATCTTTTTCTGCTAATCAAATATTTTTCAATACGTACTTGTTGCTTTAAGGGGATGCTATACTGTCCTTAAGACCCAGGACTTCCAAATTCCCAGGTTCTTCTTTACTAAAAGTGGATCCCTATTTAAAATATAAATCTAATAAAATATTCTGAATTTTTAAAAAACTACAATATTCTATCGAAACAAGCCCTTCAAGCAAGGTTTTTTAAAAAAAAGAAAACTTAGGGAAAGAAAAGTAAATCTCAAATATGGAAAATAATCTAATATTGAGCAGACGATAAATTCTCTTTTTTTTTTTTCTATCTATTAATATGGACAATTATAAGGATTCCATCCATTGATAGACAAAAGAATATCAAAAAAGATTTTAAATGGAAGTTTTTAATTAAAACTGATCAAACACTTGCATGCAGGAAAAGTCACCATTCAGGGTTCTCCTGGTCAATTCTTATTTTGGAAAATAAAGGCCCTTAAAAGTACTTAATTTTGGTTCAAGGTTTTTCAAAGCCCTTAATTTTTTAGCATCACTATAATTGATAGGAAAAATTTTTCAGTTCAATTTTTTAAAACAAAATGTTCCTTTATCACTTACAATTAGACCATGCATCAAGGGTAAAGCATTTTAGAGTGACAAAAATTAATTGGGGGGGGGGGGGGGTGGAGAAAGGAGAAGAAAATATATCCTTTCATTAATATATTCTGCCTGTTGCCTAGAATGATATTCTATGAGGAGAGTGAAGCATTCTAAAAAAAAAGAATAGTTTAGTTAGCAAGGGGGATCCTGCATATCGGAGATAGTGCCTTTTTTTGGCGGGGAGGGGCAGTTTAAAGGTACCTAAGTAGAAGACAGAATTCAAGAAATTCAGTTCTACTGATAACGCATCTGCTTATAGGAATTAAGTAAAAAAGTAACCAGTGGTGCAAGTGCTGCGCCAATTGTGGGAACCTGCGCCTACATGCTCCAAATTGAAGTAGTTGGCTTAAATTGCGCCAAAAAGGATATTTTCCCCTGGATATCGCCAAGTCACAATTTTGCGGCAACCAAGCTACTGCCATGTGGGGGGTTGCTCTGGATTCTTGCACTCTTATGTGCAACTCTGCTTCATTTTGCAAGATATTCTCAATTTCAGGCTTCATTTTCTTCCTCTGAAAGGGAACCGAAACTTCTCTCAAATTTTCGGGGACCAACTAAATATTGCAAAATTTTAATAGCAAAAGAAAATTTTATTTCTCTTGTTAATTTCATCGTTATTGAAGTCCCTTCGTCAATGACAAGCTAATGGCCTTCTTGCGCTATTCTATCTATAGATAAGTACCATGATCTTTGAATTAACTTGGGGACCATTCACTAAGTACATATTTTCATGTTATCCTCTGAGCAGTCACAAAGTTTCATAACCTCAAAATTTCCATATCCCTTTTATTCATTTAATTTAATAAAAATATAAATTTACTTTTTTAACGTAAATTTTTTATCTGAGGGACCATCCACTAATTGCATATTGTTTTTAAACATTTATTTTACTTATTGCATTTTATTGTATTATTACTTTCAAAATTTTCAGTGCTCTTAATTTGTTTTAGGAAAAAAATTTATTATATTTAGAGGCAAGATTTTAAATAAGTATGATGAAAGGGGCTTTCAATATTTTAAATGCCGTTAAAAATCTTATGTTTTTCAGATTTGTCACTCAAAAATACTTTAATTCATCTCTTAATGATTTGATTTAAAACAATTAATATAAATTTTGTTAAATATTATGAGTGTATGGACAATATAATAATTTACTTCTGACAAATTTTTCTTTAGCTTCAATACTCATTGTATTTGCATTTAAAAATTATAAAAAATTTTTTAATCATTTCATTAAAGAAATACTGTACTGGATAACCAATTTTAATAAAAATTTATTAGGGGCCATTAACTAATTTACATTTGTAATATAAATTTATTAAAGTTTTCTTAATTTGCTTAATTCTTTACATATTTTTTTATAAATTCGGTATGATCAATATTGATCTTGTTAATGTTTTGTTGAATATACTGTTACAAATAACATTTATTTAAATTTTAAGAAAAATACACTTGATAATAATAGTTAAATTAATTAGTTTTGAATTATCTTTTACAGAAATAAATGAAGTAATTATTAATTTAAAAAGTAGTATGAGCCACTCAATATTGAGTTTATTTAAATTGCTTTTGCCAAAAGTTCTTTTTTTAAAGAAATATTTCGGCTATATTAAATAAATTTTTAGGTCTTTTTCCAAACTGAGACTCCATTGATTCATTTGCTGTTTGATGAAATGGTGTCTCTAGTTAAAGCATTGTTAAGGCGTTTTTTAAGGAGTTCTGCTTTTCTTAGTTTTTCAGGAAAGGATTTAAAATCATTGGATGTAGAAAACGCAGAAATTTGACAAAATTCAAATTTATAAGGATGTTGGACTAGATACCACAAAGGCGATGACATCCTTATCTTCTTCAGAAAAAAAATCTATGTATTTAGATGCCAGTTCTTTTTACTTGGCATGTGCAACAAAGTTATTAAAAGAATTGCCTCTTGAAAATAGGTTACTGCACCATCTTAAATAATTATGCAAACCACACATTATTTTAAGGAACGATTCTGTGTTTGCTCTGTTACTTCATGTTTCAACTGTGTTACATTAATTTCAACACCAAAATGTCCTGTTGTAGTTTTGAAATTTAATTGATCATCAGATTTATAGGTGTAATTATACTGACGGGGAAGGGGGTTTGATCACTGATAGGGGATAGCTACATAACTATGATTTTCTATTGAACTAAAAATAGGGAAAATTTATTTTTGTCGCACTTAAAACGAAAAATGTGGGGCTCATTACTTTTGAAAGACGTTTTAGGATCATTAGAACTACACTACGTATTTCATTTTAGGTTAACAAAATTAGAATTTTTCCTCATTTAGTGCACTTTAAAATGTAGTTTTAAATAATTTTATTTTATTATTTTTATGTGTTTTAGAATGCTTATCTCTGCAATTGGCCAAATTTTCAAATGGCAATAAAATTTAGCTAAATTTGTTTACAACATTAAGGAAACAATTGTAATTTGTATCTCCATCAAACGAAGAACTCCAATTGAAATTTCAGCACTCAATTAAATTGTAGTAGTCAGGAAATGAACTGAAACTTATATTGGCAGTAAGTGCAAAACTTCAGTTGAGATTTTATCCAGTTGATGACTTTTTAAAAGTAACAACAAAAAAGTACAAAAGAAAAAAATAATAATAAATAAATAAAAATAATGATTTTTAAGTGCACTTAGAGAAAACTTAAAATTCACAGTAGTACTGTTATCAAGAACAGGGTTCAAGTTTAAATCTGAACACTTGAGCTAGTGGGAAAAATGTCAAAATTTTAATTGACTATAAATTCCTTTTTGCAATAATGACAAATTTTATTTGTAGCGGTCAGAAAGCAGTTGAAACTTATATCGTAATTTAGCACATCAGAGCTCCAGCAGAATTTTGGTTGATAATTAATTCTGTTAAGCGATGAAATGACTGAGATGTTTTTAGTTAAACTAATCATTCAGTACATCAAGTATCTAAACAACCTATCAAAAGTTTTGATTCTGATATTCTCCCATAAAGGTTTCAGGGGTCTCACACCTTTGTCAATTATACTGATTTGCGTCGAATAATAAAAGCATACACAAAAAGATATATGTATAATTTCATCCACTTTTCGCACCAAAACGTAAATTAGACTTCTTGCACAAAGTTTTGTTAAATGAGTGCTAATTTTCTTACATGAGATTATTTCATTTTTCTCTTCAATACACTTGATAATACGACGTCAAGTTTACCATGCCCACGATCTATTTTCTTCTACATTAATGGAAGGCATGTGATATTTGTACTATTTAATAGAATTCCACAAGTTAAAAATTTATATTCTGTCAAACTTTTTTTGGGAGTACCGCCATTTTAAAATTTTAATTTAGTAATTTTCGCAAAATCCCGTTAACGAGACATTTATTCCTCCCTTACCAGCAATCTTTAGCAAAATTCTAAGAGTTATTACTGTTGGTTTTCACATGATTTTTCAAGTCCCGGTATTCCATGCAATATTATTTACCATAGGGGAAACTTATATTCCCCTATGGTAAATAATATTTCACTATTTTGCACGATTCTATTATTTTTTGGACCGCATTTGAGTAACCCCTTTGTGCTGTGTACAATTCGTGTGATTTCGTCGTAAACCCACATGGTTTTATCATAATTTTTTTATATATTTCTTTGTAGTTATAACCGTAGATTTCTTAGTTTTTAAAGTCCCTTTTTTTTCAACACATAAAATTCAATCGTAATGTAGCAACCCATGAAATACAACAAAGGGACATGACTCAAAATGCAGGTTTCTTTTTACGTTGGCAAAAAAGAAATGTAGTGGATGGATTTTTTTTTTCTTTCTCACTTAAAATTTATAAACGAAACTTTTGTGTAGAAAATTAATAGTCTATTATTTAATATTTCTTCTTTCAAGTGAACAAAAATAGTTTTATGTGTATAGAAAAAAAAGTTAAGAAAATAACTTATACATTAAGTGAGTAAATCCTCTGAGAATGAGTGCATTTAGTCAAGTTGATTTGTTTTTTTACAGTAAAAATAAATTATCTAAAATATATAAACCATTAATGTAGTAAAAAAATCATTCAGTAAATCCAATAGTGTCAATATTTTTTTAATAAATGAATTTTAAAAGGGATGAACGATTTCATTAGCTTTGTTATTCCAATTTTATGTTGCGGGAATTTGACTTAAAAATAAAATAATTGTGTTTGTAACTTAGTAGCTTTTAATATTTCTAAAACCATCATTGAAGGTAAAACATAAATGTAATTTATCTATGCACAACATTATCTACTTTCTTCAATAGTGCTGGTCTTTTATTTCAATAGATTGCTTTTTGATATTTTATACACGTACTGAAAAAAAAATAAATTAAGGTTCATTTCTAGACCTTAAAACTTAAATAATTAACATTAAATCAAAGTCAATAACTCCTTTTTAGGTAACTTGATTATCTTTTTTTTAAAGAAAATAATGCAATAACATTATTAAATAACGTCAGAAACATTTGAAGTAAATCATTTAATTTCCATATTAAGAAATTAATAATTTTAGTCAGATAAAGAAATATATACTAAAAAGATTTTTTTTTCTCTATTAAAACATATTCAGCTATAAAAAACATTTATGCCATTAGATTCATAGAGTTGTCTCACTATAAAAACTTTTTGTTCATGAGATAATTAACTTTTATAAAAAAAAAAAATTGAAATCAAACATGTATCACATTAAACTCTGTAGAAAAAAACAGGTATTCACTTCCCTTTAGTGGGATTTTAGATATGTGTTTTAAACTAAAATTATCTATTCTGCTTTTAGTGGTTAGGATACAATAAATACTTGCATTGTAATCCAGTACAGAGCTCCAGTAGGCATTTAAAGGTTCTAGCTACTTTGAAATTTTAATTACAACATTCCCCCGCCTTACACACAGAGGCAAATCAATAAGAACGCAGTTAAGTAGACACTCAGAAAAATAGCAAAAATTATTTTCAAATATTCTGAAATGGAACAATAAATAATTAGAGGGGACTTGCATACGTTTTAAGAGGATATGAACAAAACAAATGTAAAATATTACAAATTTAATTAACTTGAATTTGAATACACTATGCCCTTTCAGAAAAGAATGTTAAGAACTATTCAACTCTAAGGCATGAAATATTGTGCTGTTGGGTTGGAGAACTGGAACAATTGCTTAACCCGACAAAAAGCACAATTAATTCAAGTTGATTAAATTTGGCTGACGAAGGAAATTTATTGTAATCTATATAGATATACAGAGATGCGCTTGTAATAAAAAAAATGACCAGAGGAGCCACTTTACTAAAGTTTCATAGTCACGCCAATCCTAGAAATATTAAAAAAAAAAAAAAAAAAATTAAGCTAATGGAAATTGGGAGTAATTTAAACTTGAAACACTCGAATAAAATGATAATGATTGTACTAAATAATAGTCTTTATTTAATACTTTTATACAGAAATGGCCTTATACAAGTACCTTTAATGGAAAAATATTATTTAATTTACTAGTTTTTACAAACATTTTTATGGAGAATTATTTACTCTTAGGCTTTTGGGATATATATAAAAAAGATTTTGAAAGCTATGACCCATTGTATATTAATACTTTCACTATTTTAAACAAGCATAATAAGGAGAAATAACATATTCAAGTGTTTCAACAAATTTAAAATTTTTAAGATGAAACAAACAGAAAATATATAAAAACAGACTTTGCATTAAAGATAAAGAAAAATTAGAATACACAAAACATTTGTTTAAAAAGACATATAGAATTATATAAAGACACAAAAAGAACTTCTACTTAAGGCAAGTATGGCATAGTCTTTCATTTTTGGTATAAACCAATCACACATTCTAATTTATATTTACAGGAACAAAGAGTACACCAGAAATATTAATATGATAAAACTTGAGTACAAGGGAAATGTAGAAATAAAGGGTAAAATCTATACAAAAAAATATAATTTCAAAACTGACTTGCTTATTTCCATAGACTTTACATGAGAAAGAAACTCATTTCTTATTAAGTCATTTGAATAAATGTTTTTGGAAAAAATTTTTATTTTAAGCTAGTTTCTATAATCAAAAGGATTTTAATTTTTAATCAAAAAAGAGAATTGTCAGACCTAACTGGTTTTGAAACAATCAATTATGAGAAGGAAAAAGCCTATTTAGTAGGATTCAGCTATGTCTTCAAAAGAATGTGCTTAAAGAAACATTAACAAAATAAATAAACAAAATTAAAAAATATAAAAACTGATGTAGTACTCGTTTTGTATTCAAAGCATTTTTAATAAGATAAAAAAAAAAATCTGGAGAAATCTTATATGATCAACAACAGTTTTTGCTCAAAACTTTCATTGACTAGCTTACAATAAAATATGGATCATACTACATATATCTGGTCAAGATGTTTTTAAATTTTATAACAGATATGTTTAAAATTATTTAATATTTTTAAAACTTATGAAAGATACACATTAAAATATTTAAAACATAAATCTTTTTCTAAAACTAATAATGAATTTAAAATTTTGTGAAAAGAATGTTTAAGTTCACAACGGCAAAAATGTTTTAAGTTAACTTACATTAAAAAGAGGAGTTTTATGTTAATTTGGCTCAGTTAATTAGGCTTAATTAAAATAAAATAATATGACAGAGAAAAAAAGTGTCACAAATAACTTTTGATCTAATACTTAGTAATTGAGATGAACTAATAAGTCCACTGGGTGCCTACTATTTCCTGCAGTATAACTCCTAATTAACACACAATTGCTCCAAGTTTCCAAATTCAATTATCTAAAAAGTATAGAGCAAAGCAAATTTGATAAATTATTGGATTGAATGTAAAATTTTACAGTACAAGAAGGTAAATCAATTGGATCGCAAATTAGAACATTGCATATTCAAGGTAACAAAACAAGGTATTATAAACTGCAAAATATATGGTCACTAGCCTTTATTGTCCGTGAACCGATCTAAAAACAAGTTTTATTATGATAGATAAATTGATGTTATAACATACATGAAAAGAACTCTCTATATATGCTAGGGTTAACTAAAAATTTTTTTTGTAATATTTTCTCTGGTTCAAATTGTCGATCTTTAGTATCATGATCAGTCAAAACTTATTATTGCAGGTGGTTTTGAAAACCTTTTCACAACAGTTTGCTTTTGTTTAAGTGTGCTATAAACTGTGTAAAGTAAAAAGTACATTTGTTTACTATTACTCATCATAAAGTGACGGAAATGTGTTGCTAAAACATTATTTAAAATGATACAAGTGCTGATTCAGTGAAGAAATTCCCTATAATTTGTATTATGAGGCACTTAGAAGATTCTTGGTGGTGTTATTAGTGATTTCTGTTACAATGATCAAAATTAAATAAAAGAAGTAATTTCAAATTGAAATAGAAAACTATTTATTTGACATAAAGAACACAGATTGAAATCGGTTTTGCCAAGAAAAAAAGAACTAGATAAGTTACAAATTAAAATAGGTTACAAAGGTTTTATTAAATAGCAGACCAGTTCAATCTTTGTTATTCTAAGATACTGAGCCTTAAAATCCAATGCGTTTTTTGTTTTTATCATTTTTACTGCTTTGACTTACGGTGCCATTAATTTGGGCAGCGGAAGTGAACTGTAGGTATATGTAGGTGAGCTTGTGGAATCTCTTTAATAATGATCAAGAAGTGATCTAAAAAGTACACTTAAAGTATTAAAAAGTGTAGTAAAATGGAAAGTGGATCATCACAGAATATTTTAAACACACTGCAAATCTTGATGAATTAATTTGATGTAGAGAAGCACTTCAAAATAATTGCATGAAACATAACAGCAGTAAATACTGGACAAGTGAATGTCCCTAGAAGATTTGATCAGCCATGACATAGCTGTCAAAATCATGTTCTTGTTAGAATCCCAAAGCTTTTGTTAGAGGTCCTTAATTTGATTTCTTCTTACAAATTAACTCTCAATTATGAATTTTGAATTTGTGGAGAAAGTGATAAGGTAATACAATATCTAGCAGCAGTCTTAAAAGCCTAAAAGTGAATTGATAATAATTCAAAATCCTGGTTAGCAAGATGAGTTTTTCTGTAGGAATGGTAATAAGCATTCCATTTCTAAAAATAATAATAAAAAAAACTGAAGGATACTTTGTAACTAAATAGAGATTTACCATTTCCTCATAATGCCCAATGGAATTCAGCTACTCTTATTTTCTACTTTCTGGTTCTCAAGTGGAAAATACCACAAGAAATTTCATCTCAAATGCTTGGAACAAAGCTTAGTTTTTATAACCAACAGCTTATTGCAGAGATTCACCAAAAATTATGCATAAAATGTCCAAATTAATATGATATGCTCTCATTGAATGAGGGGCGACCTTAATGGAAGAACTGAACAAGAAATGAAAAACAGATAAATATTTGAATCTAAAAATTCAACTTATACATTTTAACTGTGTTGAATTGACATAAGTTTTAGAATTTTTGTTGTCTTTGCTGTAGAAGAGTCTTTATGAATGAAGCAAAATAATTGTCATTTTTTTATTTATTTTATATTAAAAAGTTCAATGATTTATACTATATGCTAAACATTTCTTAGTCAATATCCTAGTATATATATATGCACTCAAACTTCAAGACATTGACAAATTTGTGATATTCAAAATGTTAACACTTCAATAAAAGTATTACACAAGTTACTCAGAAAACATTAATTTAGAAAACAGAAAAATAGTACCTACTTATTAACTTAAAAATGATTTCCTTACGTTAGTAAGTTGCTGTACATTGCCAATATTTTTCTTAATTTGGTTATTTACTTTCTAAAAATTTTACTAAGTTTTGAATGTTCAATGCTTTTTGCAAAACTATGCTTTAATAAATGTCATATTATGATATACAGTGCCAAAATATATTTGTTTCATCATGTTCCTCTTCTGATATATTCATGTCATAATATCATTTATTACTTATGACTTCTCCTAAACATCCCAAAATGTAACATTTTTGTCTACACTAGCAAATGTCAGTTTTAATAAAGAAAAGTTTTTAAATTAAATTGGATTTAAGATATTTTTAAAAGTCAAGAAGTTTTTTTTAAAGATTTTTTTGGTTAGCAAAAATATTTAAAAACCTTGAGAATCAATAACAAATGTATCTGGCTATAAGTGATTTTTTTCTACTATTGAAAAAATGAATGCAGAGCTAATAAAATTTTTTTGTGATATATATACAGTAAAAGCTTGATGTTACAGTGTATTTTGAAAAGTCTGCTATTACCACAAGTTTCTAAGTCATTGTCAAAATGCTAATATCAAAGATACAAAAATTGTATGTTTATAACAAACTGGAAATTATTAACCTCCTACTATAGCAATTTGTATTTCTTTTTTTTGCAGGCAATACATTTTTCTACTATTTTAAGTGAGTAATATTATATAAAAAATTAAAATGGAAGACATTTTTATTCATTTCTGATATCAATATAGAAAAAAGAAATAATTTTCTTTCTGTTTTAAACCCTTTATGTTTATAAAGTCATATGTGAGCCAAGAAAAATTCATCTATTTTTTCAGCCTTTTGTTGATCACACATCTACAATGATTCCTTATTTCCTTTTTTGACAGCTTATGTTTTAAAGCAACATTCAATGTTATTGATAATGCCAAAAGCTATCGTACCTCCTTTCATTTTTTGCTTGCATCATTGCAAAATCTACCAGTCCAGTTGTTTTTATTGGTAAAAGCAGTCTACACTAGGTATGTATTTTAAATCAAATGAGCTGTTCAAAATAAAATAATATGAAGTAAATATGTCTATTTAATCTTTTGGCTTTTTTTTACTGCTATTTTAACATTAAATATGTTTATAAAGACAAGTTTATTATAACAACAATTCTGCCTGTTATTTTGAATTGTCTTCATAACAGACTTTTACTGTATATAAATCATGATATTGGAAGAATAATTATGATCCAATTATAAAGTCTTTCCCGTATTAAATACTTGACAGATTTAAGAACAAGTGAAGGTTTTTCATTAGACATTATTGACAATAAGAAAGCAAAACTAGAGAGTCATTCCATGTTTTATTTAAATTGAATTTTTTTAAGGTTTTAAAAATTGTATGCCTTATAAGTACACTTTTAATATTAAACAGTGAAGACAAGATTTGGAAATCTGAAGAATTAGTTTAAAAAATAGTGATCACATCTTTATGTAGAACAAGGCTATTTTTCCAACTCTGATGCACAATTACAGCTAAGTAAGATAGGGAAAATCTTTTGCTCACACCCATTTTTGAAACAAGCAAAGTTCTTTGCGGGTTATGATTTTTTTTTAAATAAGGCTTTTGTATAAAACAAAAGCAAATTTTAAATAAAATAATTAGCTTTTAAAATGTAGGAAAAACATGCTTGTATAAGGTAGAATGTACCGATTATAGTTCTGGCACCATAGAAACAATCTTAACATTTTGATTAGTATATTAAAAAAATCATCTAAAAAAACCTTATTCCAATTTATTAATAAATAAACTAAGTCTTAATATCAAATACTTTAAATATACATATTTACAATAACAACAATTTTTTATTAGACTAATTATGTTCTTCAAATAAAAGTAAGAAATGCTAACTCAGATATCAAATATAGTTCAATACACCAAAAGTTTCAAAGAAATAAAATAAAAGTTTAAAATAATAACAAAATTTTTTACTATCAAATTCTACATTTTTTGACAGCCATAATCAGAAGTTATGAAAAACAGTATCACAAAATTTAGAAAGAGTATGAAAGTTTTTTTTCTTCCAAACATAGTCATTAGTTAAATGAATATAAATATATATGTATATGAATTTTAATTTAAAAATTATACTGTACAACTATATAGTTAACAATGGAATGATTAAGTGCAAAATATAATTTTAAAAAAGCTCCTAAATACTGCTTCTTCTAACTGCCAATACTTCCAAACTAAAAATCTCTTTGCTTGAAAACAGTCTTAATGGCATGATGTTGAAATTTCAACAATTTACAGCCCAGGAAATATATTTCACAACCATCACAATTGACATATTTCTATATAAAAAAAGAAAAATAGTTGATGACTTGAGATTATAATCAATAAAACATTATGTTTTTAACAATACACAGTAGAACACAAAACCCTCAAAGCATTTTATTTTACTTGACTTGAAGAAACTAGTAAAGTTTCTTCAATGACTAATTTATCAAATGTCTTTGGGATATATTTCAAAAACTGTATACTTAGAATTTAAGTGATTATTAATATGTAATTAAAATCATAGTTAATTATTTTATTAAAAGCATGGTATACATACAATTTTTAGCACTAAATTTAAATAAAACTTATTTTCCTCAATCCATTAGATGCCATCCATAAAAATATACAAAAAATAGTAATTTAATTAAGTAGTATTATCATCAGATTTGTTTTTTAAAAAAAGTAACAAATAATTCTTTAATACTAAAAATACATATATACAGTGTTTAAATAAAGACAAATCACTCTGAATAATTTTTGTTCTAATGATCGGATTTTTACGCAGGACTCAATCTATCAAGGCTCAAGGTAATAACCTCAAACATGCTGATTAGTTAGAGCAAACAATATTTTAAATCATTGCAAAATCAGACACAAAAACTTACTTTGGCTGTATACCTCTTTCTTATACAGATTATGATAACTGATCCCCAAACTATCGCTGAGAACCGCAATCTTGGATATATAGTTCTAATAGTTTGGGTCAGTAGAGTGGTTGAAAGTTAACACCCATTCATGTTAATTTTACTTATTGGGTATTTTGCCATATCTCGAGAAATTTTCAAGTGAATTAAAAAGTATTTGCACACAATCATAAAATTCACTAATTCAAAGATCCATGCAAAAATTCTTTTTTTAATAATAATTTATTATTTTATTTAATAATAGTCGAAAAAATTTTGAAGCGCAAGGTTGACAAATTTTTATGCTATTTTATAAGATGAAATATAAAATTTAAATCCAATTGGCACAATAGTTCCCGAAAAATCGAATTTTAAATACTTGACTTTTTCAAGTTATATTTTCCAAGGTCTATTTGACTGATTTTGTTCAAATTTTGAAACAGAAAATTACTCTCTAGAGAATTTGAGAGTAATCATGTAAACACAATTTTACATAATTTGAAAAATGATGTAAAATTGTGTTTACTTTGAAATTCAGTTTTTTTTTATTATTCTTAAATAAGTATATTAACAACACATAAGTATATAAACAAAATAATAATTATTAAATTATT
Source organism: Parasteatoda lunata (assembly GCA_949128135.1). Taxonomy (NCBI): domain Eukaryota; kingdom Metazoa; phylum Arthropoda; class Arachnida; order Araneae; family Theridiidae; genus Parasteatoda; species Parasteatoda lunata. The sequence continues at coordinate 75,147,531 of OX421980.1, forward strand.
ATATATAAATAATTATTAATTTTTGCATGGAATTATCTTTGGATTAACGAATTTTATAATGGTGTGCCTAAATTTTTCAATTTGTTTAAAATTTTTAAGATACAATGAGATAGGTAAAAAATAAAATTAACATTAAGGGGTCCAAACTTTCAACTGCTCTTCTGAGCCCTATATTTTGAGGTTAAGGAATTCAAATTCTTCGGAAAAAAAAAGGTATGTTTATTCAGAGAAAGTACATTTCTTTGCCTGATTTCAAAACTTAAAATACTGTTTGCACTAACTGATTAGCATATTTGAGGTCCTCCCTTTTAACCATTAAGATCGAATTTTTATGCCAAAATCAAAAATTATTAATCATTAGGTCAAAAATTAGATAGGGTGATTTGTGTTTTTTTTTTTTCCTTTTGCATTGTACATGAACTCAGAAATATGTCTTCCAGGTGTGGTTGTAGTCTGATATCAGCTATCCTAGTTTTTAATTTAAGTATGAATCTTGAATATTAGAATTTTGAATTAAAAGCATAAAAATCAGGTAAAAGTATGGTATAGATTGAAATAAATCTCTTAAATGACAAACTTTTACTGCAAATTTAAAAAAATAAGTTTTCGCAGAAAAGTTTAGCAAATTAATACTGTAGGCATAAATAAAATACGATCAACTGACAAATAAAAGCATAAAGAATCTGCTCTAAAAATTAACATTTCGACTGTAATACTTTCACTCTGTAGTTAAATAACAATGTATTGAAATATAAATATGTAGGATAAGAAAATGTTTGAAGTTTAGGCTGAGTAAATCATAATTCATTATATTTAGAGCTACGATTCAAATTTCATAAAGCATTAACTTCCTAACCACATAATTGTAAATCATTATTATTTGCAATTTTTCGACAAATAAATACATTGTTGGTTTTATTCCTAATTGTGTATAAATGCTTCACAAACTTATAGATGTATGTTCTAGATTCTTAAAAAATTACAATATCAACAATTTTTACTGCTATCTGCAGATTTACACACATATATATATAGATAAAATTTGAGTTAGTGCTCACTTTTCATCACTTATAATTTTTTTAAAAAATTAAAGTTATTATGAAATTACTACTTTATTTTAAAGAACACTTATTTATTTCATCATTAATTTAATACATAAACCATATTAATGCCTGTTCTTAAAAGTAACCTAGTCTTTAATGGTTTTTATCATTTATGCAACCTAGTATTTATCATTTTTATTTATTTCAAGAAAAACTTTATAATTTTATTAAATTTATGTCAAACACTAATTTGGTACAGAACACTAATTTATAAAAAAAAAACTTTTAAGATTTAGCATTTTTGCAGAGAATATCACAGCAAATTTAAAATAAATAACTTATATCAATTCTCGAATTTACATACACATTTTGTTTTAGGAATTTTTTGTACGACACTTGGCTTACTCTTTTATAGATCTGACAATTTTTTGTAAAATTAACATTTATTATAAATATACATTTTCTTTTTAACATTTTATGATTTAATTTAACTTCAATATGTGTTAAAAAGTTTTTTTAAATCTCTTAACTCAGAATAAAAATATTTTTCATTCAGAAAAAATAAAAATGAGCGAGTATTGTTCTTGCTATCATTTCTCTGTTTCAAGAAGTCTCAAATATTCATTTTTAGAAGCAAGGTATCATTTATAAATACATAAACTACAATGATGGATCTTAATTAATGAAAAAGTGTCTTGATATAATGCATAATTATGTAAAAACCTAAATTTGGAAGACTCTAGTAAGTTAAGATATTCATTTTTATGACTGTGTATTTTGTTTATGACCAATTTTATATTATATTTTGTACTTTTATGTTCTCGAATTTTCAAAAATATGTAAGTTAATGCTTATATTGAAGTTTTTATATTTGAAATGTTTCTTTATATTGCATTTCCTATGTATGTCTGGAAAAGAAAAGGAAGCAATGCAGTTAGGAATTAAAGGATATGTAATTAACAATCATTAATAATTGGTAATAATGAAAACAAATTGTCTCAAAGGTCACAACAGATTTTTGAACCTAACTATTCAAAGGCATTTTGTGAAACAAAGAATTTTATGTTCTTAAAAATAAAAAAGTGCCAACAAAATATTCTGTTTGCTTTTGATGCATAATAACATTTCTAGCAATGAATATAAAACAAAATGCTATCTCTAGATTCTCAGATAGTATTTTTAAATGAAATTCTTATAATTTCCAAATATGAAAAAACTAAGAAGTTATTCTAATAGGAATTATGCTCCATTTAATTTTTCAGACTAACATTTATTGAAAATTAGGACTAAGGTTTTAATACACACCTGATTATGGCAAAATATATTAATAAAAATATAATACAAAGTAAGACAACTTATCAAAAATGGGATTGCTTTTTCCAAAGCACAAAAACATAAAAAAAAAGTTATTACAAATTTATTTGACTCTTTATCCAGAAGGCTTAAGAGAATTGCAACCACCATAATGTATGTTAAAAAAATAAAACTTTTAGATGTATGATATTTTTCTACCACTTTACCTTTCCAAGATCCTTGTCGAATTTTCAAACAGTATTTGATAATTTAATAAAATACTTTAGGAGACATATTGAAATATGTCAAAAAACTGTATGCTACTTTTAATATTAGTAATAAGAAGAAACGGATGTTTTGTTTGTAATGAAATTTATTGCAACAACTGGGTGAAAATTCATATTAAACATGAATGGTTGGGAATTTATACAAAAAACAAATCATGTTAATTTCAATAAAATTCAAAACATGAAGAAAGTTTAGTGTAGAATTTGAACATTATAAAACAAAAAATTAATTAAAGCAGTAATAAAAACACTTTTGGCAGAAATAAAAAGGATTGATGAAAACTGAAAATCCTAAAATTATTTTGTTAAATTATATAAAGTTTTCAAATTTTTAATAAATTAATATTAGCATTTTTAGTGTGATTTAAAAAATAGAATTATGCCAAAAAAGTTACCGATGGGTTATCTACACTTTTAAGCTCACTGCAACTTAAATAATTGAATTTTGTTGCTCCTGTTGATGCAATTTTTCTCAATTCCTGTCAGTTTCCTCTGATGATGAATAAAAAGAAACATTTGTGTATATGTAAAACTAAAGGGCTAATTTTTTGACTATATATATGTTAAACTTACAGGTTTCCACATTTCTTTTTATAAGGGGAAAAAAAATATAAATTTTTTGTAATAAAAAAAGTGAGATAAAGTGTTAAAGAGCAAAATTTTTTAAAAAATTATTTTACCATATATAAATGTATATTAATTTTTTAAAAATAAATTTCTCTATTCCAAAATTAAAAATCTCAGTTATAATAAAATAAATACCTATGGTATAGAAGTTTAAACATGCTAAAAATAATACTTTATATGAAATTTTAAACTAAAATGTTTTAAAAGAACTAATATTTAAATATTTTTCTAAAAACAAATTTAATATCGACTCATTGATGAGGATGAACTCAGTTTAAATTATTGGGATAATTGTAAAAATTAAAGTATTTGAAAAATTGCCAAAAGACAATTGAAGAAAAAAGTGAGTAAAGGAGAACAGATTTATGCAATTTTAATAGTAAATGTCTTAAATTATTTGAATATTAAATACTAAAAATTGTGACTGTTTTATGAACATGTTTTAAAACCTAAATTGAGCTTAGAAACAGTGCTTATTATTTTAATATTATACCTTAATAATGTAAGAAAATTTGAATATGAATGTTTTAGTTGGAGGATTGTTGTAAGCTAAACTAATGCTTCAAAAACATCAATTCATACTTATACTTCCTTTAGATAAATTATTTCAAAATTTTAACAAGAAAAATCTCAGCTTTTCCAGGTTAACTATTTTACCTCAATTGTGTCACATTTATGTTTTAATGCCACAAGAGCTTTATTGAGCCAAACATAAATAGTATAATTTACTTTCATTAAGCTAATTAAACGTTACTATAAATCAAGTGTGAATCGGAACGAGGTAAAAAGATTGATCTAAGATGGGGTCACGAGACCTGCGTGTATCTTAAAATGTTTACCTTCCAGGGGTGTTAACTTAGTTTTATAATATTAGCTACTTCAAAGTAATGTTTATCCTATTTGTAACTAAAAAAAAAGCCCACAATTGTTAAATAGTTATGCTTTGAGAGAAACAGTAGAAAATATCACAATATTCAACTTATTCAGCAATTCAACTACTGATAATTATAAAAAGATATATCTTTCCTAGTATTAGAGCTATAAAATTAAATCTTTTACATTGGATTCTCATATTTTTAGTAGTAAATATGTCAGAAACAGTTCATTTCTTTAAAAAAAAAGTAAATTATATGAATTGACTTATTAGATTAAGAAAATTTTAAACAAATTACATTCAATAAAATTTTAACAAAATTAATTATTTTATTTCTCACAAAGAAATTTTTGTTTTCATTATCCAATAAGGGGAAATACATTTTTGATAACATTTCTGTTTAATTTTCTGAGTGTATACCCATGTCTAATATATTTTTAATGGGCTTTTTAATTTTGTCAAGATAAGAGTATATTGAGAATAACCATTAATACTATATTATTTCATATTGAGAGTAACCATTAATAATATATATATAAGACACTGTGATAAAAAGTATACGAACAGAAATTATTAATTTAAGATCTCTGATAACTAATAAAAGGCTAAACTGTACTTCAAAAAACATTTTCAATATTCCACATGAATTCTTCATGCAAGACAAGAAAGTCCACTATTCAGTTCTTTGCAAGTGATCATTACATTCTAATTTGGACTTATTCTTTTGAGTAACATATATATATATAACGATAACATATATAAAAAAAGAACATAATGTTCCTTTTTTTAAATTAATGTAAGTCTTTAAAGGTTTTTTGAGTTCTAAAATATTTAGAGGATAATAAATGGCAAAGTAAAATGAAATGAGAGTAAAAATAAACTTTCATTCAATTTATAAAAACTTACTAAACAGGATATAATTCTACGTCCAAAAATAAATATTTAAATAAAAAGTTATAATAAAAAAGATACTCAAAACAAATTTGTAAATATATTTTCAAGTCATAACTAAAATAAAAGTTTCTATTTCACCCTTAAAAAAAATTAAACAATTTATAATAAAAAATATTAAAATTTTAAAAATAATCTAATATAACAAATTTTAGAACTGAATATTTTATAAAAACTAATTTTTCCAAATAAAATGAGCAATATTAAATTGTTCTAAATAAAAAAAGTTAATACATCCAAGAAGAAAATAGGAAACAAGATATAGAATAATATCTATAATGATTGTCAAAGTAACAAGCACATCATTTTAAAATAAAATTTTATTAATTTTAAATCACAGGTACATAAAACAGTTTTTAATACTAGAATATACAATATACAAACTATTTAACAGCTTAAAAAAGGAAAACAGACTTTGAATCCGTGGAAAAATAAAATATATCTTTAAAATGGGACAAAAATAGCACTTCAGATGTAAAACATTGAAGATGCATACCAGTCACTTCACATGTAAACAGCTTGAGGAATATTGTTTACTTCTACTTGTTCTAGAACGGCATTACCATTTGATACATAAGATATTCTTAATTTCATTCGTAATTGACTCTGGAAAAAATTAGAAAGATTTAAGGATTTAATTTCTAATAAGTCTAAAAAAATTGATCAAAAATTGACTTTTGATCATTTTCTTACGCACAATGTATATGTCCAAATCTAAATAATTTCTAAATCATATTCAACAAGTTTCTAAATTGACTAAAAAAAATTATACAAACAATAAAAAATCATAAACTATTTAACAGTATTCTGTTTGTATGAATATTTACATATGCTTAATCAAATCTATATTAAAACTAAAATAATGTGCAATTAAAAATGGATATGAAATAATAAATAAAAAATTGGAATACAGAAAAATTTCTGAATTAAATCTGTGCTTTTATTTATTTACTTTTCAAAATTTCATTTAAAACTTCTTATTTAAACAAAATTTTTAGAAAATTAAAAATTTAGGTAGGTTTTTAATAAAAAAGAGTTTAGGATTTAAATTCTTTTAACAAACAATAAACTATTATTGCTTCAGCCTTACAGATTTCTTTTATTGACAATTTAAGTAAAAGCAAAAGAAAACATAAGAATACATATTTTATGCAATTATTAACTTATTTTCTCTCTATATATATAAAAAAAAAAAAAAAAAAAAAAAAAAAAAAAAAAAAAAAAAAAAAAACGTTTTTTTTTTTTTTTTTGTAAATGAATCGTAATAATAAGTTTTTAATACTAGTGTAGATTTGCTTTTTTAGAGTTGCATTTTCCCATTTTCCTGACTGACAAATTTAAGACGTCACAAGCTAATTGATGGCTTCATGTTCTTTTGAACTTTCACATCTTTAAATATTACTTGCACAATTGGTAACTATTATCAAGTCTCAGATTTCATTTTATCTTATAGTTTAATCAAAAATTTAATTGACTAATGGAATACAGTTTACTTTATTGCTTTTACTTCATTTTTTAATAGAGATGTATGCTCATAATCCAAGCTCTAATGTTATAAAAAAGGTTAAGCGTAGCTTCATATTTTCAATGTAAAAATCTATACTTTTACAAAACTTTTCCAGAAGAAGAGTGAGCAGGGTCAGGTATCTTTCTGAGTTTATCTCTCTCAGGACAGAAGTAGGAAATTCAAACCAAAAAGAAATAAAAAATGTAGACCCTAATAAAGAATAGCCAAAGAAAACTTAATTATTTAAAATAAAATTAACGGAGTTGTCAGAATGATCCAAATTTTATTTTAAAGCAGTTTGAGCTTTGATAAAACATGATTAAATATATTAATTTTTTCTATCTAATTAATTACATACTAAATTCATTTCTGATTCTTTTTGTAGCTTTCTTGGTGAGACTTTGGTGATTTTTGTAGTTATTTAAAAAATATATATCAGTTTTATTTATCATCATCAAAAATGTATAACTTTGCAACACATAGAAACTAGTTAAAAAAAAAAAAAACAAAGGAAAAGGGATTAATATAATTATCGTCTATCAAAGAAGTAATTATTATCAAATAGTAAAAGAAAAAATGCTGTTATCTTAGAAAATATTTTGTGGGACACTTTTGAAATGAATTAATTAAGTTTACACCTACAAAACAGCAATTGACACCTAATGTTTTTCTCCAAGTCAAATTTTGCCTCTTTTTATGATTGTAAACAAATCAAATAGGGCTAAGAATTACAGAAAAAAAACGAAGTTATTTTAAAAACAGCATCTGAAACTTCCAAAAAGAAAGTAACAATAACACGAAGAAAAAAAAACTTTGTTTTTATTATCAGTAGAGCCTACACTCAATTCTTTAACAATTTATTCACAAGGTGCTAGTCATGAGGTATTGCTTTGCCAACTTGGGTTAAACATTTTGAGATACCCAGAAATTAATAATTATGAAATCAAAGTTGTACAAATTGTGTGACTTGCAGCTTATTTATATCTATTTAAAACCCTTTTTGCAGACATGCCTTTTCTTGAATAAACACTTAAGTGCCATATGATTTCTTATAATACAACTATGTACAAATGGTGCAAGTTTTGGTCACTGCTCTTTGTTTATTAGCTATTTGGTCACTGCTCTTTGTTATTTAAAACTAGCTGTAAATCTCATACTATGCTTAAAATTAGTCTTGAGTACTATACTGAACTTAAAAATTCTTTAAATGAAAAAATATTTTTATTTGTACTTCCCAAAGTTAGGTGTAACTGTATACAAAATTTTGAACTTTATTTAATGTTTGTACAGTACACAAAACTAAAAAAACAGAAAATCTATATAACTTTTGATCAAATGATCTCAGATTTCTATTTAGGAACTATATTTAAATAGGTTAACTGTTTTATGCAGATGATATTTTAGGTTAAAAAAATAGACTTGGCAGGTTATAAATGTTTTAGTTATATATAGCAGTGATCAAAATGAATTTTATAATTTCAAGCTATGAAAATAAAAGCATAAGCTTTGCAACTACTTCAGAAATAAAATCTTATGAAAAATTTATAAAAGTTGGCAGCTATACTATTAGGACTATATTTCTCAGACTGTGGCAACCACTGAAATTTTGACGGCTAAGATTTCAAATCAGACAAAAAAGCATGTTTTTACATCTACTTTTGTAACTTAAAATTTTATGTGCACAAGTAAATTAGTGAATTAAATTTTTTACTCTCAAAATAATAAAGTTGCATCTTGGTTTGTGAAAATTATTAAAAGTTATTAGAGGAATTCATATTTAATTTTGGGCACAATACATACTTGGTCTTCTACAGAACTTTTTTAAAAACTTGTGTTCAAATTAAGTAAAAGACACATTGTTGAAAAATTAAAAATTACTCACATTACTTGGATTTAAGATTTTGAGCGTTTGTTGAATACTACCCATGTTATTGGCCGGTATGCTGTTATTAGTAGGTGGAAGCAGTTGCAATTGAAAAACCTAAGAGTGAGAAGAAAGATTTTATTATGGTATCAACAAAACAAGCCAGATTTGGAAATAATTGTTAGCAAAGTTTTTTTTTTGTTTTGTTTTAATAACTTTTGTAATGACTCAATATAAACATATAAATTAGCTATGTTTTCATCCTCTTGAAAGGTAAGCATTGGCAATCTTGTAAATACCACAAGTTGTGACTTTATAATAAACCACTTAAGGAAATAAGAACTTGATATAAAGATAGAATAGAATTTTGAAACTAAATAAATAAGATCGATAATTTTGTTGTCTCCCAAAAAGAAATTTTTAGATTGTGACTACATTCTTTTAGTATGAGCAAATGGGACTAAATGTGGCATGACATTACAAATTCGTCAATATTTCTAAAAAATTTTACTAACACAAAATAATGACTTAAAAATAAGCGAAAAGTAATAAATAAATAATGAACTTAAAAATTAATACTTTACAAAAAGTATAAAAAATTTTAATCAAAGAAAAAATTTACTTATTGCAAAAATATTTACAATGCAAAACAAAGATAAATAAACACAGTTATTTATTTAAAATATTGGTTGGAGCACACTTTTCTGATTTAATAATCACCAGTAATAGATTAGTGTTTATTTGAAAACATAAAGTTCCTGGCTTTTTTAAAGGCTTTGAGGCTTTCTTTAAATGCTGGCACTGATTGAGGTTTGCCATCTTCATGGGTATTACTTTGTACTTCTTCAGTTTCTGCAACCATTTCTTCAACAGAGAACACCACAAGTATCAACATTTACATCAACTAATGATAATTATCATAAGTGCTATTTCTCTAAACTGTAATGAATCCTTATTTTCTTTTTCATATGATCATCAGTTGTTTTTCTTCTCAAGACAAAATATCTCAATTTTCTGTAAAATGTTGGCAGAACTTCTGAACAATAGATGCAAGAATAAATAGTTGCAAAATTAATCTAAATAAGTATTATTAGGATTATAAGAAAAGCATTTATTTATCCGAACTGCTCGAGATGGAACGTGGTTCGGATAATGAGAAGTTCATATAATTGGAAAGTTGTTTAAAATCTAGTTTAAATGATTATTATTTATGCACTAACTTCCCTTTTCTCACTTTTACCAGGCTTAGAGCTGGCAGTACTATCTAAAATAGCTCTGGCGTGTTTAAAAGTTTTTTTTTTCCATTTTGAATTTTTTTAAATCATATTTCAGCTTTTTATAATTTTTTTGTCAATTACTGATTTTACCACATTTTTCTTTATTTTCCATCACAAAAGAAATCCAGCGAAGACTTTTGCTTCAAAGAGGATGCTATTTTTCGAGCAGCCATATCCCTTATTCTTTTTAAATAAATCAACTGCACTGGATCAACATCATTTTGACATTCTAAACTGTCAAAATGAAGCTCGCATTCTTGGAAGATAATTCTCAGTTGAAGAGGGCTAATGAGGTATGTAGTTTTAACTGTATAACAATACAGATATGTATGGCTACTTTCAGAAAGCTGCTAAAAAATGTTGTAAATTAAATATGGTCAAATGTAGTGGATATAATTTATTCTTCTAAATTTAGAAAAATTGTTGATAAGTTAAAAATATTAAACTTAAAAAAAAAATAAATAAAATAAAAAATATGTAAAAACGGAACTGCGACTTAGTTCGGATAATCAACGCTCTACTTTATATGGTAAAATGAAAGATGCGGAAACAAGGGATCAAGATTCAGTTGTATTTCGATTGGTAACATATAAGACAATGACAAAAATAAAAGATAAATTGAATTCTGTTTAAGCAGATATTTCAGTCACCCTGCATGTAATTGCACAAGAGTATAAGGCAGTCAGATACAGTGAGAGAGGTCCTTTACAGTAGTATATTTGATATTGCTTTTAATTATTTATCATTAAATAAAGGAGATCACCTTTTTAATTTTGTTTGAAAAATTTTGATTCACTCTATTGCTTTTAAATTTAAATATTGAGAGAAATACAGTGCTTCAATAGGACAAGTTCATTTTTGTACGTGACAAGTTAGACAGTAGAGGGTAATTTTTGACAAAACATAAAAAGTGTAATTTTTTGACACCTTTTTTTTAAATTTGAAGTATGCTTGAAGGTAAAACATATGGATAGAAAGTATTCTCAATGAACTGTTTGAAATTTTTGTATAAGCTTTTAATTTCATTATTTAACTAATGTTTTTAAAACAATTAATTTAGTACAAAAGAAGTATTAAATAATGGGCTGGCAGAATTTTTTAAAGCTTTCTGAAAAACCAATTTTAATAGTTATAGATATATGTTACTAATTTAAACTAACAGAAATGCTTTTTATTTACAAAAAAAGTCTTCACGTATAGAATGAAACTGTATGTAATTTTTTTAGTTGTAAATGTAAGAAGAATTTTTTTCAATCTATTTATAAAGGAATACATATTCAGATATTATAGGTTTCTCCCGTTTTGACAGAGAAAAAACTGATTATTTCTTTAGACGTGTTTTGTAAATCGCCATCACATTAAAAAATAATTAAAACTTGATGAAATCTGCGACAGTAACCAAAAAAATATGATCGAAAACGAAACCACACAAATTAAACTTTTCAAAAAGGGGTTGGTTACTCAAATGTGTGCTTTGTATAAATATTAACTTGTAATAAATAATATTGCATTTAAAAAATATTATTTTAAGAACTTTGTGAAATCAATAGCAAAGAATGCCAAAAAAACAAAAACTCTATGTTAAAAAGCAAATACTCTAATGTGCGATTCAAATTTCTCATATTATATAAAACATAGTGGAAATATATATTAAATACACCAATCTATATAAAATATACAATTAGCGTAAATTGAGCATGGCAAAAAGTGATAAGTTATTTAAATGCAGGATACGAATTTCTTGTGTCAAAATAATATCAAACGAGAAAAGCTGTAAAAATCGGTATCAAAAACTACCGAAAATTCAAAAAACAGTATAATCGACACATTAGAAGTAAATTAATCAAATTTGTATGTCATAATAATATTGGCATTTTTTAAAAAATAATCACGAAAACATCAATAGTAATAACTGAGCAATGAAAGCCATTGGAATTTAAAAAAGCCAAATGATGAAAATTGGGAGAAAGAATTTCCAGGAAAAAAAAAAGATCCAAATAGTACAGATCTTTTCAAAGAAATTGGCTTGAGCTATGAATGATAAAGAGAAGACTGCATGGCCTAAAATTTTTGTGTGCTTATGTCATACTAAAAATGTTGAATAAATTTTATTTAAACCAAATAATAAAAAAAGGAAGGACAAACATATCACAATGATTTATTCACTTTTTTGCTACAAATCTGAATTTGTAATAAAATTTACATTCACTGTCATATCTCATTAAAATATAATATAAAATGTTCTATAAAAAACATTTCTAGAGTGAACTATTTTTTAAATTTTCCTGATTTTGTAAATGCTTTTTATAATATAAATCTGAAATTCTAGTTAAAGCCAGCCATCATGTAATTTTTTTAGACATTTATTTTTTTTAAAAAAATCACTAGAATTTCTTACCATTTCAACACGCGAGCAAAGCATCTTTTGAAAATAGTTCTGCAGAAAAGAAAAAAAAAAAAAAAAGAAACTCTAAAAATTCTGTAAAAAAAAAAAAAAAAAAAAAAAAAAAATCATCAGAAAGTTCTGCATATAAGAAAATCACACTTTTTTGTTTCCTAAAAGAAAAATATTTCTGTAAGAACTCTAACGTTCTGTGACGTCACCTTTATTCTGCCACAGGGTTAAGTGATTATCAGATATTTTGCCAAATTAAATTACAAATTTTGCAGAAGCAATATTATAAAAATCAGTTTAAAAATTTGAGTATTTAAACTAGTCATTTAAATAATTAAGGGATGAAAATAGGTATCATAACTTAAGCAAATGTAAAATAGAAACATACATACTAATTTACTTTTATGAGCATATGACTAATGAAAGATAATGGAAATACCTTAGGTACTGCAGCCTGGAATAGGAAGTCATTAATTGGAGCTAACGAAGAGTTTGAGGCGACCAGATTTATAACAATCATTTGGGGATTATCAGGAGGCTTTTCAAATTCAAAAACTATTTTTAGACCATTTTTTTCAAAGGCAGTAATGGAAGGTATATCTAAAGCGATAAAATAAAAAATATAGTACAAAAAAATATCTTTTAAAGAAAAAATTTCAAAAACTTATAAAATTCCTACCTTTTGAATTAGGTTGTGAAGTTAAATACCTTTCTAACAAAATATTAGGAGTAGATGGTATATAAGTACCTAAAAAAAATAATAACAATAAAAAATTAAACACTGATAAAAAAATTACAAGTAAAGATATTCAGGAGAGTAAAAAACACAATGCAGCACGCACAAAAAAAACTTTCAATATGATAGACCTCAGCTGAATAATTGCTATATCATCCCGTGCAAATGTAGTTCTTTTGGCTCCAAATTTTAAGCCAAAACGGTGTTAATTTTTTTGTGTATACATAAAACAGAAAGAATAATTTTTTTTATTAAATAATGCACAAATTTAAACTTTCGACTGCAGGGTTGGTTTGGTAATAAATAAATATACATTTAAAAAATAAAATAATATTTTGTCAGTGGCATATTTATTTTGGAAATACCACAAAATGTTATTTTAGCTAAAAATGGCGTGTTTCATAGTTCAAAATGGACATGCAGTACGTAGTCCCATATCCAGACATACATTTACAGGAGTTTCTATTTTCCAAATATATTTTAACAATAAAATAAATCCAATTTTCTTTTTTATTAAATTTTTTTTACACCTGCGCTTTGTTAAGAAAAAAAAAAAAAAAAGGTATAAGTGAAAAAAAAAAAAATGTATTTCTTCTAGCTGCTTTTAAGATAACAACATTTATTCTGCTTCAATAAACACACTAAAAGAGTTATTGAAAAGACAAGAGCAGTTAAAGAAAAACAATGTTTGGTAAGAAGAATAAACTATGGTAGAAGAATAAACTATGAAACTAGAAGAATAAACTAGAAGAATAAGCACTGAATATTAAGAGTGAAAAGAACATTAGCAGAAAAGCTTTGTTTCCCTTCCAATTATAAATGTTTACATTAAGAAATCTACTCATTTTAGTTCCTTGTTTTAAACTATTTTTTCTTTTATTAAATCCCATTAATTTCTTTTAATATTTGAGACACATTTTTCAACATTATTTTTAACTTATTATTTATGCTGATAATTCTTTACATCAAATGGGTAAAAAAGGAATAGAGAATAGCATGGTGAAATGGGTTAAGGTTGAATGAATAGTAAAAACATTGAACAGAACATTGTGATAAACAAAGCGTTTTGCATAATTTATGGCAACACTTGACAAAGTAAAGAAAAAAATCTCATTTCAGAGAAGTTAACCACGCTTTACAAACATCCAATGAAAAAAAAGCGCCTCTTAGGACTTAAAAATAAATAAATAAATAAATAAATAAACACCCTTAGGCATTTTTCAAAAATGCTATGCACCCTGATTTTAATTAAAAATCTATTATGATTTATGCATTGTAAAAGCTTGTAGGTGAACTAAAGCATTTGATACTATTCTAAAATATTATCAAGCTAGTTTGTAGACTAATTTTTAGAACAATAGAACCCACTGATAACAAGCCTGCATTAAACAAGGTTTCAAATTTAACATGCCATATGGAATGTTTCTTAATGTATATAATGTTTTTATTGGCGATAGATTAGATCTAATGAAAGACTACCAAAATATTGCCTATTACATGATCAAGTGAGACTATTAAAGGTATTTTGGTACATAATTATCCTGAAATACGTTTCAGTGTCACTTAGAAATAGTTGAATCATTTCTGAAAGTTAACAATAACAGGTGCATCCTTGAAAATAATACTATCTAGATTGGTTACTAATTCAGCCCGTCCTTTTTTCAGAAAATATAGAAAGAAGGGAGTTAGAATTGTTGATGAAGTACTTGAGAGGTGGCAGAAGCATTTCCATTTTTAGAGTCAAACCCAAAAAACTATTGTTCCCCGCACTTAACTTTTCCTCAACGTGTGCATTTTATTCTACTATTTAAAATGTTGAAAGATTAGCTGGAAAAATTAAACATTTTGTAAACTTAAACAATGAAAATTAGATACATATTTATCTCCTAATAAAGAATTTGGAATTGATTTATTTAAATTGCTTTAATGTTTTTTAATGTCAAAACCTTAAATTTAACATTCGTTATACTTCTAAGTAAAAATTAAAATTTCATAAAATTTTATAGGTAGAAATAGCAAACTAATTTGACTATCTAAAAACTTCATGAATTATTTTATTCAAAAAACAACAAATTTACTTGGGAACACTAATTTCTTCATTCAATAATCTTAGTTAAATACCCCTAAATTAAACCACAGAGCCAGAAGTAAAAAAAGTGAGGCAATTTCTGCTCTTTGGAAATATTAAAATTGAAAGTATTCATAATTATTAAGTCAATCAATTATCCTCTCTCACATAAAATAACTTTTTAATTAAATTATTAAGAATTTAATTACTTGAAATTGAAAAATTAGAATAGTGCAATATTTATGAAGAAATACATTTTATAAAATATTTTCCCATCAATGAAAACTCATTTTTTTTAGGTGATGAAGAATAAAATGAAAATAATGCATATATGCATCACAATGATTAATTTTTGACAAAAAATATTATTAAGTGACTTAAAGTTACATAATTACTTTGATTATCTGGTTGCATTTCTAATCCACCTAAGAGAACCAATAAATCTGGTTCTTCATTTGTTACTAATGTCTCAGATCGATTCAGGACTGTTGTAGTATCAGGAGTGTAAGTAGAAGATTCAAGAAGATTTAACAGGACATTCTAAATAAAAAATAGAAGATATTTAAATGTCAATTTATTTTTAGAAGTAATAAATAACAAACAACAAACTTGAATTAAAAACGGCTACTGATGAAAATTAAATCATAGTTTTGCTTTCTAATCCCCAAATTAAATTTACAAATGCTCATAAGTAATTCAAAACATTTGCATCTCCTTATTAGAAAAAAGTATATCATTGTACTATCAGTACATTATTTACATAAAATTGTCAGGGTAAATGACATATAACCAAGTTATCTTTCTATCTCTCTGATTTTTTCTCTACTTCTATTAACCAGAGAATATCCTTGTGATTGGTCAGAAATAGTTCCAACTTAGCCATGAAAGTCAAATTATTGTGCAGTCATCATGTAACATAAAACGTTCAAAGTGTTACAGTTGAATCAAGAACAGGCCAAATCAATCAAGTGGAAACCAGTAGTTCGAATGAATTTTGTTTCAGTTGCATAAAGGCCTAACACAAAAAAAAATTTTCTTACAAAAAGCTGCAATAATTGTATATTTTAAAAACAAAATGCTCTGTGCTATTATAAAAAAAATTGATGCTTGTAAAAAAACAATAAAAAAACAAAAAAACAATGACAAATGAGAAGCAATTATTGAGTTCAATGAACAGAACAAGCAGGAGGTGAAGCATCCTAGTTTATTTATCTTTTATTGTTTATCTTATTATGACTTATGGCAGCAAAATAGAAATTCGGAATTGTAAAGTATTTTTGTGCTCTATTCCTTTATACTTCAGTAGTGAAGATGTCAATAAAGAAAACCAATTTTTATAATTATTTGGCAAAAACTTCTAAAATGTAATCAATTAAAGCTTTAACATATTAAGTATTTAGCAACAAGTGAGTATAACTATAATCAAAATTTGATAGAAGCGGGAAAGATGTAAGGCAGTTTCTCTACAGCCAGTTGTGGGCCAGGGAAGTCAAGAAGTTTAAGGCCCCACAATTTTATGATAGTTTAGTAGTTTAAGGGAAGTTAAGTCCAGGGAAGTTTAAAGCCTCACAGTTAATAGCATGATTGTAGCAATGTTGTCAGCATTGTGAACAGGTAACTTGCACTCCTTGCTAAGCTGGTATTCATCAATTTAAAGCTAGGTGGGATTCAAGCCATCATTGAGGATTCAACCCCAGTTCTTCACTATCATAGTGCCTTAGCGGCTGAGTCATGAACACATAGCTCCATGAGAGATGCCCATACATAGAAAGATTTTTATTTCATTTTTTTTTATTTCAAGAATGTGCATAACTAAGTGTACAAAACCTATAATTGTGAAAAGAGTTAAAATACTCATAAGTAGCAAAAACCTCAGTAAGGACATAAACTACATTAAAAAATTCTAAAATTTAACTGCAGAGTACACAGTAAATTATTTGTATTCAAATGCTGCATTTAGTAGGTTTGTAAGTTTTAAAAAGGCTAATTAAATATAATTTGAAATTTTTTAATAAAAAAAAGTTCGGTCTAAGTAAAAAAAACAAAGAATTTAAAACAAAAAAAATATTCTGGATTTCAATAAATTTCAATTCATACAAAATCCCACATAAAATCAAATAAATTCACATTTTAAAAGAATATTAAAAAAAATTAAATTACACTATTTTCAGTGAACCATCTTCAATTTTAGTCCAAGGGACCAACTAAAAAAGAAAATATGACTCCCGAAACAAAAAGAGTCATGTTTTGCACGGTATAACTACAATGTATTAAAATGAATTGAAATTCTGAAAAATCAGTATAATAATTACCAAGAGTTTGATTTCATTTTGTCTGAAAGCCAAAATAAATATTGAAAAATACTTACTGAATCTTCAACACTTTTTGAACTTTCTTTTTCATTTTTCCCCACAGAATTAAGTTCATCTTCTCCCGCATCTCCATTTGGTATTACCGGTTCACGATTTGTTTTACTTTCCATAGTTGGCATTCGTTCTAATAGACTGGGCCTAAAAATAACAACAGCTATTATATCATCAATTTTTGAAAAACATGACAGTTCATTAACTGTTTAACTTCCCATTTAAGGTATGATGAAAAGCCACTTAAAATGAAAGAGAAGTTGAAATTCCTGTAGTAATATTTAGGCTTAAATATGCATTCTATGCATGAATGAACATTTTCATCTGTATGGCATTTGGGAAAGACTGGCCTTAATATTTATTTTTGGATCATTAAATTTCTTAACTTAATTGATTAAATTTATTAACTTTATTACTTAATGAGGGTTGCCACCCATAACTAGAAAAAAAAATCCCTGGGTTTGAAGTGACGTGACATATTCCCTGTACATAGTATACACAATATATAATACAATGCAGGGTTGCCACAGAAAAAAAATGAACAAAATAGTTGCTTTTAGTAGCCTAAATAAGTACAAAAATTCATCAAAAATATGACTAAAATTTTGTTAATGACTTAATTGTCATATACCATGATCCATTCTGTCAAGTTGGTGGCAAATATAATTTTTATATAAACGTTAATGTAATTAACGTTTACTCAACATTAACGTTGAGTAATCACTTTTCATATATATATATGAAAAGTGATTACTCAAATTCTAAATTCACACATCGTAATATTGTATTAAATTATTATTTTTTAAATCATGCTGAATTTCGCAGCAATAATCATTGAAAAGGCGATCGAGAAATGAAATAGACTTACATTGGAATGTGAGCAGATTGAACGAATTAAGAAGTGATGACTCAAATTTGCAATTCAAAATTACCAAATTTTTTTATTTTTTAAGAAAAAAAAGTTCGGTGTGTTCAGAAACTATCTTGTGAGGTGCAGATTTTCCACCTAATTTATGCAGCTTTAAAATAGAATAAAAAACTAGGAGTACAGAAAAGTCTCCTTTTCCTGAAAATAGTTGCTTTTTTTTTAGCCTTTTCAGGCAAAAAAAAGTTGCCTTAATCGCCTCATGCCAAAAATAGTTACAAATAGTTGCATTTTAGTCGCCTGTGGCAACACTGAGATGAAAAACACAATAAACACAATCACTGTGCTTTTGTATGAGCTGTATTGGGTTAACTATACTAGTTATAATTGCTGAAAAATAGCTGAATATACTTAAAACAAATAATGCTATACTAAATGAAGTAGTTTAATATAGCTGAAATATCATCCTTAAATATCCCATCAAATATCACTGAGTGGTTAGACAAAAATAAGAAAATTTCTCTGTATTTTCCCAGTTTCTAAAGAAAAACTCAATATTCCCAGCATTTCCCAAGTTATTTTAGGTGATTTTTTAATTGACTGTATTCTCCAAGTTTTCCTTGTTCTCCCTGTGGAGTGGCAACACTGTTAATTTATTTTACTTAAAAACTGAAACATCTTTACTACAAAACTATTAAAAATAAATTAGAAGGTTGCAGGAGTCTTCTAAATCACAATTACAAACACTTATTAAGATGTTTACCTGGTGGGCATTAGCTCTTTTCAATTCACTTAAATTTAGTTAAACTTATTTTGGATGAAGAGATCTTGTAAAAAGTAAGATCTCTTCACACGAACTAAGGTTAGTGTGAGAAGGTTGAAATTGCAAATCAATGGTGAATTTCTTTTTAAAAATAATATTGATCAAAGAGAACATTGGCTGCTGCCATTAAAATAAAATTCTGTCAGAGATTCAGTTTGATAGAAATCTTTTTAGCAGCTTTGATGTGTAGCAAAATATTCACCTTTCTAAATGTTTTTTTCCTTAGTTAATGGAGCTCAGATTTGTAACTAATAAAAACACTGGGAACAGATTAATCATCATATCAGAATAACAATTTTCCATTCATTTATACATGACAATTTTAATCAGTAACAGGCTTTAATTTTTATAAGAAATACGAAAATTTTCATAATATTATAATCTTAAGAAGTATGAAGAAAAGGAAATGAAACTTAAAAATACTACTAGTTTTAAAACTTCCTATTTTGCCATTTAAAATTACATAGTTTAAAATGATGCAAAAACTTGCATACCTTTCAATTCAAATTTTTTTTTTATTATTTTTAAATATCATCAATGAAGTTTAAAGCTTTTAGAGGTTTGAGAGACCTATAACATAATAGAAATGGAAAATAGTGTTTTTGAACACCCTATGGCAAAAAATGCTTTGTAACTTGTGACAGCTATTTTGGTCATTATATGCAATAATTACATAAAATTTTGTAAGCCTAACTTAAATATTTATGGACATTTTTATGAAAAAACAAATTTTTTGTCTTACTCTTTTTGCTGTAACTTTAAAAATATTAATTAAAATGTAATAAAAATTTGTTTACAACTGCACAAATTAAGAGCAATTAAAGTAGTTCTTTTATATTGTGCATGCGCGGAAAAAATGTATTTTTTTTTCTTGATGTTGCAGTGAATCGTATTTTGCAACTAATAAAAAAAGTTAGAAAAGTATCTTAAAAATTTAAAAGGTTTTAAATTTTTTTCATTTCGTACTATTGAACAAAATATATTAAAAATGACACTGGCATAGTTGGGAATCATCCCTAATAAAAGTATCTTTTTTCTCCTGTTTCCCCCCCCCTTATTAAATCAAATTCTTGTTGTATGAACATTTATTGTAAAATATTTTTCAATATTTCTCGCACAAGCGCATTATAAAAGAACGACATTTACTCACATCTCGAACAGTTTTGAATAAATTCTTTTCAAATGAAAAATTTTGTAAATAATTTTAAATAGCTCTAAAAATTTTTTAAAATTTTATTGAAGATTTTTAAAGTTATGGCAAAAAAACGTAAGACAAAAAAATTAATTCAAAAAATTGTCTATACCTCCATAAACATTTAAGCATGGCTTACTAAATTTAGTGTAATTATTGCATATAAAAACCAAAATAGCAGTCACAAATTACAAATGTATTGCCACCTTTTGGAATAGGGGGTTTAAAAACAGTATTTTCTGTTTGTATTTTATTGTCAGCCCCCAAACCTCTAGAGGCTTTAAACTTCATTGATATGTATGAGAAATCATATGATCTAAGCACTTCTGAAGTTATAAATGATTCTCTTAGTATTTCTAGAGAAATATGAAAAAATGGCATTACTATAGTAGCGTTTCATTATTCTGTTACCTTAAAATAGCAAGAAACTGAAATTTTACACAGCTTTTGATTGAATTTACTGCTTATGTCAAAAGAGAATAAATATGAAATTTGCTGCAAAAAAAGCTTTAAGTACAGCAGAAACAAAATCAACAAACAAATCATATAATTAGTTATTCAACTTTTAAATAACAAAGTCCTTACTTTGAGACCCGTGCCTGAATAATTAAATGTTGAAATAACTGTGAGAAAGCTGTAAATTGTTTTAAAAAATGTAATTTAATACAAATATGAATATTTGAATTTAACCTTTTCCTTTGAGGTGAGCTTTAGCTATCTAGAAATTACTGAGAGCACTGGGATAAAACTTTCGCATTGCTATTCAGACTACTAATTTAATGTTTCTGATGTATTCACTTTATGCTGAATCAAATAAAATTACACCCAAGTCAATTAAAATTAATGAAGCTGTTCAAAAGTTTTTATTATTAAAAAGAATAGTTTAGTTCGTATAGAGCACTTCTCCAAAAGGTAGAAACCAAACTGTTAACAAGAGCTTATTTTAAATCAGACTAATACTTATGTTATATGTAAATATTCTCTACATATGCAAAATACCTTTTGTTTTGAAAAATTAACGCTTTAACAACTTTTTTCATTGAATTTTAGGATATCAGATTACCTCTAACAATTAATTTATGTGAAAAGACTATTAGTCTTTCGATCGCTACTTGCATTTTTTTTAAATGCAAAATTCAACTAAAACTTAAGTGAACTACAAATTTTTATAAACCAGGTGTATACCAGAACAATAAAAGTTTTTATAATATTTGCTTAGTTATTTGCTAAGTTTACAATTAAGAAAGTTAAGTAAACCTAAATTGAAAAATTTGTTTGTTATTAGTTCTTATGTTCAAGAAAATTTCAATTTTTTGTGTAAATAATAATTATTTAAATGCATAATTTTGTGTTTTTAATTGTTAGTATCTAAAACTTATTTTAATGCATTTTATGATTGATTTGTTCTAGTCCAATATTGCTGCTATGTTTAGTAGATAAGTTCAAATGTAAAATGATCTATATAATACAAAATTCAATGAAACACAAAGCCTTGCGTTCTGAGGTTTGTGTGATAAATATCTACTGCATACAGATTTAAGTGTCTAATGCGTAAAATGTATAAGTCAAAAGAAATTTTTTCATACATAAAATCCTCATAACTTCTTAATTAGTTCTATCAGTTGGTTTTAGTCTCACATGATTCTGCATAAAAACTACATAGGATCTAAAATTTTGCTTGAATATATCAATTCAGATGCTTTGAAAGCTAAATGCAAAAGAAGTATATGACTGTATTTTTTATACACAAATACTTTTGTAACTTTCAGTGAATGTTTTGATTGATTGCTTAAATAATACTTTAGAATCAATACCTTACTTGCTTGCCTGCAGCAATGGCTCTGTTTATATATAAAACTTAACTATTAATTTGGGTGTGATTTCATTGGATTCATCATAAAAAATTATATTTTAAAAATTATATCACTTCTCTAACTAGCAACAAGTTTGTTTTGCCTAATCCTCCCAGTACTTCTAGATAAAGACTACAGCTCACCTCAGGAGAGAATGTTAATTTTAAATAATCATATAAGGTCAAAATCACGTCTTTGTTTAAAAAAAATTTTTTTTAACTTTTCCACGATCATTTTTCTATTCAATTACTCAAGTATGGAATTCAAAGTTAAGGGCCTAACTATATTAAAGCTTGAATAAAAAACCAATCAATCTGAGAGTTTATTTTGTTTCGGCTATACTTAAGGTCTTTTCAAATAAATTATATATTTGTTCACTGTTGAAAAGAGGCAATATGTAGCCTTGCTTTGAAAATTGTGTAAAATTACATTTTTTGCTACTTGATCATTTTTATGACCATGCTAAATGTACACTACACATATCAATATATTTTGGATACTATTCATGAATATGTATTCAATTAAATATTCAATTAATTCAATTCAATTAAATAATTCAATTAATTTAATTGTATTCAATTAAACTTTGTTTACATGCTAGCACAAATAGATTTTGACAATAAAAATATGAGAAAATGTTTTTATTTTGGAATGACCTTTCAGGGAAAGGTCCACTGTAAGTATTTATGTCTTACCAGTTTGTGTTTAAGCAGTAAAACACAAAATAATGGTCAGTGTTGTGGCTCACTCATTCCAGAAAAAGTGTATCTTGATGTGTGGTGCAATTTTAAAGTCATCTCTTTACTCTAGTAATTCGTCTACTAACATTTTGTGAACTTTATTATCAGTATCTACATCATGTATCAACTTCAATATTTATTTAAGATTAATCACAAGCCTGTTTCTCATAATGTTTAAACTACTCTAATTCAATTAGGCCCCAAAACAATAAAATTAACTTGATCTTTGGAACTATGTATTATTTATTTATCGGACATTATTTATTTACTCAAGTCACAGGATGTCCTTCAGCAGTTCCGACTTTCAAGGTTATATTCAATTAATTTTTAACTCAAAAATCTTTTCTAAGAAATAGGAAAAGCATGCTTGTAACATTAAAAAAATATTATAATGTACAAAAATAAGTTATGAACATGCAAAAGGGATACAGATAGATTAGGCTAGTACCTTAAATGGTTAAACTTCCTAAACAGCGAAGAAAATTCTATTGCTCGTTGCTGTAGTTCCACATTCACATTAGTTCCAAAAACATCTAAAAATCTTTTGACCCGTCTGCAAAAATAAATAAATAAATGGGAAAATATTTTAGCATACACATATAAATAAAAACACATAATTTTTAATTCTTTAAAAAATTGCAGTAGTGTACTATTTATCAAAACGCTGATTAACCACCAAATTGATCAAGAACCATGCATTTTTTTTCTCTTTCCACAATTTTTTTCAGGAAAATGTGTCTTTAGTTATAAAATTCTTTGAAAGGAAGTTGAAAAATTGCTTCTTGTACTCTTTGAAGAAGGCATTTCTAGTTTCATTTAAACTTAAATAATAATAAAAAAATAAGTGTCTTATTACTAATTTTGTATGTAGTTTTCAAAAAAGTTTTGTGAGTTTTTTTTTTTAAATATGTTTGGAAAGCATAAAAATGGTGATATATTTATATCAAAACAGTTTAGATAGTAAAAGTTTGTAGAAAGGCCAAACCTGAAGAAATGTAGCACTTGATTATGACATCAACACTATAATTGTATCAAATAATGAAAAAATAATGAAGGCATTGATAGTCCAATTTCAAAAATGTACATAGTTTCACAAAAATTGGTCAAACTTTTCAATGAATGTTTAAATAGAAACTTTTACAGGGATCCTACTAAATTTAAAAAAAAAAAAAAAAATTCAAGGACTTTTCAATGACTCTCAAGGACTTAAAATCAAATTTTTCAAAGACCTATTCAGTATTACAATTATATGCTAAATTACATGTCAACTAGATTTTACAATTACGTAGAAGCAGAAATTATATTTTAAAAGCACAATTCTTATTTGACAACAACAAAAAATTATTTATTAAATTTATCATCTATAACAGGGTTCCCACTCTTTTATGAAAGAAAAAATTAAGCACTTTTAAGGACTTTTATCAAAAAATTAAGGACTTTTTTTCTAGAAATTAAGGACCTTAAAAATGGCATAATGATGATTTATCATCAAATCAAACATCATAGATTAATAATAATAGATTTAAAAAAAAATGGAATAGTTTTTCTTCAAATCAGTCATCCTTTAAAAAATTAAAAAAAAAAAAAAAAAAAAAAAAACTAAATAAAAAAATGTTTAATACAAATAATCTGTATTTAATTAAAATTAAATTGCATTTAATCACCTCACGTAAGCTTTTAAGAATATAAAGAAAAACAGAAAAACTCAAAGAATGCAGATTAAACATTAAGATTTTCTATTTTAAAAATAGAAAAAACTGAGTAAACAGATAGAAATATATAAATTAAGAAGGTAAATTCATTAAATTAATAAAAATATTATTTTGAGTGACTAATACTAAACCAAGAGAAAAAGAAAGTAACAAATATAAGTTCATTGAAGTTAAGACAATTATTTTAGACTAAGTAAAACCTAATTACAATAAATTAAAGATTTATTAAAATCACAAAATATAAAAAATTTAATGACTAAAATCGGAATATATTTAGTACCTAACGATCAGGAAAAAAGAAATAAATGAACTACAAAGAAAACTTATTAATTAAAATTAAGAACTGAGAAGCAGGATTGATAGTTAAAATAAGTGCTAACATAAATATTGAAACACGGGACAAGGCAGGATGAAATGATCAATTGAAATAAAAATGAAAAAATTCCATATCTAAATATTGAAAACAAAATGAAATAACAACAAAACGTAGTGAAATCAGAAACATATCATTTATAAAAAGAGATAAAAATCTTCATAAAATAGTCTGCTTTTAGTTATAAAAAATTGTATGCTTACATTGATGGGTAATACTGCACCTCTGAGGAATTAGAATTTATTCTATTAAAAAGTATTGTGTCTCGTATAGATACTAAAGAAACTAAAATAATAGACCATAAAAAATTTTGTTCCTAATAATTTAAGTATTGTCTGAAATTATTAAACAATATTTTGTCATATAAATCAAAGGTAATGAAAATTGGATGCAAATATGGATTTATATATAAATTACTATTATTATAAAATAGGGAATAAAGAACAGTGATTTTTTCGAATAGTCAAATATCCGGAAAAATAAATCGGCCGCCTACCCAGTGATCAAATAACATTTTTAAAAAAAAATCCTCGAGAATTATTGCTGTTTATGTAAAAATAGACCTGGGCGTTGTAACAAATTTTATATCGAAATAAATCATCAGTCAGACATCACGATTTAACATATGCTTGAAATTTATCAATCATAAATCTTTAAATCAATCAAAAATAAATAAAAGAAATAAATCTAAGACAAAAGAAAATGTTAATTCAAAAAAAAAAAAATTTTCTATAACATCAATAGCATTGTTTAATTTTCTGAATTAAAATAAAGATGGATTGACTTAAGACTGTTTTAAAGATTGACTTGTCTTAAAGTAAAAACAAACACAAGCTTTATTTTAACTTTTTAAAAAATGACTTAAGATTTTTTAAGAATAATAATAAAACTGTTACAAAATATTTTACATACATTAAAAATTTAAAAAAAAAAAAAAATGTCCACTTAAATAAAACACTTTTTAAATAATTTGTTGAAAAAAAAAATGTGCTTTTGAAACACCGTTAGGCTTTTGTTAATTACTTATTTAAAATAATAAAGTTGTACTGACTAATGGTGTAAATTTATTTATTTATTATTATTTTTCTTTTCGAAAATGAAATACACTAAAGATTTAAATGTTCAAAAATAATACTGACTATCTAACAAATTATTAAACGAACACATATTGAAAGAATTTAAAAAAAAAATATTCTATATCTAAGAGTACTAGTGTTAAATTATTGAAAAGCGTTAAAATATTGCTTAACTTTTTATTTAACTTAAAAAAATTTAGTCATTTTAACTAACATCCAAATTTTTTTTTTAAAAAAAAGAAAGAAAGAAATAACACAAACTTTGTTTTAATTTCCTCAAAAATAAAAGCAAATCATTTAAATGTAGGCATTTTTAGGCACATAATTTGTTTTAATTTTTTTAAAACTAAAAGCGTGTGAAAATTTATTGGTTTAAAAACTAATCAAATTCTATCAAATTATTATATTTACGTGAATTAAACAAATTAAAAAAAAAAAAAAAAAAAAACTTTTTATGACAAAGTATAAATTACTTAAATACAAAATATATAAAATATTAAATTGTATCCCTTTTTAAAAAAATCAATAAAGAATCTTTTTCTTAATTCATGATTTCTTTTCATTAATATATTAATGAAAAGTTAAGATAACAGCGATTGCACAGCGATCGCTGTTATATATCGCTGATCGCAGTACGTCTGCTGAAAATAATTCACAACGTTAAATCTTGACAAAAAAAAATAGTGAAGAAATAATGCGCAACGATCGCTAAGTAGCAAAAGTCTCACTGAAAATAATTTACTTGAAACGTTATATCCCGTCGAAATAAAACGCACAGCATTCCCAAAATAAATCTTGTTGAAAACAATCTTCAAAAATCGTAAAATCTCAAGGTCAAAAATGGCACATAAAGAAACTATGCATCACATTCTATATTTCAACCCTGATCCTCGTTCTTTGTTATTCATCATCACAAAACGAATATCATCTTCGTAGCTAAAAATGTAATCAACATCTTCGCAGCTAGACGAAATCATAATAGTCTTCGTCAGCGCGGTGATTGTGTTAGCATAGGCAAGAATCCTTGCACGTTAAACTGCGAGCGTCGTCTTAGATCAGATTCCTGATACATAGCCTAAAGTAAAAGTAATTATATCGGCCTGCCGATAGTTTGATAAAAAGTCGATAATACGCGATATATCCATTTAAAAATGTCTAAGAATAGTGCTCGTTAAAATTATTGCATCATAACAAAAACAAAAGTTCTTGTTTTTTTTTTTTAAATGGGAAAGCCAAACAGAGCTAAAAACAAAAAACCGTTTTCAATTAAGAAAAATTTAACGTTGAAAATGACGAAAAAGAAGGCTCTTTAAAATATGCTATCAAAATAATAATAATAAAAAAAAAATTTTAAAAAAAAACACACACAATTAATCAAAATAGCAAAAGAGAAACAGAAAATTTTCCTAAATTCTAAAACAAAACTTGAAACGTAGAAAATAAATTTTCAATTTTACCGGTTATCTAATTATCTGTATAACTTTAAAAGAAAAAGTGGAGATAAAATATATCAGGAACACTGTTAAAATGCCACGTTATAAAAAAAAAACTGCAAACATTTCACTCTTTTTAAAACAAAAAGTGTCAATGATAAAACAAAGAAAGTGACTTTCCTGATTAAAATTATACTTCGCCGAATATTCGTAATATCCCTAATATTAAGAAATAGAGTAATTTATAAAATTCAATTTCAGAAGAAAATATAATCCACTAGAAGAAAATATAATATATAAAAAATCCACTTTGCCTTATGACGATCACTAGATGCTGTTAGCCATTCCTCATATTAAGTGTCCATAAATTATTAAAAACACACTTTCCTGGTATTTTTAACAATTGAAGTATCAAAGCTACCATGTGTGCTATCAGAAGAATTGAATTTCTTGAATCCTATGGATGTAAAAGGTGATAGAGTACCTAAGTACTGTCTAAAAATAAGTAAGACCTCTACCCACCTGTAGTATTACGCTCCCCTCTCCCCACACAAATTTTTTTTCTTTAAGAATGATCCAGAAAGAAAGAATATTTTAATGAAAAAATTTTATAATAAAATAAAAAAAAAATCCATAATGGCGCGTTTTCTTCCACTTGCTTGTAACCCCTACTCTCACACGCATTCAAAATGTTCTACCCTCAATGCAGGGTCTCATTCTAGGCGACTGACGTGCTTTTCAACAGTGGTTATTTTCCTAAGATAAAAAAATTGTTCCAACCAACTAGCGATACTAGAAATTAAGGACTTTTAAGAACCTTGAATCAAAATTAAGTACTTTTAAGGGCCCTTAATTTTCAAAATAAAAACTAAGCAGTTTTTAAGGACTTTTAAGGACCGTGGGAACCCTGTATAATACAAATGGTTGAGAGTTACATTGCTGTTTCAAATCACTTTAAAAAAACTCCAATTGGCTTAAAAAAAAAAAAAAAAAAAAAAAAAAAAACACCTCCAAATTGACTTCGGATACTAGTCAACATTTAAAAGCTAGCATCAGTGAAACTTTTCTTGAAAAATTTAATGAAGTGAATTAGAATTAATGAAATTGAGGGAATGAATAATGCATTATTACATTAGACAAGCATAGTAAATATTTGATAAAGTTTGTGTAATTGCACGGTTATTAAATGTTTTTTTTTTTTTTTTTTTTTTTAATATGTTAGATCAAATTTAAGGTTACAGAAATGTATATAAATAGATAAAATATCAAAATATATCCATTTAACATATCTGTTTCAATTTTAACAAGAAATTAACTATTTTGTTAATTCAGAAAATGAGTAATGTATTTTAAACATAAAATCTATTGTAGAACAATATTTTACAGAAAACTAACTAAGACTTACCAAGCTCATAAATCCATAAAATGTGAAGCGTGATTTTTAAAATTTTGTGAATATGCGTAATTTTTAAATCGCATTTATACGAATCTAGATATACTATATGTACATCAAAATCATAAGAAAGGTGAAGTAAGTCTCAAAGATTACGTAAATCATGTATCACAATGTGTGATTTGTAAATTGAAATTGAATTGCGGTTTATGTTTTGTAAATCGGAACAATATGAGTAGCAAGATACAAAACACACTAACTAACAAGACGTAAATCACAATCTGCGATAAAAAAATCACTTCAATATGAATTTTGTTGCGTGATTAGCTAAATTTTTTCATATGAATTGTGATCATTATGATGCAAACTGCAATTTGTGATTCGAAAGGTGCTTTATGTAGAACAGCTATGTATGATTCTTAAATAATTTTTGATGAGAATTGCAAGTGGTAATTCTTAAATCTCTCTTTTGTGAATCGCAATGCGTGGTTTGTAAACTACTAGAATGAAAATTGTTAGGCATGATTCGGAAATTACTTAAATACGTATTGTTATATGATTCAGAAATAACTTTAATTGAAATCATGATGTTGGGTAAAGTTGCTCGCCTCTGTGACTTTAGTTCACAGATGCCCACTGGGTAACGATAAATGAGCAACACTTCCGGCATCTTCTAAGGCGAAGAACAAAAGTTCAATGCCAGCCGTTATTTTAAAAAAAATCATGATGCATGAATCCTGATGAGTAATTTGCAAGTCACTTTTAAAGTAACATTTGATATGTGATTCATTAATCACTTTTATTTAAATACCGATTTGTAGAACATTTTCAGGGTTGCCACTCAAATCTGGAAAAAAAAATCCCTGTGTTTTCCCTGTACATATTATACACACTGTATTAAGAGGAAACAACAATTACTGTGCTCTTGTGTGAGCTATATTGGGCTAACTATATTTATTAGTTTTAATTTCTGGAAAAACAGCAGAACATACTTAAATAATGCTATAGAATATTAAATACGGTTTATCATGGCTAAATATCCCATAGAGTACGCTTTGAGTGGTCACTATTTTTTAAATGACAAAAATAAGAAACAAAATTCCCTGTATTTTCCCAGTTTATAAAGAAAAAATCAAAATTCCCTGCATTTTCCCTGTTATTTTAGGTGATTTTTAAATTCCCTGTATTTTCCAGGTTTTCCCTGTTCTCCCTGTGGAGTGGCAACCCTGATTTTATATGAATTCTGATCCGTAAATCAAGAATCAGTTTAATGTTATTTATTAGCAGTAAAAACTAAATGTAAAAATTTTATTATAAATTATAAAAATTTAATTATCCTTCGTACATAAATTAAAAGAAAAAATAGGATAACAATATTAACCTGTTGTAATAACGAAGTTAACACATTGAACATAATTCTAAATCAATTAAACACTATATATCATTCGAAAACTATGACTACAAAACCTACACTTTGCTAGAAATTTCAGCTTTCAAAACATCAGAGAGATGAACTATAATCTGGTGTGAAAAATCTAAGAGAGAAAAGTTTTGCATCTTTTTGAACCCCTTTTCACTTTAAGCATTAAAAATTGCATCTACCAGAAGTTCTATAATTTTCTTTTGAATTTATTTATTATTTTTTTACTGCTTTTTTGTAAGAAAGATTAGTATTATTTTAATTCCTAAAAAATCAAGTACTTTTCAAGTACCCTATGGCAGAATTCAATGACTTTTCAGGGCCCTGATTTTTCTCAACAAAATTCAAGGACTTTCAAGTATTGTGGGAACCCTGTTTCACATACATCAACTGAAATATGTTAAAATATGCTACAATAGCCAGTCCTAAGCCAAGAAAATAAATTATCAAAAAAAAAAACCACAATCATAATGTTTTGTTGCTCAAAACAGCATTGTCTCTGATCAACCAGGATAATTAGCACTCAACTGCATACTTAAGAACACTTACGGAGCAGTATCTGTATATCGTACACTAAGCTTCATTAAAGCAGTAACAGAATATTCCTTTGTTGTCAAAGTCATATGAATATTTAATGTGACTTTCTCAAACAAATCAATAATTTCATCTGGTGTAACCTAAAAATTAAAATAAAATGTTTAGATAATCAAAACTTTTAGTAAAAACTAGGAATTTTTATTTTAAACAAAAATTAAAGGCATTGACAAAAAAAAATTTCCCGTCACTCATGTGGAAAAGTTCTTTAAAAGAATATATATATATATACATAAGATCATCTCTAACACAATAATGTAAGAAAAGACTTCTATAATCGCATATCATTTTAGGTACAAAATAAAACTTAAAATATAACAGACAAACTTAAAATTTTTTCTAGAATAAGAACCGCAACAGAATACTCACTGCAGTATTTAACTTTTAAAACAGACATGGGCGAATCTCAGGAATAATTAACTTATATGTCTTCAAACTTTCCTTATAAACGTCAAACCGTAACCATCGAAAATTGAAAAAAAAAAAAAAAAAAAAAAAAAAAAAAAAGGTATACAATCCAATTCTGCGAGTTTTAAGTGATATTCCAAAAGCTTATTTAAAGTAGAACAAACTTGTGTCATTAGTTTAACTTGTAACTCGCAGAGTGTTTGCAAACGTCAATATTCACGAAAAATATCATTCAAGAAAATATGATAGTACAGCTGAGCTACTAAATTATGTTTTTAGTGATTTTCAGTTTTTTTTTTTTAAACAGAATACACATTGAAAAAAAAAAAAAGTATGTTAATCACTCTAAGCGACACTCATGAGAAGTTGTCAAATGTAGGATTGAAGTAAGAAATGAAAGTCAAACGCAAGTTAATTGCGATCAAAACTGTATGTATCTTAAAGTTAGTAATGCATAGTTATTCCTGTAATTTTATTAGAATTAATTTTCACTTATTATGTTAAAAATTTATAAGAAAAGTTTGAAGACATATAGGTATGATTCCTGAGATTCGCCCACATATTTAAGAGTTCAGCAAGTACATGATTAGATTCTTTTATTGAGAAATAAAAAAATAAAAAAAAAAGAAATTGTAATGTAGAAGAAACATTTTATTTCCTTTAAAAATTTGCTCCAGTTGATTATACACCACCATGGATAATGGACAGAAAATTAAGGTAATAGCTCCTAAGAGAATTCTAAAGAAACAGAATATTTTTGCACAAAGAACTTTTACTAAATATTGTATCTGAATAAGTATTTAAGGCACTCTAGAGTATGATGTAATCCTTTTAAGATTTCTGTGGAACCAAATATCACTTAACTTTGACATATGACTGTATAAATAAATAAAAATGAAGCTTCTTTAATCAACCATATAATCTGAAAGCACCATCAGTGGTATCTATTGAATAGTCTATTCAAGGTATATAGTATATTACGTGCAATCAGCACATAGTAAACTAAACTCAACGGCGCAACAGCCCATAGAGGGCTAAGGCCTACTGTGCCCATCTCAGTTTTCTTGACCTTGGGCTCTGGGGTGCAGGAGCAGATGTTCCGGTCAGGTGGTCAGCCGAACACGGAACCCCCAGTGTTTAGTTCCCAAACATGCTTGGTACTCATTTATCGACCCACTGAAGGGATGAAAGGCTGAGTCAATCTTGCCCGGCCCGAGTATCGAACCAGGGACTGTGGCCCGACAGCGCGAAGCGCTACCGCTCAGCCACCGGGCGTCTCAGCACACATAGTATATTTAGTTAAAAAGTCAATTTAGTGTTATGATGAAGTTTTTTTTTTTTTTTACGTAACAAGAATAAAGCATAATTTTTGAACTTGCAGGATTTTTAGAAATTTTGCAATTT
The DNA here is from genome assembly GCA_949128135.1 of Parasteatoda lunata. Classification (NCBI taxonomy): domain Eukaryota; kingdom Metazoa; phylum Arthropoda; class Arachnida; order Araneae; family Theridiidae; genus Parasteatoda; species Parasteatoda lunata. The sequence continues at coordinate 75,180,102 of OX421980.1, forward strand.
CAAATCACTACTTATTTTATAATTATTTCAGGCATGTAATATTTTTGTAAACTTACTTTAATATTCCTTGGTGCTCTTTTATTTTATTATAATTTTTTTTTTATAATAAGAGAACATTTAAAATACAAAACCGTGAAATTAAAATTTGATGTGTGTTTCCACTCCGAAAACATTGGACAAAATATATTAACATTGCACCACTCAATTTTACAATACTGTTTATAGAAGCAATTTAGAAAACATAACTGTTTTACCAAATGAGTAGTTTTTATGATAAATTTGATAATAAAAATATCATGATAGTAAAAATTATTTGTGAATCACAGAGAACTCAGGATCTTGCTATTTTCTATTCTAAAACTAATCTAAAAAACTTTTTTTCGGAGTATTCTAGTTTTCAGATAAAAGGTTTTGTACTGTACAATAAATATTTTTGAAAACTTTTAGATACCCCTGGACCATTTCACATTTTAATGTACCATAAACAGATAATCATGTGGAATTATCACTGCTAGTTATATAAAAGCAGGTATATAAATTCTTAAAACTTACGTTAGCAGGTGAAGAATCTTGACCCTCAGCAGAATTCAGGAGATCTCCAAATTCTCCAATGCACCATGATGCAACTTGAACCAGAGGTTGCTTAGTAGCAAGATCTCCAATTAGCTGTTTCCATAACTGTTGTACTGTATACGTATGGAGGGAGGTTGATTCTGATATCAGTTGAATAAGGTTACCAACAACATCATCGATGACATAATTCCCAGCCTAATTAAACAAAAATGATAATCAATCCATTGAAGCTTACATTATTTAAACTAACTAAAGAAAAGGAAAAAAACACTAAATTCCAGAAAAATCCTAAAATGATTTTTACAAAAACTATTTCTATTAATGGGTATTCTTTTTAGCCTAATAATAACTTTTAACTGTAATGAAGCCAAATTCAAATAAGTAAAAAAATTTATTAAAATCTTAATAAATATGTACATCCTATTACGTTTAAATAATAAACATATACCTTAAAAATTGTCCTTATTTTCTTAAATAAATAAGCACATTTATATTCAGGTAAATTATGAATACTTACCATTAATATCAAATAAAATCTGATTCACTTCCCACATCTAGAGTCAGATAATATAGAGGTGCATATACTACAGCGGAAGTTGTTTAAATTTACAGATACTTTTTAAAAATTAAAAGGAATGCCCACATGATATAAAAAATTAACTGTTTCAAATCAAACCCCGCGATTCACACAGCATGATTTGTATTTTAACAATAAATAATCACAAAAGCGATAACATGATTTAAATTCATGTGATTTAAAAATTAAAATTCATGTGATTTAAAAATTAAACGGCCTAGTTTTTATTCGTGCGTGTTTAAAATTTAATATCACAAGTCATATTAATTCGTACAATTCGTATTCCCACGACTTCAGACAAATTATTTGAAGGCGTTTCCAATTCTGATTAGAAATGGTTTCTAAATAAATGTATTTAAATTAAATATTTATGTTTTTTTTTTTTTTTGTTCTTCATGAAAGAATTTTTATTTTCTCTATTTGAAAATGCAACAGAAATAATTTGCAAAAGAAAAGTAAAAGGTAAGTTATTTAAAATACAATTTATTTAACTTAATTATTAATTTTAATTTCATTTATTTTATACATAAGCAAATCTTGTAAGTGTTTTATTCAATATGTTAATTTTTCTTAAAAAATTTTCATTTATACCACTTAATGTGTATCCTTATAGCCCACTTAGAGGTGATTTTCCTCATAATTTGGGTGGTTTGGGTTCCTTTTCTCACTTTTTAACAATCAAAATAAACAAACATCTCTTCAACTAACCCTCTCTTAAAAAAAGAGGTTTTTTGGCACGCTTTTTTCCTTTTCTAGCTTCTAGTGATTTATACATTGAACCCATAAATCACCAGAAAGGGGAGAAGACCTACCAAGACAGTGGAGTGACCCTTCTCTGGAATGCTGGAAAGGAGGGAGATTTGTTTTCAAAAGAGCATAACTTAGCCCCCTGCCCCTTTCTTTCCTATGCAGCTGGCTAGTAAAAGAGGCATTTCCTGGAACCGTCTTAATAGAGTGTTAGGGAAAGAAGAAACGCTAACGTGGAGGGGGAGTCACTTTCAGTCACACAAGAAAAAATAAAGAGAACTCAATCAGCATGCAGCGCCTTTATGCTTGATTGATAGCCAACGATCAGAGAGAAAATAAGAATTTGTCACTACCCCGCCCTCAACTTGAATGACAAATAAGGAGGAAGTGAATTTTTCTCCTCCACCTACCCACCTTAATGAATGACAGGAATTTCCCTTTCTTGTTTGAAACGTTCTAGTTCAAAATGGCAGAGAGAGCAATTAATATCTTCATAACTGGCAATTTTTTTTCGTTTTCTATATTTTAAGCAATAATTATTATTTTTTTAATATTTTGTTTTTGATTTTATTAGAATAATTCTAGTGCTAAAAGATTATTGCCCGGAAAATAATGTTAATTTATTCTTTGCTTCTCAGATTCAGATCGTTTTAAGTTTTGTTTACCTTGGGGGTCTATTATGCGGGAAAAATCTAATATCCGGACTTCCGGAAGTCGCACCGATTCTGGATACGCAACTTTCCCCTGTGTATATATGTATATATATATTACTTAATAAATTCTTATTTAAAAATGTTAGTTAAAAAAATAGTATTAGGTAAAAATTTATCTCCCGTTGTTAAATTTTCATTAAATTTTTTTTTTTTTTTAACATTTTTTAGTAATTTCAGATATTAAATTATTTCTTAAAAACAAATATTTAATACTTAACAGAAAAAAAAACAAAAAACAAAAAAAAAAAAACATGAAATAAAAATAAGAACCAATTTCTCACCCCTTAAGTAAAAATTTTATAAGAGTAAACAATTTGTTTGTTAAAAAAAATTCATTAACATGTTATACCCTCTGAAGTTCACAGGTTTTAAAATAAATACCCTATAAATGGGAGTGAGTTTTAAAATATTCTTGAATTTTTTCATGATCTCCAGTTTAGATGTTAAAAAACCTTTGGAGTCATTTACCAATTTATCAAACTTTTTAAAATTGAATACAATAAATCATATGTTTCAAAATAGAAATTTAGCAATTTTTGAATAAAAAGTTCGTAAAATATTCTTAAATTTACTTTATTACACATAATTAAATAAAAATTTTATAACTAGGTATGTAAAAATAATATCTGTATTTAAAATAACTATTAAGAAATATCTTTAGCATAGTATTTAAGAATTTGAGTATTTATATTTAACAGCATTTGTTTATGAAAATCAGTATGATATTTGTAATTGTGAATGTAATTTGTAGTATAATAATATACAATATATAATTTGATCACCATACTTCAAAAGGTTTCATATTGATTTAGAGTTTAGCTATACTTCTTTAGGTAAAATATTGAAGAAAACTACAGTTGTATTAATTTCTTAGGAATTTCATTTAATTTATTTGTCTTCTTTTTTGCATTTTCATACTAACATATTAAATTAAAAATAATTTATTAAATGTCTTAAAAATTAATTCTGTTAAACTCGGTTGTAATTAAAAAATATTTAATATTTTTTAATTAGTTCTCTATTTTGTAAAAAAACACCTACTATTCCTACTTGGACTAGAGGAAGTTTATTTTTTTTCGGGGCAGGCAGTATTTTTTTCTGCAGTGGAAGAAATTAGCCATTCCTGCCTATAAAAATATACTATAATAAAAAATATCGTAATAAAAGATTTTATGCCATCTTTCTAACCAAAATGTACATTATTCAAGAGGCAAAGTTTCAAAAAAGTGAAAAGATTGTTTTTCTGTAAAACCTGCATTTCAAATAAAGTAAAGGTATAGCTTTAATGAGAGAAAGCTAAATTTCCAATTACTTTGAAATATATTCTACTGAAGTATAAAAGTTGTTATTTTAGTGAGAATATAATTTTTTTTGTTTTATAAATTAAAAACTTCTTAAACATATTCGTTTAAATTTATTAAATTACAAATTTTTTTTTTAAATCAAAATTTTCATATGGGGTCTTCTAAAAAATCTTATTTATTTTTCTCTACTTTCGTTTTAAAATTTAACATCATTGAGCCTGTCAAAGGTTACCCTATCAAAAGGTTATGGGTTTTTTCTAAGGGTTACCTCATAACTGGGTTCATATCTTTTTCTGTAATAAATTTAAACATTGTTTTAATATTTACAATCAATCTTAAAAAAGTTGGTTTTCTAAAAATTTTTCTCAGAACTTTAAACTAATTGTAAGTTTAAAGCTAATTTTTACAATATTATTATAAAAATTAATTGCATCTTTTTACTAATTTAATTTTTTTTTATTAAATTTAATAAATACATGTAAAATGGAAAAGTACCCATAGTCATACCGGGGTTAATTCAACATGTTCAAGAGATAAAGATGAGGTACCGTAATTTCGCTGAGAAACTCCGCCCTGATATATACGCAGCGACCTCAAAAATAGGCTGAGGGCGGACACGCCGCACCATTGTACACGCCCCCGCCAAATTTTTAACAATTAACGCATTTTGAACTTAACGCAGGCATTGATTAAAGACAACACATCCTCTAAATACGCATATGTATATAATCTAAATATAGAAACAATCCTAGTATATAAAATAGATTTCAATAACTTTTTAAGTAAAATTAAGCATTTTCTAATTTTAAAGTGAAGTAACCATTAAAATATAAATAAAATAATTAATATATCAAAAACCATTAAAATAAGTATGAAAAAATTTAAAAATAAAATGATCTTACTTTTAAATCAACAATTCAAAATCCTTTTTTAGAAATAAACGATAAATCCAAACAAATATTGTTCAAAGAAAAACTTAAGAATAATTTATTTAGATATCACCTATCACTATATATTCATATCACTGCACTTAAAAATCCCTCAAAATCAGAACTCTCTGTATCAGAGCAAATTAGGTTTACTAGTTAATTGTTTATTTCGGGTTAATCTCAGCCACTCACACTTTCAGCCTCACTTTCGGTTTCATTTTGTCCCGGAATGATTTCCGCTTTTTTGATGCCAATTATCACAGCTTCTTTTTCTCTTTTAATTGCTGACAGCTCAAACGCAGAGGTATAATTTTTCCTCTTTATGGGAGGCATTTAAAATGGATAACTTAAATACAAGTTATGTTAAAACAAAACGAAAATAGTATAAACGAAACAAAATATTAAGGAAAGAAAAATATTAATAAAACAAAAACGCATCAGAATTGAAGATAAAAAAAATAATAATATTAAGCTGAGGAAGATGATTGAAATCAGACAGAAATATGAGCAATGAAAATAAATAAATAAATAAATAAAAAGCACTCTCTCAAGCATTTAAAACAAGTTTCTATTTTTATCAATTCCTCCCCTTATTTTCCCTTCTCAAATCAGGTTTTTTTTTTTTAAACTGACTTCGCCTAGGACGGTCTTTCTTTTATCCCTGTCTATAATTCTCAAACACTTTGCTTTTTTCCCTCGTCACTGAGCCTCAGTTGAAAGTTTGAAATTCTTTTTGAACATTCTAATTGTAAGATTTATTCATCAAACATTCACATGTCTTTAACAACCAGCTGAAGAAAAAAGGGGAGTGGAGAGAGGCATCCATGACAAGTGGAAGAGACATATTTCCTGGAAAAAAGAAGGGGGGGAGTGTTTGTTTTACAGTTGAGGTTATCACTGGCCCCACCCTGATTTCCTTCATTCATTCTTTTCTAATTTATGCTTCTCCACTCCACGCCCATTTCCTACACTCAACAGCTGTTCATATGGCAGAAGGGAAAGAGAGACTTCGTTCTCTTGTGGATAGTGGTCTCCAGAAAGTGATTCCAAGAAAGGATTGGGGAGTGTGGGGAGGGAAAAATTCTAAGTGCGCTGACAATTCCTTGGAGTAACATTAAGCATGAAAATATAAATAAAAAGCACAGTAACAGGTGGAAAAAATGATGATGAAATTTCCAGTGGGGTTTCTAAAAAGCAAAATTTTTTCAAGAAAAAAAAAGTAATAGTATATAGGCCGCCCCCGTCAGATACACCTTCCTACTAAATTTTCAAGTTTTAAATCAATAACGCCGCAGCCAATCTTTGCGAAATTGCGGTAATAAAATTAATTCATAATCCCGAAAAAGCTACAGAGAAAGAGTGTTAGTTATTATATAGAAAATGATTAAATTTTTGTTTAAGAACTTTTATAGTTTTGAAAAAAATGCATTAAAAATCTGCCTCGCTTGTTGCATTAACTTAAACTATCTCAATGTTTCCCACTTAATGAATGTATAATCCATGCATTTTATAAATTATTTAAGAAAGTACTTACCAAAGTCAAAACTTTTATCATAGTATCAATATGCCATCGTTTTGAAGGTGAATACCTATTACAGAAAAACAAATTTTTAAATTTTTATTTTATCAATTTTATAAATCTCCATCTTAAATAAATATTTAAATATAATTACAAAAAAGAATTTTTTGGCACCAAGATATAAATTTGAACTTAAACACTTAGCTAGAGCTACTTTTTTTCAACTATTTTTTCATTTTCTTTGCTGAAGGAGATTTTTTTTACTTAGCTTTCAATACATACATATATATTTTATACATTGAAATTTGTATACATATATATTTTATATATTGAAATTTGTATACATATATATTTTATATATTGAAATTTGTATACATATATATTTTTTTTAACCTTATCAGTTAAAATGTAAACTGTGTTAGATCCAACTCTAATCTCTTCATTAATTTTCATTTATTATTATTCCTCTAATATCTTCATTAATGTTTCTAAAACTGCAACTAATAGAGAAGACATATAGTAGTCATTATGTTTAATCATTCTTTACAAAACTAGAAGATAATGCAGAAAATTTAAAAGCAATATAACTTAATAACAGAAACCTGTAATCAATATATTCCAAGCTGAATTCCTTTTTTAATAAAAGAAAATGAGAGAATTAATGTTCAAATAGCTAGAAACTTTAAAAAAAATAACACTTCTTAACACATACATTTTATATAGATTTAAAAAAGTAATACAGCATGAAAAGCATAAATTATAAATTGTTAAGATAAAGGAGTAAAAATCTGACATAACTTACATTTCGGCTGATATGAAAAGATTAGAAGAGCACTGAGACTTAAATTCTGGGTCACCTTTTTCTAAGAAAACTAAGAGTTCCTTGGTCATTGATCTTACATTACTTGAATTAACTAATGCAAAACAAAGTTCCATAGCTCGCCTAAAAGTTTTTTAAATAAATAAACATATTAAAGTAAAAATAATAATATAAGTAAAAAGATTAAGGAAAAAAAAGTATAAGAATAATTTTATCAATTTCTTCTAAAACGATTAAAAGTGAAGGTAAAAGAAGAGTTTGGTTAAGAAAAACATATATAATCAAAGTCTAACTCTCTGGAATTCAAGCTCAGGCAACTGCAATTATCAGAAATTTACTTAAGAAAAAATGTTAAATTAAAAAAGCATTTAGTTCAAATATCGCACGTTTCCTGTATCGCACCCAAACCAAAATCACAGGACTTGAAAGACATAGTTGCGTAGACTGTGAAAATTTTGTTCCCGTCAAAGGACAGCATTTTTACCCGCTTGGAAAATAAGATATCAAAAATAGAGATTTTGGGCATTCACGTCACAAGAATTTTTGCATAACCATAATTTACCAGTTCCACACACATTCTGGAGAGTCAAATTTTAACCATCAAGTAAAATCAAACTTATACTTCTTTTATCAAGTTTGCAAACTGGGAAAGAAAAAGTTTCTCAATTTTTCTAAAATTTCTGTAGCAGAAAGCAATTATATATTACGGAGAAACAGATTATTGGAGATTGCTATACACAATTAAAATATAGAATAGTATATAATCTAGTAATTTACCAAATTTTTCTCTTTATTTTAAAATATATATATTAACATATAAACACAAAGAAAATTTTTGTTCTCTTCAGGATGCAATCTTTTACAATGGTAAGAGCTATATTTCAAAATAAGGAATAATTATCCTAAGAAATATATTACTCTTTATATATTTATAAACAGTATATATACACATATATAAATGTGTATGTATGTGTGTATATATATATTTACCACATAACTTATTTTTTAAATAACGCATTATTTTTGATAGATTTTTTTAATTATTTTCAAATTTAGTGTTCAATAAGTTTTTGCTGACCAGATTCATAATAATTGACAGCAATCAAGATTTCATTTCTGAAATTGCAATTCAATGCTTTCTACGCAGTTAAAAAACATAAAATTGGGGAAACTTGAATTATAATAGATGATAAAAAAATTAACTTGCAGATGTCTCCATTGCAGTACAGTAAACAAAATTAAAATGGAACACCTTACATAACTTTCGATCTAGTGATCTGACTTTTATTATGTTAATGGGTGCAGGCATTAATGCAAGACTTTAGTGCAGACGTTTAACATTTTAAACACATAAACATACTTTCACCAAATAAACCTACCATTTGATTGATTACTAGCAAATTTTAGACTTTTTAATTTAAAATTACAGAGTTTTGATCAAAGGTAGGATTTCTTATTTGGAAAAAACAGAAGAAATGCAAGAAACTGGACAAAATGGAAGAAACTAAAAATGATCTATGTAATTGTTTGACAATAGCTATAAGGAACAGTTCAAATTTAACACAAATAAGAATTAATATTATACAAGAAAGTAAAATGTTTCTTTTTTTTTTAAATTAACTTTTTTCATATTAAATTCATAAAGAATTTCAAAATCTATTAACCTATAAGAAAAATCTGAAATCTGTTATGAATTTTTATTTATGTTTTCCTCATTTCTTAAATAAATATGTTCACTTGTATCTAGATAAATTTGAACTTATACTTAGTTATAGTTTACTGAATATTCTGCTGAAAGGAAATTTATCTAATATATATATATATATATATATACAGTCGAACTCGTTTATAACGAGCTTGGATTTAATGAGAACTCGGATTTACCGAGGGAAACGAGAATATTTGGCTGGATCAATGTTAAGTCTATGGAACAGAAGTCGCTTTTAACGAGCACGACCTGGTTTTAGCGAGCAATATTCTTCTGTCTTGCAATCTTTTTTCTCATCTTTCTAGTCTTTCTGTCTTATCTTTTTTTTCAAAATGATAAGAAATGCGAGCAAAAAAAAAAATTTTTTTTAAAAACGCGAACTGAAATTTAATTACCCTTATCGCATTTTTCTTTCCGTTTATTGTTTCTTTCCTTTAAGACTGTAGCGCAACTAGAAATGTTTTGCTAGTGGGGGGGGGAGGAGGGGGCAGTTGTCATTTAATTAAGAAAAGTATTTAATTAAATTTATACATGTAATTAAAGTAAGTATTAATTATAATTCAAGTAAAATCAATTATTTGACCTCTCAATCCCCCCCCTCTTCTGGTTGCACGCCTACCTTAAGGACCTGTTTGTTGCGAGCACTCGGATTTAACGAGTACATGTTACGGTCTCTTTGTGCTCGTTATAAACGAGTTCGACTGTATATATATTACTCAGTAAAATATTAATTTAAAAAAACATTCTTATTGGTTAAATTTTATTGCAAATTTTACTAATAGTCTTTTAGTAATTTCAGATCGTAAATTTTTTTTTTGATTTAATTTTTTTAAATACATAATTTTTAAATACATAATTTTTAAAAATAAAAGAATAAGAACTTATTTCTCACACTAAAGTTATAAGATTAGTAAATCCTTATCAGAATATTTCAATGCTAACTAAATATTTTTAAAAAATTGCTATAACATGTGTAACACCCTTACAATTTTCACAAACTTTTTAATGATTTTTTTTAAATTGCACATAATTAACCATTCATTTGAAAATGAAAAATCAATTATTTATAAAAATTAAGTTAAAAGTTCCTAAGTTTATTTATAAATTATATTTAAGTTATTACTAGATATACAATGATAAGGTAAGTGAAAATAAAATTTGCATTAAAAGTTTAGAGAAATACCTACAAACTTGAAAAGAATTAGGTTACGAAAATTAGTAAGCTATTTGTAATACTAAAAGAGTACAATTAATATCAAAACAAAATGAACAAAACTTCTTTTAAAAAAATGCGCTAAAAAGCAGCAGAATTTTCAAAAAAAGAGAGAATAAAAATAGAAATAAATGTAGAAAAGGAAAAAACAAAATTAAAAATATGACCACTGAAGCCGACGTCTTCAGGGGGTACCGGCCCCAGTGGCCAAAAAACAAAACCTTTTCTATTGAGGAAGAAGGCAAAAGCCTAAAAACCTTCCTCAGTACCCCGAAGGTTTTGTTTAAAAGTCCAGGAGAAAAAATCAAGCAAGACATAAAACTAATACAGAAAAGAAACTCATACAACTCATCAAAAACTCAAATTATTCAGAAAATAAAAATCAACAGAAAATAAAAACTCACATAAACAAGGTCAGACAGCAAACTCTAAAGTAAACCAAATGAAAAGGAATCACTTAAACCAAAAGAAAAACAACGCCCTCTTTTAAAATGCGCAGAATGAAAAAAAGATAGATAAAAGTTGTCAAAGAAAATTTACGTCACATATTAATAGAATGCTTAACTGGGGCTGCTCAGTTAAGTCTTGAATTGCGCCCTGTTAAAAGAAATAAAAAAACTAATATTCTTCAATCATTTTCTTAATTAACAAATTAACATTACAAAAATTATAAGGAAAATCATTATTACTCAAATTATTCAAAAAATTATTCACAGCCTCTTGAAAACTTTCAACATTATTGCAAATATTTTTAATCCTAACCAATTGTGAAAAAACTAAATTTTTAAAAATTTTATTACACAAATTAGTATAAAAGTTGCAGAAAAAAATAACTTTAAATTTAAAAGCCTTTCTTTTATCAAAAACACCAATTTTAATAATTTTGTCAACGATAACAATTTTAAAATCTAAATACTCAACATTAAAACAATCCTCATTAGTTTTCTTCAAAACCAAATCTCCAGGATAAATACTATAAATAAAATTATAATTAACACTATTAAACAAAATCAGGTCATCAATATATCTAAAAGCTTTAAAATCATTATTTTCAAGAAATTTAGCTTCAAAAACATGCAAAAAAATATTAGCAAAAGCACCAGAAAAGGAATTACCTTGTGGAATTCCAATAATTTGTTTATAAAAATCTAAACCATTAAAAAGAACATTCTCAAAAAGATTAAACCTACACAAATCCAACCAATTAGACTTATCAATTTTCTCATTAATTAAATATTTATCAAAAATGTCATTACAGATATCAATAATCTTTTCGTGTGGTATACTTGTATACAAATTTTCAAAATCAAAAGTGTTAATGTTGGATATTTCATTATTATTAATATAATCCAAAACATCAACATTACTATCAATAATAATATTTTATCAATAATAAATATTATTATTGATAGTAATGTTGATGTTTTGGATTATATTAATAATAATGAAATATCCAACATTAATACTTTTGATTTTGAAAATTTGTATACAAGTATACCACACGAAAAGATTATTGATATCTGTAATGACATTTTTGATAAATATTTAATTAATGAGAAAATTGATAAGTCTAATTGGTTGGATTTGTGTAGGTTTAATCTTTTTGAGAATGTTCTTTTTAATGGTTTAGATTTTTATAAACAAATTATTGGAATTCCACAAGGTAATTCCTTTTCTGGTGCTTTTGCTAATATTTTTTTGCATGTTTTTGAAGTTAAATTTCTTGAAAATAATGATTTTAAAGCTTTTAGATATATTGATGACCTGATTTTGTTTAATAGTGTTAATTATAATTTTATTTATAGTATTTATCCTGGAGATTTGGTTTTGAAGAAAACTAATGAGGATTGTTTTAATGTTGAGTATTTAGATTTTAAAATTGTTATCGTTGACAAAATTATTAAAATTGGTGTTTTTGATAAAAGAAAGGCTTTTAAATTTAAAGTTATTTTTTTCTGCAACTTTTATACTAATTTGTGTAATAAAATTTTTAAAAATTTAGTTTTTTCACAATTGGTTAGGATTAAAAATATTTGCAATAATGTTGAAAGTTTTCAAGAGGCTGTGAATAATTTTTTGAATAATTTGAGTAATAATGATTTTCCTTATAATTTTTGTAATGTTAATTTGTTAATTAAGAAAATGATTGAAGAATATTAGTTTTTTTATTTCTTTTAACAGGGCGCAATTCAAGACTTAACTGAGCAGCCCCAGTTAAGCATTCTATTAATATGTGACGTAAATTTTCTTTGACAACTTTTATCTATCTTTTTTTCATTCTGCGCATTTTAAAAGAGGGCGTTGTTTTTCTTTTGGTTTAAGTGATTCCTTTTCATTTGGTTTACTTTAGAGTTTGCTGTCTGACCTTGTTTATGTGAGTTTTTATTTTCTGTTGATTTTTATTTTCTGAATAATTTGAGTTTTTGATGAGTTGTATGAGTTTCTTTTCTGTATTAGTTTTATGTCTTGCTTGATTTTTTCTCCTGGACTTTTAAACAAAACCTTCGGGGTACTGAGGAAGGTTTTTAGGCTTTTGCCTTCTTCCTCAATAGAAAAGGTTTTGTTTTTTGGCCACTGGGGCCGGTACCCCCTGAAGACGTCGGCTTCAGTGGTCATATTTTTAATTTTGTTTTTTCCTTTTCTACATTTATTTCTATTTTTATTAAGCTATTTGTAATTAATACCATAAGTGAATTCTAGTAATATATTACAATATATAATTAAATTACCGGATTTTAAAAGTTCTTTATATAATTATAAATTAACGTTTTACTCACTTTTTTACATTATTATAGGAAGTTTTCTTCTTTTTTTAATTTAACTTATTTAAAAATGATTTATTAAATGACATAGAAATTAGAACTATAATTTAAACTAGATTTCAATTATAAAACAATTGAAAATTTTAGGTAATATTTTTTATAAAATAAGTTTCTTCTACGTATGTTGGATGAAACCTACCATACTTGGTTTAAAAAATGTAAAACTTTATACCCTTACAATTTGAATTTTTTTAATAAATACTAAAAAATTATAGTTATAAATATTTTTTTGCATAAAATTATATTTGGATAAACAATTTATTTGTATGCACATGCAATTGCACCAATTCACAGCAGTAACTCTCTAAATTATGGTTTGGTTACATTGGGGAATATCCTTGTTGATATTTTTCTGGTACTCTACAACATGTTAGATAACAATAAAGTCAACTGCAATGTCAGACAATTATTTGCTTTTATCTATTTTTAAATCATTTTTAACTTTATTTTAGGATTGAAGATACATTCATATAAGTCTATTGACATGTAAATTTATTTGCATGAGTAAAAACCTGTGCTACTATACATTACTCTATAGCTGTTCTTCGTCAAAAACTATATTTGTGCAAGCCACATTACATCATTATACTTAATTTATAAGTGAGCTTGCAGTATTTACATGTGATAATTTCATTGCAACACTTAATTCATTGTTTCTCTATCTCCGCATATTTGTTCCGGATATTGAAGTTTTTACCAGACATAAACAACTTATGCCACACATTAATAAATAATCTGAAATCTCTACCAGTCAGAGTCTATATGGTTTATTTTAATAGGCATTTACTTTAAGCCATTGAAGATGGCAAGCCCAAATCTTTTTTAAAATGAAATTACATCAGATATTATTGAGAATGCAAATTGCAACTTAGTATATGATAATACAACATTAGATCAAATGTCATTCAAGTATTAATTTATTTTTTTATTTTTGCACATAGTTCACTAAATGAAGCTTACGAGGTCATGCAGATTAACTCCATACTTCACATAATTCATTTGCTACTTTTATCTACATACAGGGGTTAGACCCAATGCTATTTAATTGCTATTACCAAAAGAAAAAAAATACTTAATTCCTGTTATTGCAATTCCTCTAAACACTAAATATATATCTATATTTTCAGTGCTATTTATTATTATTGTTTGTTTTTTTTAATTTTTCATACATTAGATTTATTTTTACGAATAAATTTATGAAATATTTTAATAAAATATGGTACAATTAAAAATAAAAGAGAAAGATTGGCAATCATTCTAGAACAGGAAATACATTAAAAAATGCTGTTTCTGATTGATATTTTCTTTTATTAAATTAATTAATTTTATTAAATAACATTGTATTCAGAAACAAAACATTGTGTAATTAACACACTAAATCTACTGAAAAAGAAACAAATACCGGAAAGAATATCTTTTAATATTCATCAGGGCTCGAAAAACTGCCCGTCTTCGGCGATCAAAAATTCCTCGCGGACAACAAATTTCTCGAATCCGACGTCCGCGCGGGCGGCCATTTTCCCGTTAAAGTTCGTGATACATTTTCAATTTTTGTTATCTTACAAGAGTCTATCGCCTCACTTCTATAATGACCCTCTAATCTAGAAATACAGCAACATACTGCGCTTGGTGGAATTGATGTTTTCTCTGTCTGGGAGTACTGCAGCGGTTGAAAGGAGCTTTTCAGTAATAAACTTACAACAAAACACATTACGTACTGGTCTTAACAAGAAGCGTTAAACGCAATTATGAACATCTACCTAAATGGAAAACCCCTTTCAGATTTTTGAGCACAAACCTCTGTAAATCATTAGATTGATTGTGGAACTGGCAAACGTCATATTTGATTCATTTAAAAAACGCAGTACCCTCGGATAAATTGACATTCCAGATAACTTGACCTTTGCCATTTAAATTATTTCATATAAGAAATAAATTATTTCATAAAATAAATACTAGGTTACTATTAGTAACTTAGTATTTCTTTTATAACTGTATAATGTTATCCTAGTATTTGTAATCCTAATAACTACTAATTCATTGTGCAATTAATTTATATGATAAATGTTTGTAATAAATAAGAAAAAATAATATTTTTATTTATTTAGAAGTGACGGGTTAGTTTAAAAGGAGGACGGGTACATTGTTGGACAAGCCGTCCTCTGGGACGGTTAAAATTTCTGAGTTTTTTCGAGCCCTGATATTCATTATCCTTAGAAATAAATAAAAATTTAGAGTGATCCAAAGCAATTTAATTATGCAATATATACATGAAAAATATAGAAGCAAAGAAATATGAAGGAACAAAAATTGACTTTACTTTCTGATTGATACATCTGGGTCCTTAAGACATTCAACAATTGTACTTCTATGTCTCTGAACTGCATTGTAATCAGCTTGCACAGTACATAATAAAGTGTTTAGAGCAACATATCTGTAAAAATATGTACATTAAACTTATGCAAAAAATTTATTTATAAGTAATTTCTAAATAATTAGATATTTATATTAAAAAACAATAAGAACTTGGTACTAAAGTATAAAATGAAGTCTCAATAATCTAGAGTTACAATCTTCATAGCTACTGAAACATTATATCACTGCAATTGATCTGGTGGACAATATTTAAAGGGCAGGACATTTTTAATTAATAAAATAGAATTTTTCTTTTTTGCAGGAAAAACAGCCAGCTTCTTTCTTTAACTCAGGTAAAACTATTAAAAATGTATTTAAAAATGCAGTTAAGTATACCAAATATTTTTTAGTGTAGAACTAAAATTAAGAAGATAATCTCAAAAATTATTTATCAGGAGAAATTGTTCCATTAATGCAAATAGTTTGTAAAAAAAGAAGCAAAAGTGAACTGAAATGGGGATGATGAAAGCAACGAAGTAAGGGAATTTCAAAATAAATAACTTTTACAAGTTTGACTAAGACATTTATTTAAAAATTTAGAATTTATTGATGAAAATACCATAAAAAACCATGTTCCTCCTATATGCAAAATATTTTGAAAATTTAAAAGTAGTTTTAGTCCTAATTATTAGGAATAATAAGAGTTAATTAAATTGGAATTTTATTTTAAAAGTGAAATGTAAATTTCTACTGCAAGATATTTTAAGAGATTTAATATTCCTCTAGAACATAATTTTTTAACATTTTCTTTCTTACTTCTTTGCTGCTTTTCAAATAAAATGTATTTTAGGCATTGCTGCCTTGATAATTTTACTTGTTTCATCTTATTCCATGCCAAAAGTTTGAAATAATCCTTAAAACAAGACCCCTTAAGTCTGACGTCACATTGCGAGGAGTCGCATATAAAACATTTGTCCAGACTGCTATAGACTAAAGCTACTTCTCTGATGGTAACTGTGATTCAAGATAGCTCCTTAAGCATTTGTAGGAAACAATATAAATATGAAATTGAGACAAATTAAAATTTACCTTATATTCTTATCTGTATTTAACAAAAACCTGCCCAGTATGTTGACACCCAGTACCTTTAAAACATTAAAAAAAATAATTAAAAATAGCATTCACATAGTTCAAAAAAAAAGAAAAAAAAGATGAGCATACTCTTAATCCACTTTCAGACTTAATGTCCATTATTGAAAGCACTGTTTCATAGAGAATAGCATTTCCAACATTTTTACTAGTTTCAGTATTAGTTGCAACCTAAAACAAAGTAAAAATAAAATAACTTGAAAATAAATATCCGACATGAGGTATTATGATTTAATATGTGAACAGTATGCCCATAATTGTGCTAACATTGGAAAAGTAACTAATGAAAATGTAACCGGTCGGTAGAAAAGATTTTGGAGGCCATCTTCCGCCAAAGCACAATCAAAAAGGGTATGTTCTTTTCTTGGATGGTAACATAAGTATCTTTCTGTTACTATCCATTCTTTACAAACACTTCAATGTGGTGCACCGGTGAACACTCAATTTATGTGGTCAATGTGGGTCGAGTGTCCCATGAAACTTTAGCACTTTACTTTTCAAGTCATAGTAGACTTGGTAGGCAACAGAACAGCTGGAGATACTGACAAATTAACTTTATAGGTTCAGCAGAAACTTTGGTTCGAAGATTCTTTGTATTTGTAGTAGCAGATTTCATGAGCTCTGACTAAAGAAACCTAAGCCTGTTATCAAATTTCATAGCAGTCATCTGATTTTAATTCTGTTCTATAACCAAAACAGACAGAATTTTATTTTGGATGGATTTAATTATTTTTTAGTTTTAACTTGCCTGAGAACTTTTCCTTAGATTTTAGCAGCAGTAAAGTTCTGAAGGCTGTTTTTTTACTTTGAAAACCGTATGTTCAAAACGAAAAGCTAAACCAACCAGTTTCTCCTTGAATGAATAAAGTTATATTAAAAGCTTTTTTAGCGATATTTCATTTGACTTCCAATTTCTTCTTATGATTCCAGCATTTAAAAAAAATTTAAGTCTTAAAATGGGGAGAATAAACTATAAGGTTGCACTGATTTGCATTTTTACATATATTGTCAAGGTAAAATAACAGGTTTTTTCTAAGGCTTGGATTTCCTTAGATAGAGGTCTTCAATCTTTTGTGCCCAAAGGTCAAAGCAATAAATTTGAGAAATCATGGGAGCCACACATGTACTAATGTAAAGAAAAAAGCTAAGTAATGGAGGAGGATAAGTTAATGTCAGGTCAAGTTTTTCTTAATTTTGTTAAATATTTAAATTAAATGTTATTCTTGGACCAGATTAAGTCAAACACTTTTCATCCATAATGGGTTCAAAGTTTTTTTTTTGAGGGATAACACAAAGATAAACCCTCATATTAAAATTAAGACCTCAAAATTAACAAGCAAACTTCAAATATGACAGTCTCTGTTTGGTACATTTTTGAATAAAGTGTCATATTTATTTATATTATATTTATTGTATACTAATGTTTAAACTTATTATTTTAGAAAAAGGAATTAATAAATAATAGCAAATAACGCAAATATTTAAATTTTATATTTATTACACAATGAATAATTTTATTAAAAAACATGTAAAAAAAGAAACTTTGCCACTTTGAAGAGATATTGTTATATAAATTGCCAGCAATTTTCAGGACAATTGACAGAATATTTTACAGCATGAAAGAATAGCTACAAATTCTGAAACAGCATTTGTGAGCAGTGTCTGCCACATTACTTGGTTTTTATCAATTGGCAATACAGACTGCTATATTAAATCTATTATCCTTATACTGGTATGGCAATCCATAGGTTTAGACAGGGTTGCCACAGTAAAAAATGAACAAAAATAGCTGCTTTTAGTAGCCTCAAGCATGAAAATAGTTGCCTAAAACTATGAAAATAGTTGCCTGAACAGTAACAAAAATTTATCAAAAATAGTAGCCAAATAACTAAAATTATAGCTTAATAGTCCAATACTATGATTAAGACAGGGTGATGTCAGAAATTTTAAATCGTGATAAATCGTCAGTTAGACATTGGGATATAGAGATGCATCGCGATTTAGCATATGTTCAAAAATTACCTATGGGAGGGAAATCTTTAAATCAATCAAAAATAAATAAAAAGGAATAAATCTATTCCAAAAAAAATATTAATTCTAAATATATTCTACTATGACATCAATATCATTGCTTAATTTTTTTCAATTAAAATAATAAAGAAGTCAAAGTAAAAGCAAACCCTAGCTTTATTTCATTTTTCTTAAATTAAAAATGATTTAAGATTTATTGGTTTAAAATAGTAATACTGTAACAAAATGTATTACATATATACATTAAAAGAAAAAAATAAACGAAAGTAGAAAACAAACCAAAGAAATGTTCACTTTAGAAAAAAAAAACAAATTTTTTTTTAATTGTTAGTTGGAAAAAAAAAAACATGCTTTTGAAACATCATTAGACCCTCTTTTATTTAATTAGTTAAAATAATAAAAAGTAGTATTAACTAATGGTTAAATTCTGCACTTAATAAATGTAAAAATATTTTTACTTATTAATTATTATTTTCTTTTTTGAAAATAAAATTGATTCAAGATTTGCTTAAAAATGATCCTGACGATCTAACAAATTATAAAACAAAGTATTGAAAGAACTTTAATAAAAATTTTTAAAAAAACTTTTCAAGAAACTATGCATTGTGTTCTATATTATAATGCTGATCCTCGCACGAAACCGGGAGTTCTGATTCAATTCGTTCTTCGCGATTCAACATCACGAAACTGTAACATCGTCTTTATATATAGCTAAACCATAAACGCTATCTACATCTCTGCAGCTAGACGAAATCAAAATAGTCTTCTGCAGTGCGGTAACAGCATTAGCGTAGTCAAGAATCCTTGCATATTAAATCGTTAAACTGCGATTGTAGTCTTATTTCGGTGGCTTAAATCAGATATCTGATGCATCGCCTAAAATGAAAGTCACTATATCAGCCTACCGATATATGCGTTAAATCGATATTTTGCGATACATCGATTTATAGACCAGTACCAACTATGCTCCAA
Organism: Parasteatoda lunata; assembly: GCA_949128135.1. Classification (NCBI taxonomy): domain Eukaryota; kingdom Metazoa; phylum Arthropoda; class Arachnida; order Araneae; family Theridiidae; genus Parasteatoda; species Parasteatoda lunata. Next base: position 75,199,534 of record OX421980.1, read on the forward strand.
TTAAATAAAAGTTTTGTACAAATATAAAATTTATACATTTTAGAAAATAGGTACCTAAATAAAAGTCGAATTACAATAAAATATGAATGTTAATAGAAGAAAAAAACAATTAAAAATAACAAAACTGCCCCTCAGAGAGAGAAATTAAAAGTATTTTATTAAATGTAATGGAAATTTTAATTTTTGGCTTTTTGGACATATATGATTGTATAAAAGTTTGCTTTCCTTTATTAACGTTCTGAAAAGTAACGTTCATTTTTACGAAAAAACTTCCTTAAGAGTAAAAAAGTCTCCAAATAGTCGCCCATTCCTAAAAAAATAGTTGCTATTTTAGCCTTTTCAGGCAACAAAAAAAAGTTGCCATAGTCGCCTAAAGCCGAAAATAGTAGCAAATAGTCGCATTTTAGTAGTCTGTGGCAACCCTGTTTAGAGGATAAACTTTGTTTTTTTCTCTAAGAAAATTTATGATTAAAAAAGATTAGATTCCTTTTTCAAAACTACCTCCACCCAAAATACTTTCAACTTAACATTAAAAGTACTTTATTAAAAATTAAAATCCTTTAGAATAATCAAAAATTGTTTTAAAAAAATTACCAAACTACTCACATACAAAAATGAGAAGTTCTTTTTGTAATCAGCCTTGAAACTTTAATAACTAAAATTTTTCTAAAGAAACCTCAAGAGAAATTTCTAAAAACAGATTGAGCTGGTTTTGAAACCAAAGCTTTTCATAAAAACAAATAAAATTAGAAATCGCCAACAATAAGAGTACAAAATATATATTACCTGAGCTAAGATGTCATTCATTGTTTCACTTGCATCAGGATCATTTTTCCCTAATAACCTTAATAGCCTCAAAATTTTTACCTATAATGAAGTTGAAACAAAATTTAAAAAAAAAAAAAAAAAAGAAAAGAAAAGAAAAAAAAAAAAAAGATCATTTTAAAATATAACTATTCAACTATGTAATATATTTTACCTGAAGAAAAGGATCACTAACACCACAAACATCATGTTCAGGAGAGTATCCAGCCATGATTAAATTTTTAAGAACTCGAACTAAATTAGTAACTAGCTAAAAAAGAAAATTAAAAATATAGGAATTAAAAATAAGGAAAATGCAATAGACATATTACTGAAGCACTATAGCACGTCAAATACAACAAAAATATTGGCAATTTTTGCCCATCCTGGGGGACACAAATTTACAGTTACTGATATTATGATGGTTTCCAACACTGGATAAGAAATTATTTATCAAATAATGATTATTTCAGTCTGCATAAATGATTGACAAAAGCATGAGGAAAACAAAACAAAATTTCACTTTTAAAAAGCGTGAAGGGTTAATGAAAACCATGAGAATTGTAATTTACAGATTTTTTTTTATTTTTACAAAAACCAAAGGAAATAACTTCCCTAAATAACAAAACATATGAGAACCACCAAATAACTCATATTTTCATTCGAAAATTTTGAACACAAAATTACTTTAATATTGATTATATTATGTTCTTGATTAATAATAATGAAGTTGAATGATAAGTTTTTTGTTAAGTAAAACTAATATTATAAAATTAATACTTAGAGCATCTAAAATAGTTAAATATGATAAGCTAATATGAAGAAATATAGCATCATTTACTATATTGTACAATCATTTAGCAGATAATAAAGAAGCTAATATCTTTGAATAAATAAATAACCAGAAAGTTTTAATGCATCTTTTGCGTTTTACGTATTCTAAATTGGCAAACGGCAACCAATATTTAAATTATTAATTTAAGTTAAATTTTTTTTCAAATTATTAACTTTCATTCAAGTCTTCATTAGTAACAATATTACTCATTGCAAGTCTCAAGTAAAAAAAAAATTTCTGTTGAACTGGAATTTATATACATAAAATGAAAATACATTTTTAAGGGGAGTCTATTGTTTGAATAAAAATTAGTAATTATGTTTTTTCTCTTTCTAATTTTAACATGCATTTATGATCAATTTAAGATAAAATTTACTTTATTTTGATTAGTTGTTTGGTTGGTTAAGTGATTTTGTGCAAGGCTAGCAAAACTTTAAATATGTTATGTAAATACTTATTTTTTTCATAAAAAGTCACTCTTTTCGGGGTTTACATGATAGTAAATTTAATTAAATTTTAAAAGTTGAAGTTTTTGAATTGCAGCATATTTTTATATTTAAGTGTTCTGGGGAAGTAGAAGATTCAAACGAAAAAAAAAAAAAATTTTGAAATTCAATTCAGTGGCTTATAGAAGTAGACTCCCCTTAGAGCTTTTCATTAATTCAAATAATTCTCTATTAAAAAGATCTACAAACTTTTTTAAAATGATGCAAGGCATCTGGACTTTTTTCACACATTTCAGTAATAAGAACTACAGCAGTTATAAGTACACCTAAAAATAGAAACAGTAAAATCAGACTTAATAAACTAGATTTGGTTATTTCCTTTATTTTCATAAATATAGACTACTTTACTTAAGACACAGCATTTACTTATGGGTAGAGAACATTTTACTGTTTTAGATATAAAGCAATTTATAATGTTTAAGAGGAAACAAAACTTAAATTGCATGATCAAGGAGAAAGAATGGAAAATCATACATAATTAATTACAGTAATTACAATATAATTACATTATAATATCACATGTGCTTATACAAAAGACAGAAGATTTTTATTTAATTCAATGCTACAATTAACATTTCTGTTAGAGAGGTAATTATTATATATATAAACTAAGTTTTTATATAAACTAAGGTTTGATAGTTATGACAACAGAGTTTTTCCTGGTAATAACAAAAGGGCAGGGTGCTTCCTCACAGAAAAAGGCACTTTTAAGTTTTGAAAGGGCACTAGCTGAACACCATAAAAATTTATCAAAATGTATAATATTATGTGATAACTGAATTTGATCCTTAATTATTCTTAAATTATTTTCTTTTACTATGTATTTCAGAAAAGTTATTTTCACTCAATCAAAATAAGACAAAATTTTATAGGTTATAAAAAATTAAAATCTAAAAGACAATCACTGTGTAAAATGTTTTTTTTCAAAAAAAGTAAACTTTAAAAAAAAAAAAAAGATCGATGAATAAACACCTTGAAAGTTTTTTTTCTATAATTTAAACTGAAACTTATGAGAAAATAAAAATTTAAAGGTGCATTTTTGTTTAAAAAAAAAAGGGGTATTTATTTAAAAAATTATTTTAAAATCAATTAAAAAATTTATGAATATACCCCAAAATAAGAGAAACTTGTAATAATTAAACCAGTTAAGAATAATCCTAACAAAATAATTATTTGCAATATTAATTAGTATTAAACCTATAAAGACAGATAATTTTAACACTGTGTAATTATTGTTTAAACAGTAAGTTATTTTTAAAAATGGAATATGAATAAAAAGGCAGTGTTTTTAAGGATAGCAGTTTATTTTTAAAAAAGGGCAGGCCGTCCTTTTAAATATGCTTAAGAATATTTATTAATTTACTTAAATAAGAAATAGCATTTAGCTTAATAAGAAATAGCATTTTTATAAAATTAGAGAAAGTAAATTTTAGTAAAAGATTTAATATATTAATATAAATATTTATGAATGCAATTTTATAAGCAGAAAAAGGAAAAAAAACCAAAAAAAACCCAGCCATTTTGAACTGGAACGATTGAGGCAAGATGAAAAATTTCTGCCATCCTTGAAACTGAGTACAATGAGGGGAGAATTACTTTTCTTTCCATATATAGATAGAAAATTTCAATATTCATCTCTTAACTTTTAAAATCATTAGGCCAGGACAAGGGGGGGGGGAGAGAAAACAGACAAAATCCTTATTTTCTCACTTGTGCCGGATAAAATCAGGGGGTTCTTCGATCACCTACTGTCCATCAAATGTAAATAAGCGGCACACTGATTAAGTTTTTCACTTTCATTTAATGATGAGAAAATGCTTTCAGATGTATGTCAGTGAGTAGAAGTTGGAGGAAAATTATACAAAAACATAACTATGCAATACTACACTTTAACTATAAGATTGTTTATTCAATAATTAAGTAGGGATATTATTAATTTTAAAATAATAGGAAGAATTTAGTAAATCATTGTAACTTAAAAATTAAGTGACTGTACTAAAAGGGAAAAATTTATCAAGCATTGCACATAATTGATAATTTTGCTTCTTATTTTAAATTATTATTCTATTTATTATAATTTGAGTTTGATAAATCATAGATGAAAGACATATTTAGCGATCCAGAAAACCAGGAAATACAGATATTCGGGATGGCAATGGCATTTTGGATACATAATGCTGTATAAGCAAAATTTAAAGCGAGAAATATATTGAAAGTGGGTTAAAATCCTGAATTTCACCAACAGCATAATATCATAGACTTTAAATAGGGAGTTTCTAACCTTTGGTGCTTGATGCACAGCACAGCAATAACTTCAGAAAATTAAATTGTCCCCACATGTAATAGATAATGTAGGTAAAGAAATTCTTTAGCAAAAAGAAGATAACTAACTGTTAATTTAAACATTGGTTTTTTATTTTATTTATTTTTGGCATTTTGTTGTTGGTTTTTTATTTTATTTTGTTTTGGCATTTCAGAAATTAAATATCATTATTGGTCTAGACGAAGAAAACCACTTTACAACTACATTCATGATGTGTTTAAAAAAGAACTTAGAAGAAATTTTTAAAAAATATGTAAATTTATATTAAGTATTATTATTATATTCACATGTGAATTTTCTTGATGAATGATACAATGAAATTGAGGAAAAACTCTCTTGTTAATTAGTCCATTTGCTTTTGCATCAAATTTCAATAATGATTTTCTCTACTTGCAGCATAAAAATTAGATGTGCAAAACTCAACATTACAGCAATAAAAAAAAAATTAACAGGCTGCAATTATAAAGTTAACACCTCAAAAAAATTCAAAGAAATACAACATATTAAGCGAAAAACAAAACTTTTGCAGAAGATTCTTTGAAAGAAATTCAGCTATTAGAACAAAAAACAATCAATTGTTAAACATGAGTGTGGCAAAGGAAAATCTAGAGAGGGTTTCTTGAATTAAGATTAATATTAAAATCAAGACTGATTGAATTCCCTTTTTCCTCATTTTATTTAACTTATTACTGCATTTATGTATGGATTGAAACAAAATAAAATACAAACAGAAAATTATGCCAACGAGAACATTTTAGATATCCAGTATTTGAAAATAAAATAATACCAGAACCATTTAAAAACTGAATCAGTATTTTTTTTTTTTTTTTTCCAGATTCAAATGTGATTTTCAGCATACAGAACTGTCAAAAAGTAAGATTTTTCAACAAAAACATTTGCAAAAAAAAAAAAAAAAACAAAAAAAATTCCAAAGCAATGCACATGAAAAACTAAACCAAAAAGCAAATATATATGCTAATTAATTTATATCAATGTATATTCATTATTATTTAATGCTAAAATAGCAAAAATCATTTGACAATGTCGCAATATATCTTACCATGGTTTTTTTCTGAAAGAAGTGATCTTGTGGCAGGAATGAACATTTCCATCAATTCTGGAACTTTCTTGATAATACGAAAAGCACACAGTGCAGCCTGATTTTGAAAAAAAATTATGCAGTATAGACATTTGTGTACAAAATTTAAAGACATGCTTGATCAATTCAAATAAAAAGACATGATAAATGTAATCAATATATACTTAATTAGTTTAGAAAGAAAAGAACATTTTAAATATAACAGTGGAAAAAAAAAAATTCTTTTGTGAAAAAAACCAGTTTTTACCATATTGAGCATAAAAGATACAATAATTGGTAAACAATAATAGTTAATGCTAATAGTAAATGATAAGTAATTAAATGGCTAGTTTAAAAAAAAAAGAAGAGAAATAATTTTTAATCTATATTCCTTATTATCTAAATGCTACAGTTTGTCTGACTTTTTCTCTCATTGATAAATTTGATTGTGTTAAATTTAACAAATTAGCAGCTGATTCTGTAGTATTCTTGTAATCCTAGGAAGTAACAATGAAGATGTATCTCTTTTAGCAATTTGACTTGTGTTTTATAAGTTGTTTTCTACTTTATTATAGTCCTACACAAAGATAACACCTTTTTAGTTGTATATTACATGGTTTTTAAATTGGTAAAAAATCGGCGATTTATAATTCTACAAGTTATTATTAGTAAAATAATCACTTCGCTGTATAATACTGTATTTATAATTCATTGACTAAGTATATGTTTTATTACATATTAAAGAAAATATAATATTTAAAAAAAATCAGTATTCTCAGGAGTCTTGCAATGGAACAACTAACATTTAGTTAAAATTTGTTGTCAACACAGTATTCTATTCTCATATTACTTATTTCATACTTTTGCATAAATAAACAAAATTTCTTAATTATAATGAAAATAGACATCTTTACTATAAAAAAAATATTGTAGTCTTGATAGTTTGAATCTCAGCCATTTGATATCAGTTATAGTAATCTGAGGCAAGTCAGATTTATGTATACTTTTTATTTTAGGGGCAAAATTGAGGAAAATTTTCATAATCAATAAAAAAAAAGTAAGCAGTACTTAATATCACAAATTTTAATTTAAGCTAAAATTTATTTCTAAATTAAAAAATACTTACTTTTTTTCTAACGTATGCATTTGAAGTTTTTAATAGTTTTTCTACTTCCCCAGCTAAATCTCTACTCATTTCGGGAGAACAAATCACACCAAGAGTACAAAGTGCTAATCCAATGATAAACTGTGTTTGACTATTTAGATCACTAAATTGAAAATCAAGATAAATTATTATGTTATTGCTGTTATTGCTTAAAACACACAGTTTTGATGAATTTCAAAATTTTAACACATAAATAATATTAAGGTACTATCAATATAAAAATTGCAAGTAGAATTAACTAGTAGTTATGTCATGAATTTACTAGTAATAAGAAGTTCAATATTCTTTCAAGAAGCAAAAGGAGAAAAAATTGGTTGCTCTTTATGATTAAAGAAAAATGAAAAGTTATACATATACTTGGCCAGTGAAAATGCTAAGAGGAATTTGTTAAAAATAGACATAAAGTGTATGACAAGGACAGTATTTGGATATACTGGTGAATGAGATCAAACAAAAGTGAATGAATGACTAAATTTTCTGCAAGTTCTGTGATCATTGTTTGATGATCCTCCATGACTAGGATCTTCATTTGATCAAATGAGATATAAAAGAAACTAAATTAAGGTCTCCAGAAAATTTATAGAATATTTTTCTAAGTAACAAAAAATTTCAAATATAAAATCCTTAACTCAAGAACAACCAAACCTAAAAAGTATGCAAAAAAAAAAAACAAATATTTAAAAAAAATAAATAAATAAATAAATAAAAAATAATAATAATAATAAAAATAAAAAAACGGCAAAAATGAAAAAATTGATAAGCATTTAAAATCTCATTTTGATACCTACTTTTTAAGAGAATTGGTGATAAGAAGATGAACATCTTGACGCTCATCAAGAAGTAACATTGAGCCAAGATAGCCTATTCTTTTATCAGTAAACCTCGGAGATGCAATGAGTTTCAGACATTCCAACTAAAAGTAGTTTAATTATTTAATAATAAAGAAAATTAAGAGAAAAAAAGCAGTGTACTCAATTTGAAAATCTAAAATAAGGCTAGTTTTAGAAATTAAGTTGAAACTGTTTTAATTTATGTTTAATAAAGAACTTATTCCTAATGTTAAAACAAAAAACAATCTTAAAAGAGCAGTAATATTTTAAAAAAATAAATATAGAAGAATGGTATAAATATTATACAGACATTGTGTCAATGTTTTTTCAAATTAGTATTTAAAGATGTTTTTCAAAGCTCTTTGGCTGAGGAAAATTAATGCACTGAGCATCAGGGGGGCATTAGTTACAAAATAGACCAGACTTAAAAGATATAAAGTCCTATGAACTCTAGTTATAAAAATATCTAGTTCTCTAAACAGTGTTAATTCATTTGTCAGAGGAAAAAAGGAGAATAAATATTAATATTTTTAATTTTATTAATCGAACAGCCTTGGTATATAATTTTTAATTTTGAAAATGATTGCTTCTCTTATGATAAATTTATTTGTTAATCTAGAATAAAAGTTAAATGCAATCTAATGAGTTCATTTATTGATGCTATAATCAAGTGGGGCAAATCAACAATTAATGATGGATATCATAAACATAAAGAGAAGACAAATTTTAGGTACAAAATTTTAAATCAATTTACATGAAAAATCACAAATGTATACTCTTTTTAAACATAGAGAATCTTTTCGCTTTATAAGAAATTATTTGAACTTAATAAATCAAGTATGGGAACACAGGGACAAAAAAAGAAAATATCAAGGAATCATAATTTTATGATTTAAACGTTATACGAGGGTTGCTATTTATATTTCTGTCCTAATAATGAAAAAACAAATATGTAGGATCCAAATTGGTTTTATTGTTTTTCAAAATATTCTCCATGATGATCAATACACTTTTGCATGCGTTTGAACCAATTTTCAAAGCACTTTTTCCAGTCTGATTGAGGTAACTCCAAAACATGCGTTTTGAATGCATCAACCGCTTCTTCGGGGGTCTAAAATCGTTGTCCACGTAATTTATTTTTGATGTGTGGGAATAAGAAGTCATTGGGTGCCAAATCAGGGCTGTACGGCAGATGACCCATCAGTTCGATCTTTCGCTCCGTCAGAAATGCCTTTGTTTGAGTCGATGTGTGAGAGCTCGCATCGTCATGATGACGAATGATTCGCCTGTTCTTCTGCTTTTTTCGAATTTCTCCGATGACTTCTGGCAAACAAATGGTCGTGAACCATTCAGAATTGACCGTCCTGCGTTGCTCTAACGCCACTGTTGACCGTTAATGCCGAAGAAACAGGCAATCATTTGTTTCGATGTGCTTCTTCCTCGAACAACTTTTGTTGGTTTTGCCTAGTCTTGGAAGACCCATACAGTCGATTGCTGTTTTGTTTCCGGCTCATATGCATAGATCCATGATTCGTCACCTGTGTAGATGTTATACACAGCCTTTGATGTACCTTGAACGTATTTTCCAACATTTCCTTGCACCAATCGACACGAGCCTTTTTTTTAGCGTTTGTCAGATTATGCGGGATCCAACGCGAACAAATTTTTTTTACGCTCAAATGTTCATGCAATATTTTATTGATGCTAGTCATACTAATGTCCAAAGACGCCTCTATCTCACGGTATGTCACATGACGATCTTGCTTTATCAGTTCACGCACAGCATTGATCTTTTCTGGCACAACAACGGATTTTAGACGACCTGCACGGGATTCGTCCTGGATCGAACATTGACCACGATAAAATTCGTTATACCAATTTTTTGCAGTGCTGTAGAACGGCCCTTTATCGCTGAATAAAGAATTAAGTTCATCGAAGCACTCTTGTCTTGACAATCCACGTCGAAAGTTATGAAAAATAATGGCACGAAAATGTTCACGATTCAATTCCATTTTTTGAAAGAGAAGAACTTTTCAATTTACTGTCAACAACACAAATGAAGCTATAATGGTAAATCGTCTGCTGAATTTATGTTTAAAAATATCAAACTTTCGATAAAAATCCTCTGCGGTCGCCTAGCAACACTTACTGTTGCCAAGGCCAGAAATATAAATAGCAACCCTCGTATCCTTTTAAAATCAATGATTAAGAAAAAAGGGTACTTTGGGATTTTCGGTTGACCTGTACTTTGGGATTATTCTGTCGATGCTCGCGAAAATGAGCAAATTCTTTGCCGCCATCAGAATGAAAAGCAATTTCTAAACACATTAAATTTATCACATAATAATAAAAATTTGTAAGTGTAAAAATATGTAATAAAAAGAATCAAAACAAAGTAAAAATCTATATATTTTTTATAATTACACATTGAATTATTCTTGAATTTAACCATGTATATTATTATAAATTATGGGTTCAAACTTCAAAATTTGTAAATAGTATTTTTTGGGCACTGATGGGATGATGGACCCCCATAAAACCCTATCTCGTGATTTATTGGAGAAGGAGGTCTCTATGTATATCTGATGTGAGTTAGCTTGCAAGCAGAATCACTGTATCTTTAGCTGCTCTTATCTATAAGCTGGCCTTATCAAAACAATTCAATGTACACAAAAGCCCGATTGAAGAAATGCAAATCAAATGAAACGGCTTGATTCTTTTATACACAAAAATAACAAAAGCATTACATGTTTTTTAACTAAATCTAACTAAAAAATAATGATCATTGGAGGAAATTCTAGTAATGAGACTAAGTTTATCGAATAAAGACAAATTCCCTAAGTAGTAAAAAAAAATCTTCGGAATAAGCCTATATATTTAAAAGTCATCTTTTAATTTGGTAATAAAATAGTTAGGCGTAAAAAAAAATTGAATCAATGCACCAAAAAAGTCCCTTTTTTCCTCGAATAAATGCGTATCAAACTTGCTCCGAAAAATAGCAAGGTACATCTGATTAGCCTTTCAACGATTGCCATTCCCCACCTGCTTGAAAAGTTACTTTGAATTGGGTAAAGTTCATCTTTAACCATATAAAAAAACTCTATAAAACCATCATATAGAATACATTATTTAAATGCATAACACACAAAAATATACATATAAAAACCAAAATATATAAAATATACCTGGCCAAAATGGGCTTGATAACCAAGCATGTGAATATATAATAGCTTTGCAACATTACGACATCTCCAAGTGTTATCTTCTTCTCGAAATAAAGATCTAATGTAAGCACATTCCTTTTGAACTACAGCTCTCTCATCAGCAGCAGTACGCGCAGCGCGAATTTGACGAATTAAGTCCCTCAGCCTCATTGGAGTAGGCATATTAGCATACGCATTTAACCTGAAATGAAATTTAAAAAAATAAAATTAGCAACAATAACCATTGAATACCCACACTGCATATAAAACATAAAATATTATTAAACAAAAGTACTTTTGACAAAAATTTGTGAGGGTATTAGGTAAATTTTTACCCTACAAAAAAGAACATAGATTTCACTAGAACTAAACGTAACTTTGAATAGAATTTATTTGATCAAACTATTAAAGCTATAAAAATCAAGTCAAAGAACATTTGAATAAAATCTTTAATGAGTAAGCTTAACCGGGGATTTTCAACTTATCAGCGCAGAAACCAAGAACTGCAACTCAAAACATTCACTACCGACAGACCGCAACAAAGCCAAGTTCACAACTTGGACATTTTTTTAAGGGAGGTATAATTAAATAATACTGATAAGAATTGGCCAATTTTCATACAGTTATACAAAAACTACCTCACAAATAAGGCAAAATTAATCATATATTCAGTCGAATGCAATTTTTTGTATAACATTCAACTCCAGTTAAGTGGATTTTAGAGAAATGTTAAACATTAAAAATACTTTTTGATCACTAAAATGCTTTCTATATAGTTCATTTTTGCAGTACTAAAGTTAAACAATTTTTATGAAGATCAAAAAGGGAAACAAAAAAAACATTTATGAAGAGAAAATGCCTGGAATTAGTTAAAAAAATAAAATAATCAGAAGAAGCTAAAATTAGACTAATTTTTAAAGCAACAGTTATTGAAAAAAATTGATTGAATTTTAACAGAAATAATTTTGTAAACTTTTGTTTTATGAGGAGGTATTTTTAAAAAAAAAGGTAAAGGTTTTCCCTAATATTTTTACACAGGATTAAGACTTGATAATAAAGGTCAACTTAATAAGCTTGACAATAAAAGCTAACTTGATAAGTTTCAGATTATTACAATGAAAAAAAGGGGCAAAAATGCACCTCACAGTTTCAAACAATTTAAAAAACCATACAAAATTGGAAAATTAGCTACCATTTTAAAATTGCAAACTAAAGAGTAGTTATAAACTCAGTACTAAGTTGAAAACAAGCAAAAAAAAAAGTAAGGAAAAAATATTTTGATAAATAAAATATAGGATAATTTTTTACCATCATTCAGAAGAATAAACTAATGATTTTCTGACAATCTTTCACCTGAAACTGCACAAATAGATCTTTTTCTTAATAGTTTCTAGAAATAAAAGAAAACGTGAAGAAAATGTTTGCTTTTAGCACAATGGCCAAGATAAGTTAGTAGAGAGGAAACATGCATATTAATGCAAGAGTTCCACAACAATTATCCAAAAACAAGCGGATGAATTACATGAAAAAGAATCAGCTACAAACTTGAGTTAAGCATGCAATCGAGCAAGTCTCTCAAAATTCATCCAACATGCATTATTATTATTATCATTTTTTTCTTTTTTAGTTTCTTGCAGCATTACAACCATCTTTTAAAAATAGTAATCTTTTTCTATTAACCAACCAAAACACAATTATATTTTGTACAGGAAAATAAAATTAAGTAAAACTTTTATTAGATGATGATGCATTTAGCAAATCAGAGCAAAAGTTAGACAAATTGATTATAGTCAATATTAAAACATTAAATTACTTACAAGAAAGTAAACTTTATCCACATTCATGGCAATGCCACTGCAAGGTTCCCACATTTTCTTTAAAATTAGTTAAATATAGTTAATTATAGAATGATTTAAAGTTTCTCAAATTTGATATTAATATTTTTGTTAAATATATGATTAATACAATTAATAGTATAAAAGGGAATAAAGCGCTTTACAAAATTTAATTTATGTGCAATTTAAGAAATATTTTCTGTTACCAGCGTAAACAAAATATATGCAGTATGTTAACATTCATTTTATCGTATATTTTCAAATTATATTTTTTTTATATAATATTTAAAAAAACACTAGGAACAAATAATCTAAATTAATTTAAAATAGTTTAAACTTTTTTTTTTCTTAGTTTTTAAATGCTGCAATATGTCAATAAGAATATTGGTCAAGTCAAAAGTTCTTTCAGTTAAAATAAATGCCCAAAAGTTAATTTATTCTTTATTTTTCACACCTTTAGTACTATTATGTACCTTTACTATTTTATGTTTAGATTTATGCAGTTTATTTGTCATTCCTTTTCATTATTCTATTAATTTTAAATATTTTTAATTGAAAAAATATATTGCATTTAATATTTTACACTCACTTATAATAAAATTTGTATTGATTCAATAAATAAAAAAAAACGAGAAATGTTTATCTGATAACATTTGATTGATATTAATACAAAAAATTGTAATCTGCTAAATATTCACATTAATGTAAATAATGCTGATGTATGACATTTTTACATATACTAACAGTCAAGGGAGAAACTTTTACTCACATTTAGATATTAAATATTTATCTGTATGTTAAGTCGAATTGTAAAGTAATTAATAAGCATATTTAAAATCCTTAGTTATACTTTTTCCGGAATTTGGATAATTTTATTTTTTGGAACGTCATATTTATGGACCTTATGTGAATAGTTTTGAATTCTTTTTACTCAAAACATTTATCAAACTAGCTAGCTACTTGTTCTTCAAATGGGGTGAAAAAAAGTAAATAATCAATAAATATTGAACAACACCATGAAATACTACGTAAAACTGAAAGACATGTGGACAAAATTAATAAAGATAAAATAATTTATTTTTTATTATTTATTACTATTTGTTGTTTTTCCCATTAGCTTTACTTTAGAGTAAGAAAAGCACATTTATAGTACATCCCATCAAAATAGAGGATAACTGATTACATCATTTGGCACGAAGCTGTTGCACGAAGTAAACTCATGATAATCAAAATTTACTAAATTTAAACACTTTTTCCCGGTATTTATTCCTTTAAAGGGGCTGTAAAAAAATTTTTTCTACAGTATCTATATTTTAAAAAAAATTTATCGTGCAGTTTAACTAGGTACCAGAAACACTAATTTTATACTTAGTACCTATATTTATTAGTATGTTTGGTAACAAAAGATACTGCACCAATCGCTTTATTGTCAGTAGTATCTATTACCAAAATTAAGCATCACTGGCATCTATAATAGTATGGCAAGTTTATACGTTTCTCCTTAACAAATAAGTAGCATTTCTCTATTAATTTCGGTATTTAGCACATAGGTCAATTTTTATTTCAGTTAAAAACCTATTATAATTATATTAGTCACTATAATAACAATTCATGCACAATTTTAAATGTATTCAATATTGCATTGCTCATTCTATTTTTAAAATTAGTTTTAATTCATTAAACTATAATTTAAAAAAGTTATCAAGTGTATTTTTTAGATTTAAATAAGATTTTAGTTATTTATAAAAATATATTCTATAAAATCTTAACAAGATTAATAAAATCATACTGAATTAATAAAGATATGTAAAAAAAAATTAAACAAACTAAGAAACCCTTAATAAAATCATATTAAAAATGTAATTTAGTGGATGGCCTCTATTAGAGTTTTATTAAAATATATAACTTGGTTCAGTATTTCTTTAATGAAAAATAAAAAATTTTTTCAATTATTCTGAAATGCAAATACAATAAGCATTGAAGCTAAACATTTTTGTCAGTAGTAGATAATTATATGGATATTACAGTCATAATATTAAACAAATATGGCATACAAATATCAATTGTTTTTAAATCAATTGCTTAAGAGATGAATCAAAATTTTTTGGAATGACATATCTGAATAACATAAGATTTTTTTACTAGATTTTCAAAATATTGAAACACCTCTAAAAATCAACGATGCAAGAAACAAAAATTTATTTATTATGATCCTTTGAGTATTATAAAATGCATTTTATTTAACATATATATATATATTTAATTTGAGCAATTTTACTTAAATGTACTGGACATAATGCATGATTTCATTAATTTCTTCATAATAAAGTCTATTTTCATTAATTTTCAGATGACTCTACAATTAAATCATTTTTTGTTATGATAATGGAATTTTTGGCAGTAATTGTAACAAATTTATAAATAGGTTTTAAAATCTTGATGTCATAATGTGACATTATAAACATACCACAAATTTAGAATCAAAAATTTAAGTAATCACTTTTTGAACCCTCCAATTGAGATATTCCATAAGTTCAAATGATTTGTCAATCACCATTTGATGTTGGCAGATATTACAACAGATTTCCAAGTGAATTTTAAAATCTCTAAGTTTTAATATATCATACATACCACAAATTTTGAACTAATTATTTAAGTAATCACATATTTGACCCCTTCAAATGACAACAAATTCACATGGTTTGTCCATTGCTATTACGGCAGTATTGCTACAGATTTTTAAATAGTTTGTTAAAATCTTAAAGCTTTAATATGTTATTATAACGTACCACAAATTTAGAATCACTTTTTTACCCAGTTCATTAGTAATGCTGTAAATTTTTGTTTTATATTTGTGGTTAATTCCTCGTTTTTTCTTATTATGACCATTTTTAAATCATGTCATTAAGACAAGAGGGTTTTTTGAATTTAAAGAGTCACTTTTTCAAGTGCTCTACTCTCATTGCTTCTATCGTAAATCCATGTTTTTTATGTATTGTGTTTTTGATAGCTGCTTGTCGTTCTTGATTTGTGAATTTTTCAATTCAGATGTAATTAATATGGTGTAATAGCTAGCAAATTTCATATGTTAGCTTTTATTCGCACTTTTTAACATACTCAATTCACGATGATTCTATTTTAAATTCATATTAATTTCTGAGCGCTTTTTCAGCAGTTATTACAAAGGTAGTTTTTTTTTTTTTTTTACATTTTTAAAATTTATATTTTTTAATACTATATTATTACCACATGAAACATTTTCAAAATTCTAAAATTATGCTCATTTTAAAACTAGTTAATAAAATGTGAGAATTTAACTGAGAAACTATTTTTAAACTATCTCTCTTTAAAAATAAGATTTGTTCTAACGATGAAATTAAGAAGTTGGTATATTTTGGGTGTCTTAAAAGCTAAACAAATATTTGTGAAAAACGATGCCCTTTTCTTGTGAAGAGTGCTTTCTTTGGGGGCAAAAGTGCCTTTTTGAAAGTTTCTACCGCCATGCCCAGTTTAAGGTATAGAATGAACACTAGCACAGCAGAATGACCAGTTTTTATAAATTGAATTTCAAGAAATTGATCAATTAGTTATCGCTTTTTCGGCCATTTCACATAGGTTTTCAAAGTCTGATAGTTTTTGATATTACTATGACACATGAATTATAAGTCCACTTTTTGTTTTCTGTCGATTCAGTTATAAATTAAAGTCATTTTCTGGTCGCTTTTGGGCAGTTATTAAAGATATTTATAGCTTTTTCTCCAGCAATTTCCACATTATCTTTTTGAAGTACAATATATTTAATATGATGTCTTGAATTTTGAAGATCACTTATTGATGCACGGATTCATGCTAATTCTGTCATAAATTCAGGTTGATTTCAGATTATTTTTTTTCTTCAATTATTAGTTTTCAGTATTTCACTTTTTTCCCTCATTTTGACGTTTTTGAAGTGCCAATGTTTTAAATATGATACTATTATGACTTGCAAATTTCAAATCCTGCACTTGAATTATAATATTTTTCAAAATATAAGTTTTTTCACTTTATAAAATAATTTACGGTAACATTCATTTTTTTATTTGTAGTTTTCTATGTAGAAAAATTTTAAAAATTTTGCTTTTGGCTATAACTCATGAAATTGGGTTAATACTTTTGATATTTGGCTGATTTACGTGCTAATAATTTGAAGTCCTTACTGTGGACCCTGTTTCTGAAGGAATTATACCCAAACAAATCCACAAACTTATGGCGGTCAGCTAAAATTTGACCTAGATGTCCAAATTTTAAGAATTGATAATAGAAAATTAGTTGCTTTCTCGTTCAGAGAAAGTTTTGTTTTTCATTACGGGGTGCATTTAAGCATTAAGTAAGATACCCTTTAATCTGTTAAAAAAGGATTACATAAGGGCAAGCTGCAGCCCGCTGATTGTTGATGTAGGTACAACCTGCAAAAGCTTCTGAACACGAAAAAAACCATTTGTTTTGAAAAATAAAACAATTTCAAATCGCACATTTGAATTATCACTTTTTGACGAGCTCAATTTACATAGATTTCTATTGAAAATCTATGTGTCTCGATTACTTTATTCACTGTAGTTGCTTCGAAATTTTGCATGGTTTTTAAAAAACCCAATACTTTTAATATGATATTAAAATACGCGAATGTCAAATTTGAGAAATTACTTTTTTTCTCACTTTATTTTTGTAGATTTCATCTGAATTCCTTGTGATTTTTCATTTCCTTTTTTTTTTTTTTTGGCCCATTTGTTTACAACTTTCCATGTAGTTTTTAAAATTTCCATATAGTTAATACGATATTACAACTTGTGAGATTTAAATCGTGCATTTCATATTTTATATATTTTAATTGCACTCTTTTTGACTCTTTACTTAGGCTGATTTCATTGTAAAACGAAATGATTTAAAACAAAAAATTTTTTAAAAAGCAATTTTTGCTACGCTTTTTCACATGATTTTGAAAAGGTCAAATTCTAACTTAAGAGATCATTAAGTAACATGAGTTTCAAATCACATATTTAAATAATTACTTTTTGTTGCGTATTGTTAAAAATTCTGAACTTTATTATGACATGTGAATTTTAAATAATGCCTGAAAATAATTACTTATTGTCCTGATTTCATCTTAATTTAAGTGATTTTTTTTGTTACAACTATTGCAATGTTTTCCCACTTCATTCAGATTGTCCCGTTTTTTCCCCACCTATGATGTTATTACGACATGCGAGTTTTCAATATTGCACATTAGTCACGCTTTGTTACAATTTTGTGTCGTAATTAATCATTAATCCAAATTATTCTTCCATCATTTTTTTTTTTTTTTTTTTGCAGTTATAGCCATGTATTCTGATATTTTCATACAATGTAATACAGAATCCCAATATTTTAATACAATGTAATTGCAACATGAATTCGAAAAGTGTCGGAAAACATGATTCAGATGAATGATTTTTTCAGCTGCTCACAGTTAGAAATTTTTTTAAATAACTTTTTGTAACTCAGGTGATTTTTTTAATTGGGAAAAAAAAACAAAAACAAAAAAAAAAGTTTCTTTAAAATTCATGAAACCTCTAATAATTGAAGAAATAGAAATAATATCTGAAGTATAATACCAAATAAATATTAAATCCTACAAATTTTGTACAATTAAAATATTTAATTTGAATTTATATTACTTAACAAAATATGTATTTATTGATTTATTTTCTTTACTTTAATTCTGTGAAGATTACGTTTTTTTCTTCTTTTTTTTTCAATTTTAAATTTATTTTAAAATGATGTGTTCTAAAATAAGTGATAGAACAAAAAAAAAAAAAAAAATTCTTTTATCCAATTTTTATATTTTTTTTAATAAATCAATTTTTGATAAAAAGGGGAAATTTTTTTTTTAAAAAGCATTAGTTTTTACAATTTTGAATAAATTTTAATAATTATAAGTATTTTTAAAAATTAAAAGTAATTAATTTCCTGAAAATATTACTCATAAATTCAAGATTTACTAATAAAAAAAAATTAGTGCTTATGCTCAGATAAAAAGTTTGTTATTTGCCATAAATACATGTGCAGCTCTTTGTTATTCGAATCACTGTGCAAGTGGCCCTTCACTCAAAAAGGCTGTGCACCCCTAGATTATATATTTATATTAAAAAGCAAACATTAATTTCAGTCTCTTGAGAATTTATTCAACTTTCATCCCAGCCATTATTCTATAGATAATTTATTTTTATGAAATTAGTGATCTATGTAAAAAATTTGAAATGTCTTAATTTGTAATAAATATGTATTGATATTAAGTACGGTAATATTCTTCGAATAATCTTTATGGAGTTGCATTTTCATTTTTATAGAAGTGCCTTAGAGATATTAAAATGAGTACAATTTTCAATTGTGAAACAAAAAATTCCTTTTGAAAATTATTTAACATCATGTGCTTACATTTGTTTTTATAATAAAATCATACAACAATGCTATTACTAATAAGAATATTTTTTAAAACTAAAAAAAAGCAAATATTTTTTATAACAATTTTGAAGCAACATTCATAATTAAAGTACTTATAACGCAAAAAGTGGCCAATAAAAAATTTACCACTAACGGCCAGTGCCCACCAGATAAATTTTCCAGTCTTACCCTTTATTGCACACTTAATAGAATCACTTTTTTCTATTCACTCTATTATTGACACATTAACCGTATATCCACATGGTTTTATTGATTGCATTTTTGTGAATTGTTGACAAGGATTTTTTCATGATTTTAAAAAACCTTAATTTTTAAATATTACATTGCAGAATTTTGAAACACGTTTTAATGCATTTGATAAGCGTCGATTTTGTGGTCCACATGATTTTATCAATCACATTTTTAACAGTTATTCTTTCAACAAGGTTTGATACTGATTGCAGTATTTTTTATTTTATTATTTTTTTTTTTTGGCGACAGTATTCATTTTACGTAAAAAGGAAACAATATGAGATTTTCACAATGTGATGAAATACTGTAATGCTGTCTTATTCATAAAACTCAGGATTTGAGTTGTGAGGGCTCAGGGGATAGAACGCTCGTCTCCCAATGAGGTGACACTGGTCGATCCACACCTGACTCGCAAGACCACAGTGCTGATTTAAAATATCTTAAGTGGTAGACAGATCATAGGCTAGAGTCCACTTGTGATCTGGTTAACTGTTGGAGGTTTCCTCTCCATATGGGTTAGTTCTATCAAAAACTCCTCTACAAAGGCAAAATTTCTCCCAATTATTGATCCAGGAGTTCTCTTTGTCTTCCCGATAGATTTCAAAATTGCAAGGTTACTGAGTTGAACATCGGTAGTCGTAAACCCTAATTTTCCAAATTTTTTGTTCATATGACAGTAATAAATGGATAAAACAACAAAAAAAAAATAGGATGTCTGCTAAAAAAAAAAAAAAAAAAAAAGCAGGGATTTTCATCTTTTTATTAGTCAGGGGTAATTGTGGAACAAAGTGAAAAACCCTGAAAATTCTGTGTGCAAAAAACCGATATCAATTTATGTGCCATGCATGTTTTGTATGTAACAATTTTTTTAATAAGATTTATAATTAAATTACCTACCAAAGAAGAATATCCCACCTTAATAGTAACTAATTTAAGAAAACTTTTAGTTTACTAGAATTGTGATATAGGATTTTAATATTGTGAATATGAGTCGCAATATTGGATTTTAAAATCGTGTCGAAACAAATTGCCATATTCGATTTTAAAATCAAAAGGATATGATGAATATGAATTGATTTATTTCTTATTTTAAAAGTGTGTGGATACGAAACACGATGCATGATTTTTAGATTGCTTGAATACGACTAGCAAAATAAGTAGCTTTTATATCCCGTATAAATACCGAAATTGATGTTTGACATTACAAACGCGTAAATACAAATTGCAATTTTAGATTTTAAAAACGCATGAATACAAAACATTAAATTGATATTAAAAACACATAAATACTAATCCTGATACTGGATTTTTAAATCATGTGTATATGAATTGCAACGTTAACTCCTTAATTACGTATTTACAAAACTGATATTAAAATCAAGTGAACAAGAATCAAGACATTATCAGATTTCGGCGCAGTTCCAAAAACTCAAAATGGGGATAATTCGCTAAAATCTCATATATGTAAATGCCTCGTTAAAGGGATAGATTCAAAATTTAAATTTCAGAATGCGGAATTCCATGAAAATTTCATCAGATTATAAAGTTTTAGTTAGCAAAAACCCAAGAACCAATTTCTGAGAAATGGTTCCAATGAGGCGAACCGGGTTCGAATCCCAGTTGATACGAATTCCGCATCCGGCTTGCACTGACCACAGTGCTGAAGTGAAATATCCTCAGTGGTAGACGGATCATGGGTTAGAGTCCCCTTGCCGTCAGGCTAACCGTGGGAGGTTCTCGTGGTCTTCCTCTCCATGTAACGCAAATGCGGGTTAGCTCCATCAAAAAGTCCTCCACGAAGGCAAATTTCTCCCAATACTCGATCCAGGAGTTCCCTTGTCTTCTGGATTGGGTTCAAAATTACAAGGCTACGGAGTTGAACATTAGTAGCTGTAAACCCATTAAGTTGGGTCGGCTGTTCAACGACGGTTATAAAAAAAAAATAAAAAAAAAAAATAAAAAAAAAAAATATTCCCCCCAAGAAAAAACTTATGCTCTGAACTGAATTTATAAACCTGGAAGGATGATACGAACACCCAGAATACAATCACCCCTAATTAGTTACAAAAAACTTAGTATCATAATAAGCAATGGAGTTTCTGAAAGATAATTTGTAAATCTAAGTTGTTCTAAGTTCTCATTAGAGACATATTTATGGCCAAGGCATTTCTAAAGAGTATAAAGACAATGCGCAAGTTCTAGGTCTATATTAGCTAAACTAGAGATTTGCTTTAAGTAAAAAAAAAAACGCTCAGAAATTTAACAAGTCCTGGGTCCCAACGACAAATACTTAACCATTATATTATACTCTATAGAACAATTTATCTGGTATCCAGAAAACTGGGAGAAATTTTGCTTGATATTCCCGCTAATTTGAACTAGAACAATTGAGGGGGGAAATGGAAATTTGACTCATCCTTGAAGTTAAGTAGTGAAAAATGTAGGGGGATGATATTTTTCTCCCCTTTTGTCCAGAGAAAACTTCAATATTTCTTCTGTGACCTTGAAGATCTTTAGGTCGAGAGAGGGCAAGGAAGGGACAAATGTTTTCTTTTGTCCTGTGTCTGAAAGAATCCTTGTTTTTCTGATAAGCTGCCGTCAATCAAACATATTCATTTCATTCAACTATCATTCAAAACATTTCAATTTCATTCAAAACATTATTCATTCAAAACATTCAACCTTAGATCACTAACAATGCTTTCTAAACATAAATTTAAAACCTTTATCAAAATATAAATCATAAAATTATTCAGATTACAAGAAACAAATATTTAAGCGAGAAAAATCAAAATGTTAACAAAACCTATTATCAAGCAATGTGGAACTAAAGCCATCAAAACAAGTTTGTTTACAGCAGAAAAATAAAATGTGTTTTGAATAATCACATTTTACTACCTGAAGTTTTCTCCTGGACAACCAAATTCGCTTTGAAATTTTTTAATCCTGCCCCGTTACATAATGATTAATCAGGATTTTGATAACTTTTTTTTTTAGAACTAACTCATTAATTTATGATTTTTATTTTTCTACTTTATTATTTTTTTTTTATACTAAGATTACTAAAATATATACTAAGGTTGGTTTTTACATATTACCTTGTACTCTTATACAAATAGCACAGATATAAAATCTGTCTATTGCTTTTAAAGCGCAAAGCATTTTCTTTTAAAAAATTAATGCATATTGGAGCAAGATGGTGTTCACGTTAAAGCTAAAAAATAACTTATGATATATTCAACTTGTTTCAAAATATTCAGTAGGCAAGACTATTTACCGCACTCCATACATATGTATACATTACAGTACCGTCTTTACGCATGGGCACACCCGGGCAGTGCCCAGGGGCCCCGGGAGCTCTGGGGGCCATTGAGAATCTTACTTTTTATAAATTGCATTTAAAAAACAACTAAGAATAAACAACTTGTCATTATTTAATTTTTGAAATAAATACCGAGATTTTCACTCAGCAAAAACCTTTTAATGTAAACCTAATAAGGTTGGTTATGCGGCTTACGTGCAAATTTTCTAACCTTAAAACGAGGTCTGTGACAATCTGCTCTATTCTACGCACATTAGCCTAATCCAAAACCTTCTATATAAAAACCTTAAATCGAGGTTGACTTATGGTTTTTAAGCGTGAAAAAATCCTTTAATAAAGCTAGTCTCAAGGTGAAAATAATCTTAAACCTAAGTAATTATAAGGTTTCTTTTCGCAAAGTGTTGTTGGCTCAGCTGAAATCCACCTTGTCATGAAATTTTAATGGACAATGCAATTTGATCCTATCGTTAGTGTGACGACAACTAAAAGTCATTATGGACCTAAGTGACCATTTTACTTAATGGACAACACTTTTTAAAAAAGCTTTAAAAAATAAGTAAAATCCTTTTAGGATGAAAGGTTTGAAACTTTATTGTAAAAAGGTTTTTAGTACAAACATTTTCGTGACAATAAAAAGAAAATTCCGATACAAGGTAGCTACATGCTTTCTGGGATATATTCTCGTGCAAAATGTGGGCATTTTTTCCTAAAAATAGTGATAGTTTGAATAGTTTATCACCAGGAAAACTTCCTGGTGTCAAAAATAGATTTCAGTCAACACTGAAAACTATTTTTCTTCTTTAAAATAAAGTTTCTTTGGTACTCAACTCTCTAAGTCATAATGTTTCTAAATATGATAACCAACTTTGTATTTATAGATAATTAAAGTAATAATTGAAAGTGTTTAGAATCACACGACAGCAACTTTTAAACTGTCCAAGAGCTCGTGGGTTCGATCTTTGCCGGCCAAAGACGTAGTAAATGGTGACTGATACACGTTAAATCTGTAGAGTTACAAAGTCCTCCATGTTCCCATAAAAAATCATACCTCTAGGGTTACTGATCCAGGAGTTTCCTTGTATTAACATTAGTTGTCGTAAACCCAAAAATTGGGTAGGCTGTTCAAAAAAGTTCATAAAATAAAATATAAAAAAAATTTGTTATACCCTTATGTTTTTTAATTTAATTATTTTAATTAGCTTCTTGGTTTTTAAAATTATTTCTTATTTGAGGATTGCAATTGGTTAGTGTTGTTGATATGCAAATAAAATCCCATTTTCCCCCTCCCTCTCAGGTAAGTCACGAGAGTTGCGTAATTTGATGTGACGACTTCCCGATAGGGGAAATCGAAATATATTAGTTGTAGAAGCTGACTGAGTTGTTAGTCAGTTAGTTAGTTAGTTGCTTGATACAGATGTATTCTTTTGCATAGCACTGTGTGTGCACGATATTATTTCCGCAAATTATGTTTTAATAAACTCTTTATTTGCCGGCATTTGCTTCTGTGTTATTCAACATAACAACAGTTAGCATTTAATTTTTTTTTAAAAATTATGCCTAGTTTAAAAATGCTTTATTTTGTGAGCATTGAGTTTTAAAGGCGATAAAAATGTGTTTAAGTTTTTTAAAATTATTGCCTATCTTCGCATTAGTTTTTTGGTTCGGTTTTAAACAGTATGAAATGTGATAGGGGCCCAAAACATTTCTGTTCCCGGGGGCCCTGCTTGCTATTAAGACGGCCCCGATACATTAAAAGATTTAACTTCATATACAGAGCTCATTCTATGCAGAAAAAAGGGCAGGGTGCAAAAGTTTAAGAAAAGGGCATTATTATTCTAAAAAGGCAATAATCTCTTTCTATGGGCTTTACATGTTCTATTAAAAAACATTGTCAATTAGTAAAAAAAAAATTTTTTTTACTTTACTAAAAGTAGCAAAGCAATCATATTAATTACTAATTTTTATTAATAAATTAACATATAAATCAAGTTAATGAGCTAATTAGCTTAGTAATTTATTTAAAATGCATGCATGCATTAATAAAATAATAAATGCATGTTTTTACGTGTCTGTTGTTATGTCTTAATAATTAAAATGATTAATAATAATTATGATTTAATGATTGTGGAAGTAACTGCAAACTTTCAAAGACAAGCGCAACAAGGGGGTGTGATGGCTATTTTTCCTTTCCCATATAAATTTAAATATTGACATCAATGACAAACTAAATAAAAAGAGTTAAAAAAAGCAAAAGTTTAAGAAATCCATTGTAGAGTTTGGGGAAAAAATAAAAGGTCTAGGAAAGAAAGGGCAAATAGGGTATGGGGTCTATAACATCAGGGCATTAATGTACTTCAGGGGCAACAGGGTGGATTCTTTTGACTAAAAGGGCAGCAGGGTGCTGTGCCCTGTTTACCCTGCCTAGAATGAGCTCTGTACATATATATGTATGGAGTTAAAAAATTTATTCCATTTAAAGATTCAGTTTTAAACTAAATTATTTCTCATATATTTCTTAAAAACAAATTTCATAAATGTGTCACAAAAAGTTAAGCATCCTGCAACAGTCCAATCTAGGCCAAAGAGTTCATAAAGGTTAAGGCTCCACAATTTTGTGACCGACAGTTCCATTACAGCAAATATACTGCAGCCACCACTAAAGATTGAATACTAGTCCTTCACAATGACAATGCAATGACAAACACTAAACCACTGCAGCTCATAATAGTATAACTTTGACTAATGAATATCTAATCTAGATCTAGTCACACAAAACAGTAAATTTTAAATGTGCCAGATATAAATGTTTAATTATTGTAAATCACCAGAATATATATAGACTTATTAAACCATTATTTCAGTAACAAATGAAGCTTTATGGTTCATCAATAGGTCAGCCATACCTTACCAATACATGTCTGTTAATTAACCTGTTATTTATCAGATCCCAGAAGATTATTAAAATATATAATTCAAAAAAAAATTAATAATAATAATAATAATTAAACATATAATTAATTCTTTAAAAAAAATTTCGATAACCTCTTTTAAATGCCTTTTAATAGATAAACCTAGAGATTGTAATAGATACTTCCAAAACAGCTTATTTAATTGTAACTATCATTTTTCATACTTGGTGCAGGGATGTCTGAAACACATAAATTTAAATTATTTAACAACAAAAGAAATTTTGACTTAAAACCTATCCTCAAGAAAGAAAAATCATATTTTGTTTGATAGTAAATTTGAGTTAAACAGTTGAAGATTAGTAATTTGTTTGCAATAATGATATATCAATATTTTTCATGAACACTGTTGAGAGATTAATAATTAACACAATTGCAATACCTTTGTAAAACAAATCCTTGGAAACGATTATTTCCAAACTATAAATTTAATACACAGATGCCTCCACTGAAATTATTAATGAATTGAAAGCACAAATTCCAAAACTAGTACCAAAATTATAAAGATAAGCACTTGTGAACTGCTTTATTGTTATCAGAACTTTTATTAAAGTTCAAAAATAAATGAAATAACACCACGCGCGCAACTGTATACTTTTTATTAGTGTGCAATTAATTTTTCATGAGCGAACCCTCCTTAATACAGATTTGTTTAAGATAGCTGAATAAAATTAAACAAGATTTTGAAACTAAACCAAAAGTTTTAATGCCCAAATTAGAGATCTGAACAGAAAAATAAGGCTTTCTCTAAAAAT
Source organism: Parasteatoda lunata (assembly GCA_949128135.1). Lineage (NCBI taxonomy): Eukaryota > Metazoa > Arthropoda > Arachnida > Araneae > Theridiidae > Parasteatoda > Parasteatoda lunata. The sequence goes on from OX421980.1 coordinate 75,225,867, forward strand.
GTAATAGTTCTTTTTAAAAATCCTAACTTTTGTACCATAAATGATCACAGAAGTTGACATTGTTTTGAAGAGGTTCGTCTAGGATGTTTACATATAGTTCATAGAAAAATAATCTATACAGTTTCATATTTAATTGAAATTAAATTAATGAAAGGAAAGTATATGTATGTAAATTCCATTAGGAAACTTAGTCAATCTTTAATATAAGATTAGAAAGAATTCGAAACAGGTTATTTTAAAAATAAATTGAAAAAAAAATTATGATGAAGGGTACTGAAATGAAATATGCCGAAATTATATTTAAACACTTTAATGATGCAAAATAATAATATTAATCGAATGCTATAAGTATGAATATTTTAACAAGTACTAGGAATAGCTGACCAGTACGAAAATAAGTTAATAATTTTTAATTTTGAAACAGCTTACTTTGATATGGCAGACTGTAAATCCATGACGGAAAGAGTTGCCAATATAATAAAAAAAGTTTCCACACGTGTCTCAGCAGTACACATGAGCCAGAGTAGCCGAGCGATTCGAATCAAATTAATACCAGTAAAGCGGTAACTTAAAAGTTTGTAATTTCGGTTACTTCCGGGTTACTATTTCCGATTATTATTTACGCCACACCCTAGAGTTTAAGTCATCGTAAAATTTTTTAAGACTTCTGTCCCAATGAGCTTTTTGTTGATTTAAATAAAAATGGAATTGTTTTTGAAAAATAAATAACTTTTTCTTTAATAAAAACTACCTACTGCTTATAAAATTTATTTACAAGTAAAACTGTTTTAACGTGCTCTTTTATTTACTAGGAAATTAGTAATTTAGTAACAATATCAAAATGATTAATGTGTTATTTGTAAAAAAATATCTGTTTTGTTTGTAATTTTTTTCCCCTACAATCTATAAAATGCTAGGCCTACAAACTAAAGTCTTTCATCGCGATGGACGAGATCCAGGAATACTCACTGTGATTTAGTTATATTAGTGAATTTGGTTAGTTATTGATTACAATTAATTGTTATTTTTTTAAAGTTAAATTAACAAGTTTCAAAGGAATTTACGTAGTTGTCTTCAATTTTATTGCAGCGGGGAACTTTAAGCGCAGAGGGGGGACCAAGTGTTAAGTAATAAAAATTTACTATTGTATATAATCATTTAATTAAACGTAATTTTATCTAGGTAATATTTTTGAAATGCAATATGAAAAACATGTATATAAAATTTTAACCCATCTATTACTTTTAGCACAAAATATACAATTATTTTTTAACAAGATGATTTTTCATGGAATTCTCAATAAGTCTTGCAAGCTTATTAAATATCTTTCTTCTAAAAATTCCGTTATAAATTGCATTTCCTCCCACCTTTTTTTTTTTTTTTTTTTGTAAAAGAGTCTTTAGTTTTTCCTTCCTCTCCCGACAGAAAAGCTTTTCTTTTATTCATCCTTTATTACTATATTTTTATTGATTTTAAGATAAAGCGGTTCAAAACAAATGGCAGTTTCTCACTCTCAATAAATTACTGCTACTATAAATTATTTAAATTGTAATCTCTATTAAAATATTACTTCTCTTTATTGAATTAACAAATTAAAATTTTGCACAATAATAAAATATATCATCTCAAAACCCGGTGGCGTGAGAGGGATAAAACAGTATAAACACAGTGGGGGGTGATGGTGGAAGCGGCCACATGCATCCAGCTAAAGCATGATGCTGCCAATCGATGACCGAGGACAATAGAACACCATAGCTTTATAAACTAATACATTTTTATGAAGCTAAATTTTTTATAGGTAAATAGGTCTTGCGGCTGTCGTGCGGCATTTAAATAATTTTTCAAATTTTTTTTAATTTAAAATACATTTAAAAGAGAAAGACTAAGGGAAATCGTTTTATTTCAGCTTACAAAATAAACGCGTGGATCCTTTATTATAAAGCATTCCTGTGGATGACTTTACTTTATTACGTAACATTTTATGATAAACAGTCAATAAATTATAATTGCTTTTATAAAGCTTTAAGTAAAATTTTATCAAGTCAACGTAAATATACTATTAAAAAAAGAATAAAATTAGGAATGAACTTGTCGCATTATTTCTATTAATACAAGCATTTTAATTTCATAAATTGTAATGAATAGAAGTAAGACAATAATGGTATGGATCATGAGCTTCTATGAATAATCCTTCTTTATAATGGGGTCCCACAGTTGACTGATCGTAAGGACATGGTTCCCAGTAGAACACCGAAATCAAGCATCACTGGCTGCGGTTAGTAAGCGGGTGGGTGACCCCTTCGATCAGCCCAAGTAGGGACCGAGGGTGCGTGGTATCGATCCTCGTTAAGCTGTTCTACCGTAAAGTGCTCATTTTCACGCGCAGGTCATCGGGCTACCAAAGATGGGGATCCCTCCCTTCCGCAGAGGATAAAATTTGCAATGGCATGTCTGTGGATCATCCACAGGGATGTTTCCCAGATCTTCGCCAATAGCCCATTGTGCGACATAAATAAAATGCCTACCTACCTTCCTTACAATGAACTGAATGGAATTTGAAACCACATCCGCAACCACCTATTTCACTAAAATTGCGATCGTAACACTCAAATGCGTGATCTGGGGAGAAGACCTGTTTCATTTCTTGACCCTCCCCTTTCCCTCTTCTCAGTTATGTAAGAATGTACTACGATATTTTCCCATTTCGTATATTCTTTGTATTTACTTGTCAAAAACATTTTTAAATTTCCACGATGATTTCTTTTAGATCTATGTTCAATTTAGTTTCCAGTTCCATATACATAGTTTTCTAACTTTAAATTTTTTTGAAAATAAATATCGAAACTAACGTACTCCCTCCTCCTATGACTCTCCACATGCTAATGGTGAAAGCATGCGAAGTGTTGCCATAGGTAGAGTGTTGTGCTCTACGCTACTTGTAGCCCATTTTGATCGCCGATAGGAATGCACTGCAATATTTTCCCTTTTCTTAATATTTTCGGTATTTAATTGTTACAAATATTTTTTAAAATTTCCACAATACTTTCTTTTAGAACTATGTTCAATGCAGTTTTAAGATCAATGTAGTTTTCTAACTTAAAAGTTTTTAATCTATTTGAAAATCAAGAAAGAAACCGACGTACTTCCTTCTGTTATGACTCTCCACACGCTACGGGTGAAGGCATGCGAAGTGTTGCCATAAGTAGAGAGTTTTGCTCTACGCCACCTACAGCCCATTTTGAGCTCCAAATGAAAAAACCGATCATCTCCGGACAACGAGTAAATGTCAAAAGGGAAGAAAAAAACCAGAGATTTATGCTCAGAAAATTATTCAAAAATGCCAAAGAAAGCTGAGGTAGCTAAATGTTGTAAACACGAAAAATGATTCAGTAATGACGATACCGTAGTATCGGCTAGTGGCTGCATACTGAATAAAATACTGCTGCTACGACGACTCATCATATACCCAATTTCTATGCACAGTTGGCAACAGTAAAGGATTTTAGCAGAAGGTAATTTGAAAGTGTTTCGTTGATATTTTTAGGATGCAGATGTTTTCCCCCTTGGTCTTTTTTATGAATTTTTCTGAAAGTTATATTTACACTTTGTTCAAAGCTTCGTACCGAAGCATGAGTAAAAAAAAAAAGAGGACCAACGTGATGGCAGAACTACACCAAGCTGAATCTATTTACAGATCTTTACTCTTGCATCGAGAGAATCCTTGTAACTCCGGTGCGGATAGTATAATTCGACTACGGCACAATTTAGCAAAGGAAGGTTGTAAAGAATCTCAATTTGCGTTGGCTAAGTATTTATTGACTGTAGTATCTAACTGTCCTGCGGAGCGGGACTTCAACGCTCAATCAGCAATTTATTGGCTGCTCCAAGCTGTCAAAACTGGGCAAGAAGAAGCTTTCTTACTATTAGAAGAGTGTTTTAAAAGTGGCGTTGGTATAAATGCTGTGAATTGTTCTGAAATTAAAAAGTGCCTTAGGTTTAGCAAAGAAGAAAAACTTGCTCGAAAAATCGCATTTTCTATATACCGTGCTATAATGAGCGATACCGAGGAATTGATTCCATCAGACATTTTTGGTGATAAAATTGAACTAATCTTTCAAAGAAAAAACCCCGAAAACTTATGCGATGAATCTAAAGACAATTCATCTCAAATGATTTCTGAAACATTGTGCCAAACAAAAATTGAGGAAAGTTCACAGGATCAAAAGTGTGTTTCTTTCAGTGAAGTTGTGAGTTCTGTTCAGACCTGTTTAGAGGGTAATGTTCCTCTGGTGTCTCTAAAACAAGTGATAAATTATTCAGAGTATAAAAGTTGGCTGTCAACAAAATATCTTCATATTGTTTGGGATTTGATTATGAAATCTCTGGAAAATTTAATTTTCAATCTTTCTTCTTTACGATTATCAGTTTTAATTATTTTGATGATTCTACTCTCATTTCTCTCTGTTTTTCTGGTGCCAGGTAATATTGTGTGTCAGGAGATTCACATTTGGTTCAAATCATCTTTGTGTCTGGTGATTATGTTGTCTTGTACTTGCTTTGTTATAAATATTAATTTCGGTGGAAATAATTTAAAAAGATGGCTACATCTGATTAAGTATTTTGAGCCAAACATCAAGTCTCAAGAAATTAAGGAAAAATATTTGTTGAAAACTGCCTATCCATTGCTTACTTTCTTTTTTGCTTCATTTTTTTACATTGCTTTCTTACCTAGTAATCCACTTTCTGCTACTTTCACAGACATTGGGTTTTTATGTTTTTTTCTTATGGTTCTAGTAGACCGTACTATAGATCAAAGAAGATATTATGTTAATATATCTTTAATTTTAAATGTACTGACTTGTTTGTATAAAGCTAACATCATCCAAAGTTCATTCAGCAACATTGGCTCTTATCTTAATTTTCAATTTGATTATACAATAGCAAATAATCTCTATTTACATATTAGTTTTATTTCTTGCTTAGCCTTACCTTTTGTTTTGCCATACTTATATTTTAAAATGGGAAAGGAAAGTAGGTCAGTCTTACTGCCTCATTTGATGTCCCTTACGTGGATGAATTTGGCATGTATCCATCTTTCAAACACTACGTCTTCTCAACAGATTTTTAGTTTTTTTTCTTGGCTTGCTATCTTACTTTTGTCAAATTACACTGGCTTTTTATTTACAGTGATTTTATACTGTTTTCTAATTATTTTTAGAACTCAAGATTATTTTAAAGTTGAATTATTTATTTTTGGCTTGATATTTGTATTAATGTATTTCTTAAGCTTAATAATCTTCAAAAAGCTCAAAATTTCACATGAGAGTAAAATTTGGTCCTTTATTGTTTGTTCTGTCATTATGGCCTCATCTTTTCAGGCTTTAAGGCCTCAGACTCCATATGTGGACACTATTGATACAGCTATACCATGGGAAAAATATCAATCCTATTGTCATCATAATGCTTGGTATAGAACTAACACAGCTGAAGTTCAGATATCTTGCTTACCTTTAAAAGGAAGAGATGTAACTTTAGAAGGAACTGTTACTTCTATAGATTTGATTGAAGTTCATAATAGCTTGCAAATATTTGCAAATATATTACCTGAGCCTTTGCATAGCTGGTTTGTTTGTGCCCTGGGAGAGAATTATGTGCTGTGCAATTCAAGCGAAAAAACATCATTACAAGGCGAACATTGTAAAATGTATCAATCTTTAAATGTAAGTCAGTGTCATTTGCACAATTTGGATACTTATTTGTATCAAATCACTGTAGAAATATCATCAAGAACTTCTCCTGAAGTTTTCCTTATTGCTGATCATGCATGCACACCTTTTGTAAAAACTTTGAAAGAAGGTGATGCTCTTGAAGTGGTTGGAAGATTAGATTTGAATGTTGGTGGTACTAAACCAGTTCTGACATTAAAAAAAGCACGTTGTACAAGTTGTTATACAAATCGAGACTGCAACACCTCTTCCATGCAACCTGTGCCTTCACATTCAAAATTCTCATGGAAAAATCTTGTTTGGTTTTATTTTGCCCCATTGATCAGATATAATACAGATTAAAGTTTTTTGTTTACATTTATAAACCACTTTTACCAGTTTTTAATTTAGTTTTGTGTGATTACATTATTTTTTATGTTGTTTGCTGTGGATGTTTTTTAATTATATTTTGTATTTAACATTTTATATGATTTTATGCTTTTAGTTTACTGAAGTTCATTAATAACTTCTAATAGTATACTTGCTTTTTTTTTTTTTAATTTAATCTTTTTTGCTTTTATATAGTTTATTCCATTTTATTCATCTTAAAATAGTTTTAGATGTGATTAAAATAATATCTCTTAGTCTTAAAACTACTAAAAATTATTTTGATTTAAATCTTATTCAAACCTAAAATATTTCATGTATCATGCGTATCAGTGGATACAAACTAAGTACTAATGAATACTTGTTATAATTTATAAAAACTTGTCATCATTTATTACAACTAAGCATACAGAAATACTTGTTATTATAAAAGAAGTTTAAATATAGAAGAAAAAAATATATTTTGACTATATAAGGAATTACACATTTATATCATATTTTGTTATTATTTTATTTGACTAATTATTATTATAAAAAAAAGTGTGTTTTAGCATTCAAAAACTTAGTGTTAAAAATGTATTGTCCATTTTTATCTTTCTTTATTTAAGAGTAATGTGTTTTGAATAGACTAAATTGATCAGAGTTGAGGAAATGAAATTCATAAGTTTTTTTTTTTTTTGAAAACTTTTAATCTATGCAAGTGTTCTTAATCAAAAAAAAGAAAAAAATAATCATTAAGAGATATCTGATTTTTAAATTTCCTTTAACTAAAGTATTCCTTTTAAATTTCATTTAACTTTTAATCTATGCAAGTGTTCTTAATCAAAAAATAAGAAAAAATAATCATTAAGAGATATCTGATTTTTAAATTTCCTTTAACTAAGGTAACAGGCTTATAACAACAGTGCCAAAGATCTTGGTAACTACATTTTAATTTATAAGATTTATTGTAATTTAGATAAATGTAGTTTTAATAAATTTTAATTATACTTCAAAAACAGAAAATCTAAACACCATAAAAAAGGGCAAGTGCACCTTAACCCACTGACGGTTCTGCACGTAGAAAGTCGTATTTTAACCTGCAGTCTTCACTGCATAGCAAAACCGGTTTTCCCATGTTAATGGATAGGGGAACTGTGTGTTGGGGAGAAACATTCTCCCAATTTCGCCCATTTCCTTAACCGCCAGTGGGTTAAAGTGGAATTAAAATAAAAATATTTTGTACAAAAGAAATATTTTTATAAAATATAAAAAGATATTTTAAGTTTTTTTTTTTCTATTGCGCAATGCAGAATATAGTTTTTACTGTTATGTTTCAAATTATTTTTGTTAAAATCAAGTTTTTTTTTCACAGAATTTTTTTATTGTAGTATTATTTAGTTAATGAAATTGTTTTAATGATATTCATTAACAATCGAACTAAAATTTTCAGAATTGATGTTTAGATATTTATTCTATATTGAGCTTTTTTTTTTCTCATTGATTATTTATTAAAATATATATTGATTTTGTGTATAGATAATATGATATTTACAAAAATTTGTTTGAAAGTGTTAAAATATTGTGTCATTTTTAATACTGGTTTTTGTTTACAACTTAAATTTTTTATTATTTATACTTGTATATTGTAATTGGTTCGACTTTTGAACTTAAAATTGGAGAATTCTCTAAATTATTTTAAACTTAGTAAACATACTTATATTTTCAGAAAATGTTTAAATATCTACATGTTGATATTTTTATTTAATTTTATAAATAATTATTTTTCATTTTAAAAAACAATTATTTCTATCCTAATGTGCAATACTGGTTTTTGTATACAAATTAATTTTTTCATTATTTATACTTGTATATTGCAATTGGTCTGACTTTTGAACTTAAAATTCAAGAATTCTCTATATTATTATTTTAAACTTAGCAAACATACTTCTATTTTTAGAAAATGTTTAAATATCTACATGTTGATATTTTTATTTAATTTTATAAATAATTCTTTTTAATTTTAAGAAATAATTATTTCTGTCCTAATGTGCAATACAAAATATTTTATTATATCCTTTAAGTAAAAATATTACTTTTGTATTTCAGATTGTAAGTCACTGTTAATTTTTAATACAAAGAATTTTTACTTAAATAAATTTTTCAGAAAGTATAATTTTAATTGTTTTCTTTTATTGTCTAGCTATTCTTGGTGTATATTTCAACAGTTTGCCTTATATTAAAAATGTTATACAGTATACTGTATCTTTAAGATCTGAATCTTTGCAGGTCATGTATTTATTTTTATTTTCATGTTTAATTAATCAATTTACATCTAGTCGTGCAAAAATATACATGAACACATAAATTTATTTATTAAGCCTAGAGAGTTCTGATAAAAAGAAAACAAAATATCGCCTGGAATAACGTTTGTTTTGATTTTCATGTACTAAGTGCTAATTTCATTAGTTCAAGAGGCTATTTTCAAAATAGCTAATTAAATATAAATTGAATTACAAGAGCAGAGACAAAATGTACCTTCTATAAATAAAAATATTTTTTATCTATATAATTAAGACTCTTGCACTCTCTCTCAAAATGGGAGGATAGACATATTTTACAAAAAGTTTGGGATTAATAAGGTTGCTAGAACGATAAATATATCTGTGTTTATATATATATATTTACATATAAACACATATGTATATATATATAAACACATATGTATATATATAAACACTTATGTATATATATACACACACTCACACATAGATCTTTATAAGGTAAACTTTGTTACCCAAGGCTTTGCATTTTATAGAATTTTTAGTTACATATTATCGTAAAACTTACCTTCTATACACGATTCATAAAATAAATGGCTTTGAGAGTTGTGTGGTTTTCACCTCTGTTTAGAAATGATAGGGGTGAAATAAGAATCAAAAAAGCAATAAATTTTTCTCTTTTGTTTCTGCCTTTAGTTAGCAGTGAAATTTATATATATTCTACAAGGTGAAACAAAACAATGCTAGATTTGATAGATTGGAGAAAAGAGCACCAAAAATTAAATACTGGAATTAAAAGGCTGTGAAATAAACAATCGGAAAAAATGCATCTCGTTAGTAGTTAAATAAATTTAACAACTAATACTATTTAGGCCGTTCATCCAGAATTTAATGAAATTAAATATATATTCGAATAACATTAAATTTGTTTTAAAAAAATTATAAAATAGTGATTTATGTTTAAGAAAAAAACTTCTCCCTGTTCATACTATTTATCAAATTGGTTAGCAACTAAGCAGTTCTAAAATTGTTCTGAATTTCAATAATTACACTTGTTGCATTGTGATATAATAATGTACAGATAACACTTTTTCAACTAGTTATTTTTTTAAAAATTATGTTGAATTCAGATATTTTATCATTTTTGTTACTTTTTTTTACTTATCAAAAGATCAACCCACTAAGAGATTACTGTTAATTGATAAATTATGTATAACTTTACTATTATAATATATAATTTATAACTAATTATTTTTATAATTTTATTCACTGTGAAATTAAATAAAAGTTTATTTCATAACTTCATAGTAAACTTCAAATTAAACTCTGTATCGTAATGAATATTTTTCAAAAATAATGAAAATTAATAAATTCAGGTTCATTCTAAGTAACTATTTTTCTTATCTTTAATATCTTCCGTTAAATATGGTAGGTTAAGTGGTATAAAAATGTTGCGAGTGCTCACAAAGAAGAAGAAAAAAAATTTTTTTGACAATGATTGCTATTCTTGACAACTTTCAATAAAAACTACTTATTTTACATTTTTTATAATTTTAATTATCTTTATAGCATAATATTTAAAGTTATCTCCCACTCTGATGTCAAAATCTTAGTTTCAATTGCAATTCACTTAAAACCAAGTTTATTTGCTTAGTTATTATTGATAGCCTAGTTCATCTATTATTCTAATTCATAAAATATCTCAGAGATATTTAAATGGCTTTTTCTAATTTTTCCTTTCTTTTACATGCAAAAAAAAGAAAAAAAGGTTTGATTTTAAAGTCTTTGATCAAAATAGGACACAATTTAAAAAATCCATTTAGTTAGTCTCTCTGTATTGATTCATTTTGCAAGTATTTTCAAGCTTGCCAACCTGTATTTATTTTTTATTATTTATCACATAGTATTTGCCATCATATCTTAAAAATGTTTTAATTCAATAATTCGAAAAATACCCAATTATATTGACAAAGTATGCCTCAGATATTTTCAAATTCTAAAAGATGTTACATTTTCTTGTGTAAGTGATCGGTAAAGCAAGTGAAATAAGCATTTCTTTTTATTTGAAATAATTAAATCACATGGCAGTTTTTTTTTAAAATTTTTACTTCAATCATTACTAATAGATATATATTAATGAACCCTTTTCAGGCATCTTTATTGGGTTACCTGATTTTTCAAACATATATGTATGCATTACCCTTCAATAATGAGAAAGTTTCTGTTTTTGACATTTTTTTAAATTTCCACGAAATGCTTTGTAACTTTAGAGGTGTTTAGATCATGATTTTTCATGCTTATTAATAATATTTAAAACTTTCAGAGGTTTGAGATACCGGCAATAATTGCGTGAAATTTCAAAAACCTAACTTAAATATTTATGGGGATTTTTATAAAAACTAATTTTTTTTGTTGCTATAACTTGAAAAATATTCAATAAAATTGAACAAAATTTTCAGAGCAATTTTTAATTTAATTACAAAACTATTATTTTGAAATTTAAAAAGAAAAAAAATCATTTAACATTGCATAAGATAAGAACATTTAAAGTAGTTCTTTAATACTGTGCTTGTGCGGAAAATTTGTTTCATGATTTTGTAGGGAATCATATTTGGAAACTAGTGAAAAAAAAGTTTGATTTGAATATCTTTAAAATTTAAAAAGTTTCTAGCAATGTTGTAAGTAATTTTCATACTTTTTAAAAATATAGTCTAAATGATATGAGGTTTTCCACCAATTTTATTTTGTAGCACTAGTCAAAATTTATTAACAAGTGATAATACCTACAATAATCATCTGTGCACCAAAATGCAATACATATAAGAACACAAGAAAGAAAACATACTTTTGTGGGTTATAATCGTCCACAATAGTGGTGTTATTTTTAATAAATTTTGTTTAATGGTACAAAATGAAATTTGTGGATTGCTTTGTGATTCAGAGACTAAAAATCTTCTTTCTTTGAATTTAACTAATGAAGACAGTGGTTAAGTAGCCAGCATCTTTCTGTAAAAAAAATAAATAATAAAAAACACTGTTTGAGCGTTATATAAATTAATATAGATTTTGTTTCGTTATAAGTTAATAATCTTTTTAACTTTTAAAGTAATTAATTGCATTTATTATAAGGTTTAGAAAATTATAAATAATTTAATAAGAGAAAAATTATGAAAAACTAATTTTGACATATATATATATATATTTACTGTGTGTATAAATTAGTAATGTATACATATTACTAATTTATACACATAGTTAATATGAAATGTTTATGTAATGAACGATTTTTATGAAAAAAATTGTTAACTGTTAAGGTGAACTACAGAACAAATCTTCTGTGCTCCTTTGAGTTGATGTTAATGATACACAACTATATACATATAAGACTATGTTATAATTTTTAAGATTAATTTACATAATTGCTGGTGATTTTATTGTTATTTGCATTTAAAATTTTCTACTAGTGTTTTTATTTGTTTTAATATTTATTTTCTTATTTTATAAATGTTATTTAACCATTATTGTAATTCAAATATTAAAAAAGACCCAGGTAATATAGCGGTATAATATGGCCAGGTAAGTGGCAATGAAAGAGCTTTGCCTTCTGTTTTTGATCTGTTCATCTACTTGTTTGATTATCTTTCTTGTTCGAGCTTATTCCCACTGCCATGCTGATCGACCAATTTTTACCCTTTATAACTTATTTTCACTTTTTTTCTACATCACTGGGTTTTTCCTTTTTCATTATGTTCGGATATAGATAGAGGTTCTTTATTACAGAACTGAAACTTTAGTATGCTTTCTTGCGGTATTATTTCTGTTTTTTTTTTTTTTTTTGTTGTTTAGCTTTAATTATTTATTAGCCCACCTTTTAACTGAATGTCACATTTGATTTTTGTTAACTTCAATCACAAGAAAAATATTTATTTATCTTAAAAAAATTGTTTTTATTCCTTGATAAAGTCTTTTGGATAAGATTAAATTTGTCCTATGCACACCTTCATTAGCTTTATGCAAATTACTTTCCTAAAAGTAAGTTAATATATTTATTATACTAAACCTTGGGTAATCAATTATTTAGATGTTTCCATTGTTCTGTATTGTACAATAGATAAAAGAAATTTAGTTTTGGCTGTGTTTCTCTTTTATGCTCAATATTTCATAAAACTATAACAAAGTATTAATTAAAAATAATGAACACTTTAATTTCATATTCCATCTGTGGCTGAAAACTTCAAATAGATAAAAAGTTTTTTTTTCTTCTTTTTAGTATGAAAAAGATTTCTAAATCTGTTCCAAGTAGTTTTAATTCAAAGAAGAAAACTCAAAACATTGTATTAATAAAACTATATAAGGCATATCAAAATATTTTATTTATAATTTTTATCAAAGACAAGCTCATAAATTCATTCTAACAATAACTTCAAATGTACTGGTATGCATGCAGTTAGTTTTCTCACATTAAGTATGCCACATTTTAACACAGGAATTTCCTTCTTTTTTCCATATCTTTTTTGTGAGGCAAAGACTTTCAAACTTCTGTTCTAATGCTATTTGGCAAGCACCTATATATGACATATGGTATCTGTATGGTGAGGCATGAACCTGTTGTCAAAAAAAAAAAATAATAATAAGGGTATTAGCACACTAACTCATATGTTGAATAAATTAAATTAATCATGAAAAACAAGGTTTAAAATTAATTTGTTCACCAATATCATATTTGGCAAAAACAGCCCATCCAAGGGACAGCCAAGGCCTGTTGAATGTTTCCTTTCACAATAAAATATGCGTAGTATATGGTGGCCATGAGTGTCACCAGCATCCAATTTGTGAGGGGGACGAAATCAAAATACACAGTCACTATAGTTCTCACATAACAAAATAAAGAACTTATTAAATCTGCTCAACATCTGCAAAAGTATTAATTATTTGTGTCTCTTTCTTGCTTTTACCTTCGATGAATTTAAGAGCCAGCTATTTTAAGAGTCAGTCAGGGTTGGATACTTAACATTTTTCATTTAGTTGAAATCTTCTTTATGTTAAACTAAGATACATGTTTTTGTTTTGCTTTTTTTAATTTTTGCAAAAAACATTTTTTAAAGTTTTCTTGGGGATCAAAAGCTGAAGATCATCTGGAGTTTTAAGATGAACATATCTATTTCCATACAACAATATTATTTTCTGAAATGAATGAACCATAGCACTTGGCCATTATTTAATGTTCTACAACTTCCATACTTACTAATGAGACAAGAACTTCTAGTGGACATTTACATGGAAGGTCAAGGTCATTCATCAATCTTTGAAATAAGGCTATTTTCTTAAACTTCACCCGTCAAAAAAATTTACTTGTGCCAACAGAAAAAGATGTATATTTCTATGAATATATATTCCATTCCATGATTATGATTCCAATTTTTGATAAGAATAATTTTTAAAAATTTTAATTGTGGGTCCCAAATTAATCTTTGGCATAAAACCATTCCTAAAGAGTTTAAGATAAAGAATTCCATCCAAAGTGTTTATGTTGTATAAATGGAGGCATGAAAAGCTAGATTTGTGATAGCTAAGGACAATGGGGAGCTGCAAAGCTATGATTTTGTGTAGGTGGATGCAGGTGGTTAGTTTATTTTATTAACTAAATTTTAATCATCAAATGAGCATACTCCTGTTATTTTTGAATTTGAGTGTTCTTTAAAAACCGTCATTTATATTTATTTATCTTTATTGAAAAAGAAAACAGAAAAGGATGCACATTGTGGGTCCCAAATTAATATTTGAGGAGGAAAAAACAAAAACCCAAACCAAATCCAACAAATTACTTTAGAGAAACAGATTTAATTGAAGATTAAAACTGAAACATGTTTTTAATAATAGTCTTTTAGCTCCTACTTCTGATTCCACCTGCAATTAAAACTATCTTGTTGTATATAGAAGTTTGCCTTCCTGTACTGTGATCTGTCAGATTTCAGTAGAGTTTCTGTTTTGCCCTCTTTTTAAATATTAACTTGTTACCCCCAATGTGTATTATTTTTTATTTTCATTTTTGAGAAGTGTTCTAAAAATACATATGAAAGGAGCTATTTGCGGAACAACTTCTATATACAACCAATTTGAATCTAACATTCTTTAAGAAGGGAAACTATGCAGAATAAATCAGAATCAGAAGAGTTTCAATAAAATTCAATTCGGAAATGGTTATTAATATTTTTTTCAGCCATAGCTAGTGTTATTGAGACAAATTCTGACATTTTATGTATAACGAGCCAAGTGTAAAAAAAAGCTATCACCCTAAATAACTTTTGCTCTAACGATCAGATATTGATATAATAAAAATCTCTGTGGTCACAAGATGGGCCTCAAGTATGCTAATTAATTAGTGTGATCTATCAATTAAGTTTCTTTAATCAGATATGAAGATATACTTTCTCAGTATGAACATACCTTTTTCAATGTATTTGGTTTTTAGTCTATCAATCAACTTATGGGGTAGCTGCCATAATCTGGAAAATATGATTCCAATAGTATAGTCAGGATAATGGTTAAAAATTGAGGCCCTTCATTATAAGTGAGTTTTTTTTTACATTATAGATATATTATAAACTAAAAAAAAAAGCTTTTTGCTTGTCATACATTTTCATTAGATACAGGAGATAATTATACACCTATATCTACCTTTTCTCAGTTATAAATGAAGCGATTATTGTTCTAACACTCCTTAGATCCTTACTTGTGAATAATACTTTCAGGGGATGAAACTATCTACATGTTAAATTTAAATACATTCCAATCTCAGAATTATTAAGCGGGGACACTTCCAATTTTTTTAAAAATCTGTTTTTGCATTTTTTAACAGCTCATTGTGTGTAAAATAATATATTAAAAATATTTCTGAAATTTAAAATTTTGAATAGGCCAATACATAGTTTTATAACATGTAGCACATTTCTGAACATTTTCTGAAAGCCATGTCTTTCACAAACAATAATTAACAAATTTCTAAAAGCCATGTCTTTCACCCCAGTGATAATTCCAAAACTATTCCTGATCTTTTCACTTTATAGGATGATATGGATAATCACATTCATCAAAAGTTAACACAGAAATGCTCTACTTTTGAATTTCATAAAAGTTTCAGGTGTTCATTTTTTTGTAGAAGTGAAAAGAAATTTTGAAGTTTGTGAAAAACGCTAATTTTACATGTAACTATATTTTATTATTATTGTGAGAAGTAATTAATCAGAATCATAATGAAATATAACAGTATACTTTTCATGTGTACACCAAGTATTTTTCATGTGTACATAAAAGTCTCCTGCCTCCTCTATGTATTGAATCCCAAATGCTGTAAAGTAAACCTTGTCTTCAAAGTAATCTGCTAAAAATGTTAAAATAGATTTTTATATTATGTCTTACTTTTGGAGTGATGGTTTTTGGTGTTATTTTATCAATCTCTCTTTCTAATCGCTCCACAAATCCTGGTAATAAAGTAAGTCCACCACTGATGTATATATTCTTGGTCATTTCTTTTCGTAAGTCAACTCCACACTCATGGATAGCATGATATACTAGTTTATGCAGACCAAAATTGTCAAGACCCCAAATTTCTGGTGTAAACAAGCCTTCTGGTACATGAAATCTTCCTATATCAAGATACATTTCTCTGGAAAAAAAATCTTGTTATATTATTTTTATTGTTGCTTCTTTTATTAGAAAATTAATTGCAATATGTTTAAGTTTTAACTAAATTTTAAAACTAATGATCACAGAGTCAGTCACATACAAAATATAATTATAAAAATAATGCTAAATATAGCAGTATTGAATATTGACAGTCTATCTTTTTACATAAAGGTGATAATGTTAATTGAAAAAAAAAAAATGCTTGTAATAAAAAATAAACATTTCTTCGAGAACATATTTTGCTGTAATTTTATCATTTACTCAGTTAAGAATATCTTAAATTATGTAACCATATAAAGTAAAAAATATTACACACTATTACAAAAATTTAAATGTAATTTTTAAAATAAAATAATCATGGCAA
Organism: Parasteatoda lunata; assembly: GCA_949128135.1. NCBI lineage: Eukaryota > Metazoa > Arthropoda > Arachnida > Araneae > Theridiidae > Parasteatoda > Parasteatoda lunata. Next base: position 75,242,270 of record OX421980.1, read on the forward strand.
TTTTAAAAAAAGAATAAAACACTAGTTGTAAACTATATTATTTTTCATAATTGAATTTAAAATGGGTAGCATAGTTTTTAAGTGTGTTTGTTTTACTCATTATCAAAGTTAACTCATTATAACAAGAGATATTTTTCTCCCAAACTAAGCTGTAATCAAATAATCAAGGTGTTACTTTTGTATCAGAAAAAAAGCAAACTCCCTCACTCCCCCATTTATTTCACTATAATAACTTAATCAAGCCTTAAATTGGTGCATTTTCATTGGTGGTAAAAATAAAAGAAAAATATGTAACTTACTTTATCACTGAACTGTTGATATCTGATAAAAGTTTCAGTTTAATAATACTATTATTCATCTTTAAAAAAGTTAACCTTTTGATTTATTATGCACACAGCTGATTTTCATAGATCATGATCTTGTGATACAGAAACAAACTTTATTTATTGTTCCAAAATCAAAGTAAAACTTAGTCAGTCTAATTTCCACTGATTGGGTTATATTAAGAGGATAGCTTTTTCATATTGAAGGAGATGTGTGGACAGCTTTTTCATAGTTGTGGATCGAATTTGTTTGTAGAGTTTATTATGTAGTAGAAAATGTCTAGTTTCTAAAATATTAAATTCATAATTTGACATATGCATAATGAGGGAAATTTTTTTTAAAGCAATATTATGTATTTAAATTTTATTTGTTTTTAATTTTAAAAAGAAACCTTAAAAATATGATAGGTCGGAAAAGAGAAAAAAACATCTTATTTTGTCAAAATACATTAAAAACTTAAACCATACTTTCTGAGTCACTGTCATTTTTTTTCTCCATTTCTAGTGTTCATAGTTTGATCCAGTACCTGTTATTCTGATTAAAAACGTAAGATATATCTGCAATTTTTTTATTTGTTTTATTGACTTTTAATTTCAATTTTTCTGTAATGGATTATGTTAGTTTTGAGGACATTCCATCAAAGATGATCATCTTTTATTTTGAAAAAGACAATTTTAATTGTCTCAAGTATGACACCGTAGAACACAACAATTTTGATTATTAAATGCCAATATGATATTAATAGGACTTCATATGCCACTCAAAGTGAAGTACGTTTATACTCCTTAGAATAACCCCCATTACAGTGACCCTTCTATTATAAAGACAGATATATGAAGTCCCCTTTGCTATTCCATAGATGCAATGCCCTGTTAACAATCTGCATCAGTATAGAATTAAGATAAAAGCTTATTATTTAAGAACTGCTTTAATATTATATCCACACTGAACCATTCATTCCAATGTAGTGATTGAAATTTAGTTTATTTTTTTATTCCCACAAAAACGACTTTGATAATAAGTATTAAACATTATTACCCTTTAAAAAAATACTTCTGTAGACAATGAGTCATTTGATTAAGTAAAAGTGACAAAGGAATTATTTTAATCTCTATTTCTTTTGATGTTACTACATATTAAATGTGAAACATCTTGAATCCTCTTTAAAAGAGAGAAAAGTGACACATCTCCCTATATTCTTATTCTAGGAGGTTGTAATCAATTGTAAAAAAGTTAATGAAATATGCATTAATTCACATTTATAATCAAAAGTATATTGAGCATTGTCAAGCAGAAATCAACACACACAGTATGCATTCATTAAGTTAAAAGGTTGCATTCACTATCTGTGTAAATCTCCTTTTAAAGGATATTATGTATTTGCCCATCATATGTTTCTTGCTGGAAAGCTTTATTCACTCTTTTTATGAAATGTTAGATCCATTGTGTTGTTTATTTTTGAGTATTTTGAATTTATTTTGATGTATTGATATTTCATGTGCTGGAATAGGTTTGGTTTTGACAGTACAATTATCTAGGCACACATAATTTATCGAAAATGGCTGTTTGGAATCAGTATAATAATTTTTTAAAGATATTTTTTGCTTATAACATAACATTTCAAATGGTAATTTAACATATGTATTAACATAAAGCAAGTTGCTGTATTATCCTGTCAGTTTCCCAATTCTTACTAAAGTACATCAATGTTTTATTTAAATTTATCTGGTTTTTTTTAGTTATGAGAGTTTATTTATGATATTTTTGTGCTCTCATGATATAACAATGTTCGTTTTCATTTACAAGACAAAGGTCGTTATATTCAGAGTTAACTGTTGCAAAAAAAAATCACACCCTGTCCAAAGCCTAAGTTTTGCCTGCTTATTTAAAGCCTTGAATCATTGCAAGGTGAAGTATTGAAGCTTTAGGATTGTGAATAAAAAGAGAAATAACTAGAAAATGATGATTATTAGTTCTAGCCATTCCATTGAAACTAATATTAAAATGTATTTAAACAGATGAAAAACTGGGAACTTACTGAAATGGACATTGTTCCTGGAAAAACTGTGCAGTAGGAACAGACACACAGAAATCCTCTTTTTGAGAATAATATTTCTGTAATTCTTCAGTATAGTCTTCTGCTACATAGCACAAATGTTCTAGTGTGTAACGTGCTAAATATGTTTCCACATCACTTACCAAACTGAAATAAAAGTCAAAATTTATTAAAATGATAATGTTTACAGAGTTAGGTAACACAAGTAATACAAAACATTCGTAAAATATCTTAATGATATCAGATAGATATTTGAAATATTCCAGAAATAAAACGTGACTTTTTCCTTTCTAGATTGTTACTAAAATATAACTTTATATATTAATGTTTAAATATTTTCATCATTACATTAAAAAATAAAAAAATCTTAGTCAAAATTTTAACAGGACAGATTTCAGAAATATTAGCAAAATTTCATTCAAATATCACAAAATGATATGAAACATTTATGCCCAAACACATTTCAAAACTATTAGCAGAATAATGCATGCGCATGCACAATGTGATTGTTATAGATGTGCTCATTATTGATGAACAATTTAAATGTCTTAGCAATTAAGAAAGTAAAATTTTTTTTACCTTAATACTTATGTTCTAGTACCCTTTCTTTACAATTCTTTAAATAAAATCGAGTACCCATGTAGAAAAATCTATCCCCTCCAATCATTCAAGATGAGTATATTGTTTTATTTTACTATATATGGTACATTTTATTATATATGATATTTCATAATTTCTGTGTTGTTTTGTTTGTGCTAAGCTTATTGATTATTCATTGTATTTACTTAAGTCAAGATTACCTGTTATAGTTTGCTCTTTTTTCAATCAAAGATTTAGCATTTCAATCATTATTTATTCATTCTTTTGAAATGAAAACAAGGAATGTGTTTTTCTCTAAAAGATATTATTTTCTATATGCAGAGTGAATTTAGGTTTTATATGTATGTAAATAGAGAGTTGACACATTTTTTCTTGTATAACATTTCTCACATATATAGAACATAACAATTTTTAAAAGGCTGTTAAAAATTTAATTATTTATATAGGTGTGATTTTAATTGTTTTGCAGTAGAGTTGGTAAACATAGCAAATAAATCATTCTCCTAAATATCAAATTAGGCGCTGATTTTGTGTTATTTTTAGATATTTAGTACTATTTATTAGATAGTTAGATTTTTATACTTATTGAGTACTGTGCTCACTATATTATTGCGACTACGCAACTATCTTGATGACTATTTTACTATTTTTTCCTTCACTTTCTGGCAGATTTGATCCAACGAATGAGTCACAGTGAGGGTTTCTCTTCTCTAAAATCTGCAATGTGATGTGTGGAGGCAACTCCAGCCAACAATATGCTACTTCAATGATGGTGTGATATTGCCCCACAAAAAAGTAGCAGAAGTTTAAGCAAAAAACATTAGATAATTATTTTATAGTATAATTAACTTATGATGAATAATGATGCATGGTTCAATGCAGTAAATGTACCCTGATCTTCTAATGTAAGTAAAATTTCTTTAAATATATTTTTATTAAATACATCCTTTTCTATTTTTCAATTAAATACTGAAATTTAAAAATTGCTTTGCTTTGATTTATTTAAATGTTTACTTAACTTTATATTTTCGATAATTCAAGACTTCGAAAGTTCAAGGCAGAATCAGTCCCATCCACCTCGTATTATGGAAACTCTATTGTAACTGTTTTCAAAATGAGACTTTGAGAATAGTAATTCTACTAAAAAAAGACTTTTAAGGACATAAGGTTTGTATTCTAGAAATTTTATACCCTCCTAAATAAATAATAATAAAAAAAGATAACATATAAAACGCATACAATGGAATGAAATTTTACGATAGTGTTTATAAGCCTAGTCTTACAGTTTTAATAGATATAGGCTGAAAATTATTCAATAATCAAATAAGAAAGTTTAACTTTAGTTAACTTAATTTTACTAAAATACCTAATGTTCATTTCAGTTAAAGCATGTTTTAGATGATGTAACATCCTTTGGCCTCCATAAGGAAGTCTTGTAACTCCACTTTCAACAATATAGCCTAAAAATTATCAAAAAATATTATTTAATGTAAGTTTGTATATATATATATATATTATTATGAATCCATATATTATTATTTTGAATCCCATAACATACATATATATATATATATATATATATATATATATATATATATATATATATATATATATATATATATATATATATATATGTTATGGGATTCAAAATAATAAATTCATTTATACTTTAAAGAAAGATTTAACTATACAATAATTGAATTCAATAAATCTATTTGCTGAATGATACATTTTATTAAACTTAAAATTTTTTCTTTACAGGAAATTCTACTGAGTGAGAGCATTTTTGCCTATTTTGAAAATTAATATCTAAATAATAAAATACCAAGACAAAGAAATTTAAAATTTTCTATAAAAAATGTTATAATGTAAAAATAATATATGGATAGTAGAGATTAACATTATTTATATTGACAACAAACTCAATGATCTTGGGACCTCTAAACTGAAAATATAGAATTCAGTTCATTAATTAAAACTTTTGAGCACTTAATATGTTATCTTTAATATGTTATCAATGTTATCTTTTTATCGAATAAGAGGATTTTATTTCATGATTATTATGAGTTTTTTTTTCCCTTTTATTCTTTTATAAGGTGTTTGCTATTATCTTTGGTTTTTAATTTATCTAAACTTTATTTCTTTATCAAATTTATTTCATAAGTTATTTATTTACATGAAGTATTTGGTGCAGTATGGCTATTCTTAGCATTTAAGCAGTTTGGCTATACATTTAATCAGTCACCAATATCTTCTTGGCATAAATATTAATTACACAACCCTGAAACCCTAATGTTCTATTCTCCCTTTTGTTTATTTCCCTGTTTTTCTTCCCTTTACTTTTGCAGATGTTTTTTTAGCACGGATATTTTTTTATTTTCCTTTTATTTTGCTTGTAGCTACAAAGTTGCACCAGTTTCTAAAATTTATGTTCAATCAGTTATTCACTCATTTTAAAACTCATTTGTTTTTTATCATGATTAAAAACTGCACAGTGAGAAACAAAATAATTTTGCCAACAAACCATTAAAAAGAATTATGAAGATGTTTTGTGATGGAAACTGAACTTAGCATTCTTTTAATCAAACAGTTACTTATAGTATTGTGCAAAAAAAAAAAAATAAAAAAAAAAAATAATAATAATAATAATAATAATAAAACGGAACTGATGAATAATTTATAAGCTAATGATGAGATTTTTACTTGCATTAATATATATATATATATAACAATGAAATATATAACTTTTAAAATTTACCAGGTTTTAGAAAGGTATTTATTTGGTTATTGGATATTATGTATATTCTGTGTTATTTATAAATTATAGTAGTCAAAATCATTTGAAATCAAAATTTATTTAACTAAAACTAAAATGCTGAATTTATATTTTGCTACCATTCTGAATATTGGAAAAAAATCTCCAATCAAAAGTTCTTCTCAAGTATAGTTCTTTTATTGCAGGCACATTTAATTATAGATTTGCTTGCATTATGAGATAAATTTTTAAAAAAAATTGCAATTTCAAGTGAATGCCAGTCTAACTATTCTTTGAAAGGGGTGTATAGTTAAATTACATTTCATAGCGAAATATTCATATGAAGCAAAAAAGAAAAAAAATACTAATTTTATGTTTGATTCTCAATAAGATACATATTTAATTTTAAACTAAATGCAATTTACATTTTAACTTGATACCAGTTGTTCTCTACACACATACTTATAATGCCACTCATTAACCAGTCTATAATAAGGTAAATTTTGAGTATTAAGAGAAACTTTGGAAAATCTAATTAATTTGTAATACAGACCTTCGATTATTGGAATCACATCCAGTCTGTCACCAATATCAACAACTATTCCAGATTTTGAATTGTAAGCATGAAGAGAGAGTATAGCTTGATGAGTTAGATTAAGACCTTCAACTTGAAAATCATCCAGCAATATGTGAGCAATTTTTAGTTTGGTTTGAAAATTTAAGTTCCGAGGCATACTAAGCTGTACCTGGAAGAAAATCATTGATTAAATGTATAGCAAGTGAATTGCCACTATCATTGCTCCTACTTTTTGTCTTTTCAATTATTCTTATTTGCTTTAATTCTATTTAAGAAATAATATTTTCAAAGTAATAGAAATAATATAATATTCTAAATATTTTACTTTCACATATTTAGCTTAATATATTTAAAATTTCTGAGTATTTTTTTTTTAATTGCACCTAAGCAATTTTATTTGTAACATACTAAAAATTTATATTCCAAGCTTACCTTATAATCTTCAGGATGTATGTTTAGTTCTTGAAATATATACTTCAGTAGATCCAGTAACAATGAAGTATCAATGCTATACTGACGATTAAAAGAAGAAAAATAAAAATCAATAAAGCATACAAGAGGAAGAAAATTTCATAGATGTTTTAAAATAGATAAACACATATTATATAATAATATACTTTACTTTCTGCTTTAATAATTATCTAAACATAAAATTAAACTAATAGTATATTATGATTTGATTTTACAAAGGGAAGTTTACTCCTCGTTTAGATCAAAACTTTTAATTTTCTACTTTTTTGTTTTATTTATTCTCTTATGTTTCTCATCTTAGCAGTATTTTTTTTAAATTCCTTTAACAATTTTATTTGCATTATTATATTTAAAGCCTATTTTTTTGATGACGAAATTTTTAAAATTATAATTTCTGTGTCAAAATTGAAATTTTTCAGTGTTTATAATTTCTCAGAAACCAAGCTGAGAGTTGATAATTTTCTAATATTTTGCATCAGGAGTTAAGTAAGAACAGTTTGGTTTCACAGTGATCAATTATAGTTATTTAAATGTGTTTAAAAATATGCACATTAGTTTGAAAACATTTTGATTATAAAATAAATAAATAAATTATAGCTTTACTATAAGACAGTACATGAGAAATGGCAAAAATAAATTAAAAAATAAGCATTTTGTTTTTCACTATAAGAATTTCATGACTCTACTTTGCCAGAAACTGATTGCAAGTTTTAATATTGTGCCAGACTGCAACCTTTTAATTCTTCCCATTGATTTTTTTTTTGCTGCTAATTTACAATAAATCTTTTCCATCACAAAGGAGAAATCTTTTTTTATATACCCTTTATGCACTGGGAAATTCTGCCTCATGTACTTTAAACTGATACTAAACTGACATTCCTTGCAATATTTTGCATTTTAAAGAAATTATAAAAATACTGTATGGCAGCTCTTATTAATTACTATAAAATATTAAAAAAGATCTAAAAAGATGATTTTTTAAAGATACATCATTACCACAAATTTTTGCCTTTTTTCTTGTTGATTATTAATATATTTCTTGTTGAAATTTATTTATATTTAAAGATAGCCTGAGTTTTTGAGTGTATTATACAATCTTTTTTTCTAAAATAGTTTGTATATGGATACTTGTATTTGGATGCTTACATTTACACCCTAGTTTCTGAATGTAATTATTAAATGACGTTTTTTGTTATTTATTTTCATATCTTTTGATATTTAATTATTATTATTTTGTGTTTGGGCTATACATTTTTAGATATTTGTTGTTATTTTTCTATACTGCATCCAGTAATTGTCAAGTTCTAACCATATACTACTCAGGTATGTGTTTCGGTAGTGACTGCTCAGTCTTCATTAACCACAATGCTAATACAAATATACTTAATGGAAAACAGATCATAGCTTAAAATCTCATGTGGTCTAACTATGGGATTTTTGTCGATTTCCTCTTCATGTATCACAAACTCATGTAAGTTTTCTCCCTATACTTAAATCAGTAGTTCTTGTTCCAGTATTTGTCCTATATCTTTTTGGGCCATGTTTAAAATGACAAATATGTCTGATGTTCAATGATAATGATAAAAAATAAAGTAGTCAGTATGCTAAAACCAAACAACTGTGCATTGAGTGCCAAAGTTCTTAAATTATTTTTGAATAGAAAATTTTAAAACCCTTTTAAAAAGTGGCAAATTATTTGCAATGTGATTTAAGAAAAATTAATTTAAAATTATTTTTCTGTCACCTCACTAGTGCTGTATTTAAAGCTTACAGTATTTTCAAGTGCTTAAACTTTTCTTGTTTTAATCTTATTGTTTCTTGCAGATTTAAAATATATATCTAAAGTCAAGGGCATACAATTAACTAGATTATGTTTTGAGGTTTTATATCATGCATTGAGGATTTCTGTCATATGAGGATTTTGCCATATTTCATACATATTTCTGTTTAACATAACATCCTGCTTACATAAAAACAATCAGTAATAAAAGGAAGATAAATCTTGATTAAACATATTTTAAGCTTTACCTTTGCAACTTTAGCTGATGGATGAAGAAGAAATTTTAAATAACTGTCTTTTCGAATATCTGGGTTTAAAGCTCCACAACCAAATATTTTTTTCTGACTGTAAATAAAGAATATATATTAGAGTAGCAATTCCTGGTTTCTCTCATTCTCTCTACGAACATATAAGTTCAAAAATAGCTGATGATTTGTTATTTGTCCTTGAACTAGAATTCTTTCAAAATATAAAAAAATAATTTTGTGGTGTTAAAATTTATAACTTCTTTCTTTCAAAAAACTATTCAAAAATAATGTAGAAAAAATTCTTTGTTTCTCCTTGGAGTTCACACAGACGCTACATTTGATATCTTGAGTAAGAAACGTTTATTCCAAGTAAAATTTATAGAACATAGAATTTTGTTTTGTGAAATTTTTTAATAAAGTTAAGAATTAATTTTCAAAAATTATGTAGTTTTATATACAGATCAAAAAACTAAATGGAAATGTTTAGAAATCAAAATTTTTTGAGATGTGATCACTTTAAAAATGAAGACTATCTATTTTGCACCATGGCAACTGTAAAACAAGTTAATTTATCTAAATCATCTAAAACTTGTTCAACTAGTTCTCGATGTTTATATTTTTTGTTCTGTGTATCATTATTTAGGCAGAACACAAATAACAATTGTAGTCTCAACAATTTATTTAATTACTGCGGTAGTTAATTAGCAAATACTTTTTGATTAACTCATTAAAAGTATTAAATCAATAAATGTATCAATAAATATTAATTGAATCACTAAAGTATTAACTGAATCAATAAAATACTATCTAAATCACAAAGTGGATGATTAATACATCATCTAAATCGCTAAGTTACCAATTGAATCTCTAAATAATAGCGTCACAGAGTAACTGTCTTAATAACTAAATCAACAAAATACTAATACATAAAGTGAATCACTTGTTCACTAACTGAATCACTCAAAACTATCAATAACTAAAACAATAACTAAATTTATTACAAACTTATAAGATAGTAGATAACTAGCAAAATAATAACTAGAGCTTTAGATCACTAAATCTATAACTGACTACATCACTAAATTGCTTGTAAATAACTAAACTTAATTAATTTAACAAAACCTCTGATTAAATAAATTACTAAAAGCATTAATTAACTACCTAAATAACTAACAAACTATTTAAATAACTAACAAATTAATTAAAATACAAAATCACTAATTCTCTAATTAAATCCTTTTCAAATTCTCTAGTGAACTAAATTTTAACATGAGGACAGATACCATCTATCCTCATTCCCTTTGCAGGTTGAACAAAGTGGTTACTCACTGGTTCACTGACCACAGCCAATGATGCTTGACTTTGGTGATTTACTGGGAACCGTGACTTACAAACAGTCCATCCACTATTGGACTAACTGAATTTATTTATTTATTTATTTTTTTGACAAACAGAGAAAGGGAAAATTATAAACTACTTAAAACAAAAATTGATTTAAATAAACAAAATTTTTATTTAGATTAGTTTCAGAATATTAGTATCTAATAAGTAAATTTATCAAACCTAAATAAGATAGTAGTTAAATCGTAATTAATATCAAATATCTTTTTCCAAATTATGATTTTTAATTTTCATTTTGCATTTTCTGATAAAGTTGAAAATGTTAGTTATCTTGTTATCTCAAAACACCATGAATGTCACCTTTACTGTTATATATTCTATCATCAAACTTTAGCACTAAATCTGATTAAAAATAATTATTGTTTAAGTATCAAATGAAATGAAATTCTCTTGCTTAAATATTTATTAGAAAAATAAATCTTGTAGGATTCATACCTTTTTTTGTTGATCGCACATACAGTAGGGAAAAACAGCTGTGGAAGGGAAGCTGTAACAAGAAGAATAGTGTTGAAATTTTAATTAAATAATTAATTAATTCTTAACTTCTACATCATTTAACATTTTAAACATGAATCTAATATAAAATAAAAATTATTCATAATCTAAAAATCTAAATATAAAATATAAAATAAAAAAAAATCTAATCATATTAAAAATCTAAATATAAAATAAAAATTATTCATAAAATCAGAAGTTTAAGGTAAAGTTAAAATATTATTTTATAGTTTTACTACCATAGAGGTGAGAATGTTGTTTATAAACAATAAAGTCATTCAAAATGAGCAATTTTAAGCAAATCAATATGTCAACTCTGTAGTAAGAGTATTTCTGTCATTTCAGTAGCATTGGAACTTTTATAGAACAGTGAAACCTCACATTACATACAGTCCTACAGAACAAACGTATCTCACTACAGACATTTTTCAATTCCCTGTGAATCTTCTATGAACTAACCATTATGTATCCTCTCCCCAAAGTGGAGGAAACTTTTGATTTTTCACCTGGACGACACAGGTTATGAGATCCCACAAGTTAAAAAATGAGACATAAAATGTCCTCAATTTCACTTCTCTCCTGAAAATTCCTTTCTTCTTCTAATTATTTTGATCCTTGTACTTAACACAACTGGATTAAAAAATTCGAGAACAGAAATCTAGTCATGGAGGTGTTCATATAAATGAAACATTTATTTAAACTTTGACAAATGATCGATTCTGAATGCAACAACTTGTTAGTGCCTGGAGCTTTACAGGTAGTTATTGCTGCATTTTTTCTGTACATCACGGAAGGTTTTGCATGAGTATGATAGTTCACGTTTAAAATTATAGAAAATGTTTCATGAGTGTTTGAATGTCCTAAAGCTACTTATTACTAAAATTTTTTACTACCTGCTCAGAGAACAGATATCAATCAATAAAATTAGAGAAGAGATAAAGTTTAATAAATATTATGCAGAAAATTAACATATCATTGAGCCAAACTAAAATTTAATTTTTAGATAAAGTTAAATTTTCAGTTTACCAGCATTTTTATAAATTTTCTCTTCATAATAATATATTAATAGATAAGTATGCATACTAAATTTCAACACATTTATTTTCATTACATTCTTAAAAATTTATTTCAAAAACACTTAAAGAAGACCAAAAACATATACATTTCTGACTAATAAAAATATTTTATTAGGAAAAAATTTGGATATTTTTGAAGTTTGAAAAAAGAAAACTTACGACTAGACTTAAGAATACCAGCACGAATAGAACTGCTTCCAAGATCAATAACGACGACTTTCTAAAATAAATTATTAAATTTTAAGTTTCTATCTAAAACATATTATATGAGTATTATAATATGTTTACATGGGTTATATGAGTATAAAAAGTTTGAAAGCATTTGACTTGAATTATCATAATTGCATTGCAAAACATGTATTAACTTTGCCAGGCATTTCCCAAAACAGTAACATTTTATTAAGTTTTAGAAGTCCATTACATTCTTTTAAGTAACTAAAACGTTGTAAGAGAGATTCTGATGAAAAGGGAAAAAGAAATATACATTTACAATCCACTTTAATCTGAATTCATTAAAAAAATTTATATGATAAAAATGAAAAAATTTTCCATTGTTTTTTTTCCATCAAAATATTAAAATAGAAAGTTGTATGCTATTTTCAACATTTACAGAACTAACACTGCACCATATTTAATAAACAAAAATAATTAGAATTGCCATTAAAAATAAAATGTCTCTGAACTAAAAAAATAAGTAAGGCATAATTTCCCCATCTACTAATATCAAATGCTAATCACCGTTTCTCCTTTTAAGTATTGTTAATACACTGGATTTTTCAGATATTGGTCGCTTTAATTAACCAAGGGAGATAATAATGGTCTCTTAATCTACTTTGGGTTATGTATGTAAACCACCCCAAACCATATTTTTTGAACTTGGCGAAAATGTAGCTTTCATGAAACTATCAATGAACATGACAATGAAGTTTGTATGTTACTCTGAAATAAGTTTTTAACTTAGAATTTTTATGTTATTAAAAACCACTATGCTGCATTGACCCGGTTTCAGGTTCTTAACTGTTTTTGTGAAGGACCAGAATTCTATCTCTGGTGGTGGCTTGAAGCCTACCCTGTATTTTAGATCAATGGGTACCAGTTTGCCTGGTAAGTAAAGGCTGCAAAGCTTACTGCACAAAGGCTTAAAGAACGATGCTCTCGAAAATCCACTTCATTTGCTACATAATGCAGATAAAGAAAATATTGCACAGGTTTTCTGATAACAGTTCTTGCCTAACAGAAATTCTAGTGCAAAACTGTCTATTGTATAATTCCTTTACACTTATCTAATATTATTATTTCTTATTGTTCTTAACCTTGCTTTCTTTGTAACTATTTTTAATAGTTGATATTAGTTTTTCAGGGAATCCATAGATTTTCGAAGTTTTCCTTAAATATTCTCTGTTTCTTTGTCGAAGGCTGTAGCAAAATCTATAACATTTTTGAAAAGCGTTATTTAGGATTAAAAGTATCAAAACTAGATTCATTGCCCAATCAGATTTATATTGCTAAATCACTTCTTAGTTTCTTTAGGCTATCCAACATGCGTTGATCTTTTTAATATCGTTTTCCTCTATAGTGATTTTATAGATATTAAAAATGTATTTGTTTTTTCTTGTATAAATATATTGGCAATGCGTAATGTGTATATTCCTTTTTTTTCTTCTAATGTTTGATAAGGATTCTAAAAATATATATGAAGGGGTGAGATTACTGAACACCCTAAATATTCTCAATGACTTCTGAAGCAAGTAACTATTAAGCAAACAAAATACTGAATATTGTAAGTAAATATGTTGTAGCTAATGTGACCCTCGTAAAATTACAGACAAATGCAAAAATTTTTCTAGTATAACATTAAAAATGTGCAAATTTTACCTTATTAATAGATATAGGATGAGGACAAGGACTTGTGTAGGTATTCATAAAGTCTTCAGTACATTGACTGTTAAAGGCATCAAACCAGGTGTCTACATCATCTTCATTTATGCACCTTAAAACAATAAAGTGGCCTTTCTAAATAAAAAATAAATAAATAAATTGGTTAAATAAGTAGCTTACAACACTCTAGAAAACAAGAAACCTTCTATAAGTTTAAAAAAAATATTAATAAATTTTATATAAAAATGAGTAAAAATTATAAAATAAAAATAATATAAAAATTAATATTAACAATGTCATTAAAAATTAGTAACATCATATTACTTCTTTAAAATTTAAATCAGCTACACTTTTTCTAAAGCCAGAGATATAGTGGGGCTAAAGCAAACTTGTATGACTTTTTAGTACTTTTTTGAGAATTGTAAAGTCATTTTGAAACTTAGAATAGTATTCCTTTTTGTTTTAGAAAATTCTTTCTTGAAAAATTATATTCTTGTGTTCGTAGTGGCATATATTTTGATTTCAAACTGCAATATTTTATGAGATGTATATTATATCTGATAGTATATGGTCGATTTAAAATGGTGAGAAGCTAGAATCAAGTAAAGTAAAAACAAATTTAAAAAATAGTGGGGTTATCAATTATTGAAAATAATTGTAGCGCATTACAATTCAAGAGCACAGTAGAAGACTGTGTTTATGTAAATGAAAACAAAAAACGATATTACTCTAAATAACTTTTATTCTAATGATCATATTTTCATTCTCTAAAAACCAATTTTAATGGTGAAAGGGTGGAGTTAAAATTAATTAGGTTTAAATATCAATTGATTTATGAAATGAAACTCAAAAGCATATTATCTTATCTCTGAAAGAAAGAAAAAACATGTAATTTTTTTGATCCGGTGACTTTTTAATTCAGCGGGCCCAGTGTTGTTCTGTGATGCATTTTTTTATCATGATTATTTTATTTAAACTGTAATTGTAATATGATATGTTTCTTTTATATATATATATATATATATATATATAGTGCAAAGTCACATATCTAGACGTTCCTTTACCTCAAGGGCTTTTTTACAGAAACTTTTTCACACTCAAAATAAACTGAACTCTTTTTCCCTTGTTCATTCATTTTTTTTTTCTAAACATTTGCGATTTGTTGAACAAAAGTATGCAGGGATGAGAATCCTCCGTTTTCCACTAATATCCGTTTCTTTTTTGATTTTTACCCGCCTTTCGATTTTTGTTCGATTTTAATCCTATTTCCCCTACAATATTAAAAAAAAAATTGATTTCGCGGAAACGAAATTTGGCGTTTCACTAAAGCACGATAAATATCGCTATTTTTTATTGCATCTCGCATAAAAGGATTATTATTTTCCAATTCCGGATATGGGACTTTCCACACTTTATATATATATATATATATATATATATATATATACAGGGTGATTCATAAAAGATGGGCAAAATTTTAGGAAGTGATAGTACACACCCAAGCAAACAATTTTTATCAAAGAATGCATGGTCGAAAACAAAACGCGAAAACGCTAGAGGGTGTCAAAGATTATGTTCATATATGAGGCAAAAACACACAAAGAGCGATGAAGTTAAGTTATAAAAACAAATTTAATGGCATGTGATTACAATAAGTGTTCAAAGCAGTGGCTATGCACGCAGTACAACGGCGAAGAAAAGGTAGGCGAACATTCTGAAACACACCAGGCATATCACGAACTTTCCCTGCAGCGGCCGAAAGCTTGGCGACAAGTTCTTCTGCAGATTCAATGGGAGTCTCATACAAAAGAGCCTTCAGCTATCCCCACAAAAAGAAATCGAGACATGAAAGATCTGGCGAGCACGGTAGTCAAGCTATAGGATCACCTCGCCCAATCCATTGGTTTGGAAAGGTTATGTCCAGATAGTCTCGCACTTCTCGTTCGTAATGAGCTGGTGCTGCGTTCGGCTGGAACTAAATGCAGCGTTTGCATCAAACTTTCCAAATGCGCCAGCACCTTTGCGTTTTGTTTTCGACCATGCATTCTTTGATAAAAATTGTTTGCTTGGGTGTGTACTATCACTTCCTAAAATTTTGCCCATCTTTTATGAATCACCCTGTATATATATATATAAATACACACATTATCAAATTGATCAGCTCTCTACATTAAAAGACACATTGTTTTCTGTTGTTCAACTTTATGTAACATTTATAGAATTAGAATTACAATTAGACACTTGAAATTACGAAAATGTGTAGAAAAATTTTCAAGAAATATGATGGAATAAAAAAAATAATATTCGATTATTCATTCGAGAATTATTAACTGTTATATATGTGGTAAAAAATAACATGCAGTCCACAAATACGCAACTACAGAGTTGAAATTTGACGTGAGAAAAGAAAACTTTTTTTTTTTTGTTCAAAATTCTAATTTGTTTGAAAATTATTTAAATTTAAAGGACTTTGTATTTGCAGATTTTTGCTCACTTTTTTCAATAACGTTACATGTGGGTGTGCTGCGCAAAAAAATTAAAAGACTTAGATACTTGAAATTACGAAGGTGTGTAGAAATTTGTACAAGGAGTTTGATGGAATAAAAAAATTAAGACTGGATTATTTGCTATAGAATTATCATCATCAATTGTTAAACTTGTAGTTAAATAAACCATGTGAGATAATCTGATCTACAACCTGCTGAAATGCAACATTAATGAAAATTCACATTACTGAAAGGACTTTTTTCAATTATGAACTTTAAATTGAGTTATATATATATATATATATATATATATATATATATATATATATTGCGTGATAAATAAAATAAAAAAAACAGAATGAGGGATTAGATGTTGCCAGATATAAGTCTTAACATCTATATCAAAATTTTTAAAAATATACGACTCAAAAGCGAGAAACCCATTTCCAGTTTGAACTGTTATAATGATACAAATCTTGTTTAGAAGTAAAATTATCCTAATTTATTTCTTGTTGAGTCACACAATCTATATTCTTTAAGTTAATTTTCTTTTCAAGATCTGTTGGTAATTTTTTAAATTTAGGTATAATCATTAATATCATTGCAATTCATACATTAACAAAATGTTCTTACATGAAATTATAATAACATATATTAAAGACTCAAGAGAAATAAAACTATTTCCAAATTGAATTGTTATAATGATTTAAGTCATGTTAACATGTAATATTATGCTAATTTATTTCATATTGAATCACATAATCTGTATTCCTTAAGTAATTTTTTTTTTCAAACGCTTTTGAATTTTTATAAAATTTTGGCTATTATTCATTTCGTTATGAATAATATAACATCAAAACATTCTTACATAAAATTATGATAATTATATATTTAAATAAAAAAAAAAAAAAAATAAAAAAACGAATGAGAGGCAACCATGTGGGTTGGTTAGTGGAGCCTCCTTTTTTATATACAGTGATTTCGCGGAGTGATTTTACAGTGATTTTCATTATAACTTTTCAAAAGTATGAAAAATGTACCGTGTACAATTGGGCCCAATTCAAATACAACTCAATCGCAAACGCATTACGTTAATAAATACCAATCTAAAATACAATTAATTGATTAAATGAATCTTGCAGATGCGAAATTGTACCATATAGAACAATCGCGATCGCATCACATCGTTTTTCGTAGTTTGATTTGAAATACCTAAATATTATTAATTGAAATGAATAAAAATCCGAACAATAATTATAAAAAATATTAATAATAATTTAATAAAATAAATCTTGTTTTGCGCAAAATTGTACTATACAAAACAATCACGAACGCATCCAGTTTCTTTTTACTAATTTTAAATTTCTAAAATTTTTAACTATCAAATAAGATAAAGAACTAAAAACCTTAAAAATAATTTTTAAAAAACATATAAAATATAAACAAATAATCTCGTTATACGCAAAATTAAAGGTTAAAACTATCGAAAACGCATTATATCTCTATGATAATTAATTTATAATATCCCAGTTATAAATAAATCAAATGATTAAACAGCTAAAAGTTGCTAAAATAAACGTTAAATGCAGAATAAATTAAAGAGTTCACGCATTCCTCTTTTATCCACGCGCTCATCATGTTGCATCATCTTACTGGAACATCTCTAAATTTCGAAATCGTATATTTCCGAGTCCTGGAAATATACGATAAAAATAATGAAGTTGGCCTTCAGCTGAAAGTGGGGATAAACTTGACCTTCAAGTTAGATCATTTAAGCATTTCACTTCACCCCAACTCATTCGTTTCGTAGTATGATATGCATATTTTTCTTGGGAGGGGGAATTGTGCTTCCATATTCGTCAGCGTTTTCTTTGGTTGAAAGGGAGAGCGTCTGTTGTGCTTTTGTTGCATTCCTGCAAACTGTTTTTTACCTGCATTGTTAATTCTTTATATTGTTATTGATTGTAAATTATGAAAATAGATCGCTGCTAAAGATAATAAGATGAAGAATAATAATAAAATTTTGGAGAATCAATTCAACAAAATAGAATTTTAAAGCTGAAGTAGTAAAATGAAAGTAGTGAAATGAAGTAGTAAAAAAAAAAAAATCCCACAAGATATGGCGACCAACAGACACGCCGCCCCAATAGATACGCCGCGCAGACCAAAGTTTAATATTTTAAACCATAAACGTCGCGGCGTATAGTCGCAAATTTACATGCATTAAATTATTCTTGGTTCATTAGAAATTATTTTTCTGCCAACAAAATTAACAATAACACACCTCTTACAACGGTCTCATTAGTTAAGCTAGAAGAGCGATTAAAAAAAATTTTTATGCGTGTGTTCGTTATATCTCAGCAACATTTTTAATAAAAAAAAAAAACTTTTCATACACAAATGTCATTCCAAGCAAAAAATAGTTTTTTAATAATTATTAGTTAGATCGAAATTTTTTTAAAGTAAACGAGTTTTTACATTTTAATCTATGTAATTTTAAAATACAAAATTTGAACGAAATCGGTTGTTTCAGAGATATGAATTTATATTTTCAGGATTTCATTACTGGAGAGCTATTTGACCACTTAAATACGAAATTACGATTTCGTGTTTTAAAATAAGGTTCTGCTGCGTTAATTCCTCGCAAAGATAATTCGTCTCGGGAACAATTCGTCGATAGCACAATTCATTGTAGGCACAATTTGTTGCGGCGAAAATTCTTCGTAGGTACAACTCGTCGCAATGACAATTCAACGTGGACACACTTCATTGCGAGCACAACTCATCGTGGGCCCAACTCGTAGAAAAATAATACTTCGCAGCGTTAATTCGTCATACGTCAAATTTGAAATACATGTTATTCCAGTAACAAAAAGGGTGTTTCTTTGGAAAAATTGACACCATAAGTATTATTTTGGCAAACAAAACTTCATTATGCCCTAACTCTCTCTCCTTTGTTCGCTTCTCTTTTTTTATATTTTATTTTATAACCGTCGTTGAACAGCCGACCCAATTTCATGGGTTTACGACTACTGATGTTCAACTCCGTAGCCTTGCAATTTTGAACCAATCCAGAAGACAAGGAAAACTCCTGAATCAGTACCCCCAGAGGTATTGATTTGTTATGGGAACATGGAGGACTTTGAGACTCGACAGATTTAACGTGCATCAGTCACCATTTACTACACGGAGAGTCTTCGGCCGGCGAGGATCGAACCCACGACCTCTTGGACATGGGCCGAGTGCCCTACCGACCAGGCTATCCCGGCCCCCGCTTCTCTTTTTTGAGGGAAATGGGGGTGGGGTGTTTGAGGGGGAGAATCGAATTTCTTTCAAACAAGTAAGTGAGGCATTCATCTCGATGTATTTTTTTTTTTTTTTTTTTACGCCGAATTGAATAAAACCAATTACGAGATGATCGAACTAATAATTTCGAAGTTATATGTGTTTTAAAGACAAAAAGTACAAGTTTCGTTTTGTACCTATTTACGCATTTAACATTGCTATCTGAACAAGCGAGGCATTGTTTCCTATGAGTTTTTTTTTACGTTGAATCGAATGAAACTCTACAAGAGTCAACTGAATAATTTAAAAGTTAAAAGAGCTTTATTTATAAAAAGTATTTCTATTGATTGTTTAAGTACTTTTTTTACATTATTATCTAGAGGCTATCCAAACATAGGAAACAATACTTCACTTGTCTGTACATATGAGATGCGTATATAAGGGCAAGTTAAGATTGTACTTTCTGCACACTAAACTCTTATAACTTCTCAACTATTTATCTTATCAATTTCTGCTTTATCTCAATCAATTCAGCATAAAAAATTACATCAAAATTGCACATTACATGTTCAGATATCTCCTACATTGCAATGTAAAAAGTATACATATGCACATGTCAAAAGAAGTACTTTTCATACAAAAAAAAAAAAAAAAAAAAAAAAAAATTCATTGAAAATAATGCCTTAAGTAAAATGCAAAAAGTAAAATTAACACAATGAAGCTTGAGTCCTTTCCCAGTTACACTATTTAGACCACATTTTTGTAGAAAATATAAGGAAAAGGGGAAATATCGTAGTACATTCCTATGCAACTAAGAAGAGGAGGAGAGGGAAGGGGGAGGTATAACACATGAAACTGGTGTTCTCCTCAGATGGCGTATATGAGCGATGCGATCGCGAATTGAATAAAAATTAAATAATAAATAGTTCCTTTAAATTATTTTTTGTGTAATATCTTTGAATTGATGAATTTTATAATTATGAGCCAAAAGTTTTCAATTTTCTTAAAAAAGTTCTGATTATTACTTTCCTAATTAAACTACTGCAGTAATGTATTTCAATTTGCGGGCTACTCCCCTAATTTGATAGTCAAGAATCCATATCCGAGACGGAAAAAAAAAGAAGTTATGTTTATTCGGAGAAAGTACTTCATTATGTTGTTGAGGTTAATTATAACTTACTAAAACCTTAATTTGTCATATTCGAACATTTTTAAGTCTATGCTTGATAGAACTAACGAAAAAGTACTTCGAAAAAATGCAAAGTAGATAAAATAGTTTACAAACCTGATCATCAATACCTATCATTTTGTTATCTAAAATTTCTATTTGACCTCCCATCAGTTGAATTGTTAGTGATGGCTCCTCTGACTGCATATTCTGTAAAATACATTGAAATGAATGTAAAACTAAAAGTGAAAATACAATATGTTGGTTGAAATTTTAAGATTTTAACAATTGGCAAACATTTTTAATTGTCTGAATTAATTATTGCAGTGTTTAGTTCTATGCGTAGTTTAAGAGAAAGCACATTTCAAATTTTTTTTATACTTCTTTATTTTTCCGAAAATGTTATTAGTTTCTTCAGTTCTTATATCATCAGTTTCTCCAGTTCTTATATCATCAGTTTCTTCAGTTCTTATGTCATCAGTTTCTTCAGTTCTTATATCATCAGTTTCTTTAGTTCTTATGACATTAGTTTCTTCAGTTCTTATATTATCAGTTTCTTCAATTCTTATATCATCAGTTTCTTCAGTTCTTATATCATCAGTTTATTTGGTTTCGTAAAAAAATTAGACTCTTTTGAGGTGTAGCTAAGGCAGCAAAATTTATAACAATACTCAACGCTTTTTATAATTAACATTTTCGAAGTAAATGTTTTTTAGAAATAAGTGTCTCTAACATTGATAAAAAAATAAATAAATAAATAAAATAGTGCGTAACGAAATTGAATATTTAAAAAAAAAACTTTTTATCTTTTATTCGTTTAAAAAGTTCAGTTTTCTCAGAGGTTTCACTGTAATATAATTTTGTTGAATTATCAAAAAATTAATTCAAAATCATGGTTGAGTTACAGTCCCATGGCCAAATTATTAGACGCACTATAAGATTCTATATAAAATCTTAATTATCAGGTGATACTATAAAGCTTTATTAATATTAAGCGACTGAAACCGGTTTCATTTATTTAAGTTCGTGTATCAATGGGTTAAATTAGACGATATATAATATAAATTCGACGATTGAATAAATTAGACGATATATTATACACGAATAGAATATTGATTATATCAGGTATTATATTAGTATATTATAATAATTAGACTAATAACTTATTAGACGCGCTGTAGTTTTTTAATAATTACATGTTTTGCACGAGTTCATATGCAATACTTAACATAAACAAGTGCAAGTCAGTTTCAGCACCGCGTAATAACTATAAAGCTGTAAAATATCGCCTGGTAAATAAGATTTTACATACAAGTAGAATCTTACATTGCGTCTAATAATTTGGCTACGGACTGTATGCCTAGATTTAGATAAATAAACGAGTTTTTCTTACATCATAACAGAAAAGAAATCCATTTTTTAATCTAATATATTTTTTTTTCCATGGGTTCCAATAGGTAGCCTTCTTTCGACCATGAGGTAGCATTTCAATATAACCTTCTTTATTTAGATAACATGCTTTTTGAGTTTGTGGCTGTAAAAGAATACAATTTATAAATATTCAAATTAGAAATTGGCAGGTAGATATGTACTGATTTAAAAGTAAAAAAAAAAAAAAAATAAACATTACTTTGTTAGGAAAATCCAACCGATATAAAGCATCCAATAAAGTTTTCTAAAAAGTAAAAAAAGAAGTGATAAACATAAATTTGTAACATCATAAATATTTGCTTGAGCGTAATTTTTATACTAAGATTGTTTTTTATGTTAAATATTACATTTAGTTTTAAAAAAATTAGTATTATTTAATCCCTAAACCCCTCGATCGGTGTTACCGATTTTCATCGTGGGCTGGTTTGTGTGTCTAGGATTCACAGTAGTGAAGCCACTGGTAGGGCCTTCCAAGCCAAATTGCGTCAATGGATAGATGATGATTTGGATATTGGAATGTCGTGTGCTCCATAGTAAAGCATTTCAGACAGTTATTGAACAGATGAATTATCATGTTATTGCATTTTGTTAGTCGCACTTTAATCTATCCACTTAAACTTTCTTCAATTTCGAACCAATTTGTGCTTGAATTTGAGACAGGTCTTTAAAACACTGAAAAATGCCAACTGGAATACCTTGGCGGCGAGGTTAACAGAACGGAAGATGATTCTGGTGACCCACAAAGGACTGTTAAATCAACAAAGAAGGAGAAGATTCCCTAAACATTATTTTTTCTGCTGACAGATACTTCCCATAATAGTTGAAACATAAATATATATAATGTTATTGAAGAATATATCTAGAAAAGCTAATACAGTCGACGTTCTATATAACGACTTCTATGTCTATGTGTAAATCGACTTCATGACGTGAGATCACTATGTTATGAGTGCAGAAGAATATCGCAAATAATTATTCATAACACTAACTAATGAATATGGGAATCATTTTTTAAAAAAAACCATGTGTTATAATCTCCTTGATTATCAATAATATCAAGTAATGCATATTTCACCAACTTTATGTGCAAAACCTACTTACACTTTCAATATATATCGCGTTTCATGGTATATCATGTTTAATGTACCACAACATCAAAGAAATATGTTTAAAAACTTTCCCTGTGAGTTGACTCATTGTCTGTGGAAGTATTTTTGTTTTAAAGTTGTTTTCTAAATGATTTTCTAGGTAATGAAACATAAAATCGGAACCAAATTTTTCTCACTATATTGGAATTAATGGATCAAATCGCTTGTGAAATTAACATAGACTCTATGGAACAGTACTAGGGACTTAATGTTCCAGTCGTTATAATGGAAAAGTTATTGTAATAGGAGTCATATTAAATAATTACTTATGTGTGGATATTATGAAGTCATTTTAGAGTTTCTGTGCTGCGATATTTAGGCTTCATCTGACATGCTTCTAGTATTTTTCTACATGGAGCTGTTGGGAGCTTAGGTTTAGTTTTTGTATTTTACCCCTGGTCAGCACATAAACTGTTCGTGCATGGTAAAGGTCCCCTGGTGAATGTCAATGTATGTCCATGTGCATCAACTTTACATGCAGTCGACACTTGCCTTGTGGTCAGGGTGAAATTGGACGTTATTAAAATGTGATGTCATTTTGAGTGCACAAAATTACCGTAAACATTAACTCATAGCAAAAAAATAATAATAAATAAATAAAATAAACAAATAAATAAATAAAATAAAATAAATATATAAAAAATAAATAAATAAAACTATGCTTTTCTTTTGAATCTCAAAAGTGTAAGATATTTAAAATCTATTAAATTTCTCAGGAACTATTCGACCAATATTGCTCTCATTTTGTATTTTGCTATGTAAAATGATATTTTTTAAAATGATGGAAAAAATTACGTACAATTCAATTTTTTTTAACGATTATTAAATAAAATAATGAAAAAAATACATATTTACTACTAGTTATTTTTTTGCATGGAATTAACTTTGGACAAACAAATTTTATAACTGTGTGCAAAATTTTTTCAATTCGCTTAAAAAGTTCTCGAGATATGGCGAAATACACAAAAAGTAAAATTAACATTAAGGGGTCCAAACTTAAGACCTGCTCTCCTGAATAAACTATGGGGACCGTATTTCCCAGATTGCGGCAACCCCCTAAATTTTAGCGTTCCGTCGAAAAACAAGGTATGTTTATTCAGAGAAAGTACGTTTTTGTGTCTAATTTCCATATCGTTTGCAGTAATTAATTAGCATATTTGAGGTCACGCTCTCGAACCTTCAAGATTGAATCCTAGAACGTGAAGATTCGATCATTGGATCAAAAGTGTTTCAAGGTGGTCCGTTTTTTATTCTGCACACTGCACATATGAACATTGGACATGCATATATTGTACCTATATGCAAATGTATTTGCATACAATATATGAATGGATATCAAGATATGTATCTATTCAGTACAACTATACATTACGTATTCGTATTTGAAGAGTTTTGTGGGAGAACCAGGTAAGTGAATTTTTTTTTTGTTCTTTTCAAATCAGATTTCTCAGGAAAAGTTTTTATTTTGTTCTCATTTAAATATGACATACATTTATATTGCTAAATCTATTAATTTCGAAGATACTCATTGGAAGAACTAGGTAAGTTACATTATTTGAATATTCTTCGGGTGGAAGAACCAGGTATGTGACTTGACAACAAATGTGAGAAAAACAACCCTAGGAAATTACTCGTTTGACATCGAACGCTAATGCGCGGGGATTTCGAAGTTACTCTGGAGAAAAAAAAAAAAAGAAAATTTTTAACAACAGCTTACATTAAGGACGAATGTAAATTCTTTTAAGTATCAGTAATGAGGCCAGGATAGCCTGGTTGGTAGGGCACTGAGCCCATGTCCAACAGTTCGCGGGTTCGATCCCCGCCGGCCGAAGGCTTCCCGTGTAGTAAATGGTGACTGATGCACATTAAATCTGTCAAGACGCCAAGTCCTTCATGTTCCCATAACAAATAATCAATACCTCTGGGGGTACTGATCCAGGAGTTTTTCCTTGTCTTCTGGATTGGTTCAAAATTACAAGGTTACGGAGTTGAACATTAGTAGTTGTAAACCCAAAAATTGGGTCGGCTGTTCAACGAGTGATCTAAAATAAAAAAGTATCAATGATTTAAAAAATAGAAGGAAAAAAAATAGTCCTTGAATGGTTTCAACATATAAAATTTTTTGTTTCCCGTTCGCGATACTTTAGTGTTTCAGACACACTGCTTGCAAATGAATTTAAGCTTTTTTTCTGAGCAAAGTCGCATTGAAAATAAATATTATTCGGTGCTTATACTGCTTTTGCAACTTTTTTTAGTATATTTTTATTGTTACTAGCTGAATACTCGTTCTTCGCAAAGGGAGAAAAAAAAATTATCACTAAATCGATAACGATCAACATTACGAAATCATGCAGAAAACTGAAGGAGATATACTGCCACAATAATTAAGTTAAAACAATTCCAGTATTTTTATATTTATTATTATTTGCTGCTTTTCCTGGTAGATTCACGTAGCTAGATTAAGCAAAATATGGTTTTACATATCACATAAAAATAAAGGTTAACAAAATTCAGTATCATTTGGCATAATGTTATTGTTCGAAGCTAACTCCTGATTGCCAAAAATTATCATAATCAATCGTATATCTTCTTCAGTACTTATCCCATTCGATGGGCCATAAAACACCTATTTCCACCGTACTTATAGTAGGTAAAGATATCGTGGTACCTATATTAGTATATATGACACCGATTAAAACAACAGCAATAAACATAATATCAGTAATGTCTACTACGAAATTTTTTTCTTCTCTTCTTTGGATTATTATTTTTGAATTGAAAATAACAAGGGGCTCATCGGTAATGTTAAGATGTTGGTGCACACCTAAAATATTGAGTGTTAAACCCGAAATGTTAAGCGTACATATTATTATATACTTGGCGTTACTACGGGCAACTTTTTCGTAAAAATCGCTATGACTCGGCGGAATCAGATTAAGTATATCACTAAACATACCAACACTTAATATATACCTATTTCTACCATAGCCGGTCAAATGACCGGACATTATGTGTCTTGATTGAATGTGTGAAATATGGATGTTAATAAAGAAATAAACTAAAAAAAACTTTATTGTAAATAAACAAAATTGTATATTGCCAAATTTTATGCATTACAAACACAAAGAATAAGAATTTTTAATTCATTGCTCAACGCATTTTTTACATATACAGGGTGTGTACATTTGTACATTTTCCGCAAACATATTTCTTCTAATTATTATTATTTCTATAATTCTTATAATTGTAAGAATTATAAGAATTCTAATTCTTATAATTATTCTTATAATTTATATTATTTCTTCTAAGAATTTGTGCTGTCTTGATTATTTCGACATTTTTCTGGGTAAGAACAAACAGTTAGTTAGAAATGAAGTAAAGCTATCAAAATAAAATATAAGCTACTTACCAAAACATTTCGTTTTTGTCATTTTTTCTTACCCAAAAATGTCAGTCTAAAATTTTAGGTAATTTCTTGAAATTTGAATTCACAGTTATTCTGATTGAACTAACTACGCAACAGTCTTAGCAGAAATGTGCAACTAATCGAAGGCAAAACGTTAAACACGCATTGCATCATGATTTCTGATCCGATAACCTTATAAAGCAATAAATTGTTCTCCCGGTCAAATGACCGGTTGTGGTAGAAATAGGTATACGATAAGTATTATTCGAAGCAAACAATATACAAAAAAAAAAAAAAAAAAAAAAAAAAAAAAAAAAAAAAGAATTACTAATAATAGAATATTAACTGTATATAATTGTTCGAAAAAGTCATGAAGTCAAATGTGCAAAAACGATAAGATGATAAGTGCATTTTCGATGCAAAAGTTCTTAAACGGTCATTTAACATGTTATGGTATGTTTAGTGTTAAATATGACCGAATCACAGACAAAAATGATTAGATTTTATTTTGTTTCCTTATTTTGACCGCAGAGATTGCTTTGCTGATGTAAATTATACTATGGTAGAGACAAATCAGAGCTTTGTTGGTATCTACTAACCATAACAGGTTTTCGTAGTTTTGAACTAAATTTTGCGTAAATACTGTTTCCCTTTCAAAAATTCTTCTCGAAGATAAATGTGATTCGATTCTTTAAACATACGTACTCTTGCCGTCAAAATTCAAGGCTATGAAATTAAAAATAAAAAAATCTGCATATCCGCGGAGTGAATTGGTTGCTCAACGCTAGGAACTAATAAAGTGTTGATTTAAAGTATGAAGGAAAAACAGAAGTTGCGTAACTAATTATGATCGCGGAGTTTATTACGATCGGAAAGAAAAAAATAATACCCAAAACAGTTTCATAAACATTTTTATAAATAGAAATAAATTCTTATTTGCATGAAACAGCTAATTTTTTATGAAGAAATTGAGATTATTAATCTTTCTTAACAGCTTCTGACATTTTTTGTATTAAAACTGGTAAAAATACTTTTATACAGTGTCTGACAAACCTTTAGACCATAACATTTTGATCACTATCAGCGCTATTTAAGAATTTTTTTTAAAAAAATCTATAATTACCGAATTCTCGACTATCTCCAATTTAAGCAATGAATACCGAAAAACTTCTACTCAATGAATGTTGAACTAAGCGGGCGTTTTTGGTCAATTTTCAGACAAACAAGGCTGATAAAGCTTGATGCCAGTTTGTTCCAAAGGTTGTTAACATTTTATTTCTTGAATATAAAATTAAATATATGTATATTAATGTCAGCATTGCAAGTAAAATTATGTTCGTTGAAAAATACTAAAAATCCTCCATTAAAACAAGCAATGCTATGCCCAAAAATTATAAAAAAACCTTCTTTATAAAAGAGTTAGGGTCAAATTATCCCAAAAATTTTACTTCACAAATATACAAATAAACATTAAGATTAAGCGAAGTAACAAAAACGAAGAACGTATAAATTTTAAAACTCATTTACTCAGATTCACTAAAATGTTCTTTACCTGGTTCTTTCACTAAGCTCTTCATTTATATTTTACATCCATATTGTATATACCTAGATGATCTTGTACATCCATACATTCTATGTACATTATATATACATACATTTTATGCATATACTTTCATTGTATGTCTTATACAACATCTGATTATTGGAATTCCATTGGTAATCGTAAGCTTTGATTACTTGTAATTACGATCGCATGTAATCTCGATTTCCTTAAATCATATAATTTAATTACTTGTAGTCATGATTACATGTAATAATATATTTTGATTACTTGCAATCGTTCTTGATGTGATTAGAAGTAATTATAGCCATATGTAATCAGTTATCATGACAGGGTGGCCACTCTAATCAGGTATCAAATTTCCCTGATTTTTCCAGGTTTTCCAGGTAAAAATCTTGAAATTTCCAGGTTAGCGTTCTTTTTTTTTCTCTTCTCATAAAGTGTAAGATGAGTACAAGAAAAGTATCCTTATTTTAAAGTATTTTATTTAAAATGTTATTTTTTTAGCATATCATCTTGAAAAATAAGTAGACTAAATTTATTTTAACAATTTGGCAAGATTTTGTTTTTTAAATATTAATGTTTTGGTAACTCAGTAATTTTTAAAAAATTTAAATATATAGAGAAAATAATATATTTAACTTGTAAAATATAGTTTTCGGATTTCAGAAATAAAATTATTATCTATTGCTTTAATTTTTTTTACTTAATTATTTTTCATTAATTTTTTATTTATTTGCAATTTTGTATCAAACTTATTATAATAAAATATATATTTTGTAACAAACTTAAAATAAAAATTTTTAATTTTAATTTGTACTTGCTAACGCTATAATATTTTCTTTTATCATTTAAAACTGGCTAGTTGTCGTATTAAAACAATAGACAACATTAGAAAGTACAGTTCGTTCACCAGGAGTTGGCACTTGGCTCCGCCTCCATCTCGTGGTATCCGACAATACTATTTCGCTATTTTTTGGAAAAGGATGCAAACAATGCTGAACAAGGTTTTTATTTGGCGATCGTAAGACAAAAATATTTATTTCGCAATCTTTATGTGCATTTTTTTTTTTTTTTTTTTTTCGTGTGTGTGTGCATCTTCACCTTTCCTAAACAGCACAATCCCATAGTCTTCTAGAAGTCAAAGATTACTCGATTCGTTTAGCAACCATGGGAGAGTTTTACGTGGCATTTTAGTTCAGCAGGGTTATAATGGAGTAAAATTTGATGCAAGCAAAGTATCGCAAAGTTGATATTTCAACTGTTTGACGATACTTTTCCGTCTAAAAAAGTGGGATAGTAAAATAATTTAAATTAAGAAAATTAATAAATAATTTAAATTAGGGAAATTAAAAAAATTGAAGAAAAAATTTCCAGCTTTTCTTTAAAATTCCCTGATTTTTCCAGGTTTTTTCCAGTATAAAAAAATTCCCTGATAATTCCAGGTTTTTAAGGTTTTCCAGATGGGTGGCCACCCTGCATGATTACTTGTAATCGTAATTATCTGTAATTTCGATTACAAGTAATCGATTACATTACATAGTACAGTTGTAAACGATTACTGTAACACCCAACTCTGGTTTGAAAAACGGAATCAAATGCTATGTCTATTTTCTATAAAGTGCATTTTAAACTATGTTCATTTTCTTAAACACGCATTTAGAGCTATGTTCAGTTTTAAAAACTCGCCGAGAGGCTGTTTCCCTAGAGTTAACACAGCAGAGCACAATCCACCTCTTGTATATTTTACCTCTATTTTTGGATTATAAATTTAGAATATGGGTGTTGGATTCCCTAATTAGTGTTATGTTACAAAAATTACTCTTCTTATTCCTAATTTTATTCATAATTATCATAACAATGACAGTAAAAATAAGTAATACTTACAGGATCCCATGAACTTGTTGAATTTCTTGGCTGTAGTATATCATTTGATTCCTCAGGGAACACATTATTTCCGAAAATTAGCAATTTATTTTTATGACACTTGGAATTTTCAATTGAATCATTAAACGTTTTGTTGGCAGAATCTTCATTAAGTTTTCCAGCATAATTTTTCCTATAGGAATCCCAGTGTAAATCTAAAAAATATGAAAAAAAAAAAAAAAAAAAAGAAAAAAAGAAAAGAAAAACATCGAGTCAAAATTGATAGAAATTTTTTAAGAGGCTCAACAATTTACACAAGACATTATAAAATTAAAAATGAATATTGCATGCATAATTGCTTACATTCAAAATGCAAAAATAATAATTAAGTAATTCGTCTTTTTCATTCGTCTGAATATTTTAATTCTAATCAACTAAACTAACACACTAAAAGGGGAGAAAATGTGCTGTTTAAGAATTAATGTGTTTGAAATCGATGATATAACAGGTTAGATTTTAAAATTCGAGATCTCCAAATGCCAAGTCTGAACGTCATTTGAAATTGGTATTCAAGATTCTTGAGAAAATAAAAAACAGAAAAGAAACGTTTAGAGGCGTTGAAATTTGAACTGAATGAGGAATAAATTGTTGAATAAACGTTAATCTTGAATGTTATAAATATTGAGGATGGTTATTAGAGAAACGTATCTAGTGTCTTTATTGCGGAATTTGGTTTAATTTAATTTTTATTGAAAGGGTAGTAGGAATAACTGCAGTGTTGTCTATTTTTTAAAAAAAATTCTCAATTCGTTATAATTAAAAGCAATAAAAATAAAAAGTTTCTTGTCAATATAGCTTTTTTTTTTTTTTTTTAAAGAAGAAATGTATTTAAAAGTTAATTATTCTAAATAATGATTTTTTGCAAAATGGACGATGTTGAATTAGAGGTTAAATAATAAAAATTAAACAATATAAACTCTCTCTGAATTGCATCTGGTAAAAGCAATTAAAAAAAATCATAGAAAATAGAACTGAAAAAAAAATTAGTTTTAATTCAAAGTGTGTGAAAAACAGCAATTTCGACGTTACATTTTCGATCTCCCCATTCTTAGAAATGAAGTTATTCTAGTGTTTTCCCTAGTTTTTTCGTATGCTGACAGGCGAAACCGAAACCGGAAGTACACTCCCGAAAACGAAACTTTAATGTTTTTGTTATGCTTTGAGTATTTCAAACTTTTTTTTTATTTGAATAAATTATATTTTTAAGACAAATAAAATTCAATTTTAGATATTAATTTTTGAATTATTATTTTTTTTTGTTCCCAGAATTTTCTTACATTTCAGAATTTGTTTTGCATCTTAAATGCTTTTTTTTTTTAACATAATTTTTTAACATAATTTTCTGGCATAACATAAATTTTAATAAAATTGAAACATTAAAACATAAATTTTATTAATTAAAGTATTTGCTGTCTAAACATGAACGTTATGAACATATAAAATGAAATATTTATTTTATTTATTTATTGGTATTATTTCGAAATTATTTAAAGTAATCTAAACTCTTAAACTTTGTTTATTGGAAAATATGTCATAACATAATAATAACAATATTACTATCAATTTTTTTTTAAAGTATCAATATCAATAGAGTTTTGAAGATAACTTCTGATATGATTAGATAAGATTTTTTTTGTTGTTAAAATTGTAGTTATAGCTGCATTAATGGGTAGGCATAAAACACTTAATTTTTATTTTATATATTGATATTTTCCTTTTCTAGCTGGCCATTTATACCAATATTCTAGTACAACTTTGCGTAGGGGTATTACATAAGTTTATAGATGTTTTGAACTCAAGAGTTGAATCAAATTATGTTATAATTTTGAAAAATTACTTTTTTTAAAATCAAAATGATTAATAATTTAATATTTTCTGTTCCCAAAACGTTCTTAATAAGGAAATTCGTTGCGCCTGAGCGCGCTGGAAAATGTCTGAACACGCTTATATGCTCAACAAAACGAAAACGTCTTTTCAACGTTGATTGATACACACACTGGCCAATAAATTAGGAACCTTAGATTAGTATTTTCTTGGATTTCCTTTTGCACAAATAACAGCACGTATTCGGAAGGCATCGATTCCTCAAGTTTCTGGGGAGTATTTATGTCCAAAAAATACCATGCATTAACTATGCTGACGTCAAGATTATATTACATTAGAGGAAAGAGGAGATGGTTAATGGATGTGCCTTTTCAACATGTTTCAAATATTTTTTTATCTTTTTCAAGTATTTAAAATCTGGATTTTGCGGGGGCACGAAGGTGTTGGCAGTCAGATTGGTGTTCATTGACCCAATTATGTAGGCTCCTGGCAAGATGTACTACGAACCCCCCTCCCGGAATAAGTTTTGATCTAAAGATCGGATCTTCACGTTCTAGGACCCAGGGGGTGATCTTAAATCTGTCAATTAATTAGTTCAGACTATATTATAAGTTACGAAATAAGGCACAAAAACGTACTTTCTCTGAAAAAACATAACTTTTTTCATAGGATTCGGATTTCTAACCTCCAAGATATAGGGGGAAGTCGCAATCTGGGAAACATGGTTTCCATGGTCAGGAGAGCGATTCAAAGCTTGAACCCCTTAATGTTAATTTACTTCTTGCATTTTTTTGCCATGTTTCGAGAACTTTTTCAGCGAATTGAAAACTTTTGGCACATAATTATAAAACTCGTTTCTCCAAGGATATTTCCATGCAAAATATAATTTTTAGTAAATATTTATCATATTTTATTTAATAACAGTTAAAAAAAATTTTGAATTGTAAAATATACAATTTTTTAATTTCATTTTAAAGTGCATAATTTTATATGGCAAAATACAAAGTTTGAGTTAAATCAGTTGAATACTTCCTTAGAAATCGACTTTTAAATGTGCGACTACTTTAAAATTCGATTTCTCGGGAACTATTCAACCAATTTCGTTCAAATTTTGCATTTTTCATGCAAAATTACATACTTTAAAATTATGTAAAAAAATGTGTACCTTACAATTCAAAATTTTTCGACTATTTTATAAAATAATAAGAAATAATAAATATTTATAAAAATGTAATTTTTGCATGGAGTTATCATTGGAAAAACGAATTTATAATTGAGTGCAAAAATGTTCTTGATGTGGTCAAATACGCAAAACGTAAAATTAGCATTAAGGGCATTAAACTTTGGATCGTTCTTCTGACCAAACTATGGGGATAATATTTCCCAGATTGCGGCTACCCCCTAAATTTTGATGGTCAGAAATCAGAATACGTTGAAAAAAGGTATGCTTATTCGGAGAGGGTACGTTTTTGTATCTGATTTCGTAACTTAAAATATCGTCTGCAGTAATTAATTAGCATATTTGAGGTCACGCTCTCGAACCTTCAAGATTGAATCCTAGAACGTGAAGATTCGATCATTATATCAAAAGTTACTCAGGGTGGTCCAATTTTTTTGTTTTTTTTTGTTTTTTTTTGCGCACAGTGCTGTTTTATTATTGTCCATGAATATCCGTCACCTCTTGAGTAAAAATGTAACCCTCTAGAATGAATTTGATTTGTCGATGTGTCCAGGTGTTGCATGGCTTTGTTTTCCGTTAAGAAATACCAGGAAACCACTCCAGACCAGCAGAACATGTATAATACTCCCATCATGCAGTGCGAACAAGGCAAGAGAAAATATCCTAAGTTTCTAATTTTTTGGTCTGTGTGAGTAGTTAAAATTCGTTGTTAATGGTTTTCATTGTAATGAAAATCAAAAATAAACGTTTAAAGATGTTGAAATTTGAACTAAAAAGAAACCTGTTCATCCAAAATTTTATAAACGTCGAGAATAGTTATCAGAAAATTTTCGAGAAGTATTTTCGTTTAATTTGGTTTAATTTTTTCTTTATTGAATAAGTTCATCGAAATAGCTGAAGAATTTCTCAAAGAATGTCCATTTAATTTTTATTTTCTAAGTTTCCAATTCATTGTCATAATAATAATAAACGCATATAAAGAAAGATTTTTGCGCAGGCTCTATCCTTTTTTTTTCATTTTATTCTAATAATCATTAAAAAAAATATCACGATGATAATTTAAATAATTGAATTCTAGCGATATAGATTAAATTATTAAATTTTGAGCAATCAAACTAGTAGTCGTAGTACTTTATTTTTGTTGCACTAGAACTGCACATTATGCTAACGACGACAATCTGAGAAATATCCCAGAGAATGATCCGAAGACATGCCATCACAATTTTGATCCTCTGCAGATGGAGGTGCTTCTCCCCTTCTCCCCGGCGGGTTCTCCCCAGCCCACCGACCACAGTGTGAACTCAAGCATTTTACAGTAAAACAATTTAACGAGAACCGATCCAGAACCGAGGTGATTTGAGTGGTCGCCCACTTGCTCATTGACAGCCACCAGCCATGTTTGACGATTTATGTGATCTGGGAATCGTGTCTTAATGTGTCCACTATGGGACAATAAAAAACTTAAATATCTTGTTCGAGGAAGTAATAAATCTTAATTTAAATTTTAAAATATCTAATAAAGTCTAAATAAAAATAGAACACAGAGTATAATAATTTGTTAACATAATTTTTAAAAAAAATGTATTATTTTATTTCTTAAAAAATATATTACTTTATTTCTTAAAAAATATATTACTTTATATTTAGAGTATATACATACTCCAAAAAAATAGATTGTTTAAATTTAGACTTGTAAAATATATCTTTCCTAGTTCTATTCCTAACATAAATTCTTTTTTTTTTTTTCTACTGTTCTATCATTTAACATCATCCTTTAATACTCAATTTGGTACGTTGGGTCAGTGAACAAAAAACGGAAATAATCGAATATAATTAAAATGAACAAAGTACTGAAGTTACAGGTCCAGACTCAAGTGAGGGAGGGGGGAAGAAAGGGATAAATCTCCTGAGCCCCTGGGACTTCTGAGGGCCTGGTAAAAATTCCGTACAAAAAAGTAGCGCTTTTTAAACTAGTTTTTTTCAAGGAATATAGTGTTCACCTCCTAGTGGTACCCTAGGTTCGAATCCCAACGGTTGTTGATTGATACGAATTCTGCTTCTGGCTTGCACTGACCATAGTGCTGACGTAAAAGTATCCTCGACAGATCACGAGTTAAAATGCCCCTGCCGTGGAACGTTTTCGTGGTTTTCCTTCCATTGTAACGCAAATGTGGTATAATTCTGTCAAAAAAGTCCTCCACGAAGGCTAGTTTGTTCCAATGTTTGATCCAGAAGTCTCGGATTTGAACATTGTTAGTCGTAAATTCAGAATTGGGTTGGTTATTCAACAGTTATAAAATAAACTAAGACCCTCGCATTTTCTTTTTCTTCCGAGGGGGGGAGGTGTTTCCGCAAGGTGTGCACTTTCTCCACATTTTGCGTAAGAGGCAATTTTTTATTTGTTGAAAATAGATTTAAACAATTCTAAACAAAATTGTTTAAATCTATTTTTAACAAATACCATTCCTTAATTTTACGTCAGATAAAAATCAAGAGTAAACTAAAATTAGTATTATGCTTCGTACTATGTGATTTTCTGTGTCCCCTTACCAAAAAATTTCTATATAGCCATTAAAATCCAATCAGATGAAATTAACGCCCTCCTCGGATAATTTACATTATCTGTACTATTTCATATTCAATTTTATAAAAGGAATTCAAAAGAAAGATTTATTCAAAACGAGGGATTCTTTTGAGGGATTTACGAGGGATTTTTTTGAGTCTAGTAAACGAAAAACTATATTTAACAGTTAAGAAAACCAACAGAGACCTGCAAATCATCCGTCTGACCACTAACCTAATAAGGAGATTACACAGTTGAATGACCTTCGTCCAAAGGTAATTGGTTAGAAAAGTTGGAGTTATTTATCATGTCTTGTGCTGACAACACTGCTCTACATGAAAATCAATCTAACAGCGTTCGTGCAGATTTTTTTTTTCTTCTTTTCTGTATGTAAAACGATTAACTGAATCCGAATTCGACTTCCCTTGACTCGATTATCTACCACTTTCTGGAAACGTTTCCCCATATTTATGACCTATCCCTACTCCCTAGTTTTATGGTCAAAAATTTGATTGGAAGGGGAGGGGGTAAATATTATTGTATCTGTTAAATATCTTTTAATCGCTAAAGAGGGGAAAAGTTTCTAAGCATAAACAACAGTTGTACCGAGGAGGAAAATTTTGGGGGACGGGTACCCTTAAATTGTAAAAAAATAAAATAAATAAATATGCAATAATAATGAAACAATTGACCTTTTTTTTTTACAATTTTTAAAATTATAACTGTTATAGCCTCCTTTATCCTAGACCGAATGCCCTTAAATAATAAATACATTTAACCACCGTTTTAACTGCAAGCGAGAGAAAAGAATTTTGTAGCTGTAGTTCATTTAGGTCGCACTAGAGTTGCACAATGGGCTATTGGCGACGGTCTGGAAAACATTCCTGAGGATGATTTGAAGACATGCCATCGCAATTTTGATCCTCTGCAAAGGGGATGGCACCCCCACTTCGACGACCTGCACGTGAAGTCGAGCACTTTACGGTAGAACAGTTGAACGAGGACCAATACACCCTCGTTCCCTACGCAGGTTGATCCAAGTGGTCACCCACCCGCACACTGACCGCAGCCAGTGATGATTGACTTCGGTGATCTGCTGGGAACCGTGTCTAAACGATCACTGCGGGACGCGAGTGAAAAGGAAGTGATCAGGAAAAAGGAAAAAAAAAAAAAAAAAGAAAAAAAAATTGTATTCTGCCCCCGGCTCTCCTCGATCACAGTGCTGACATCAAATATCCTCAATGGTAGACGGATCATGGGATAGAATCCCCTTGCCATGAGGCTGAAGTGGTTTTCCTCTCCATGTAACGCAAACGCTGGTTAGTTCCACCAAAAAGTCATCCACAAAGGGCTAGTTTGTCCCAATGTTTGATCCTGGATTTCCCTTTCCTTCTGGGTAGGGTTTAAATATTATAAGGCTATGGAGTTGAACAATGATAGTTGTAAACTGAAATTCGGTCCACCGATCAATGTCGGTTATAAAACAAAATAAAAACATGAATAGTTAAAGCAAAGAGGGAGATTTTGATGGGAATAGAGAAATAAAAATCGTTTGAATAGAGAAAAATAACCCCTTGAATAGAGAAAAAAAAAATCGTTTGTTTTTCTTACAAATTTTTAATTTATTTTCTACATATTTCAGTTTAAATAAAAAGTTGTAAGAAAAATTTTAAAATATGGATAAGCAGCAAGTATATCACATTGTACTTTAAAGCTCAAATAAGCAAATTATTTCTCGTGAGTGATTCTTATTATCCCGTATTCATCCCTTTAATTTTTGAGACCTCTTTGATAAAAATTTTATACTATGAATAAGTATTTACCTGATTTAGATGATGATTCGTCATAGCTATCATATTCACTATCTTCTTCTGGTATCACTTCTAACTCATCAGTATAGTACGAGAACCGCTGAGGATCATTTGCATAAGAAGATTTATTTTCAGGAAACTGAACTTGTCCCTGAATATGCTCTTCTTCGTCTCCAGAGTCATCATTAAAAAGCATTTCTTCCACATAATATTCTGGAAAATTTGCTTTATGAACTACAAAGTCTTCCGATCCATACTCTGGCTCATTACTGTCATCGGGAAAAACAGATCTAATCTCTTTTTGTTTATTTTTAAATCCTTTTTGGATTGTACCATTACTGTTACCATTCACAACTGTATAATTAGAACCTTTTTTACTTGTTTGATCAAATTTTGAATCTGCATTTGTGATCAAAGGCCTACTCGGTTTTAAATTCTCGAAAATCCCCGAAAGTTGCGTTATTTTTAAATTGTTATCAATGGCACTTTTGGAATCGAAAAAGTCATTAGTTTGGCTAGTGTGTTTTAAATGAGATGAAGAATTGTCTGTAAGTAGACTTTCGTCAGGTGCCTCGAATGAGGGGTTAAAATTGCTAAGAAGAGATGATTCTTTATTAGAGGAAACATGTTGAGATAAAAAATGGTCACTTGTTGTCAATTTAGCAGTGTTTTGGCACCATGAATTGTTGTATTTTTTAACAAAGTTATGATCTTTTTTATCTTGTCCAGTAGAAGTATTTCTTGAAATACACAGATATTTTACATTAGTTAGAATATTGTCTACACTAGGGACGCCATTTGTTGTTCTCTTTTCTGCATCAGAAAACTCACAGTTTGTTGAGTAAGTATCATCCTTATCTATTTGACTTTGAAAAAACCGTAAGTTTTCTTTAAATCCTACTGTTGCATTATTTTGAAAGGAGTTAGAAGTCATCCCTCTTCTCAATCTTCATTAAATGATATCTTCAAAGAACTATAATATGCACCTATAAAAAAATTATAATTACTACCACTGTTAGTTTTTAACAAAAATAAAATTTTAAAACAAATAAAGTGTGATATCTTTTTTTATAACTATAAATGGCACCTCAAAGAAGTCATATCATAAAATTTTTATTTCTTTAAAATTTGGTGACCTATTTCTGATAAATTTTGGATTTTTGTTAAATAAAATTACGTAAAACTAAAATTTTGTCTGAAAATATTTATACTTTAGAATTAAGCTTTTTTTTCAACTATTAGTAAAATAAGTAATAAAATACATTGAATAATAAAAAAAGCAACTTTTTTTTACGTGGAATTTTCTTGAATAAATGAGATTGACAGCTGTACACAAAAAGTTTGTCATTCGCTTAACGAGTTTAAGAGATATGGCGAAGCACGTAAAAAGTAAATTTAACATTAATAAGGCCAAACGTTTAACCACACCCTGACCAAACTTTTGGGATGTATTTAACTTATTTCTTATAACTTATAACAGCAGATAATCTTATTTTCCAGACTGCAACAAAGAATAAAAATTCATCGAAAAAAGGTATGTTCATACAGAGAAAGTACGTTTTGATATATGATTCCATAAATTAAAATACCATTAGCACTAATTAATTAGTATATTTAAGGTTAGGCCTTCTCCATCAAGATTGGAGCTTAGCATGTGAAAATCCGATCATTAGCTATGAAAAAATTATAAGAGAACCTGAGGTGTCCAATAATAACCGACTCTCCCAATAGAGGTTTAAATACTATCTCGTTTTCAAACTTGTTTATGATAAAACTATTATTGATTTTTATAAATATGAGATCTAAAAATTATTTTTTTTTGATCTATCATAGATTTTGAGTTATTTTTTTTAAACTTAAAATACCATAACTTAACTAATATCATAGCATAAATTAAAATACCATCAGCGCTAATTATATAGTATATTTAAGGTTAGGCCTTCTCCATCAAGATAGGAGCTTAGCATGTGAAAATCCGATCATTAGCTATGAAAAAATTATAAGAGAACCTGAGGTGTCCAATAATAACCGACTCTCCCAATAGAGGTTTAAATACTATCTCGTTTTCATACTTGTTTATGATAAAACTATTATTGATTTTTATAAATATGAGATCTAAAAATTATTTTTTTTTATCTATCATAGATTTTGAGTTATTTTTTTTAAACTTAAAATACCATAACTTAACTAATATCATAGCATAAATTAAAATACCATCAGCGCTAATTATATAGTATATTTAAGGTTAGGCCTTCTCCATCAAGATAGGAGCTTAGCATGTGAAAATCCGATCATTAGCTATGAAAAAATTATAAGAGAACCTGAGGTGTCCAATAATAACCGACTCTCCGAATAGAGGTTTAAATACTATCTCGTTTTCAAACTTGTTTATGATAAAACTATTATTGATTTTTATAAATATGAGATCTAAAAATTATATTTTTTTTATCTATCATAGATTTTGAGTTATTTTTTTAAACTTAAAATACCATAACTTAACTAATATCATAGCATAAATTAAAATACCATCAGCGCTAATTATATAGTATATTTAAGGTTAGGCCTTCTCCATCAAGATAGGAGCTTAGCATGTGAAAATCCGATCATTAGCTATGAAAAAATTATAAGAGAACCTGAGGTGTCCAATAATAACCGACTCTCCCAATAGAGGTTTAAATACTATCTCGTTTCCAAACTTGTTTATGATAAAACTATTATTGATTTTTATAAATATGAGATCTAAAAATTATTTTTTTTTTTATCTATCATAGATTTTGAGTTATTTTTTTAAACTTAAAATACCATAACTTAACTAATATCATAGCATAAATTAAAATACCATCAGCGCTAATTATATAGTATATTTAAGGTTAGGCCTTCTCCATCAAGATAGGAGCTTAGCATGTGAAAATCCGATCATTAGCTATGAAAAAATTATAAGAGAACCTGAGGTGTCCAATAATAACCGACTCTCCCAATAGAGGTTTAAATACTATCTCGTTTTCAAACTTGTTTATGATAAAACTATTATTGATTTTTATAAATATGAGATCTAAAAATTATTTTTTTTTTTTATCTATCATAGATTTTGAGTTATTTTTTTTAAACTTAAAATACCATAACTTAACTAATATCATAGCATAAATTAAAATACCATCAGCGCTAATTATATAGTATATTTAAGGTTAGGCCTTCTCCATCAAGATAGGAGCTTAGCATGTGAAAATCCGATCATTAGCTATGAAAAAATTATAAGAGAACCTGAGGTGTCCAATAATAACCGACTCTCCCAATAGAGGTTTAAATACTATCTCGTTTTCAAACTTGTTTATGATAAAACTATTATTGATTTTTATAAATATGAGATCTAAAAATTATTTTTTTTTTTATCTATCATAGATTTTGAGTTATTTTTTTTAAACTTAAAATACCATAACTTAACTAATATCATAGCATAAATTAAAATACCATCAGCGCTAATTATATAGTATATTTAAGGTTAGGCCTTCTCCATCAAGATAGGAGCTTAGCATGTGAAAATCCGATCATTAGCTATGAAAAAATTATAAGAGAACCTGAGGTGTCCAATAATAACCGACTCTCCCAATAGAGGTTTAAATACTATCTCGTTTTCAAACTTGTTTATGATAAAACTATTATTGATTTTTATAAATATGAGATCTAAAAATTATTTTTTTTTTATCTATCATAGATTTTGAGTTATTTTTTTTAAACTTAAAATACCATAACTTAACTAATATCATAGCATAAATTAAAATACCATCAGCGCTAATTATATAGTATATTTAAGGTTAGGCCTTCTCCATCAAGATAGGAGCTTAGCATGTGAAAATCCGATCATTAGCTATGAAAAAATTATAAGAGAACCTGAGGTGTCCAATAATAACCGACTCTCCCAATAGAGGTTTAAATACTATCTCGTTTTCAAACTTGTTTATGATAAAACTATTATTGATTTTTATAAATATGAGATCTAAAAATTATTTTTTTTTTTATCTATCATAGATTTTGAGTTATTTTTTTAAACTTAAAATACCATAACTTAACTAATATCATAGCATAAATTAAAATACCATCAGCGCTAATTATATAGTATATTTAAGGTTAGGCCTTCTCCATCAAGATAGGAGCTTAGCATGTGAAAATCCGATCATTAGCTATGAAAAAATTATAAGAGAACCTGAGGTGTCCAATAATAACCGACTCTCCCAATAGAGGTTTAAATACTATCTCGTTTTCAAACTTGTTTATGATAAAACTATTATTGATTTTTATAAATATGAGATCTAAAAATTATTTTTTTTTTATCTATCATAGATTTTGAGTTATTTTTTTAAACTTAAAATACCATAACTTAACTAATATCATAGCATAAATTAAAATACCATCAGCGCTAATTATATAGTATATTTAAGGTTAGGCCTTCTCCATCAAGATTGGAGCTTAGCATGTGAAAATCCGATCATTAGCTATGAAAAAATTATAAGAGAACCTGAGGTGTCCAATAATAACCGACTTTCCCAATAGAGATTTAAATACTATCTCGTTTTCAAACTTGTTTATGATAAAACTATCATTGATTTTTATAAATATGAGATCTAAAAATTATTTTTTTTTTATCTATCATAGATTTTGATTTATTTTTTTAAACTTAAAATACCATAACTTAACTAATATCATAGCATAAATTAAAATACCATCAGCGCTCATTATATAGTATATTTAAGGTTAGGCCTTCTCCATCAAGATTGGAGCTTAGCATGTGAAAATCCGATCATTAGCTATGAAAAAATTATAAGAGAACCTGAGGTGTCCAATAATACCTGACTTTCCCAATAGAGGTTTTCTTTAAGTACTATCTCGTTTTCAAAGTTGTTTATGATAAAAATATAATTGATTTTTCAAAATATGAGATCTAAAAAAATTTTTTTTTATCTAGCATAGATTTTGAGTAATTCTTTTAAACTTAAATACCATAACTTAACTAATATTATAGCATAAATTAAAATACCATCAGCACTAATTATATAGTATATTTAAGGTAAAGCCTTCTCCATCAAGATTGGATCTTAGTACATGAAAATCCGATCATTAGCTATGAAAAAATTATAAGAGAACCTGAGGTGTTCAATAATACCTGACTTTCCCAATAGAGGTTTTCTTTAAGTACTCTCTCGTTTTCAAAGTTGTTTATGATAAAAATATAATTGATTTCTCAAAATATGAGATCTAAAATTTTTTATTTTATTTATCATAGATTTTGAGTTATTGTTGATTTTTTATAATCTTCTTTAACTTCGCAATTTATCTGTCATATAAAATTTTTAGAAATATTTACAGCTCATTTCATTCAAATTAAGATATTTCCATAAATTTAACGTTTATAAAGGCATTTCCAAAGTATGAAACAATGATTATTTATTTATTATTTTTTTTACCTAATTTTAAACCATGTAAATTAAAGCTACGGAAAAAAATGGGATCATTGCAATAATTCTCAAGAAATAAAAATATGGTTTTTTTAAGTTTAATGCTCATAAACTTTTCGACTGATTTCGTCCAAACTATTGAGTCTCACATTTAAAATTAAACAGTTTAAAATTTTTCAATTAAACATTTCTTACAAGTCAACATTACTTCATTCATTACTAAAATAAACAAAAAATAAGAAATAATTATGTATGTATGAAAATATCTTCAACGTAAAATTTCATAATTGTGTGCAAATACAGTTTTAATTTGCTTTAATAGAGCCAGGGATATGACAAAATAAGCTAAAAGTAAAATTAATATGAAGTGTCTTTAACTTTCGACAGCTCTTTTTTTTTGCGACTATTATATTGTCTGTGTTATCGTAAATAATCAAAATCCGTTTATATATATATATATATATATATACAGTTATTTTCAGAAAGTTTCATTGAGTACGCGTTTTTACTACATGTTTAAAAGTAAATTACCAAATTACACATATAATTGATTTCTAGGTGTAAAATAAATCGAATAAGCGAATCGATGAATAAATCGGCAGATCAATTGAATTACTCAGTGGAAATTCAAACGA
Organism: Parasteatoda lunata; assembly: GCA_949128135.1. Classification (NCBI taxonomy): domain Eukaryota; kingdom Metazoa; phylum Arthropoda; class Arachnida; order Araneae; family Theridiidae; genus Parasteatoda; species Parasteatoda lunata. Next base: position 75,285,805 of record OX421980.1, read on the forward strand.
ATTCATCAGAGAATCGATGAAAAAGCGAAGAAATAAATCTGGAAAGCTATGAATTAGCGAATCAAAATATCAATGAATCAGAAATCCAATGAGTCAGTGAAGTTTATCAAGAAGTCGAAGAATCACTGATTCGTTATTTTGCTGTTACTTGTTATTCCTCTATTCACTAACTGCTGTTACTATTATATACCTATTCATTAACTGCTGTTTGTGTTATTCACTAATTTATTGATTCGTTGAATCACTGATTCGTTAATTCGTCCTTCCGTTGATTCAGTGGCCCCTTGATTCTATAATTCATTGAGTTTCAGTTTCAATAACACATGGATTCATTTATTCACTATCTCGTTTAATCACTGATTCATTCCTCGATCTTTCTCATTCGATTTATCCATCAGTACCTTTATGGATTTGTCGAACCATTGATTTGCAGGTATACTGAAAACTGATTCGTTCATTTATGAATTCGTTAACACACTCAAGCCCTCTTTTAATGCTTCTATGATAAATTCCTTTTTATTTTCATTAATTCGCTGATTCATAGATTCGGTCATTTATTGATTAACTGATTTTCTCATTTATTAATTCTCCGTTTTGTTCATTTACGCATTCATTATTCTTTGATTCGTCAACTCATTCGTTAGTTCACTGTCTTGTTGAATTCGTTCATTATTTAAATTTCTATCTCATTGATTCGCTTTTTACCTATTTGATGATTTAATGATTTGCTCATCCTCTGATTCACTTTTATGCTGACTTATTTGGATCATTTGGCTTTTTACTGTTATACATAATGTAAGATCGGGTTCTAACTGAAAATTGTTGCAAATAACCGAAATAAAATCTTAATTCTAATCTTTCTAAACCTTCGTAGTAGGAACGCAAAATTAGAGATGCTTTTAGACACTTCGAATTTTTACCAGTCATTACGAGTAAAAATGGATTTCAACTATATACTGTGACATCCACATTAATTACGATTAGCATATTGAAGGTTTATTCCTTCAACCATTAAAATCTTATCATAGTTAGAACAAAAATTATTGAAATGTCCCCCTCCCTCACTTATGTGCACTGTTTAAATTTGGTGCCCCAATTTTTGTAGTTCATTGTTTCAAATTTAAAAATAAATCTAAAAGACAAATAACTATAAAAATAGAACCTGTCAAAGATCGAATAACTGGTAACTATCCACAAAACGAGACTCATTCACCTTTCATTCATAGATAACCCAGAATTCCTGTTTGATCGAAATGACCTTGCCAAGAGATAGATATGTTACAGAAAGACGTTTTCTTTTATAATTATTTTCTATTTTATTTGCTTTCTTTAATGAGGAAGAAACAGGTTAACAGATTAATCATGATTATGGGATTAGAATTTATGGAAAAGTTGTTTAATCTCGTAAGCAACTTGTAATTACTTTGAGTTAATATCTAAGGAATACGTATTTTGTTCCTTCCAAAATCAGACGTTAAAAGAAGAAAATTAGAATTTCGGTAGAGAAAAAGGATTCTACTTCCTCCAGATTAACCTACAGAGAATAAGATGAACTTGATTTCCTAACTTTTTCAGTAACTAATTAGTATTACGGAATTATTTTCCTTTTAGTCACTTAAACGATTTTTATTGAGTCTAGTTACTAATTTTTTAAAGTTGTAAGTATTTTCAACACTTTTTTAAAGTCCATTATAATAGTTTAAAGAAGTTTTAAAAACACTCACAACCTCAAAATTTAAATTTTGATACCTTGGTTCTGTAGATCACACTTCAATGAATATAAATAAAACGAAAAATATTCCAAAATATCATTTACTTAATGAATCAATCAACTCTCGCTAAAGAGAAGGATTAACGTAGATATTTTATTATTTTGATGTATTTCTTTCTGACACTCAAGCAAAAATATATTTTGATGTTTTTACATTAAAAAAACCAGTCTAATAGTTACTAAAAAATCTGTCAGATTATTGGAATTATATTTTTGCTAAAATATAAAATTCAAAAAAAGTAGTACGGAAAAAAAAAATTTTTTTTTTTTGATTAATTGATTGATTTTATAAATAATTGATTTTATAAATTAAGAAAATTAAGAACCCCCCCCCTCCCAATGTGTGTAAGTTTAAAAAAATTAATTTGCACTCGAAGTCTTTAGATATGCAAAAATTCATTTGTTAATAACTTCGTTTGGTAATCTATAGAGAGTTTTGTCAATGCCTGTTTGTTGTTCCAAAAGATTTTCTTATGACGATCATACCAAAACTTTTAGATTACGCCATATTTCGAAAAATATATGTGCTAAATAAATCTTACCCCTCTCCTTAACTTTTAGACGTGCAAAGGTTGGATAGGATATCTTTAAATAAAAATGCATTCATACGTTATTTCAAATACATTAAAATTATGTGATTACAGCATTAAAAATGATATATTAGCAGAATGTTCTAAGGGAAATATGCAAAGAGCTGTTAACACAAAATTACAGAATGAAATATGCTTCAAATAACATTACATAATGTCCGTGATTATAATTCATAACAAATTAGTATTTTTTTAATAACTACTCCCATTTCTCTGGACAATTTTTTTTTCTTCTTTTTTTAAATTTTGAAATTTTTTTTTACTGGAAAACGCTAAAAGACTATAAAAAAATTTTTTTTATCACTTTTTAAGAATAAAATATTTCAGACAATACATTATTATCTTTAAACTTATCTGCCAGCATAAAACTAAAATAATAAGTCATAAAAATATTTAATTCGAAAGGCAAAAGAAGGTTTAAAGTAAGTACGACAATCCGACTTAAAATAAGTCCTTTGTGTACAATAAATAAAGAAAAGATAACTAAGAAAATGGAAATAGCTCAATGAAAAATAAACACATGTTGAATAGCCCATAAAATATTTTAGGAATAGAATTAGTAGTTTGGAAACCAGTTTCTAAACTTCATTGAGGATAAAGAAAATAAAAAATCAAACCAGTTTCATGTTAGCACCTTTCGAATTCTTTAGATATTCATTAAGAATGCGAGAAAACAAAAGAATAAACGCTTCCTATGCCGTTTATGTCCGTTCTTTGAATGCATCTGTCAGGGGTCGGAATTGTCCTAAACTTACAGGGCAAATGCTTTTTTAACATTAAAAGAGGACACAAAATTACTTCATGATCTGCCTACAACTGACAAGAAAGATACTGGAAGTGACACTCGCCAATCGGGCAAATTTTTTTTACAAACTCTTTTTTATGTTCTGAAGTTATATGTAAAATTTATTTCGTTTATTTCGAAATCATATTTAGTTATATTAATCATATTTAGTTTAGTTATATGAAAAACAAATGTTTTTACCTTATACTCATCTCCAAACTTAATTCATTCTGTAGATGAAGAGTATTGGTTACTTAATTACTCAATACATAAAAGGTTACTTAATTTTAAATTACCAATTTCTCTCCTTAATCAAAAACTTTAAAAGGCCATATTTAAAAGATTAAATTATGAAACTAGAATAAAAATTCTATTGTTTTGAGTAAAAAATTAGGAAATTCCTGCATAATTCTACATTTAAGAGTATTTTTTATAATAACGATTTAGTAGTAGCTGAATTAGAATTTAACGAGAAATAGTTTGAAATAAAATTTTTTATAAGTATCTTAAACTTATAAAAAATTAATTTCAAGTATAATATTCAGTAATCAACTATATTATTTATCACGCACTTGGAGAAATTCCTTCGGTTCTTTATAAATTGCTTATGAGTTAAAAAATATTAGCCTTCTACTATTACAACAGTTTTTTTTAAATGAAATGCTGTTTTTACTGAAATATATTGGAATACTGTATATTGTGAAATATTTACTGCAAAAAGAAGTTCAACAAAAATTAGTACTTCCAATACTAATGTTATGTCTGTCCTACTCTACGGATCACTACTAAACACTATGATAAAACTTTAAGTATTTATTAACAACAGTTTAGAAACAATCTTATGTATAAATTCGTTTCATAAAATTTGTAACGCAGAAATAAAATTTATAGATCATTTGTAACATAGATTCGGTCTTCTGCCACCATTGTAACTATTATTAAACTTTCCTTTCTTTCGATACTGTTGTAAAATTCTTTAAACGCTTGATTGAGAACAATTTAAATAGTTGGTTATAAATTTTTGCCGTGTTGATGTAAGTCAGATTGATGCCTTGTAGATTTTTTTTATTTTGGAATATCACATAAATGTCCTATTTTAAAGCAAATTCCAAGCATAAAACAATGAAAAGAAGTATCTTTAAGAAATCGTCTACAATAAATTTAAAACTCTCTTAAGTTTCTCGCTAATTATTAAAATCAAATATTATCATAACATATTCAAATTTAACAATATTTTTTTAATTATCTTCTTTTTAAAAAAATGAGCAAATTTTAAGAAAGTGTCGAAATTGATTGAAAATAAATTCCTCACAAAAATATTTATTTCTTATATGCATTATATAATACATAATATAAAGTGTTTTATTTTCATCAGATGATAAAAATGAATTATTCTAATATTTTGAATCTGAATCGTACAAGGCAGACTCAGAATACGAGATATTTTAGATCCTCTGTTCAGTTTTTTGGAGAAAATTATACGAATAGAATTTTGCAATTAGTATTTTTAAAAGAAGCTAAAGTATTCATTTTTCTGTTTTTAGATAACTACACGCATTGTCATAAAAGTTAGCGCACCAAGAAAAAGAAATCAAAATAAAACCAAGTTTTACGTACGTAAGTACAACGTTGATATAAGTAAGTGATTAAAAAATCAAAGCAAAATGATCATTTATTGCAGGAAAAATACAAATGAATGGAGTCGTCCCCCTCTAGTGTGAATACAGGATGGGATGCGGCCGGGCACTGAGGAATACTAGCCCTTTATGATGTTCTGTGGTAACTCATACACAGTTGCTATAAAAACACAGCTAAATATACTAAACTCGGAGGCTTTCCATATTGTCACCCCAAATGGTGCCAGATATCTTCGTTCAGCGACAAATCTGGGAACGAGAAGGCCAAGGAAGGGTGGTAATGTGGCGGATACCCTTGCTATATGTGATCGAGCATTGAACTTTAGAAAAAGGGCTTTGAGTGTTATCATATGTGGCTGGAGGATGTCACGAACATACCTTTGGGCTGTCATGATGCCGTTTTTTAATATTAGGGGTGATCGTGTGCGTATGCGATAGCCCCCCGTACCATCACGCAAAACGTAAAAGCTTTGTGCTGCTGTACAGCAGAGGCAGGATTGATTCCCATCCACCGTTGCCTCCGTTTGAAGTATTTTCGCTCGACAAGATTGAACTGCAACTGAATTGAATTAGATCGTCTTCATTGATGAATCCAGATTTAATTTGGTCGGTGATATCCATCGTGTATGAGTATGGAGGTGAACTCTTTAGTCCTGCCGTTGCTGTACAGGAGCACACCACTTAAACAGCTGATGCAATAGTATGAGGTGCCATTGCAAACGACACAAGATCACCTTTAACACTGATCCATGGCACAATGACAGCCCAGCAGTACGTTCGTGTCATCCTTCAACCATATATATTGTCACACATGGTAGGGCTCATATATGCCATTTCCTAACAGGAAAATGCTCGATCAAGCACAGAAAGGATGTCACAATAATGCCTCACACATTGTCAACCATCTTTGGCCTGTTTGCTCTCCAGATTTGTCATCAAACAGCATATGTGAGACCACTTGGAACAGCAAGTATGACATCTTCGAAGTTAAGTAGATTTAGCGGTGTTTTTCCCACAACTGTGGAACAAAATGCAGCAGGTATAAGGGATTTGCATGCCTCAATGCCCGACCTCCTGCTTTCGCGCTAGTGGTGGCCCAAGAGGGTACTAAAACCTCTATTCGTTTGAATTTTTTTCCTGCAATAAATGATAATTTTGCTTTAATTTTTTTAATCGCTTTCTTTCATCAAGGTTGTTCTTGTGTATGTAAAATTTCGTTTCATTCTGACAACTCTTTCTAGATGCGCTAATTTTTGTGGCTATGAATGTATCTTTATTTTTGGTTATAAGAAATTTTTAGCTTTATTCTAAATCGGTTTTTGTCAGTTTAAACAATAATATAAATGTTAAAAAATCTAAAAACACACAAATGTACAGTATTAAATTATTTACATTTTTAAGAAAAAATCCATCAAAGCTCTAAACATTATCAAATTCTTTTTCTCCTACTTTAATAAAGCAACGCCTTTATTTTCCACCGTTTTCGAAAGGTATGGTTGGTTAACTGACTGTAAATAATAAAAAGGTTTTAAATCTTGATCCGGTTTATCCCTCCACTTCTGTTATGTTTATGAGTTGACGTGTTAACAGGCTTGATATTTTAGGAAGTTTTATTATTCATTATGAAGATTGTGTTAGTGTTTTAATTTACACATAATTTTATCATTCATAAAATATTCATGTATTTTATAAATTATAAAAATGTCACGAGTTATAAATCAATTTCAGGAAATCAATATCATGACATAAATAAAGTGTTAGGGTTGAACTCTATAATCCATGACCATGGCCAAAGTAAACATTTGCACGGCCCTATAACACGGCGTTTTCAATTAACCTGAGAGTCATTTAAAAATAATTTTGCTTTTCTTTTATCGCACATTGTATTTGAAGCCATTACTATAAATGGATAAAAATTTTCTCAATGAAATAATATCATTAACTTTTAATTTAAAATCAGTTATGATAGAAAAAAAAAATTAAGTGCGTGAATATCTCAAAGGGCAAATTGTTACTATCATTATTTTTTAATACAAATTTAAGAATTTTGAATAAAGTAATTAACTAGTTAACAAATGAGTAAATGAACATAAATTCAACCCAGTTAGGACGAAAAATTTTAAATTTTCTCATGAAAATATTCTAAAAATTCGAAGTTTCAATTTTATACAATCGTTTTTATTAGTGATAAAATTGAAAGGGTGAGGTGAACGAGGTAGAACGCAGATAAACCCACATTTCTGGATATTCGTATAATTTCCTTTAAAATATTCAGATTTTGTTATGAAATATCAGAGGGGTTTCTCATTTATACACAGCATCACGCAGATTCAGTTACGTATTTTCTGCTTAAACTCAGTAGGGGACCGAAATAGTTAATTTCGTTAGTAACTGTACTGTACAGATCAAAAGTATACGTGAACGTACGGGAATGAAAGCGTTAAGCAAAATTTATTGCAATGGCGTCAATACTTTTCATCTTTTATCATCATCAATACTTTCTGGTGAATTCAATATAAAAAGAAAATAAAAACTACACTTCTTTATATCAAAAACATGGTGTTTATAAAAGAATGCCCCAGTTTCAATTAATAGCAGTTTAATTTAGACTTTACAACAAACCATGTAACTATTTGAATATATATTAATCTAGGTTTTCTTACAGATGTTGAATATGAGCACAATTAGTTATATTGCATACATTTAACCTTAAATGAAATTCTTCCCATACTTGTTAACTAAAATCCGGAATTATAAACCAAATTGTGGAAAGAATAGAACTTGAGGTAGAACAACACAGTAAAACTTTAAAAAAAAAAAATTTAAAAAATTCATTTTTTGATAGTTTATTATTTTAAGATTATTGTATCCATTTTGAAAAAATGTAAAAGTTACAGCATAATATTTCGAACCTTGCATGTGGACGCAGGACGCGCTTTGACATGTAAGATCACGTGAACTTGTGCACTCAGTTGATCAATGGATTTGTTCACTTCTATCAATACACTTCAAATATTATTACTTAAATTATTTTATTGAAAGAGTTTGTTTAAATTATGTAAAAAAAATAACTAATGGTTCTTTCAATATAAGCAGTTGAAATTGCAACTTTTTTAGCTGCCATAATTTTTAATGCAGATTGCAAATGGTTATTGACAATTATGGAACAATAAAAAATAAATATAGTCCCAAGCAGCCAAGTAATAAATTGTAATATATAAAGAAAAAGTTACCTAAAATACGGTTGCTTTTTTAATTGAAACAATTTTCTAATTTTAAGATAACTTTCTAAGAAATTAAGGCGTGGAGAAACGGTTTCATTTAGTCCTTTTACCCTTTGACACAGAATTTTTAATAAACATTTTTTTTTAATACTTTTTTTATTCTGTTGTATCAAGTTAAATCAAAATAAGTGAAAAATATTATATTTAGCATTTTAATAATTTATGGTTATGAAATAGAGCATGAAACACCTGTGTCTTTTCTTGCGTTATGAGTAAAATCTTCCAAAAACAGCTTACTTCCAAACATTATATACGAGGCGCATCCAGAAAGTTCCCGAAAAAAAGAACTCACACTTTCAGGAACATATTTATTGGCAACAAGTACAGCAATGTTTTAGCTATTTTTTAACATAGTCACGACCAGAATTGAAACACTTGTCGTACCATGGGATCAACTTTTGTATCCCTCTGTCGTAGAACTCTGCCGCCTGTGAATGGAACCAGCGTGTGACAGACGTTTACCGTTACTGTGAAACACTGCGGAAATTGTGACGTGCCATTCAAACCAAGAGTCGTGAACTGCAGGTGTTGCGCTCCTCCATGACAATGCTTGTCCAATACGGCACGACACACAGCAGCAGTTTTGACGGAATTTGACTGGGAGTTGTTTGATCATCCACCCTACAGCCCTGATATTGCTCCCAGCGATTTTCACGTTTTCTTGCACCTCAAGAAATTCCTGTCTTCCGGTGAGCATTTTGGCAACGACGAAAATTTGAAGACGTCTGTCACACGCTGGTTCCATTCACAGGCGGCAGAGTACTACGACAGAAGGATACAAAAGTTGATTCCACGGTACGACAAGTGTCTCAATTCTGGTGGTGGCTATGCTGAAAAATAACTGAAACATTGCTGTACTTGTTGCCAAAAAATATGTTTCTGGAAGTGCGAGTTCTTCTTTTTTATAAATTAAGGAAACTTACTTTCCAGATGCGCCTCGTATATATATATTTACACTGATTTTCAGTTATTTAGATCCAAGAATAATAAAATAGTTATTCATCAATGAAATTTTCGTTATTTATAAAATCGATTACTGATAAATTTTTGAATATGAATGAAAAAAAAAAAATTTCAAACTGCTTTTTTTGGATTTCATATTTTAGTACAAATATAACTCCGAAAATGTAAAAAAAAATTTTATAAACTATTAGAGTGTTTTTTTTATAAATAAAAAGTACCAAAATATATTTTTGCTTGTAATTAGAGCGTCAGAAAAAAAATATATAAAAGGGACACCGGTGTCCCATCTGCGTCAAAGGGTTAAGATTATTCCTCATCAGCAGCAATCCAGCATCCTCAATAGGAATCATGATATTATTAATTTACCTAATTCTATTAATGTTTTGAAAAAAATTGCAGTTTATTTGTTCGTAGAGTTTATTAGGAAATACTTAAATATTTTATAAAATTAATAAGAAAACTCCAATCAAAAAACAAAAACTATTTCACAACATTCTATTTTGTATGAGAACTAAGAAACATTTTTGTGTAATCTAATTTAAAATAATAATTAGTTGTAACTTACTTTATTCAATATCAATATAAAAAAAGACAAATATTAAATCAATGATGGAAAATTTAAAAAAAAATTGATTGAAAGAGATAATGGATTTTAAAAGTTGACTCAGTTGAATTGGAAAAGAAGTGACAAAAAGAAGTAATCGGAATTATTTAGAGATAAAAGAAAATTAAAAAATTGTGCGAAATGGAGAACGCAAAAAAAAATTTCAAAAATAAGAAATATACAATAAGTATTGACACAACGGTGGGAAAAAAACCGAAAGGAAAAAAAATTGAATCAGTTTTATTTAAAAAAAACGCATACATACACATTTATTGCACAATTTCAGGTTTTTTTTTAAGTGAATATATCCCAACATGATAGAATAATAAATTTGAAGACAGGTGTAGTAGTAAAATTTAAAAAATGATGGCATATAAATTTAAATGAGTGTGATATTTAATTCTTTATTTTTATCCAACTACAGTATATTTTTATGTTCTAATACGTTTTTATTTTATAAAAGTCATTCCACACGGTCCATGAAAATATTACGTAATCATTCGCTTGAAAAAATCTGTTAACAGTGATGGCTTCTCTTGACTGATATATAACCAAACAAAAGAAGGTTATTATTTTTATTTTAATTTAGTCAAGTCCTATTTTGAATCACAGATTTCAACTCAGTTTCTTCCTTCTTCCCTATAAATTATTTCATGTTCGAAGAGCGGAAACACCTGAAATATTTTTTTAACAATGATTAGATTTTCGCGTACTAACATACAACCTTAAAGGTTGGTGGGATTGGTGGGATACTACTTAATTATTGTAGATAATAGTTTAAATAGAAGCAAAGAATATTTGTTATAAAGAAATTAATGAGTTCTCAAGAGAATATTTGATTAAAAAAAAAGATTCTTGAAATTGAAAAAAGGGGTTTTATTATTTTAAACCATTTACTCATGAAGTTTATATTACACAAGTAATTTGCAACTCTTTTTCTCTTTCACAATCTTTTTAAAATAGTCAGTTTAAAATTTTTTTGATTATACCGATTTAGCTGCTTTTCGCATTTCATGAACAATATGCATGCAAATAAACAATTGATTAGTAACTGTGAATAATCCAGTCCGGCCACCTTAAGTAGACGATTGGATGCCAAATCCTGGTATGAATCTATTAGTTGAAATTGAGGTTATGTAGACAAGCGTATAAGAAATTGTATGTATGCGGAACCGAATGCAAACAATAACCAGATTCTAAAAACTTTCGGTATATTCCTCCGCTTATGATATATCTACGAGGCGAGACAAGCTTGATATTCTATGAAGCTTTATTATCGCGTTATTTAAATGTACGCATGATTTCACCATTCATAAGATTTTATGGTAATTTATAAATTCTGTAAGGTCGTGTGCCTCAAACCAAATTAAGAAAATGAATATTTCTATATAAATTATGCGTTAGATTTGCCATGTTTTGTGTGTTATCCCTTATTTGGTTATATTTGTGTATAATATCGCCGTTTGTTATTTTTGGAGTAGTATCATAAAATGCTTGAGAAGTCCAGAAATGAAATAGATTAAGCTAATATTTAAATCGAAAGAAAGTGTTATGTGGTAAACACTACCAACTGTAATAATATTGGATGGCGAGCTTTTTCAAATCGTAAATAGTAACCCGTAAGTCTTATGACGAATTTTAATTTCTTCCGCTACCTGTGCGTAGCTTTATACGGTTCTCCAGTCCTGACTTCGCTCCAGTGACGATTTTTCAGCCCAGTGACACCCTCACGTCACTGTTCAATCGACTTCTTACGATAAATGGATTTATATTTACTGTTTGACTCGTTGACATAAATAGGATATTGTTCATAACCGTTAGGTTTCATAGATTAAAAAGCTATTGTTCAAAAGCTTTGTAACGAAACTTATTACATACCTTGAAATTTTTCTTAAAATTTACAGTTGTACTGAAATGATTTCGAATTATAAGGTATCCTAAATTAGAAAGACGGCTTTTAAAAATGTATAACAGGAAAACGGTTATGGTTTAAGAAAAAATTGCTGCAAAGTCATATGCACTGACATTTCTCCGCCATTTTAGTTATTTTCTAGGTCCTCCACTACTGCCCGCATAATTTTAAAAATATTTCCGCATGATTTATAGGGCCTTTTCATAAAAGAACGGCTGCCAGATTTGCCATTAGCGGACGTTTTTTCCTCTTTTTATAAGTAGCGCAGCTGTTAGTCATAGTCATAAAACTATGTGCATTCATATACAAACATACATTTGTTTTTATCAAAATATATATATATAAAAAGAAAAAATAATAATAATCTTTCTATAGTAGAAAAAAAAGAGTTCATGCTGTAGTAGATTCAAAGATTCATCGTCGAAAATTTGAGTTACACGCGTTTCTCACTCTCAAATCGCAAAAGCTATGGTTGAAATAATTTTGAAATTTGGCACATTCTTTGAGAAATGTTTAAGGAACATTCTGATGTAAAAATGTTAATGATACTTGTATAAATTTTTTATTTATTTTATTTTTTTATTTTGTACGTTCAGCGAAAACTATTAGCACCGAATTAATAATATTTTACAGCTACATAATCTTAAGACTGAAAATGTGAAACACGTCTAACTTTATTTAAATTTCAAAAAAAGTTTTTGTAGTTATTAAACTATACTTTTTTATTTTTATCTACGAATTTATTTTTAAAATGTTTTCGAATTTTTCAATGTAAAGAAAAAACAAATCGCAATAAAATTATAGTTTTTTACATTCAAGAAAAAAGATCTTAGCAAAAAAAAAAAAACTTCGAAACACCATAGTTAAAAAATAAAAAAGTATTTTTCCGCTTTTTGGAAGAAAACATGGCCATACAATCTACCTTCTTCTGTCGTTTATACAATTAATGTGATTTATGTAATTGCCTTTAATTTGTCATTACATCTTTACTGTAAGTATTTAATATATGAATAATAATAAAGAGATTTTTAAAATTCTTCCTGATTCTTCTCTTTTCGATGAGCTTATAAAGTGATCTTCAACACTTTGCAAAATGCCTATTTTTTTTATCTGCGAGAAAGAACAAAATTTAGCAGTATAAAAAAAATATAAATAAATAATTCAAATCACTCAACCATTATTTGTAACAATTTTTCTTTTTTCAAAAAAATTAATTTTTCACGAAAGGGTGGGGGATATATTTTAATGTCAATATCTTGATTTTTTTGTCACTTTATCTGTTCTCCGTCCTTTTGTGCTTCGGATATGTAAAATGAGAGAGTGAAGCGATCTAAAAGACGAATTCCTAAGTTTGCCGAGAGGTAAAGCATGTGTTATAAAAAAATTAAGCGCGAAAAAATTAAACGTAAAAGAAACTTAAGCATACAACTGGAGGCATTGAACAAATTATAAAGCTAAAGGAGTGAATAAAACAAGCTCAAATCTTGAAGCAATCATATAAGAACTGCGTAAGCAGTTGCGAGGGTTGACAGCAGCAGGAATCGGAGGTCAATGCATTTTAATTTTGAAAAAAAAAAAAAAAAAAAGAAAAGGAATGAAAAAAAAAAGAATTCTTTTGTATAATATTAAAAAATAATAAAAATTATAATAAAGGTAATAACACTAAAAAGTATTTTAATAAAAGTTATTGTTACAAAAAACTTTAGTTCAGCAAATATTATTAACAAATTCTTGATTGAAATTTAAGAGTGAAATAGACTAATGGCAAAAAAAATTATTAAGACATTGTTTAAAAATCTAGATCAGGGCTGATACTTACCTAGAAAAGATTAAAAACTGGTAATAAGAACATTCTAACTTTTTCTTTCGTTCGACAAAGGTTAACTTTTTGTGACCATTACAACACAGTAACTACCGAGACAAAGGTGCAATTCTAATATATCTTTTACTTATTAATAAGTAGTAGCAGTTTTGGTGAGTATATTTTTCCTGAAGAAAAGATTAAAATGATATGTTCTAATAACCAGTTTCTTATCTTTTCCGGATAAGTGGCAACCCTGATGCTAAAAACATTTTCTCTTTTAAAAAGGTGACAAAAAGTGATAAAAACGTATTTCAACTTGTCGTTTGGGGGCCACATGAATATATTTTATTTAATTTTATTACCGACGTTGAACAACCGACCCAATTTTGGGTTTACGACTACCTATGTTCAATTCCGTAGTCTTGTAATTTTGAATCCAATCCAAAAGACAAGGGAACTCCTGGTTCAAGTATCTGGAGAAATTTGCCTTCGTGAAGGACTTTTTGATGGAACTAACCCGCATTTGCGCTACATGGAGAGGAAAACCACGAAAACCTCCCACTGCTATTCTGACGGTAAGGGGACTCTAACCCATGATCCGTTTATCACTGGGGATATTTTACGTCAGCACTTCCGAGTGCGGAATTTGTATCAACCAGCCATCGCTGGGATTTGAACCCGGTTCACCGCATTGGGAGGCGAACGCTCTATCCCCTAAGCCACCACAGCTCGCATGAATGCGTTAAAAACTTATAGGACTGCCAAATTTCATACACCCCATCACCTTTTTTTCCTCTTTTAGCTCGGAATGACTTTGTCTAGGGGCCTAGCAAGCTAAGCAAGTCTCCATAGCGATTTTTAGGATAAAAGCATTTAAAAAAAAAAAAAAAAAAAGATTTATATTCTTTTTGAAACTAGAAGTTTATATTCTTCTTGAAACTGTAAGTTTTTAAACTAGAAAGTAGTTTTAGTAGTAAATTAGTATTCCGAGAAAAAGAGAGAGAGAGAGAAAGAGAAGATTATTAAACAGTGGCTTATTTGAACTTGGGCAATAGTTTCTAAAAATTAGTTGTTTGGTTCCAAGGCAGGTTGCTATAATAATGTGAACTATGCTATTTAATTACATTTAGAACAAAATTTATAATAAAATTGACAAAGTCCCAGTTTAAATCACAATTTATAATTTAATTGACGTGCAATTATTAACTAATACCCCCACTTCCTAAATAACCTATATATTACATCTATACAGTTATGAAAAAAAGTACTATGCCAGTTCAGACCATTGGTTTTTTCATAATGTTAAATTTGTCTTCTGATAAACAAAAAACAAAATAATACTGTCAATAAAATAATTGATAGATTTTCATTATGTTCAGAAATAACTAAAAATGTTTAAATAATAATGAAATATTTCATAAGTATTTTCAATTCTTGACACTGGTTTCATGGGCCTCATGACAAAAATGTTTCAAGAGCCTCTTAAGTGAAACATACACAAAACTTATTTTCATATTTTGTTTTATTTTTGTATTCAAAAACATATTCAAATATTATATCTTCAACTATTATTGAAAGCTTATTTCAGCTGAAATTTAAATGTAGTATTCTATTGATTCATATCGTTATAAATTTTATTTTAAAGAAATTCTATTATTTTTTTTAAAAATGTAGAAAACAATATACTTTTAGTAGAGAATTTTAACCGGGCCTTTAACAGTGCCCTGGGGGAATTGTCTCCGTCTCTCTCCCCTTGAGAATAGCGTGGAGTATTTTTGTTGTTGTCAGAAATGGAGGATCTATTTGAATTTTTATTGGGGGAAGGGGAGACCCCTTGATTATTGGGAGTGGGCAACCCTGTATAATTCTAACGATATAAATATTCAAACGTTATTTAAAATGGCTATAAAGGTATTACGAGATTCTGATCATGTACATTTCAGAACAAGGAATGATTCTGACAAAATGCTTCATGAAAATAATATGTCATTAACAAATTATGATAACTTTAACTGTTTTTTTTAACCATTTTACCTTATAAAATCATTTGTAATTAGTAATTATTATCATTAAAAATATTTATCGTACTCGTTCAGCATTCTTCAAAAATTAATAAGGAACTAATTGCAAAATATTACGTAAAATGCTAAATTTCTAGACAACGATCAACAAAATGACTATTTTCCTTGAAACACGTCTTTTTCAATGAATATTTAAATTAGAATCTTTCCACATTTATCAAGCATATATTATCCATTACGTTTTATAGTCCTTACGTTTGCTTCGTTTTTCGAGAGAGAAATTAATGTAACCCTTATTTTATTTACATTTTTAGCATTGTTTACAAATAACAGAACATAACTCCAATAAATATTATTCCTTCAGAGTCTCTGAAACAGTATAAATCATTCTTTCTCTAATAAAACAACAAAATATAATAAATGTCAAAACTACGAAACATGGTAGGCGTTAAAAACTACAAAAGACTTACATTTCAGTACACAAAACTTTTCAGCCAACGTGTGCAGATGCAACCTACTCTAACATACCATTAGACCTGCTTTTCAACAATAGGAGGCGAAAGAACGTTTGAAAATACTCGCCGTCTTAGAAATAGGGGAAAAGGGAAAACCTGTAGGGATGTTTGTAAGGTGTTAATCTTATGCAAGACACGGTATTTCATTCATACAAAATAGTCTTTCTCAGCTTTTAACTTTAAACAAACTTTATCGTATATCATCAACAAGAACATTTTCTACATTGTATGAACTGGCGGATGTTGGGAGTTTATTGGGAAGAAATAGAATAATGCATGTCAACAATCATCCGGGTATTAATTTGCAAATTAAGATTAATTATAAAATGTAAAAAAAGGAACTTACAATCACGTACGTCAGTGTTTCCCAAACTTATGACTTTGGTGTACCCCTTCTAAATTTTTCATAGCGCTGTGTACCACTAATAAAAAAATTAATGTATTTTTTATTATAAAAAATTGTACAAAAGTTAAAAATCAAAACTGGCCGTTGACACCACGAATTATTAACTGTTAAATCTGCAAAAAATAGCTAATAGAAAAATACGTAATCGTAAATTTTCATTGCTAGCTTTGTTTTTAAATAAATTTTTTTAAAGTTTTCGTTTGTTGCAAGATATTTCGCATAAGAACGCGTACCCCCGCTAAACTGTTCCCGTACCCCTAGGGGTACGCGTACCACACTTTGGGAAACACTGACGTACGTAGATGAAGGAGATTCTGGAAAGATCCAAAACTGTTCACATTTTTATCAAAATTATTTAAAAATTATTAGAACCATTTTTAAGCTATAATTTTTTCTCTTTTTATTTATTTCTTTACATTCAAGGGGGTTATTTTTGTTTATCTTTAAATGTTCACCGAAAATAAAGTGGATCATTTGTTCCCGAAACAAAAAAAAAGAAAGCTGTTATTAAAGGGAAAATTTTATCGTCTGTTTTCAGAATCTACTCGGGTATAGTTCAATGTTTCTCTATGTCTGAGGTCTTAGTAAATCAACTGCTAGAAAAAGCAAATGTGAAGTAAATATGCTTCGTAAATTGCCATGGTTGCTTTTCGAACAGGGTAGGGAATTGTTGATTACTAATTAGGTCTTCAGGAAGTGCCAAATACCCATGTTACGGGATCGCTCCAACCCAAACTTCCCGGGTTAAACTTGTTTGCAAGTTTCTGGCTTTCGAAACAAAATCGTTTTCTTGGTTTTATTTTAAATTTGTTGTTTAATTTATGAGGGGGGAAAAATTGTTCTTCAGAACTCAGAAAGTCAGAAGTTTTCAGAACTTCTCATTTATGTTAAGGTAAATTAAATATTTTTAATTAATTCTTAATTGAATAAAATTATAATATTGTTGACACACCTAAGTTTTTATAGTATGGAAAAAATACGAGTCGAAGTATCTTATGTAATTGTAAGGTTAGTTTTAAAAAGAGATTCGTTTTTAAGAGGGACATTTAAACTGAAAATCTTAACCCCCCCCCCCCCCCCCAAAAAAAAAGGGGAAAAAACATATTTTAAAATACTTACGAATAAATTCATTTATAAATGTATAATGTTATAAATGTATAATGTTATAAATGTACTACGCCATGTATGATATAAAATTTCCTGATAAACTCAATTAAAAATGTTATGACATACTTAATTTCTGTTATTCATTAGTACTCATTTGAGCATTTTTAATTAAAAAAAAGAGCAAAATCTGAGCATTTTTACTTAAACTTTCTTTCTATTTTGTTAATTACGAAAAATGCTGTGTGGTTGGAAAAAATATTTATTTTATTTGATTTTAAAAAAAAGTAATTATTAATATCTAATAACAAAGAAAAAAAATCTTTGGATTAACACGTTTATATAATTATTTATTATTATTATATTTCATAATAGTCAAAAAAATTTAAATTGTACGGTATAAATTTTTTAAAATTATTTTAAACTATTTTGAAGAAAATTTAAAAAAAGAAATTTAAGAAATGAAAATTTAAAAAAAATTTTGAAATTTTTTAATGCCATATTTTCTAGGTTGCAGTCCCCCCCCCCTCCCGATGTAATCAAGAATCCAAATTCTTCGAAGAAAAGGTGAGTTTATTTAGAGAAATTACATTTTGATGTCTAATTTTCTTAACTTCGCAATAATTAAGTAGCTGTTTAAAGTTGAATCTTTGAAGTATTTTGAACTTCGAATGACACTTATTAGTGCGTGAAAATCCGACCACTTATAACGCGTTAAATCCTAAAACTCGACGGAGACACACTAAATCTTATAATTAATTTTTTTTTTTTTTTTTTGGCAAATGATAATTTAAATTACGAACTAAAACACAAAAAACGTACTTTGTCTGAATTTTTTACATTTTTTGCTTGATGGATTTGGATTATTTAATCTCAAATTATGTGACTAACCGTTATCATAAAATATGTACCCAATAGATAAGACTTAGAAAGTGAGATCTAAAAAATCTATTCAGACTCCTAAATATAGTAATTAATGTTTGCAAATGATATTTTAAATTACAATTTAATACGCAAAAACGTTTTTTGTCTGAATTTTTTGTCTTTTTTACGATGGATTTGGATTATTTACTCTTAACTTATAGAGCTAGCAGCTATCATAAAGTATGGTCCCTATAGATAAACCGGGAGACATTTTAATTTTAAGCTAACATTTATCTCTCCATATTACTTTATATCTAAAAATATTATAATTAATTACTGCTCTTCGTACCCAAAATCGTAAATTTTTTTTTTCTTTTCTGCAATAGCATCAAGTCAGAAGAATTGGGTTGTGATGAAATTAAGAGTTGGAGTGTTAATAACTCATTCATTTTATCATTTATTTGTTGAACTTTTGATAAAAATCAATAGTTGCTTCATTGTGCAAAGATTACTTAATATTTACCTAACGTTATTAATATTAACATGAAATATATTTTAAATGAAAATTATTTCTGCGAAGCCAGAGAATAGATGAATGCTCCTTTTGTATGTAAGTGAAGGATGTAGAATTAAGTAAAATGTTCTAATAAGAAACTTTTATTTGTCACATATATTATCAGCAGTATACTGACTTACTTTTTATTATTAAATAAAAATTTATATAAAATATGCTAATATGCTATTCGAAATTAGCATTTGATTTGTGAAATTTACGCAGGTCTCAGAGAAAATGGACTCTCAGTTTCTGAAAATGATTAATCAGATATTATTATGAAGTTATGTGTACATTATTATCTGTACAGTACTGTTTTCCCTCACACAATTTTTTTAATTTAAATAAAATTATTTCCAAATAAAGAAATAGGATGTAGGTAAGCAACTATGAACTGGATATTTTAAAAAGTCGGACATTATTTTACACTCGAAGTAATTCGGACTTCCTCCTTTTTAAGAACTCGTCTGATGTTTATTTCCGTATGTCTTTAGATTTTGTTGAATTGAGTTAAATGTAAAGTGCTCAAATAAAAAAAATTAATTACTTAATTAATTTTGAAAAAATGGATTACCTTGAATAACGCTTGATCTAATGATCGGATTTTCTAATAATCTAATGATAAATAATTACAATAGACGATATTTTAAGTTACGAAATCAGACACAATAGCGTACTTTCTTTAAATAAACATACCTTCTTTTTGGACGGATTTGGGTCTCTGACCCCCAAAATATAGGGAGTATCCGCCATCTGAGAAATATGGTTCCCGTAGTTTGATCAGGAGAGTGATTTTTGCGCACAATTATATAATTCTTGTAGCCAAAGATGATTCCATTCAAAAAATAACTTTTAGTGCATATTTATTATTTTTTATTATCTTATTTAGTAACAGTAGAAATAATTATGGATTGTAAGGTATTCAATTTTTTACATCATTTTAAAGTATGTAATTTCCTATGGAAAAATATGAAATTTGAGCGAAATCAGCTCAATAGTATCTGAGAAATCGAATTTTAAATACAAGACTTTTTTAAAATTCAATTTCTCAAAAACTAAACTAATTATTTCGTCTGCACTAATTAATTTGCATATTTCAGGTCACCCCCCAGAACTATTAAAATTGAGTTCCAGAACGTGAAGATCCGATCATTAGATCAAAAATTATTCTGGGTGGTCCGTTTTTTTTTTTTTTTTTTTTTTTTTTTTTTTTCTCTAAGAAATTCCGGGTCAAATTAAAATAAAAAGTACCGAAACTTAGGTTGCTGGTACTTTTTATCGTAAAATCCATTTTTACGAAACAAAAAAATCTGATAGTCCATAATTTTTATAGAAATAATTACCATAAAATCACTGAATCACTCTACTTAAATAAGTATTACTGTAAAATTTACTGAATAATATTTTACCCCCCCCCCCCAAAATGGATATTACGGATGAGGCACCCAAAGTGCTGGTACTTTATACCGTAGTTTGATCCGAAATTTTTTACAGTGTAGGTTTCAGTTCTTTCAATTCTGTCTTTTAAAGTCACAATCAAAAATGTGAATTGTTACGTGTACTTAGAAATTTTACTTGTACTTGTTACGTGTACTTAGAAATTTTAAAGCAAAATAATCGGTAGTTTTTACCCACATTAGTTTCACATTTTGAGTGTTTCTCCATATATTGGAACATTTTAAGCAAATCGAAAAATGTTTGCACCTAATTATAAAATCCATTTAATCAAAGATAATTCCATGAAAAAATAAATGTTAGTAAATATTTATTTTCTATCATTTTATTAGATAATAGTTGAAAAGTTTTGAGATGTAAGGTATCAAAATTTTTACATCATTTTAAAGGACGTAATTTTACATGGCAAAACACAGAATTTGAACGAAATCGGTTGAATAGTTCCTGAAAAAACGAATTTAAAGAAGCCCGTATGATCTACTTTTTTTATTCAAATAATATTTAATGATTATTTATAATTTTGTTTACCTTACTTAGAAGAAATTTTGAATAATAAGGTCCACATATATTTTAAATCATTTTAGAGATTATAATTTTAACTGATAAAATCCCAGAGTTTGAAAAAATTCGATCGAACATAGTTCCCGAGATATAAAAACTTAAGAAGCGGCGTTTTTGAAATTTAATACGGCTTTTTTTAAAATTTAAGAATACTCAATTCGTCGAATACTTCATGAACGTCGAATGGCGTGGAATTTTTTTTCGTTCTAAATAAAAATTAGAATGAATCAATACACAACTAAAACTTGTAATTTTATCTTTATATAGTTTATATTTACTTAGCATAATTTATCTTTATCTTATAGTATTTAAAAAAAGAACTCTAAGAATGAAAATAAGTTAAAAATAAATGAACCTCACATCACCCATTATATATATATATTTGTTTCATCATTCATCACTGTTCATTCGGAACTTCTGAGATGCGAGGGATTTTTGTACTTAAAACCGGTTGTAGCCTCTTTTTTCCCCTATTGCAGTATTTTTTGTTTGTCTTTTCTTTCTTCCCATACGATCTTTCAACCTGCTGACCGAGGCCTGTTATTGAATTGCTGATTAATAATCCATCCCATGCTTTTTTCTTCTTTCTAAAACTGAACTCCCTTTCTGTATTGAGGGGACAGCCGCCATTCACCGCTGTTCTTGTACCGGAAGTAAATTTTAAGAAAACATATAATGGGATGAATTCCCATCGTTTTTATTGCTTTTTGTATCATATAAACATAAATACTTGGTATATAAGCGAAGTTCGAAAAGAAATGTTATTTGTTTTCTTCTATTTGTGTCTATAATCAAAGATATATAAAGATTTCTGCAATAGTTTTGTAAGGGAAAGACGTTTTAGAATTAAAAACACATGTATTCATGTTTCATAAAAATTTTGCGAAAACATATCAAAATTCGTTCCAAAAACCATCTTGCAAATGGTAAATTTTTTTTAACGATTTATCTCTGAAATAATCACATTTCATCTTACAATTTTTTATTTATTTTCAGAATTGCTAATTGCTGATGCAAAACTATTCAAAAAAGAATTCTTAATGACAAATATTGTATCATGCAATGAATTGTTTAAAAGAAATGGTTAGGCTGGTGATCCAGTTTCGGCATAGCAACACTTGAAATTTTTTGAAACGCTTACATAATGTTCATGAGACGATCCAAAACATAAATAAAATAATTGAAATTAGCGGCAATTACTTCGGATTCAAGAGTTTTTTGGAAAAAATAAAATTGTTTCTAGGACTTTTTGAAACGTTTTCATTCTTATTTTAATATATGTATAATACCGCATTTTTAATGATTCTGAATTCAAATAACACTTTATAGTGTGTCGATTGTTAAATAAATTGTACACATTAGAAACCTAGAACAAATTTTTAACCAATTGAGCCTTTTGTTGCGATTTTAATGTCACCAAATTTTAATATTTTAGAGTCAGTAAAAGCTAAGATCCAATGCTTTATAAGATGTTCACAAAAATATTGACCAATAGACTGGTAAAAGTTCTGAACTTAGCGCGAAAGTGAAAGAAAAAATAAACAACTTAAAATTAATATTTTTATTTTTAATAAAACTGGATTTTCTTTTTTAGATGACCAACTTAAATAACGTTTTTCACAATCATTACCCAAAATTACATTTAGTAATAGTAACAAAAATTTCAGGATCAAAAAGTACAATAAGGACTGAACTTTGCACTATAAATGATAAAAAAATTCCTGATAAAACGTACTGGCACCCTAAATGCAACAACCATAAAATCCACTCCAACCGTAACATTTTATACAGTAATTTTTATATTAATATTTATTTAATTACAGTAATTCAGGAAATATTGCTGTTAAAATTACGGTATATAAGATTTTACAGTAAAAAGTACCGGCACCCAGTGCCAGTTCTTCTAACCTTAATTTATCTGAAATGTTTTGCCGTGAGAGTTCGATCCTCAGTAACGGCTTGCACCCAACATCAGATTGAAAGGTGCCAGCTTGTCAGGGAAGTAAAGGCGGCTTATACGTAAGGTTGATTATCTTGACACAATCATGGTTGTTGATCTGATATGGGAATGTTTCATATTTTTCATTAGATAAATTAAAAAAATACTACTGTATTAAAAACTTACTTTAATGTACAAAGTTTACTTTGAAGGCTGATATATTTGATTTATATATATTTTTTTTTAAATTTCGAAAAATAAAAATGTGACAGGAAATAAGAATAAAATAAATTTTAAAAAATAATTACTTTCAGAGTTTTCACTCACAAGACTGGTTTTATGAACAAGATATACAGTGAGAGATAAATGAAAAGCTTTTTAGAATTAATTTATGAGGCTGTATTATAATAACAATCAAAACATTTTTAATGCGATACAAAAATATCGATACCAACTAATGCTATAAAAAAGAAATCGATAATTTGATAGTATCAGTACTTTTTCTGAGTCGCTAACTGTCCTGTTTCAATGTATACCATTTTAGTGTTTTTCTACCTAAATTGGAATTCTAAGATTTATAACATATTATGGTAGTTTAAATTAAAATTATTGTAAATAAAAGTTTAATTTTTTAATAAATTTAAATATAAGCACAGCGTGCTATCTTCGATTAAAGCATTGAAATAAAATATAAATGTAAAAATATATTTAATGAGAATAAGATGAACCATGCAATGGAAACTGTGGCATACCGTGGGGGGGGGGGTTCTTTTTGAGAAACTGTTCATCTAAATTTTGAGTTTCATACATACATTTATATATAAATAGACTTACATAAAAAAAATAAATGTGCATACATACATATACATAAATATATGCATATATAATGAAAATCGTATGACTATGGAAAGTATTGATTTCCATTATGGATTTCGTTTTTAGTTATATGATTTCCATTATGGAAATCATAGGATTGAAAACAAAAACTTGAAATCAGAATCGGAAATTTCGTAGGGGAAAAATGTCTGGAAGGCAATAAATGTTCGTATGTCCAATTTGTATTTTAATAAAATAAAACTGTGTTAATTTTGTAATAAAAATATACAATGCAATAAAGTTTCCCAAAATATAAAAGGCGACATCCGAAATAAACTAGTAAATGAATAAACTAAAATAAATAAATAAATGAATAAAAAGAATAAAATATGAATAAAATAAGTAAACCAATTATAATTAACTTAAACTTTTTTTTTTCTGTAACACTTCAAAGCTGCTTTATTTTTATTTTATTTCATTTTATTTATTCTTTCATTTTTTTATTGAACATTTAAATAATATCTTAATTAAATAATTCTAACATCATTTTATTTAGTACGAATTCCTCAGTATTTGAAGCTAGTATATAATACTATAGACTACATTTAATATATTGTTCGAATATATTAAATATAGTTTGAATCACGGAAAATCTAAGTCCAAGGGCGCCGAGATGGGAGGTCACTAACAATTTTTTTCATTATTCGTAAAATTTTGTTTTATATTCGGCAATTATATATATATATATATATGTGTGTGTGTCCCGGTAACACGTACTGGGCACTGCAGATTTCCCCCCATCTACAAATAATTTCTATCTTAAAATTTTAAAATAAAAACAATAAATTGCTAGCAAGACAATGTTTGTTTCTTTCCTGAAAAAAAAAAAAAAAAAGGTAAATAAAATTGCTGAAAAAAATAGAGATAAAGTGAAACAGGAAAGTTTTTTTTTTCTATCCTCATTGATGAACGATAAAAAATCAACTCTCCCCTTTTGAAACCTGACAAACCAAATTGACCCATCAGACAGGTGCAGCCTGCGTGCAGTGCTTCGACAACGCGGAGAATTGCGGTAAGAGTTTTTATTAGGGTTCAGGTACAATTTTATTCACAAAGCTTTATACAGAGCTCAAGGGGTGAAAGCATAGTTAAAATTTCAAAAAGGGGAGAAAACACTCATTTTCTTAAGGGAAAAAATATATATATATATATTTTTCCTAGTTCCTCTTCTAGTTTTGAATCTGGCAGAATCTGATAATCAGATGATCTTGATATTCTAGTTTGATCTAATATAATTTGACATAATATATTTCGAAGCTTTAACTCGATGGTTTTATTAAGTTGTTTTTTTCAAAGTATTATATGTAAGTTTCAAATTAAAATTGAAAAAAAGCAAAAGTAGATTTCTTTACCTGTCCTATGTTAACATGTGCTAATTTTATTATATTTATGTTTAGGTTTACCAAATTTTTCCATCCAGAATTTTTTTTGCAATCTGAAGTGGTATCCCTAGGATAAAAACCAAAGCACACAGTTTTTGGTGCGCGATTTGAGCTCCACCAATGATAGAAAATATTGTGAATATACAATGTGAAGCTAAATAAAATATTTTTGCCTTCCAACTGCTATCTGCGTGGCTCAACACTCAAAACCATGACTGCCACCCTTTCATATATATAGGCGAAAAAAATGGTATGTTTAATCAGTGAAATTATTTTTTTGCGTAGTTTCCAAAGCTTAAATAACAATTATTAATAATAAATCATCCGATCATCAGAACAACAGTTTTCCTGGGTTTTATATATGTATATTATCTATAATGGATGAGAAAAAAATGATGCTTTAGATTGAACAATCAAAGTATGAGAGATTGTTCAATCTGAAACAGCATTTTTTTTATAAGCATCGAATTAATATTAATTCTATCTTCAAGCAAATATATTATTTATTATATGTTTTGAAACAATATGAAATTTCAGCAAAATATTAATTAGCGTTAAATATTTTGTCTTGAAAAGCATAAATGTTAAAAGAATTTAAAGTTTAAACTTACCATTCACTCAAAGTGTTTGTGTATTCCATGTCGCTGTTCCTGCCCACTGTTTCATTCCAGCCTACTCAACATCGCCTACAAAACGAATTCAATGAGTGGGACCAACTCCCTCGGCTATTTTCTCCCACTTTCTTCTTTGGAACGAATTCTCGACGTATTTTTGAAAATGTCGATATCAGATTTGTTATGATGGACGCAAATATTCCTTATAAAAGAAAGGAAAAGAAAAGAAGAAATAAAAGAAAAGAAAAGCTTGAATTTTTCGAAATGAAAAGCTTTTCTGAAACATGCATGCTAAAGGCATAAAAGAATAGTGGGTAACTTAGACAAGTAGAAAGAATTATGTGTTTGGTTTACATTAGCTGATGATGATTAGGTCATAAATATGAAATATCTAAAAAAAATGTACATATACTGCTCAAAACATTTATTAGCAAAAGATGTTCCTCTTTTTTTTTTTCTCTCTCTCTCTCTCTTTTTATCAATGGGAAGAAAGCTTATTTCAGGTAGTTTAGATATTACGTCAGTGGTTCTCAACCTGCGGGAGAGGGTAGAAAAATTTCAAAGAAGGCTAAAGTTTCTCAATAAATAAATAAGTAAATAAGCATATTAGACTTACTTCCTTACTGTGTAATCCTCAGAAATTCTGTCATAATTTGTTTGTATTTTGATAGTTTGACAAAAAAAAAAAAAAAAAAAAAAAAAAAAAAAAGAAGAAGAAAAAGAAAAGAAACCAGCATTTGAAACTTCATTGGCTACACTTGGCTTACCTGAACTCACTTTTTTTTATACTATAATTTACTAATAATGGTAAATGAGTTGTAATTTATGTGGTTACAAAATAGGGTCAGCCTAAATTCAGTTTCATATGACTATTTATTTACGTGTAAAAACTTTCAAAGTTGCGTGACACATGGAAAGATACTAAGTTTCTAGCATCTACTAAAAAAGTTTAGTGTAACGATACACACACACACAAAAAAAAAAAGAACAAAAAAAAAAAAGGACCATCCTGAACATCGTTGATCTAATGATTGGATCTTTACATTCTAGGTCTTGATCTAACGGTTCGAGAGGGAGAACTCAAATATGCAAACTAATTAGTGCGTATCATATTTTAAGGTACGAAATCAGACACAAAACGTACTTTCTATGAATAAATAAAGCTTTATTTCATTGGATTTGGATTTCTGATTTCCAAAATATAAAGAGCAACCGCAATCTGGAAAATATGGTCCCAATAGTTTGGTGATGAGAGTGGTCCATAGCTTGAACTCTTTAATGTTAATTTTACTTTTAGCGTATTTTCCCTTAATAGTATGCATAAAATGTTGGTTACACAGAATTTTTTAAACTGCCATATATCATATTTGCATCATCATCTATTTTAGCGACAGTGCTACTTATATATAGAGTTGTAAAGACAAAATAAAAAAAATGTTTTAAAAGTGTTTTATATTTTTTTAATATATGTATATGTTCTTAAAAATGTTAACACCTGTCTTTTGATTTGATATTAATATCCAAGTTCTCTTTTGAATAAAAGAATTACTAAAAAAAATTAAATTGATCTTCAAATGACCCCCTCAAACACAGCTATTTATATTAGAAAACGAAGGAGAGCAATGCCTTTATTCAAAATAGACAAAAGTAGACATTAAATTTAAGCTACGCAGAATTTTTTTTTAACCACCTCAAATCAGCTTTGCATCATAATCTATTTTAGAAGCACCTGTGCCAACTATATAGAGTGACATGGACAACATAAAATTTTTTTTTAAAAAGCTTTACTAGCATATGTATATGATTTTCAAAATTTTGACATGTATCCTTTGACTTGGTATTAATATTCAAGTTCTCTTTTAAACCAAAATATTGTAAAAAAATAATTAAAGTGTCCTCCAAATGACCCCCTCAAATGCAGCTGTTAATAATAATTAGAAATCCAAAGAGAGCGAAACCCAAAACTGAAATAGAACATAGTATTGATTAAATGATGACAACACAGAATTTTTTAAATTGCCATACATCTTATTTGTGTCATCATCGATTTTAGCGACATCTGTGTTAACTGTATAGAGTGACAAGGACAAAATAGAAAATTTAAAAAAAAAAATGTTTTAGCATAAGAATATATTTTTTATAAATTTTGACACCTATCCTTTGATTTGGTATTAATATCAAATTTCTCTTATGAACCAAAAAAAAAAAATATAAAAAATCTTTAAAGTGTCCGCCAAATGAACCTCACCAACGCAGCTATTAATAATAGTTAGAAAACAGAACAAAGCAATGCCTATATCTAAAACAGACATAAGTGTAGATTAAATGGTGACTACAAATAATTTTTGAAATCATCTGATGTCATATTTGTACCCTATTCAACTTTAACGACATCTATGTTAACTAAATAGAAATACAAGGGCAAAATAGAAATTTTTTAAAAGTTGTTAAAAAATTATTCTTTTGAACTAAAAAATTATAAAAAATCATTAAAGTGTACCTCGAATGACCCTCCTCAAAACAGCTTTTAATGATAATTAGCAAGCAAAGGAGAGCAATGCCTATATTCGAAATACACATTAAATGTTGACTACGCAAAATATTTTAAAAATATTTTTGTTCTAAGTCATTTTCAGAAACAAACGCGAGTAGATCTTTTGAACCACTCACTACAGGCATGTCCAATTGAGTCTCTCCATTCGGATAATCAACTTCTGGCATTTGCAATCGAGTCTGCTCTTGCTCAGGTGGTTGAACAAACACATATTCTTGCTAAAGTGGCTCACGTTGCAAAAACACTTGCTCTCGCACTGGTTCAGGTGGCATAAACGCATGTTGTTGCTGAGGGGGTTGATGTGGCTGCACAAACACAAACACTTGCTGAGGTGGTTCAGGTGGTTACCCAAACACAAACTCTTGCTGATGTGGTTCAGGTGTTTGCACAAGCACAAACTCTTGCTGAGGTGGTTCAGGTAGCAAAATCATTTGTTGTTGCACATGTTCAGGACATGTAAACACATGCTCAGGTTGGTCAGGAGGAAAGAATTGTGACTTTTTCCGAGTGGTTCATCTGACATCATGTGAACAGGTGTCGGTGGTGGCAAGTTGTAACATTTCTTCTGAAATATTTTGTGTGCACTATAGTCCACGACATTCAGTACTGGGCAATATTCTTTGACAATGTCCAGAGAAAACATTGTCTTTTACATTGTCATGACTACTTACCAAACGCTTTCTGGAATCACGTAGCACTGCCAGGGTTGAAAGGCCTAGAGATCATAAAGAAAATCATCTGTTTGCTTTAGACTTCTCTTCACAGTGTATGGCTTTTGGATCGAGTCGGGCAGCACAAATATTTGCATGGGAGCATCAGAAGTCTGGTAAACATGTTTTGTACCTTTATTCACTGTTCATAAACCGAAGGTAAACCCTTGTTTCACGATAACAGGTTACCATAACGAAAACCCAAGTGCTATTTCAAAACCTTTAACAGCCTGTCTGGACTTTTGAGGTGTTTCTTGGTAGGTTTATTCTCACGAATGGCCTTGGGATCACATTGTCTTGATTCTGCCACACACCTTAAAAAGTTTTGCCACAGTTATCTGTTGTTGATTAATTAATTATCATTGTAAAAAATATTCTGAAGTATTTATGTTTCTGATAGACAATGAGAATGCGGTCACCTCTCCCATGCGTGCAGCATGCTCGTTTGGATTCCCTATTGTCATCCAATTTCAACACGTTCAATGAACAAGACAAACTATATGGAAAACATCTATGGCACTGTGGATTGTGTAGTTACAGAGTCAAAACTGAATGCCGCTCTCTCAGAGCCTCTGATTTTCATCTATGAAAAGGTACCCGAACATAGAATCGCGTTAATATTTCTTATATACTAGTGAATTGGACTTTATGGCGAATGGGTCCATTAGACGAATAATA
This sequence comes from Parasteatoda lunata, assembly GCA_949128135.1. Taxonomy (NCBI): domain Eukaryota; kingdom Metazoa; phylum Arthropoda; class Arachnida; order Araneae; family Theridiidae; genus Parasteatoda; species Parasteatoda lunata. Next base: position 75,315,386 of record OX421980.1, read on the forward strand.
AATACAACCATTCGGGAGGGTGTATCTATCTTTGGCAAATGACGGCGAATGAATGATTGTGAGTAGAGGGGAAATGTTTCTTTGGCCTAGAGATGTATAGCCATGATATTCGTTTTGTTGGCTACGACGACACTTTTTCGTCACAATGACTCAGAGCACTCACAGGTTTATCTCAAACTCTTGGAGCACTCATGGTTTTGTCACAATCCCTTGAAACGCGTGAGGGTTTGTCACATTCTCTTTAAACAGTTACAAGTTTGTCACATTTAATTGAAACGCTTGCAGGTTTGTCAAAATTCCTTTCAGCAGTTAAAGGTTTACGGGAATCCTTTGAAGAGTTGCGAAATTCCTTCGAAATGTAATTTTTTGGAGAATCCCCTGACCGTTTCGAAGGTGGTTCATTTTTGGTACATTCCCTCACGAAGCGTTTGACTGGAGTTTCTCTAAAATGTCAAACTTTCGCTTCAACCGGCTACGAAAATCTTGATTTTCGTAATGTTCATTCATAAAATGAACGATGAGGAGCATTCGATGAGGAGCAACAGTTATGGTTGAGCTTGGCTTTGGTTTCACTGACATTGGTGGTTTGGCAGAAGGCAATGTTGAAGATGAGATGGGTTTGAATAAATGGTCCGTGGGCGAAGGAGGCAGAGGAGAAATTGGATTTGGAACTGCATCACTCGGAGAAGGAGTTGGAGGTGTTGGGGAAGGAGCATCAACAATGTTCAAATCAGACAATTCTTCTTCGTTCGAGAAGGAAGAAAGTTCAAAATCCAATGTGGAATCCACTTCAAACATGCTTGCAAACAAATGCTTCTCGAATGATCAAAAGAATCGCTTGGGAAAAATCGTATAGCGACAAATTTCTTACATATATATATATATATATATATATATATATATATATATATATATATATATATATATATATATATATATATATATATATATATATATATATATATATATATATAGTTGATTTAATGTAAGCGACGAATGTTACTGCCTTCAGCTCCAGAATATTTTATGGAGGAGCTCTCATAACTTGTGAATGTTGTACTAATGTACTAAGAATGTGTTAAGAATAATGTTTCTCAAGGACAGGACTCGAAAAAATTTCGGTTTGGAAAACTTCTTAAATAGCTCGATACAACCCAGGGTATGTTGATAATCATACAACACGGTAAAAATATTTATTTATTATTTTTTTTACATTGATGGTTTAATGCGAGCGTCGAGTCTTGCTGGCTTCAGCTCCTGAAAGATTCTGGAGCTCCCACAACTTGTGAATGTTGCTTTGAGAATGTATTAAAAAGAATGCAAAAAAAAAAAAAATTTGTTTGTAAATTTCTTGAAGAACTCGAGACAACCCAAGTCAAGTTGATTATTATACAACACTGTAAACAGAAAAAAAATGTACAGTGTAGTATAAAATCGATTTGACTCGGGTTGTCTCGAGCTCTAGAAGAAATTTTCCAATCCAAATTTTTCCCAGTCTTGTCTTTGCGTATCATTTTCGATAAAACTTTCAAAATATCAATAACCCAATGTATCTTGGAAGTATCACTAATCCCAATGATTCTTAGAACATGACCAACCCATTACATCTCACAGCATCACAATCCCAATGAAAACTCACAGCATACCCCAATGGATCTCATAGCATGATCAGTCCAATGCATCTTTCCTCATGGCAACTTGTACAATTGCAACATTTCGTTAAATTTTGAACATGATGTACGTCATTCACGGGCGTGTAAACATTAAAAAAATTCTTGGAATATGCAGGAAAGAGCTGGTTTTTCTAGCGACATTATGGGCAATATCCGCCTCCAATGCAAAAGTATGTGTAATATTCTGCTCAAGAGTATATAAGAAGCAGCGATTCAGAGCCAGAGTATCTTGTGCTTCAAATCATTTCTTGAAGAAAGTTATCGTCTTTTTCAACAATCATGGTCAATAGTGGAAACATTTGCGGAATCCTTCAACTCCATGGATTTGTCTTCGATGAAATGTCGTGAAATGTCTGCCATTTGCATCATGGAGGAGGAGGAGCTCATCAACATCAAATCCTCAGTGGGCCACCCCAACAGCTTAAAGGATATCTGTCTACCGAGTTCGTGTTAGAAAATGCGCATGAACTGACACTTTTTTCAATACCAACAGAGTTTCCTCAAGAGCAAAAGGAAGTTATACCTATACTGCTAAACATAAGTTTAAAAATGCAGCTAGTATATCCTGCTGGTAACCGTTTGGTAATCAAAATGTGCCCGTATACTGCAAGTATATTACAAAACCTTGGTATACCATTTGTGGTCATTGGAACGTGGGGGGGGGGGGGGTTCATGGTTCGATTTGCTAACTTCCTGAAGTGAAACATTCAAGTATTATGGACACCACACAAGACTGATGATGGACAGTGCGAAAATTCCAAAATTTCTGCTCACCGCAGGTGGCTAAAAAATGATTGGGATTTGTTAGGTTTTTCCATCCTCTTTCCGCAAAAGGAGAGGCAAAAAAATGGGGGAAGGTCTCTTTTGCGACCGTTCCCCCATTTTTTTACAACACTTGCATTGCAAAGATTGAAAATTTTATTGTGAGACACTACGACAATTTGTTTGTAAATGATTTGGACACCCCCATTGTTTTACAATTCTTGTATTGCCATGACTTGAAAATTTCATTGAAGACTGGACAATTCATTGATGACTGGAAAATTCGTTGAACGAAGAAAGAATTTCGGTACAAAAGATTGTGTTTGTACAGTCACTGTTTTAAACTCCTTGGATGCGATGCAACATGTCATGTGAATGTGCGTTTGTCATTTGAGTGCGGTGGGAATTTTCTAAGGACCGTGGACCTTGTCGTTTTAAGTTTGATTTTTTGAACTCACAGTACTCAGGTATTTTTTCGGTATTCAGGTATTTTTTCGAGTCGTGCATTCTATCCCTTGCCCTCTATATATTTATTTCTAAAAAGAGGATATGAGTAATTTCGAGAGCATTAAATTTAGGTATCGTTCAGCGCTCTTGTAATCTAGTGCGTCTTGTCTTTCCCTTCCTCTAGCCCTGTTTGGCTGCAAGTCAGAAATACTGTGAGTGACGTCACTAAAAGACCATCGTGTTCTCAACTGCCTTATTTATGTAAATGTGATTCACGCATGTACATGCAGTCACGCATTTAATTTTTAAGCAATCGTATGGGCGTTTAGGTCAATTGGAAGCAGTTTAAATGGAGAATTCTCGCTGTATGTGGTTCACACATTTCCATACATCTTATCGATATTCTATATTATTTCCGTATATATCGCAATATCTTTCTGCGAAAATTTGACGAATCCGATTCTCTTATGGTTTTTCAATGGTGTTCAGAAGTGCGTGAACTACATGCAGTGAGAATGATCATTGACTTTTCTGAAAGTAAAAAGCTCTTAAAAGTTTACAATCTGATTAAAAGGAAATATGTTGAGCAGAAATAGGCATACAGTAGCGTAATATACAAATATGTAAACAAAGGGGTGGTATAGTCAAGAAATAAATGCAATAATTATATATCGAAAAGGCAGTTTTCTTCAGCATAAATTCTACACTATATGATTAAATTTTCTTCACAGTTGTTTAAAATTACCAATAATGGCTGAAGAAGTGCTATTTGACTTGTTGCATTTAGAATTGGTGTCTCTTTTTACGTCGTTTAGTGATGATAGCAAAGAATTTGATGCTTCAAAACTTGAAAATATTGGGTATTGCACTGGTTATCGTTTGGTGGAAAGGTTAACAAAAGACTGGGCCCGATTTAAAGACGAATTAGACATCATGAAATTCATTTGTAAAGATTTTTGGTCTAATGTCTTTAAGAAAGAAATTAATAATCTTCGCACTAATAATCAAGGAGTGTATGTTCTTCAAGATAATTCCTTCAGATTTCTTTCCAGAGTTACGCATAGTGATCAGTTTTTGAGTGCAACTCCAAAGTATTTAGCTTTCACATGTGGACTTGTACGTGGAGCTTTAATGAATTTGGGCATAGTATCTGTTGTAACAGCTGATGTATCCACACCACCTAACTGTAAGTTTCAAGTAATAGCTCATCGAATGTAAATACTCACTTTTCGTTGTAGTAATTAGTAAATTGTATAATTCAATGTATATATTATTAAAAATATTTAAAAACAGTCTTTGCTTCAATTTTATTAATTGCTTCAATTTTATCAATCAAATTGCTAACATTAAATTCAATTCTGGTGTTTAATAATTATTAGTTATATTCAGAGTTGGCAAGGTTTAGAACAGAATGGATTAATCCAGGGTTTTAACCGTCCTGTTCAAAACCCCTTTGTCTTAAACTGTCCAAAACCCTTTTATTCAAATTATGTCACAATTAAAAAAAAAATATTGTGAAAAATAAAAGGTTAATTTTTGAACAAGAAACAAAATGAAGACAGGTTTTTATTTTATTAAAGAAGTTTATTATTATTTTTTTAAAAAACATTATTTATTAGTATTAAAAGCATATTTAAAGGATAAGGCATTGACATTTCTTTGTGGAGCTTCAAATTTTATGGATCTTTTCCTATTATATTGTTTTCCTTTACTTGTATAAAAAGTATCAAACATTTATTAATATATGTAATTATTATGTGTACAATGGACATATAGAATTTTTACCTTTTACCGATGTTCAAGGTTTTGGACAGTTTTAGTCAACGTAGGGCAGTTTAAGACAGTAAAACCAACGTGTCTTGTCCTAAACCATTTAAGAACATCTAAAACCCCAACCCTGGTTATAGTAGAGGATACTTTTGAATTTGCAAAAATTAATTAAATGAATGTAGATGTTATGGTTTACTCGAGGTTGGTTATGAGTTATACCTTTCAAGTTGGTTTCCTTCTGTGAGGTGATTTTTAGTTGCTCATGTGCAGCTGACTATTATGGCTTAAGTACTGATTTAGACATATTTCCTTCAACTCAAACATTCATCTTTTAATAGTAATCTGTTGCCGTTTCTAGAGTTTGGTAGGATACGAGTGTCCTAAATGCAAAAAGTTAATAAGGAATATCATTTCCTTTACTACTTCATACCTCTGCATAGTAGAATTTTTAGAATTTGTATCTGTTAAGAGCTAATAATATTCATCAAAAATAAGAATAGAGAAAGTTTTCTTTCAATAGATAAAAAGTTATGTAATGAGTAGTAAGCTGAACTATTATTCTAAATTAATTCACTATGCATTTGAGAGTGGATGATAATTTTTCATTTATTTAAATGTTCTATTATATTAATACTTATGTCATATTATTAATAATCTTTCTTATTACTAACAAAAATATTAAAAAACAGTAAGATACAGTAAATAAGTAACTAGAAAATTAAGTGATGAAAATGCTTAATATTTTCTTTATTCTCACCAGAGTTGGTAGGATTTTGACAATTGGCAGTTTTATTCAGTTTCAACCAATGTGCCGAAAACCCCTTTAACATTTCCCCATTACAAATTAATTTTGAAATAGAAATATATTGTAAATAGAAATATAAAAACAAGCATCTTACAAATAAACAATCGTCACCTTATTCAATTTAATAAATAATTCCAAGAAACTGAAGTAGTAAGATATTACCTGATTGAAAATTCACTTCAGAAATGAAAAGACAGGGGACATATCTTAAGCGCCTCAAAAATAGACGTTAATTTTTCCATCGGGTAACATCATCTTAATCATTATAAGTAAAATCAATTTTCATTTATTCCTATTTTTACTCTTCCTTTCTCTCCAAAGCATGCAATTACAAAATATTAGTTTTGAAGCCTTTTGTACTCTTAAGTTAAATTTTCAGTCTTGTATGAATAAGATAGAAATTCGAAACTATTTTATCGATTGATGCTGAGCTCTATAGACTAGAATGTAGACGTGTTAAAACTTATAAAATAACGTGATTATGAATTTTATTCTAATAGCTACGGTTCACACCAGTGTGGCGACAATTGTCACCAAATGTTGCTGAAACTATACGTGTAGGTGACAAAATTGTCTTGAATTATGTTTCGAAGTTACAAAATATAGTAACAAAAAATAGTTTTTTGTATCGAACGCCATGTATGTAAAAGATTGTTGTACTAATTTATTGTTCTATGTGTAAGTTATATTTAGTTTTAAAATTTTTCAAATGGAATAATTGAAAGTGTCTAGCCCAAAAATTTTTGAATTTAAATGTTGATATTTTTAATCTTCATGTTGTGCTGCGCTTTGTATTCATGTACTGACAGTATAATTGTTTATGAATAAAACATTGTTTTTTACTCTTTTAAAATTGACTTTATTTAGAATTTTATAATTTTTAGATAATTAATATATTTTGTTAGTTCTTGCATTCTCTAGGGTGCGTAGCGTTTTTAAAAAGGGCTTAAATGTGCTTATTTTCGATTTTTAAAAGCCCTTAAAGGTGCTTTTTTCATTGTGTGTTTTTAAAAAGTGCTTAATTGTCCCTTTTTCAAAATGAGATTTTTCCTTTACCATGTTTATTTTCACTTCGAATTATGCAAAAAGACACAGTTCACATTAGTAGTGAACAAAGTAGGAGTGCAGAAAATTCTGAGTGCCTAATATTTTCTCGGAACAAAGTTTTCTTTGGATTGAAATTTACTAAAAATAGAATTTTTTTCTTTCTTTTAGTACATTAACTCTTTTTCAAAATATTTTTGGAAAGTAAATTTATATAGAATTTTTTAAAATTTAATTTGACACAATTTTTGTCAATAAATCAGCATGTATTAAAATTAAAAGAAATCAATATATACTGAAATAATTTATTCAATTAAATTTAGGGTTCCTCTTATAAACTTAAGGATTTAAACTAATAAATATACAAATTGAATTTATCATTTTTTTTAACAAGAAGCAATTTTGCAAAGTGGCTCATTTTTTAAAAATTAAAAACTTTATAGGAATTTTTTTAGGCCGGAAATTTTTTCCATTGCTGCCTGAATTTCCCCCAATATCTCGTTTACACTATCAAATATAATCTGCTCCCTTGGATATAAGTAATAACAAATATTGAGAATCATAAATAAATTTTATGAGTTGAAATTAAACAATTATTGAACACTTTTGTTATACTTAATCTAAAAAATCTGCCTAAATTATGACATAAAAGAATTATAATCATTATTTAGACTGATAATAATTTACAACTTATAGTATTACCTGTCATATAAACTGAATAGTTGTAATATAGCAAATAATATTGATCTTAAAAATACCATGTTTTGAGAAAAAAACAAGTTTAAATATTTTTTATAAACTGTATATATTATAAATCATTATTATAGCAGTATATAATAAAAGTATTGTGCTTGATTTTATGTTTAATAAAATGTCCCAATGATGAAAAAGAAACTTGCAGATTTTTTATTGCTTTTTTTTTTCCTTTAACAATTTAATTTTCTTATCATCATCATATCTGGCCAGACAGCCCAATGCCTTCCTTTGAAGATTTCTCCATAACGACTTCCGATATATCTTTGATCTCCAATTCTTTTCATTAATTGCAAGAAAATCTGTGCAATTAAGGAAACAGTGCAGCCTTCCCCTCTTTCTTGTTCCAGTGGTTCTAAAAGGAAGTATCTTTTTTCTACGATTTATATAAATTCTTTTAGTTCGAATTGAATCAAATGAAAAGATATAGGGGAATGTCGGGTACCCCCGCCCACTGTCAATTTCATATGTATAGAATATTTTTTCAAGTCAATGGGCCATCGGACATTAATTGTTATATTAAAAAAAGATTATTTTCAAAGTTTCAAGTATTTATGCAGCTGGTAACATGGTAAACAATTGTTTTGAAAATATGTTGAATACAGTAGTTAAATTTTTTAAATTTCTATTTTTTTAAGTTAAACTATTCTTTTTTTGGTTTATTCTTATTGCATTATTTAATTAGATGATAAAACAATAGAAACATACAAAAATATTGATTATTACTCAATATTATACAGAAATATAAGCAATACTCCTTAAGTGGGCGGGGCTACCCGACTCTCCCCTATTACATTTTGTCATAAAATTTTTCATTTTTGAGTTTAGTTGGTTTTGTGAATCTGTATTACTTTAATTAAACATAAATATGTAATTTTTATAATTAGTCAAATGATGTAATTTTTGAACGAGTTAAAATTAAAAAAAAAATTTTAATATTTTTTTCATCTTGTGCTTGACATATTATGCTTGTTAGAAACTAAAAGCTTAAATGAGAAAAAGTGCTTTTTTAAATTTTATACTTGCTCTTTCATTTTATTTTTAGATTTTTTCTGTTCTCAATATAAACAAATTAATATTGCGTACACTTTTTATATCTCATTCATTATTAGAATATTTTCAAAATCTATTTTTATATGAAATGAAAAACATTCTGATAAAAAATACACGAAATTCATTTAAAATAATTTTTTAGCATATTCTTTTATTTAATACTGCATTGTGTTACTAAATAACATAATGAAACTTAAAATTTACACCTAAGAAACATAATGAAATTTAATAATATATACATAAGTATATTATAAAATTTTAGGTTCCATTATGTTAAAATAAATTTAAAAAAAAAATTATTTTATATCTAGCTCGTTTGCCTTATTTATTTCTGCTCATCATTCCATTACTTTAATATTTTTTAATTGAAAAATATGTTGCTTTAACTATTTCATAGTAAAATTTATTGATTCAACAGATAAAAAAAAAAAAAAAAATATTTTATAAAGTTTGATGAATACCAATACACTAAATTGTAATTTGCTAAATAATTATATTTATGTAAATAATGCCAAATAACAACACTTTCATATTGCAGACAAGCATGAGGAGTAATAATTTTTATACATGTATTACTAAAATAATATTAGATGTTCAGCTTTTGTTTGCATTTTAAGTAAAATTGTAAAGTAATATACCAGTATATTTAAAATATGCAATAATTATTTTTTTGATCATGTTAACATTTTTATAGAATTAAAGTGGACATTTTTTATTGCTTATTGGGCATATTAATTGATAAAAAAATTCTTTAATTTGGTATTTTTATAAAAACTTATATTCTATTCAATATGTAGTTGTGCTAATAAAGGGTGCAATGGAGAATGTAGTAGTTATTTGTAATATTGACTACCAACTCATCCTTGCTTATTCTTAATATAGCAAAATAGTTTTCTAATTAGCCCCTCTAGACATGTGGCCACTGCCCATTTTAAATTTCTGACAAAAGAGAACTTTTTAGGGGGCCACTTACAACACATTAGTGTCTTTTCTTTCCCTGCCTGTCTTTTGTGTTCAGAGAAGAACTTAATGGACTTTCAAAATATTTTATCTTGTTCTGGACAAACACTATAATGTGATTATGCTTTTAATAAAACAATTTTTTACTTAGCTGCTAGAAAGATTATTAGATGTTTCTTAGGTGTAAGAAGAAAAACAAAATCTTTGAAACATTTTACAACTATTTTTGAAATTTTTGCGAGAATTTTAACAGTGATATTCATAAGAGCAGGCTGAAACAAAAGAATTTCAGCTCTTTATTAGTAAATGTGGTTAATTAGATCTATCTGGAGGTTTGTTGAGTTTGAAGCTAAGGTAAAATCAAAAACATTTAAAACTATATCACATTTAGAAAATGTTATTGAATGAGGAAAAAATAAAAAAAAATTAAATAAATAAAAAAGAGGCAACAAACTGTATTGGATTAAAAACTGAAATTTGTCCTAATTGTTTTTTAAGTATGTCTACATTGCTTTTTAAGTGCCAAAACACTTTTATTTTTTAGATGTAAGTGCTAAAAAACTTTTTAAAAAAAATTAATGATCCAAATTTTCATTACAAAATTAGAATAATCCACTTTAATATTGAATTTTGAGGGTAAGGAAAAGTATTGTACCTTGGACTAATTTTTACCTTTTTTATACTGAATATAATTATTCAAAAATATGTTATTCATTTGTTTATTAATATTTTTTTTGCAAACTGTTGTGCACTTCAGAATTTTTTTTTTTTTTTTTGTGTAAGGAAAATCAGCCTAAGCTACAACATTGTGTTGGTTGATGGACTAATGTTGTTATATAAGCATTTTTATATCATGACTCTGATCTCATAAAAATTTAGAAGTCTTCCAAAAGATATCTGTATAATAATTTTTTTGAATTATTACAAAGCATTTAATCTGCAATCTTGCATTTAAAAGAATTCTGTTTTGAATAAGAACAGTTAACTTAATAACTTTATTCATAATTTTTGTTAGTTTTATTAATGCATTTGCCCCTTTTCATTGATCGAACATTATCCCTTTGACTTTATACAAAAGTAAATAATCTTGTGAAATAAAAAATTGACTCCAGTCATTTTAAATCTGTTCATATACAACAAATTTACTTCTTAACGCATAGCACAGCGAAGTAGACATTCCTGGGCTCTATTCAAAATAAAACAGGCCTCTAACTAAAAATGGTAATCATGCATCAATGTCTGCTACACATAATTCTGCACTTCAAAATTAATTGGAGCATTCTTAATTTATCTTTGTAGTATAGATAGATTAATATTCTCTGAAAAAGCATGACAGCAATATTATAAAACAGCCAATTTTTAAAAGAACTACGGCAGATTCAATACACAGTTCATTTGTTGATGCCCAGCACCATGTTATGACTTAGGTAGCATATTCTTAATTTATCCGGGCGGTGTAGATAGACTGAAAATGTTAAATTGGCAATTCTTTAACCTTAAAAGAACATCAGTGTTTTATAATGAAATAAATACTGTATAACTGTAATGAAATTACAAATTTTGATTTTTACTTGTATTTTTGAATTCATTTTTAGACTTGGTCAAAAATTGATTTAACAAACATCATTTTTTGAAGAAGTATTTATTTTGCATGTAAAAATATATCTTTCTCTTTCTTACAAAATATTTTACATAAATTATTTTTTAATTCAATGTATTTTCAAAAACACTATTTAAAACATTGTTTAAAAATGGTACTAATTTCACTAATTTACAACAACTACAGTATATAAAAAAAACTTGTTTGAACATAGATCAATATATTTCAATATTATATGATTAACTTCTAGAATATACAAAGTGTAAATTACAAACTATACAGTTTAAATAAATAGATTAAACTTTGGTAAGATTTTATTTTTAAAATTACTTTTTTTATTCATAATTTTTGTAACTAAGTTCATTATTTTAACATAGCTTAGCTATTTATTATAAAAATAAAAAGGGCATTTTTGAAACATCAGTTTATAGAATTGGTATAGTGCGGCTGTGAGGAGAATAGCTCCCGACAAAAAGTCTGGGGCAGTCTGCTACTATGGTAACGAGTGAGATAACATTTCTAATGGGGGTGTAATGAGGAATGAATGAGTCGATTGGTCTACCAGATTGGCTGCTTTATCCGCTTTCAAGAGACCTACCTCTTCAAATTTTTGGATTAATATTTAGACAATCTTTTGCTTTTTCTTAGGGAGAAAAAATAATATAGGCTTAAACGAAACCATATTTTCATTCATACTTTTATTCGATATGCGTTAATTTATTTGTAATTCAGTTGTTATTTATTTATTGGAAAATTTTTTTTTAATGGTGGTTAAAAACATTTTTTTAATCAACCTCTTTTGTCTCATTAGAAAACTTTTGAGATTATTTCTCTGTTTCTCTTTTTTTCTCTGAAAATAAAATATCTATCTTTCTTTAATTGCTATATTCAAAAGAGGCATTTGGTTTAGGTTTCTTATACATAGTTTTTCTTTTTTCATGCGATTAATTTATTAACTGTTGTTACATACATAAAACTGGAATAAGCATTTCATAAACTGGATACATCATGTCGTTTTATTCCTGTCTAAGACTTGACATATTTGTGTAAATATGGCTATACGGAAATGATGTTTAAAATCTATCAAATTTTATTACTACTCCAAAGACAAATAAAGAACTAAAATTCTATTAATGATTTTGATATCAAAACTTATTATAAAATTAACATTATTATATAATTATTAATTTGCCGTTTGTTTTAACAAAAAGCAATTTTCAATTTCAAATTTGTATTTAACTTTTTTCATTATAATTTTTGTTTGTATAAAAAAGAATCTTATTTTCATTCAGCTTTTGTATACCTTTTATTAAATGATCGGATAAAGCATTTACACTTCACATAAAAAGTTCATTAACATTATTTCTTACATTTTTTTTATCTATGAAATTTTAAGGACTATAAGACTTTAAAAAATATCTAACTTAGAAAAAGAAATCAAAATTTAAAATAAATTTAAAAACTCTTTTGAAACATATCTATTAGAATAATGTATTATCCAATTCGAAAATTTTATAATACTTAGTGGTTCTTACTTTAATTTTTGTAATATCGTACATTTAAAAAGAAAAAACAAAAAAACAAATTTTTAAAAAAATGAACTTCTTAATTATAATGTTTTGGTCTTTTTAAAAAATATTTAATTTTGTTAATAAACTAAGGATTTTGAAGAGTTTTCTCTGATCATAAATTTAATGAAAGGAAAAGTAACATTACCGCTGAAGATATGAACATATTTAAAATATCAGGTTTTGTATCGCAAAGTAGGAATAACAATGTTAAGAAACTTCAGTTCAAATTGCTGAGCGGTATCTTTGATATTTAACAAGAAAAACTAAAATGGTCAATGAGTGAGGGATGGAAATGCGATTCCCAGGCTGTCATTGTAATGCCTGTTTTCTCTTCTATTGTGTCCAAAACAGCTGATTTCTGGAAAGATGAGAGAAAAAGTGAGTGACCTTGACTAGAAATATGCACTTCTAAGAATAAAAATTGTCTTACTTTGGTATTTTTATTTTCTCTATAGGGAAAACAAAAATTAAAACAAACAAGATAAAATTAACAACGATTAAAATATAAAAACAAAACTTAAAACAAACGTAAAACTAACAACGATTAAATAACTAACGATTAAAATAATCACGAAAAAAAATCTTTTAAAAAGTAAGCTGCTCTGTCAGAAAACGAGAGATTAAAAGAAAGACTAGTTCCTCTAGGACTGCCACTAATACTAAGGAAGGGGAGAAAAGATTCGCCGACTTGTGCCAAGCTAAGATCATTACATAACTAGTCATTTTCACTCCACACCCCTATTGGAAGTGACTTACCCTCCGAAACCATAGTTCCCGCCAGGACGCCAGACAGGTGTCTGGAGCTCTTCTCATGAAAGCCGTACTATAAATATTTATACCATATAAACACTCGAGTTCAAATTTTGTTACAATGAGATTGTTTTTCCTTTTAATTCATAAATCACACATATAAGTCTCTGTAGCACATTAAGTTCATAATTTTATATGTGATATGAATATTTGACATAAAAATTGCATCTTCCAAAACATCTGTTTTACTGATGTAGCTTTAAATTTTTTATTCAAACAAAAGTTGATATACTCTAATAAATATGATAGTATTTGTTGAAAGGATGTTCACAGCTCAGCTTATAAATAAACCAACTTAACATCATAAATAACTCACACAATAACATGACACAGTAAAGATAACACCTAAAAGTTCAAATTTTGTGAAAGCATAATTATTTTTTTTAAATTTATAAATCACACATAAAAGTCAATCAGAGCCCGATTGAGCGTACACAGGGCCCTAGGCCATTCAAAATTTTGGGGCCCTTAGATGAAATTTTTTTTTTCTCATATATTTTTTATTTATTCAAATATACATCTTTACGTATATACGTATATACGTATTTATACATCTTTTCATTTAAGAAAGCATATTTAAAATAATAAGTAATAATTTTAAAATAATAAAATAATAATTTTCATTTAAGAAAGCATATTTAAGTAATAAATAAATATGATTTACATTATATGAAAAAAATTATCGTATTTTATTAATATATATTTGAAATTGATTTTTCTTTTAAAAATCATTATTTTTCTTAAATTTTTTTTTTTTGAAAAATCCATTTTAAGGGGGCCCCAGGAATACTAGTCTGGCCTAATGGGTAATCCGGCACTGAAGTTAATGTAATACAATAAATTAAAAATTTTTACATTATATAAATAATTAATATAAAAATTTCATTTGTCAAACAGTATACAGCTTATATGTATTGTATACAGCTTATTAATACACCAACTTAATTAACTTAATTTTATAAATAACTCATACAATTCATTGAATTTTTCTTTATAGGTTCATTAATTAAAAATGATTCAATTATTAAAGACAAAAATTAAATTGTGCATTTCTAAAATGTAAATTATTCTATGCAATATTAAATTTAGTTGAACGAAGTTCAACATCAAATATAAAAACAGAAATAGTGACAGATTGTTTTTTTTGAAAAGTTTCTTTCAAAAATTTTTTTTTAATAATATTTTAAAATCCTTTACGTAATGCTTTATTTTTTGCATAATTAAAAAGCGTTAGAAATAAATTGCGATCTTTAGGATATAGAAAAAATATAAAACATGAAGAGTTTGATTTTGCAAAAGTTTCTGATGTAATTTCTTGATTAAAAAAAGAAGTTTCAAAATCACTTGAAATTTCAACTCTATTTTTCTTTAAATAATCCACTACTCTATCTAGAGCATCTCGAGAGTCCTGTAAAAAAAAGGGGATTATTATGACATAAATGTTTTTTTAAAAAAAACATCTGAGAGATTTTGTAAGATTTATGCCATAAATGCAATTAAAATCAAAAATTTAATTCACTATTTGTTTTAAAAACTTACTATTTAAAAACATCAATGATTTCAAACATTAAAGTAAACATAGAGTAATGATAGTTTTCTAGAAAAATAAAATATTTTTAAACATATCACAATTTCCTATGAAATATATATTTATAGTTATTGTAAACTTCATTATTTAATTTTATTGTTGCCAATTATTAGTGGATCTGCACAGTGTATATGTTGCAGTAGATGTGTGTAAATATGCAATCATTTATTTTATAAGTATATCATGACTGTCGAAGTACTTCACTTGCTTTATTTTACTCTTATGCCTAGGTAGTACTTTTCACTACTGCTTATAATATTATACATCTATTTATTACACATTAACATTCAAATATACAAGTTTGTATAATATTTACAAATACATCTATACTGATTTTAAAAGTAAACCAACTAATTTTAATATTAGTTGACACTGTATATAAATTATTATTACAAATTTGTAAAGTTTTTTACTAAAGAGAATTAAGATAAATGATCAATTCTTTCAAATAAAAATTCATTCAAACGGATATATCACGTCATTCAATATTCATAGCATTTGACAAACTTTCATAGGATAAATCAGTTAGGATTAATCTATATTAACACTTTGCTGAGTGAATGAATTGTGCCTGAATATAAGCTAGCCACTAAGTATTTTTTAACAGCTACAACTATCCATTGTCAAAGAGGGGGATTTTCCCAATCAATGTCTACTGATAATTTATAAAACTGGGAGATCTGAGCAAAATGTTAAATAAAACTAGTAATTCTAATATAAAAGGTTTAAGTAACAAAACTAAAAATGAGAACCTAAATAAAATTGATAAAACTCACTACTTAAGAAATGTAAATTGTTGAATAACGTCTTAGTAGACCACTTTAAAAATTAAAAACTATATAGAGAGCCAGTGTGTGATAGTTGCTAGAGTGAAATTCTAGATGGCAGGAGATCAACAGTAAATGTGTTAATCAATCAAAAGATTTTAAAATGTCTTTTTATTAGTTTTTATGTATTTTTAAGTACATGATAGAAAGCTATCAACAATGCTAGAAACTTTTCATTATCAACACTTTTTAATATTGTACCACTCATATGTCAATTCATTTTGAGACACAATCCGATAGCTTTCTTGATGTTATTTAATAGAGTCACTATGCTTGGCAGGAATGTCTGTATTATTTCCCTAAGTTAAAATGTTAACTTTTAAAGCTAACTAAATTAATGTGCAACTGTAAAATTTTGAATAAAATCAAAACTCACATTGAATGGTAAAAATTTTATAAGTTAGCTCTTGTAATATATTTAATTAAAATTTTGATCATTTTGTCACATTTATAGTTAAAGACATGATGGTAATTATTATGTTAATAAATGATATGCTAACTGGACAGAAGGAAGAACTTTTAACTCTGCTCTCAAAACACTTAAAAAATTCAAGACATTTCCAAAATAATCTTTAAAGAAATTTGACCTTACAGATTAACAAACTCCTTTCTTTCAGAGCTACGGAAGGGCCAGCTATTGGGTAGCATATTGATCATGTCTACATTGTGTTCAACATGGAGTATATGTAACATTAATAAGACTATAAATATAAGACTATAAATTTAAGACTATAAATATAACACACTAAATGTTTTTTGTTTTAATTTTTTTTATTTAGAATAAAATAATTGTTTATGTGCACAATTTATTCTTTTAACATGTCAGAATTGTTCTATGGGAAAATTATTTTAAAAGCTCTGTTAATACAATTAGAAAATTTGCTATAAAAGATATAAATTATAAGCTTAAAACAATAAGATAAACTTCATACTTGTTTGTGGAAAGTACCACTAGGAATGACAATCAGTGTACTTCTGTCAGCCTCAGATTTATCACAACGTATTTCAGTCAAGGCAAATGTGTGCAGCACAGTAAATTCATCATCAGCTAAAATACACAGGGCCTAAAAATATTCATTTAAAAATTGCTATCATTTTGGGCTTGTTCATTTCACATTTTATGCATAATTGAAATTAAGTATTAATTAACAAGCTAGGATAGAATCTGGGTTTTCTGAAAAGTACAGGGACTGAAGCAGTTTTAGTTTATCAAGTTTCTATAAAAATTTGTGAAAAATTAGAAATAATTTATTAGCTTCAACAAAAATGTAAGAAATAGGGTATAGATAGATTTTAAAAAAATACTAATTTGAAAATAATTGTTGGTTTGAAAAATTTTTAGTTAATCAAATTTCCATAGAATTTTTCAAATAATCTGACATCCTTTATTTTGCTACAACAAACTTGCTGGCTACCAGTGTGCTTAATTTGTCACCTTTTCTATTCTTGTTGTATTATGTTGTAAAAGTAGTATGGATGTAGAGAGTATGTAAGCTAATAAGAGCATGGTGAGGTCTTCACCATGAATCTTAGAATATCTCAATGCTCTAAAAACCATAGTCAGGCCTTGTCAATCAAATTAAAAATTTTGCCTAGATTGAGACATAGAGTACTACTTGTCTCTAGGGATGAAACAAATAGTGATTTGGTCGAGTACCAAAAAATCAGCCAAATAGCTACATTTTTGCTTTAAAAAATCATTAATTAATATTATTAAAGATTTTTATATGTATAAATAAGTATAAATAGTTTGATATATAAATAAGTTTAGTCATTATTGAGAAATATAAAAAGTTAGCTATGTTGTTGGTATGAGGTAAAGCAAAACAAATGCTCTTGCTAACAAAGGTAGCAACATTTTTGTTTTACATTAATTAATATTATTAAAGATTTTGTATATGTATGAATAAGTATTTATAGTTTTATATATAAATAAATTTAGTCATTATTAAAAAATATCAAAAATTAGCTATGTAATTGGTATGAGGTAAAGCAAAACAAAAGCATGATAACAATATTTAAGATGACAAAAGATAATTAGGCATTAAAATCATTAGAAATATTTAAGATAAATAAAAAAGTGAGTAACAACTATTAAAAAAACTAAAGTGGTAAAATTGAGAAAAAAAGGTAAATAGAAAAAAATATCTCCTTAATTCGGAGAACAAAACTTCACTACTAAAAATAACATTTTCCGATCAAAAATAATCCATGAAACATAAAGCGAGATATAATCTATAAAAATACAGTATTATCAGATAAACGCCCACAAAAAATTATATTCAAAAGCAATTATTTATCCTGATTATTAGCTTTTGTAATGATATATCTGATTTTTGTGCATGTTTAAAACATCCCATTTTCTACGAATATAAATGCAGATTTAAATATAATCGATTTGAAAAATTGAAAACAAAATTTTCAATCCAACACATTTTTATTTCATTATTGATTTCATAATGTTAGCAAAACTCTCAAAATTAATTAGTTCATAGTTAGGGATAATCCACTTATTATATATATGGTTCAAGCATATTGCCTTACCTGCAGGATTCAATGTTTCCGACTTTTGGGGAATTCAGTCATTTTTATGAAAAAGAAGCTCAATTAACAAATTTAAATTAGAAACTTTTATGGGGATAAATTCAAGGGGAATACACTTTTCTGAAAATGCAGTATTCAGGATTGTTACTAAAATAGAAGAACAAAATTACCTGACTTTTCTAGATATACAGTCAAACCTTGATATCTCGAACTTGAAGGGAGAGGAGAAAAAATTCGAGATACCAAAAATTCAAATTATCGAAAATCGCTTGTTATCGATGGTAGAATAAAGAAAAATGCTCTTTACATACCTTATTTACTATATTCTATATTTATTCTAAAAACACTTTTTACACTTACATTTAAAAAAAGATTCAATTTTTGTTTGCTTTAGAGATGAATAAGAAAGTTTGTCTATAACCCTTTCTAAGTGGACTATAGCTTTAAATGTCACCCCTGACATATTCGGCTGCCTCTCAATAAATCTCCTTACAGTGTCCACAGTCTTACAGTTACAGTGAGAATTGGTTTTCTATTCTTAAATTTTTTTATTTTTTTTGGAGTATTTTTTTATTTTCAGAAAAAAAATCTACACTATTTATGGAAAAAAATTCAAGTTATCAAGGGATTAGAAAAAAAAAATTCGTGAAATAAAGTTTTTTTTTAACATTGAGTGTATAGGAAATTTGAAGGGAATTTTTTTTCCTTCGAGATATCGAAAAATAATCGAGGTTCGACTGTATTTTAAAAAAATTCCAGTCTAACATCACAGTATGTTCTGACAATTTGGTGGTCAATATATATAGTGACCCAAAAAAAATTTGTATTTTATACATTATATTGTATATTTAATTAAAAAATCTAACACTACAACAAGTAGAAATTTATTATAGGGAATTTATTTATTTCAAATATCTGTAAAAAAATTATGTCTTCACAAAGTAAAATTCTATTAGTGTATTAATAGAAATTAATGTAGAAATTTATGTCTTCGCAAAACAAAAGTGTTTAAATAAAATTATAAGAATTCCGAAAATTTTTATTAAAATATAAAATTAATGTTACAATAAATAAGAATTAAACCCAATTGAAAGTAAAATGATCAATGCTACAAATAGTAAGCTTTATCGTCTTCAAATCTTGCTGACAGGGAATATATTAAAGAGTAAATTAGACTAGAACAGAATTTTTAAAAAAGCGCAATTTATTTTAAAAATAAAATAAGTTAGACGCATAAACATCATTGAAAGTGAAAGCAAAAACATACAGGAGAAAAAAAGGGGAACAGCAAATTATGTAACTATTTTCCATTATGTTCACATGTAACAAATAAAATAACTCGAAATAAAAATAAAGGATTTAAAAAGGGTAATATATCTGTCCATTTAATATAAAAAATAAATTTTCCAAACAGATACCAGAGGTCTATCAAGGGGATAATTGGGCCGTTTTGCAGCTTCTTCTCAACATTTATATTCCAGAAAAACTGCCCCTTCACAAAATTCGAATTAAAAAACCGCCTCTTTACAATATTCAAATTCTAAAAAACGACCTCTTCACAAAATACAAATTTAAAAAACAGGATATTCACAAAATTCGAATTTGTAAAAACAGCCCATTCACAAAATTTCACTTTATATAAATGCTTACATAAATTTATTATTATTTTTTGTTTTGGAGAATTCTGTGAAAACCCGACCAGAACCGACATGATTTTACAACAAACTAGTCAGAATTCAAAATTCTCATGTCGTAATAGCGTGCTAAAAATATCAGAATTAAAAAAACCATGTATCTTGTAGAAAATCCCAAAATGATTATCTTCCAATGATGGCATTTGGGAGTTAGCTCGATTTGAACGTGTTAAAAAAGCATAACTCTAATTGAAATGTCATAATAACATGGTATTAAAAATATCAGAATTAGAAAACCCATGAGGAAAAGGCTGAAAAAAATGATAACTGCCGAAAAAACTATCACCAAACATTATGATATTAAGATTGAATCAAACATGTAAAGAAGTGAAACTCAAAAATAAAATTTTTACGTTGTAATAACGTTGTATTTAAAATATCGGTATTCTACATGGACAGGGCCAAAAAATTATAAATTAGGAAAACTATCATCAAACAGCGCGAAATTACGATGCAATCGTCACAAATTGAATGTGCAGAAAGTGATAACTCAAAATAAAACGTTGCAATAACGTATTAAAAACATCGGAATTCGAATAATCAATAGATAGCTGCCGTAAAATGATTGGAAATGTACGATGGAATTGTCACGAATCCAGCGGGTCAAATTATTACTCTAATTAGCATATTGTCGTAACATTATATTAGAATAATAACAGAATTTCTAAAAAATAAAAACAAATAAAATAAAACAGAAAAAAGACGAAGAAAAGGCTGAAAAAAAGTTTAGAAAATAAGACGGATTTGAAGAATTGCATGCTATCATATCAGCGTTCCGATAGAATTGCATGCTATCATCAAATGAATTGAAATTACGCTGGAATCGAGCATGCCAAGTGCTCGAAATATTAATTCAAATATCATAATAACATCGTATTAAAAATATCAAAATCAGAAAAACTCTGTTACGGTAGCCTTTCTTTAGTTAGCCATTTACCCATTTTAAAAGTAGTTTAGTTTATGTATAGTGCTCCAAAAAATGTCCTGTTTTCTTTTTTGGTCCACTATGAGGCTTAATCTCATTACTTATGATGAATGTTTTATTTTGTTATCTTAATTTCTCAGAAATAGACAGGGACTTTAATAATTTTAAACATTTAATTTTGAAGTTTTTTCTTTATTTTCCCCCTGAAAGTTGAACATTTTATTGTATAAATTCTGTCTTTCATCACCCATTTCTGTCTTCAGTGTATCGTTAAATATTTTTTAATAATGATTACTCAAAAGAATCCATAATGTAGATTAAAAAAAGGTGGCAATAATGTTAAGATGAATGCTCATCCCTTGACTGCCAATGCTATAGAATACTCTTTCAAGCTTCCTTCCTTCCTTAGAATCCGAGCGTCTTTTGTAATGATTTTTGGTAAAGCAATTCTCACTCCACTCTTCCTTTGTTTGTCAACTGAGGGTGTTAGTAGCTGCAGTAGTAGAAGGAGTATGCAAGTAACTCTCAAAAATTAAAAGGAGTGAAAGGATAGGCTTGAAAGCGTTTGCAGTCACTTTGCTCAAATGATTTGAAGGTCAAGAAGGTTAATTCAACAAATATACACTTCTAACTGAAGGTTAACTATATTTTTACTCAGAAAATATTTGAAAGACTTCACTTCATGTGATTTAGAAATTTGAAGACATACAAGAAATAGTGTACATGGATAAATGGGAAAATAAACTTTTGAAATGGTCCAAGGCAGAGTTAAATGCTTAAGAAATATGGCAAAGAGGAAGTAGAATTGGAAGAAAAATAAATTATGTTAACTAATTTGACATTTTTGGAAGCGTCTTTTTTGAAAATTTTTCATTTATTGCTCCTAGTTTTAACACTAGGTCTGCTATTTTTTTTCTTAACATATTGGACTATTTTGTATATTTGTTGAATTTTTTGTTACATATTTTAACTTTCTCAATTTATGTTTTATTATATTCATTTAAAACTTTTTATTATCGTCAAATATTTCGTTATCAATTAATTCTTTTAGGCACATCGCTAGTTTCATAATTTTACAGATAGTGTTATTAGAATCCATGACAGCTGATTTTGAGATCTTTTTTATTTAATTGTTTTAGTATTAAAATTTATGTAAATTATTTTTAGTTTAATCTTTTGATTGATTTACAATCAGGAATGTTAAAATTTTTAAGAAATATGTCAAATTCATGTCGTTCTATATGGTACAATTCTGTATAAATAAAGATCACTAGTATTTATTTATTGTATTTTGATTTAAATTAAGAATGAGTAGATTTATTTAGTGTATATTTAATGTTTCATAACTGATTAACCATTTTATAATTGGGTATTTGTAATAGATGCGATAGACCACTACCCTTCAGTATGATAAAATTTTGTACAGGGTATTTAAGGATTGACTGTGTCCTTGTATTTGAATTTACGATATTGTTTTGCTTGCATAATACTCTAGGTGGATAATTTAATGAATTAGTTACAAAAAACTGATTTTTTTCTGACAGTGAACTAAAGTTTAGTCTTAAGAGAGCATAAAGATGTGGTATACAAATAATTACATAATTTAAAGCACTAATTCTAAAATGTGAGGAAAATAAGTACCGTATTTTTCGGCGAAAGCGCCGCTTCGTCGCAAGCGCCGCACATCGATGAAAATGAAATTTTTTAAAAAAAAGTTATAGTAAGCGCTGCAATGGCACTACACCGCGCATATCAGCATCCTTATGCAAGAGACCTTTAAATTACCATTTAGAATATCTGTATAATAAAAAATAAAATTTTTTTATACATTTCATAAAGTAAGGTTTTAATTTCTAAATTATAATGAAAAATTTATTTTTCTGCAAAAAAAAAAAAAAAAAAAAAAGAAAGCAACAAAACGATATAAAATAAAATTGTTCTTATCTGTTGGCACCACACCAAAAAATAAACTTAAGTACAACAAATAATTCTGAAAATAATGTTAAGTGCAACAAAATATTTTTTAATACATCAAATAACGTAATTTCTAAATTATTTGGGGGGTGGGGAGAGAATATCCTAAACTGCGTTAACAAAGAGTTGACGTGAAAAAAGTTTTCTCCTTCAGCAAAAAAAAAATAAAATAAAAAAACGATATAAAATAAAGTTGTTCTTACCAGTTGGCACCGCGCCAGAAAAACATTATAGCAAATAATTAATAGCAAAAAAATATTTCTATGCTCAGCAGCTGAATTAATGCTGGACTAATTACAGATATCCGTAAAACAATGTAATAAGAAAAATAAAATGAAAAATTTATTAAAAAAAAAGATTTTAAAATAAAAAGATTTTAAAAAATTTATTACAGTAAACAAACTAAGGAAAAACTAATAATAACAAGAATAAGAAATAACTAAGAGCGCCCCAAAAAAATTCTGATGAAAAATTCCGTTGCTTGTCATTTCTACTGGAGCTGTTTAGGAGGAATCAATCAGTTATTTTTAAAGGGGTTGGGGAAAAGAAAAGGGCATACAGTATTGGACCCCTAATCCGGCACTTAATCTGATCTAAATTTTTTTTTTTTAAGAAATATATATTGATGAGACAAAAAAATCAGCTATATTCTCTTTTTATTTGGAATTTTATTTTGTTGAAGTAAGTAACTTTATTTTATCTTTTAAAAATAAAAAAGCTTGAAAAAAATATATAATAAATCTGTGTCAAAGGAAACATCTGTTTCTAAAGCAGTTTCAAATAAAGTGAAAAGTAAAAACACCTTCATTTCCAATGAACAAAATAAAGAAATGCAAGTTGGAAGAAACTGATCAATCAATCTTGACAGCTGAGCTTGTGCATTACTGGTTTGTCCCCACATTTCCCTTTTCTGTTTGACCATAAATTGGCCATACCCAGTTGACATTGAAACTACCACCTGGAGTACAAAATGAATTCTATCCCTTTTGCGGTTTTTTATTTGATTCATTTATTTTTTATTTTGCGGCTTTTTTTATTAGTCATTAACTGTTAATTTTTTTTTGTTAGTTAGCTTGTTTTTTTTCTTGTTGTTAGTTGTTTTTTTTAATTTTTTTTTTATGTTATTAGTTTTTAGCTTGTTTTTTGCTGTTATCGTTAGTTCCTTAGCATAAATTGTTACTTTTTTTTGTAGTTCCTTGTTAGCTTTTTTTTTCTTGTGAGGTGAGCGTCTTTTGTTAAAACAAAATGTTATCTAAAAGAAAAAAACAAGAACTATGATCTTGCTCCGAAGAAGAAACGATTATTTCTTCTTCATTGGAGGATTCGGATTACTTCTTGAATTATTTCTCCTTCCGATTATTTCTTCTTGATTATATTATATAGATGATTATTTTAATTAATAAAATTTCTTAAGATGGACCAGTTTTAAATTCACCCCATCATAATCTACGATCGAAACTTGACTAATTTTATTGGTTTTTCTAAAATTGAATTATAGTAATATTTGAGCGCCATATTGGAATTTCCGAAAGAGATCCGAAGTTCGGCATTTCGTCGGTCCCGTGAGTGCCGGATTTGGGGTCCTATTACTTCCTTTTCTGTCCGCTCCAAATACAATTGCCAAGACGCTAAGTAGATTTCTAGCTTTCGATTTTTCTTTAAGCTGGGGGTGGATACAAGATGCTTACCTTTTAAATTTTCTCCTTACGCGATGTTTTTTTAAAATTATTATTTCGTTTATTTATTTTCTTGCAGGCTGCTGCCGAAAGTTTGCTAAGAATTGGCAATTGTTCTGCAGCAGATTGCGATACGTACAAATATTTCGTCAACTTCGTTAGTAATTTTATTTAATAGTCTTTCTCTCAGAAAATTATTTCATCTTAAATAAATTTACTTGAGAATTTTTTTTGCTGCTAAAAATTATTTCCTCGGAAGCGCCGCTGCATTGGAAGCGCCGCATGTAGGAGAAAAACAACTTTTTTTTCGATAGCGCCGCGGCGCTACCGCCGAAAAATACGGTAATCTTTTCATAATTAGAACCTATTTGATAATAATTTTTGGCAGTGAACCAAACCTCAGTCGTCAGTAGTAAGATATTTTTTTCATATTCCCCATTTTCGTTCACATATGTTGATTCTGATGACAACAATACTTCTCCAAGAGAATGATACAAAGCTACTTTTGATACATATTTCACAAGGCTGCTGGGTGTCATTTCAAAAGATACTGTTACTGGTTGATATTGCCTTTTAGGAGGAATAAGCCAACCTGCACCATGAAGCAAACCTAAAAGCAACATACATAATAACTTAATAAACATACATACAAAATAGCTTAAATAAACAGACAATAACAGAAAATTTAATAAAACAGACAATAAATAATCAAAGTATAAGATTGATCTATCAGAATTAAAGGCTAAGTCTTTGGATTGAGATCATGGAAGAATTTCCCATGACAATGAAATAAGACAAAGGGTTTACACATCTAATATTTTTTTTTAATGTTTTCAGTTTGACTAAAATTATTAAATCAGCAATGAATTTTTTAGAAATGTCCTTCTATTGACAGTACACATTTTAATGATCAAAAAAAGATAAATGTTTAAAATCTTCATTGATTATGAAATAAAAGAAAAAATATAATAAAAAATAAAAATATTATAATATTTTACCAAAATATTTCACCAGAATCTATTTTAAATACAATTTTTAATATAACTTTTTAGTGTATTTAAAAAATGAAAAAAATATGAATGTACTTAATATACGAAATGAGAAACATACACATAAGAAAATATTTTTCTATATCAAGTACATACTTTTTTTAGTCTACTCAATATCAAAAAGCCAATACAAGTAAATTTCCTGAAACAGCACCATTATAGGTGAATTAAAGTAAAAGAGTGTGGGAGTACTTGTCTAAAAATGTATTTATGTAAAATGTATGTTTTTGAACATGGCCATGAACTTGTAGGTAAGAGAGATGCATAGTTTCAAACCCAGTTCAGTTCATTTTCAAACAAATAAATAATTACATAAAAAAAAAATCAAATAAGAAAAAATTTTGCTGAATAGGGCATTTGAATTAAGTTAATATATTTTTTTGCATTTTTGGAAATGATTAAGGTAAGTATGAAAATGGTGATTCTAAAACAATATTTTAAAGGGAAAAAAAGCATTTTAGGCAAATTAAAATCAATCAATAATTAATATTAATGTCTAATTTAACAAACACCACCAATAGTATTCCACTTTGTGGAATTTTTTGAAATAAGTTTATAACTAAAACTAATTTCCATGATTATGTAAAGTATAACATTAAATATCTGAACCTCTTTTATATGAAAACTTCTGATAGAAGTTGATTTTGAAGATATATTTTTTACATGCTGACTAATTTCTTTTCTTT
Organism: Parasteatoda lunata; assembly: GCA_949128135.1. NCBI lineage: Eukaryota > Metazoa > Arthropoda > Arachnida > Araneae > Theridiidae > Parasteatoda > Parasteatoda lunata. Next base: position 75,341,597 of record OX421980.1, read on the forward strand.
TTCGATTTCAGTAATATGGTGTCATAATTTAATCTCTCGAGGAACTTCTCTTTTTTTCCCCTCCATTCCCTTTATCAATTGAAGAGAATTCCAGAATATACTCTAAAATCATAAATTTTGTGTTTCACGTACTAATGTCTGAACAAAGTTGTAAGAAATTTTGATTCATGTGCCCTTGAGGTTAAATAAGTAATTGGTTAAATGAATGAGAGGGAGAAAGATTATTTGATTTAAAAAACCTTAAAAAAAAAAAACTTTATATACAGCAAGGCTACATAGAATATATCATCTTGTGCAATTAAGAAATGGGGGATTTTCAAATTTGATGCACATTTTAAACTGAAATGGTTAAAAAAAATGAGGTTAAAATTGATCACTGTGGTTTCACATTGTGGATCACATTGGTTTCTGTATATGTTTTGTGCATATTTTAATAGCCAGCAGCATGACTGAATTAAAATTCAGATACACGGGGGAATTTATGTCATCATTAAACTAAAAAATGTCAGGTCTGGTATGGGACAAAAATGTGATTTTTTTTTTTTTTTTTTGTGAAATTACAACTTTTTCAGCTAGTAAACCAGGATTGCCAACTTTCTACTATTTTGGGGAAAATCTTCTAGTGTTATTGAAGTTTATATTTTAACATATGATATGCTGTTTAGTAAAATTGCTTTAAAGTTTATTTTCCTTACCACTTTATGCAAACGGTTGAAAAGTTCAATAAAATGCAATTAGCAAAATCAACCAAACTTCGGAAAACTTTAGTCTTTTATTGTCTACTATTCTTCAAAATAGTTTATTATGTTTTAATGAAAACTATCATTTTTTGTATTTCATTATTTATGTAACTATGCCAATTATTACACAATGAGTGTTGTAAAAATCTGTACCAGAATAGATAGCACACAGTGACGCAAAAACATGTCAAAAATATTTTATGACATATGGAATGTTAAAATATAGAAATATGATATGGCTGGAATTTAGTTTTTATTTCCATAGCATGCAATGAAATCGATAGCATGCAATGACACAAAAAGATTCGTCTGTGGACTTTGGAAGGCCCTTGAGAAAATGGATTACTTACAATCCAGTTAGGTTTTTCGTAATTTATTTAAATCTATTAAGTGATTTTTTTTTTCCAATTTTCATTTTTAAAAAATGAACACCTTAAAAAATTTTATTTCCATTATAATTATTATTATTTTTAATTTTATTTTCAAATTTGTTTATTTTTATCAATGATGAATCAAGTACAGGGAATCAGAGCTTAAATAATCACACAAAAATGTTAGAATACATTTTTAAATAGAAATAGTGTGATAAATGATTTCAAGAGTCATAGCTAGGTCATGGAATGTATCTAAAATAGGTGAAATAGAAAACAAAGTGTACAAATTGAAAAAAAAAATCATATTTTTAAAAAAAAGTTTATTAAAATTTTTTTCTTTAAATATAACTGGGATAAGACTGTCAAGACTTTCAGAAAAGTGGTGTCTTGTGCAAATGCTCTGACCATGCCATCTTTACCATGGATCTGAACACAAAAAGCGCCTTTTTTAGAAAATGCTCATATATGGTTTTTTTAATGCCCTTTTGAGAATCCTAAATATTTGTAATAGTAATCAGAATTAAACCTATAAACACAGATAATTTTTGTGTGTAATTATTATTTTAAAAGTTAATTAATTTTCTTAAAAATGGAATATATGAATAAAAAGACAATGCTTTTAAGGGATGCTGACTTATTTTTACAAAGATTGTGCATTTATCGAGATCAAAGAGCAGGCATGATGAGCCGCCCTTCTAAAAACGCTTAGGAAGTTTCCTCGCAATAAAAAAAACAAGGTTGCAGTAGGTCAAATTAGGTTATTTATAAATCGAGAAATCATTCTTTATTTTTTAAAACAAAATTCATTTTGAAATATTTTAACTTAGTTCAAAATTATTTCCTGAATGTTCAAATGAAATTCCAAAACAGAAACAGAAAACATATTTTTACTGCAGAGGGGTTAATTGTTCAAAATTTAGACAAAAAAAAAAAACCTTCATATTTTCCAGACTAATTTTAACAAAACTATGTTAAATTTCACTAAAAATTATGTTACTAACAGAATAAATATTCTAAAAAAAAAAAAAAAAAAAAAAAAAAAAAAAAAAACAGGCTGGCACAAGGTTTCCAGAGAACTATACAACAAAAACAAAATGTAGCAAATGATACATGAATACCATTTTTTTAATAAAAAAAATGAACCACCCAAGGGGATGAATATTCCACAAAAAGAATAAATAAAATTTTCTAACAAGTATTATTGCTAAATTTTTATTACATTACTGTCAATAAAAGAATTAAGTTTTGAATGAGTAAAAATGTTTGGCACTTATTTTATCAGTCCCAAGAAACTTGAGAGGTAAGATATTGCTTTGTTAAAAACTTCCTTCATTTAAAAAATTACACAAATTGGAAATAGCATTCGACATGTTTCAAGCACTCAAAAGCAGGCAGAAATGGGTGCCTGTTGTTGAGCGCTTGACTGTTATTTCCAATTTGTATAATGTTTGAAGCAAATTAAGTTTTTTAAAAGAAAAATGGTGTAAGTGGCATATAAAGTACAATTTTTAAAAAGTTTTCTTAAATTTTAAAATGTGATTGATTTTTAAAAAAAAATATTTTAAGGACTTGATAGGCACTAAACATTTAAAATTCTTTCTTTAGTTTAGATAACTTATAATGCACATGTAATATATCACATAAAAGAAATATAAATTATTACCATAACCAGTCTGAGAAAATAATTCCGCAGCACCACCGATTGGCTTAGTGAAAATACCAACAATGCCTTTACCAAATCCACTAACAACACCAGACGCAGTTTCAATAGGTGTGGATGGAGAAACAAGAACTTGTAAAGGATGATCAACAATACCAGCAATAGCGCCTATAAAAATTTGCATTTAGAAAAATAAAAAAACATACTTTTGCAAGAATAAGGCCCTCCAATAGCTCAGAACCTTTTCCCTTATTGATGAGTTCCAAGACTCTCATCATTTACATAGTTAAGTGTCTCAAGAATTTTTTTTTCGAACTGCTAATGAAATACAGGAGAAAAATTGAGTTTCTCCACTGGGAATTAAATGCCAATGATAAGTCAGTAAAACATTAATTGCAATTTTAATTTTGTAGAGTTTTCATTAGCTGTTAGAATATATAATGCAGTTTTGATAATTCACAGGATCTTAGAAAAACTTACTGAGAAGACTGAGCCCAAATACACTTAGACCTTGAAATAAACCCTCAGAAACTCCTTGAGGTAAGCGATGACGAACAATTTCCTGACGAGCTAAATGTTCTTCATCCAAACATAGATAATCCATATTTTTGGAAATGCTAGCAGTTAAGCTTGCCATACAAGTGAGTATACCTACAAATAACGAAAAATCTTAAACGAATTTATTATAGGATATATAAAGCACAAGGATCTGAAGATGTAAAGTACAATAAAAAAAATCTAAAAAGCAAAATAATTTTTTTTGTTAAATCTGAATCAATAAACAAATTTTAATTAACATAAGGCTAGCAAAATGTCTAACAGAATTTTATTATTACAATTTAATATTTATTTCTTAAATTTGTTACTTTCTTATAGCACGACCTCCAAAATGACTTCTGAAATCAGGAAACCTCTAAAAACTGGACTCGAAGAGAAAAATTTTTTAAAAATTAATATTAAAAAATAATAAAAATTTATGCTCTTAACAAAAAAGGATTTGCAACGTTTCACATAATTTCCAGCTATTTCAACAAATTTTTTTAATCAAATCTTGATGCTATTGTAGCACACAAATTTCAAATTTAGAGACATCTTTTTGACACACACGATTCATGATGATTCTATCATAAATTCACATAGTTTACTGATTGTTTGTTTGCTGGTTATTTGTAGTTCTCAGCTATTTCTACTCAGTTTTTTTCTAATGCCGACATTTTCAACATAATATTAATCAGATATAGGAACTTCAAATATGAGTTATCACTCTTTGAGACGCTCTGCTCACAACAATTCCCTCGTACCTTCACATCATTTTTTGGTCACAGCAGATAACAGGCTAAATGTTAAGGATATACAAGAATATTATGGTGTTTTTCCTCACTGAAACTTCCCTCACTGAACATTCAATCACATAAAATCATAAGAATAGTTTTTACCTATATATTTAAAAATACATATAATTATATATGATAGATTGTGGTTAAATGAAGGTAAAATGTTGCAGAGACTACGGCTAAAGTGATACATCATACACTCAAAGTTAGCCAGCCCAGCTGTTAAATCAATATAACTAAATTACAATACTATTTATAATGTCTTAAATGATCTTTACCTGAAGATACTTGAGTAAAAAGAGACAGTGCACCATTTGAAAGTCCAGTAATAAATGCTTTTGGTCCTTTCAGTAATCCTTTATAAGGTAAATAAACGAAATCAGCAACTCCAGCACCAACTGCACGGGCAAAAGTAGCTGGATTACCCAAAATATCAAGTGAGCCAACAACCCAACCTGCATTACAAAAAATTAAAATTTAAAAACAGGAACAAGACATAAAATTTTAAAATATTCAAATATATTCTAACTTTTTATTTAACAAATCTGTATGAATTTCTTGTTGAGAAGTTAAATACCACTAAATGATTGATCAAATCAGTTTGTTTAAAAAAAAAAAAAACCTATTCAATCCTATTCTGTCTTAAATTCAGTTTGTGTTTAAAAGTTAATAAACCACACTGAATTGGATGTAACGTTATTATTGGATATAACGTTACTTGAAAATGACAAAAGATCAACATGAAAAGAATTGTACAATAATAATCAATTATTAATTAATCCATTACTTCTAACTTTAATTACTTAGTTGTTTCACCATATTATCTAATAATCAGTTCCTAAATATTAGAGATTCAATAGTTAACAAAAGCAACAAGGGAATTTATAAAACTTCTTATAAATGCAAGCTTTCTGATATTGGCTAAACCAAAAATACTCGACATGAAAAATGTGAGCAAAATTAAATATTATTTCTCAACTTTCCAAGAGTATTATCAGGTCAAGGCAGGTAGACAAGTACTTTATTAATGTCGCACTAAAGCTGCACAATGAGCTATTGGCGATGGTCTGGGAAACATCCTCAAGGATGATTCGAAGACATGCTATCGCAATTTTGATCCTCTGCAGAAGGGATGGCTCCCCTACTTTTACCCTGCAGTTTAATGAGGTCCGATACTGCACACCCTCAGTCCCTAACTCAAGCTGATCAAAGTGGTCACCCCCACGCTTACTGACCGCAGCCAGTGATGCTTCACTTTGGTGTTCTACTGGGAACCGTGTCTTTCCAATCAGTCCACTGCGAGACAGGTCAAGGCAATTATAAACAACCCCCCTACGACCCTCTTCCAAAAGGGCAGTGGGGAGGAGTCCTCCTATAGCCTGCTATGAAAAAACAAATTAAATAGAACTCAGCTAAATAGAAAACAATAATTTTATCATTATTTGTTTATTTATTTAATTCTTCTAAACATTTTAATCTATACAAATAGGTTTCATAAAATTTTGGATGTCTTAATTCCAAACGTCTGAATAACATTGTTTTTTAATTGAACATATTTTTAAAAAAAATAATTATCAAATAAATAAATTTAATCTGACATTTTTAATAAAAAATTATTCACTGCAATCGCTCTTTAAAGACAAAATAACAATTAATAACTTGTTTGAATCAATATTTAAAATTAAATAGTTTTTTATGCTTGTTGTGCATAAGATAAATAAGTTAATAATATCATAAAGATATAAAATTATTTGCAATAATAGCAATTGTAAATCACCATATCAGAAATTTCAAACCTTTTCGCAATCAACAATTTTGAAAAAACAGGTACATAAAAAAGAATTTTCTCTTATCTCCCATCATTAGTATGCTTTTTTCCGTTTCCTAACTGCTCAATATTTTCCTTATTATATTTCTGTTGTATTCCAACTGTTTAATGATAGTGCTTGTCATAGTACCAAAACAATAATACATTAACTACATATATAAGTAAAACTTTTTTAAAGACACTTTTGATTTTACTTTTTAATTGCTTATTTTTATTCATCAATGTTTTGAGACCTTTCTAAAATAACAGTTGTAATATAAAACTTGCTTGCATATTTCTATTACCCCTTTTTTTGTTTTGTTTTTCACGATATGATTAAACTGAGCAAATGAAATTTCATAAAATACATATGAGCGTTTGCCACAGAGTAAGTATACATATAATTTTACCATCACTTCAAGGCTTCTGTTCTGCTTTTGATTTCCTATTTCAATTTCATGAAATGAATAAAATTAAGAATCTAGTTTTAATCCACTTTTAAGAGCATTCTTAAAAACTTGAATTACATTTATTTTTAAAACTTTTAAGTAGTTATTAAAAATTTTTTTGCATTATCACGGAGTAAAATAACATTTGATTTAGCAATGCTGACTCAATTATAATTTGTCCACTGAAATGCTGGATATATTTTAATTTGATTTATTAAGCTTTATAGTTGTAATTAATAAATATTTAAAAATTCATTTTAAACACAGGAACCAAATAAAAGTTTTCAAAAAACAGTATTGAATTCATATGAATAGCATATTTTATATTTATATTCCATACAGAATTTGATAAAAGTATTGGATATGACATAATTTTGAATTTTTTATCTTTTTCAACTTAAATATTTTGAATTTCTACATCTTTTTTAACATACATTTTTAACCCCATTGTGCTGTATAATTGTAAAATGGGAGAAAAAATATATTAATGATAATGTAAAGACATAGAAAATTTTGAAACTCTAATTTTTGTTATAATAGAATTTTAACCCCACAGTGCTACAAAATTATAAAAAAGATGAAAATCACATTAAGATCTAATATATTGTACCTGCTCTAAACAATGCACCAGTTAGGTAATGCATCATTAAAATACGACCAGCTTCGTAATAAGTAGTAAAAAGTTCTTCTTTCACAAAAGGCTGAAATCGCAGAGGTGAATGTTCAAGTGAAAGATATAACTTTAGAGAAGCACGAATACTCAAAGATATTTCTTGAACATTAATCTTTAAACTTTGAAAATGTATGGGATGAATAAACATAGATGAAATTGTAATAACATCTTCAGGTAAATAGATATCTTTCCAATCAGAAATATGTTGATGAAAATTAGCTGGTGTGTATGACTTGTACAGTGCAATGCATTTAAAATAAAATTTGTCTTCTAAATACAGAGATATAGGCAATAGATTTATCTCACAAGACTTTAAAATTATAGAACTGGTTTCTTCATTAGCATGCTCTATTACAGCATTTAAAGTAAATATTGCATTTTCACGAATTTTATTAGGTAAAAACATTGTATTTTCTTTACTTATACTAATTTCCTCTTTTAGATCATTGCCTCTATATAATATAACAGGGAAATCAAATCCAATTGTTTTATCATAATTTTCAATTTGATTATCAACCTGAATGTGCCCGAAACACAATGAAATATCTTGCAAAATAACTTTTGAGTTAATATTTTTTGGTCTTAGAAATAACAAGGCATTATCAATATTTACTCTTAAAACTTCAATATTTTTGTTCCACTGGAAGAACTCCTCACAAAACACCACACTTACATGAATAAATCGCATATTCAAATAATAAGTATTTGGATAATGGGTGTGATCACTATCTAAACTATTAATCTTTTTTGCTACATCAAAATGTTTTGTAGATGAAACTTCAAGGCTGTTTAATATTTTGTCACTTAACACCTTCTGCTTCACATATTCATCTTTGGTATTAGCTTGAGATTTGGTGGCCAAATCTATTCGGCTACGAACTTCATTGGCGGTGACTTCAATGCGTTTAACTATATCTATATAAAGATTAGTAGTATGACCTATGCATTCTGTTTGTATCATAAAATCACATACACCAAGGATATGAATAAATTGCTTATCTAGATTAACTTTAAAGGGATTACTCCACAAATAATTTTGATTGTCATTTTCTTTTAGCCCAATACAAAGCATAGGGACTGAATCAAGACTAACAGGAAAACTCTTCTCCATAGAAGGAAAAGAGTAATGAGAAGAGCATCCAGGATTAATTAGAGGAACAAAACTGTTTTTAACTTCTTCAACTACTGATTTCCCTGAAAGAAAATAAATGAGTAAATATGTTAACTAAAATTTTATGAGTATGTTAGCAAAATAAAAAATTAAATGTAAACAATAACAATTTGGCAATACAATATGAAAAATCAAAAGATATCATTCAAATTATTATCAAGAAAAATATCTTAGTTTTTATCCTCATCTCAATCTATTATTATTATACACTTTGAATTATAATTACATTTATTAATTAATAAATCTGTTTAGATACCTCTGAAAAAATATAAGAAGATGTATTTCTACTTTTCAAATATTTTACTTATCTATGAAGTGTTGAATTCTCTGAATGAAGAGGTTATGTGTAAGTAAGTTTGATCAATAGTAGATATGTTTCCCTGATAGATATATTAGGGACAAAAGACACATAAGTGGACATAAGACACATAAAAAGACACAGAAAATAAAAGAATAAGCTTTTCTGTCACTGACAAAAGTTGAATTACGCTTAAAAACCAACAGCACTTTAAAGTCACGCTTAGTGGTGTTTGTATAGGCAACAAATATTTTGAAATATTGGATAAATTTATTAATTCCATAAGGAGGGAAACATACTCATAAATTGTCAAAACTATTTTCATTTTTACATCACTAGACAATAAGCTGATTTAGAAATATTTCATAGCATCAGTACAGGCTGATTCACACTTTTATTATTAAACAAAAACATATATGGATATAATGAGCCAAAAGTAACAATTACCTAAACTGGGTATCAATTATTTGAAATCGAAAAGAAAAGTAAAACATTCTATAAGTCATGTTATTGCCTCAGCAACTAAGTGTGTAACTATTGAATTAATTTGTTTTATAGGTTTATATAATGGCTCAAATGAGTCTTTAAAGATTGTAATTTGATCGCAACAATATTTTGGAAATGCCTAGTAAAATAACGGCAACAAAACACTGCAAAATTTTGAGTGCAAAAGTTGTAAAGAGCTGTGATACATGCAAAAAGGGGTCATATCGATCAGAGCAAAATAAAGATAAATTAAACTTATTTATACTAAATAATAAAGTTTTACATTTATATTTCGTTGAAATGCTAAAAACACATTATTCCAAATAAATTTTATCTTATTTTTTAGAGTATTTAGTTCATGAGAGCAAAATAAAGAGATAAATTAAAATTATTTTTACTAAATAATGAAGTTTCACATTTATATTTCGTTGAAATGTTAAAACCACATTAATCCAAATAAATTTTATCTTATATTTTAGGGTATTTAGTTTTTTTATTGACTATTTTTACTTCTGGGCAAAAAACTTTGACACACTAGAGTGAATATGCACGATAGAAATTATTTTATTAAAATTTCAAATTTAAGTACTAGAACTTAATGAATTTAATTAAAAAATGAAAAATGCTAAATTTAGAGGTACTATCAGTTAAAAAAAAAATTTCTGGGTAGAAAAATAATAACATAAGTTCTTAAAATTTTTTGAATTTTTAAAAAAAAAAATTTGATTAAAAATACTATTTTTTAAAATAACAAAAACATAGGGTAAATCAATTTGGACAAGTTATTTTGAAATCTTACCTTCTGTTTGAAAACAACTTTGGCCATAATATAAATTAAGATTTGTGTGATTGTGAAGAAGCAAGAGAGGACAAGGATCATTATTGAGCACCAAAAACAAAAGACCTCTTCTCCAATGACTTGTGAATATAAGTGGATGGGTAGTCACTGATCCAGTAGGTAATGAAACTGCATGCCGATTATCATTGTTGAGTTTTGTATGAAAACAGATAGGATAGCTCCACGTTTTGCATGAGGTAGAGACATAGATATAAAAATTTAGAGCATCCGATGAAGTTAAAGAAATTTTTCTCCAAGAGAGCAAAGGATGACAATTATCAGATTTACCTTCTATGAACATTGATGAATCGTTGGAATATTCACATTTCATCTGAAATATTATATTTTTACTAGTAGCAAAATAAAGTGCATCAAGATAATAATATAGAAATAAATTTTAAGTAATATTTTTTAAAAATTTTAAGTTGTATCATAAATCACATAAAATTTTAGAAAAAATAATTAACAAATATTTACTATAATTAAATTAAAAATGAATGATGGCAAGTTTTAAATACAGTTTATAAAATCAAATAAATTGAACCAAAAAAGTGAACAATGAACACTTTAGAAATATACATATAGAAATATATATATATATGTATATATATATATATATATACATATATATATATTTAGAAATATACATAATAAAAGATACAAAAAAGAAAAAAAGAAAGGAAAAAAAAAGAAGAAAATTAAGGAAAACAACACACACACATATATGTATATATATATATATGGTACTTATTTGTGTGTGCAAGTGCAAGTTTGTTGTGCTTAAAACCTGAAGTCTGGTAAATTCTAAGTTTTATTCACAAAAGAGGTTTTATTCACTTTTACTTTACTAAAGAGGCTTAGTGAAATTCCAAAGCATGCTTTAAAATAATTTCCTTCTTTTACCAATTATATTCTGTCAAACCTAGAATTTACCAAGCCACTTTGGTAAGTCCTAGGTTTTATGGGTAAATATCAGGATTTACCAGACTTCGGGGTTTTACTGTAACAGATTTTTGTGTTTATCAGTCATAATATGTATAAAGTAAATAAGCAACAGATTACACTTGCAATAACTTTTTATTTTAAATAATTGTACACTTGCTATAATTTTTTTATGTACTGAATATAATACAATGCTATTTGAATGTAAGGTATTATTATTTTAAATGCCAAGTTGGAAAAATGAAGGTCATAGAAGGATTCATCACTTGATGAAACCATAAAATGATATATAAATGAAAAAGTAAATTAATAGGTGTGCACAGACTCACTGCTTTGCAGCATTTAAAATTAGCATTTCACCCTAAACATCGGCAGAATTTTAAAGGAAATAAATTACAAGTCAAATAAAATCGTAAAAAAATCTTAATTAAATCTAAAGATTTGGCCAAATAAGTTATTAAATTAATAACTGATCTTAAAATATTTGTGAAACAAAAAAAAAAGAAACATTTTTAAGAAAATTAAGGATATTTATGAAATATTTAAAAAAAGATATTTAAGAAAAATAACAGATTTTGTATTTCTAAAAATAAATAAATAAAATAAAGCATACTTTTAAGATTACTTAGAATTTTTACTAAGTGAGAACTAGATACTTAAGTTAATCTTTTAGAACTTGTTCATTTATAACAAGATAAATTAAATCACCAATGTAATATTTTTAAGAACATCTATAAATAGGCTATAAGAAAACTTACATTTGCATCACCATCTGAAGCACAAATTAAAGAAAAATGCAGATCAATGTCTGATTTATTGACTAGACTAACCAGAGGAAATGCAGTAATAACAACAATTCCTTCTCGTACTTCAGTCAATAGCTTAAACAAGAACACCTATAATAAAGACACATTTTTTCAGGTCACATTTGTTAAAATCTATACATAATTAAACATCCTGTACTAATACATAATTATAATTCTTAATAAATAAAACTTAGATTAATCAGTATGGGCGAAAACCATTAATAAAACTAAGGATAAAGTTATAGGTAAAAGTTTTAAAATAATGAATTAATCAATATTTCACTATAAATGAATATAAATGAAATTATCACTGTAAAGAAAATATCCCTAAAACTGAGTCACTAGGTTAAAATAGTATTTTTCAATCCAATTCCTTTAGAAAAAAGTATTGCAAATTTATAATTAGAAAAACTCAAAAATACAATATATAAAATTATAATGTAAGAAATACCCAAACAAAATACTCAAAGAATTTAATACAATACACAAAGAATTTGTAATGGCCTTTAAACACAAAACAAAAAAGAGTCATTAGTTTCAAAACTCAGGCTCTATTTCATTGAAGTTGTAAAAAATAAGAATATTTGATATTTTACAAATAATTTGATAAATTATTTGTAAACTTCAAAACACTGTCCAAAACTTCAGGAAATTGAAAATTTTTGAGTCGCAATCTGGAATAGTCAGGGAATTTGATTTGGCGAGAGTCAAACATGTGAACTTTGCGCTAACATTTTCCATGGATCACATTTTCAACGCAAAAAATTCATTTTCACTCATTTGCAGGGTTTGTTGATTTAAATCAGCTTTATTGAAATCACGATTTAAATCAAATGATTTTTTTAAAAAAAATCATTGATTTAAATCAACTGATTTTCTTTTTACATATATATTGATTTCAAAAGTTAAAAAACAGTGTTTCAAATTATTGATACAGTTATTATTTTCTTTCTTGGTGTGTGCTAAATTCCAACACATTTGAAATGACATTTTTCAAAATCTTTTGATTCTTGGGATTGAAAGTACACATTAAAGTACGCATTTAATGCTGTCTTAATATAGAATTGCATAGCTGTAGAAAGTAATTAATAAACAAGATTTTTTTTTGTTGAAAAAAGCAAATACTGTTAATTAAAATTCTACCTTTTTATTGAAAAAGCATGGAATTAAAATCTTCATTATATTTTATTGGTGGAAAATGTATATTTCTAAAGCTTGAGGTTATATTAAAAAAAAATTACCCTAATATGTCACAAAATAGAAGAAAAAAAGGCTGATGAATTCAGATATTTTTTTCCTGATATAGTGTCATTCTTCCCTTTCAAAGTCTATTTGAAGCAGTAGAGTTATTAACTGTTAACTGATATTTTTTTCTCATAATATGCTTACAGTATCTTTGACATTATCAGATTTTCTATAAAGAAATTTTGTGAAAAAAATTCCAATGAGTACATAGATTTAAAAAAAAATTTTTTTTAGCTGAACTTATCTAATTTGATATAGGATTAAAAATTAATATAAAAATATAAAGATTAAATATTTATTTATTTTTTGATGAATGACTACATTTATAAACACAATCTGTTACATTTATTTTGTCATATTAAAAATCAAGAGAAAAAAAATCACGATTTTAAATTAAGATAATGGTTTGGTAATTGAAACTTTGTTTTAATAGTTAAAGAACAGGGGTCATTTGTTAGAATTCATAACAGATAAAAGGAAGGATGTAATTCCGGTTGCCTATTCTTATTTTTTATTAAGAAAATTATTGGGATAAATAGTGTTTTATAATCTCTTATAAATTATAGTTTTTTATTGTTAATTTTCTTAATCTTCTATCACCAAGGTTTCATAAATGAATTTAATTAAATTCGTTTTTCAGAACTCACCTCACAGGGAAACATGGAAGTGCTGTGCCACCAGGAAATTATAAAGCTATACTGAAATATTCTGGGGTCGATCCTTATTTTATTTTTAGAACCCATTTTTGAGAAAAAGGGAAATTATTTTTCTTAAAATTTCTTAATTGATAAAGAACATTCAGTTTTAGCAGTTACTATGTTTTACTCCAAATTGTTTTTTGTCAAGTCCATCTGTTTTTCTGATCGTTTTTTGGCTGCTTTCTTATGGTTTTTCAAATGAATTCATATATATTTAATATGTTGTTACAACATGCGAATTCTTAATTTGAACCTTCACTTCTTTTGAGGCGTTAATTTTGTGATGATGCCATCATAAATTTAGGTCATTAGTTGATAGTCTATCAGAAGTTACTAATCGTTTTTTCGGCTCTTTTAACAAGGTTTTTCTAATTATGATATTTTCAGTACGACATTATTACTACTTTTAATTTCGATATCACTTTTTAACGCGTTCTGTTTGGGATGATACTATCAAAATTTCACAACATTAGATGATAGTTTTTTGAGGCAATTATTTATTAATGTTTGACCCTTTTCTAATGGTTTGGTTCTTCAAAATCTGATATTTTTAATACGATGTTCGAATTTGAGTAAAAATTTTCTGGCACGTTCGGTTTATGACGATTTCATTGCAATTTCGCGTCGTTTGATAATAGTTTTTTCCGAAGTTACTTAAAATTTTTTCTATCCTTTACCCGTAATTTTTCAAATTCAGGTATTTTTAATACGTTATTACAACACAAGAATTTCGATTTCGAGTCATCACTTTCTGACGCGTTTGATTCGTTACAATTTAATCAATCTTAATGTCACGATGTTTGGTGATAGTTTTTTTGGCAGTTATTATAATTTTTCAACCCTTTTCACATGCGATGTTATAACGACGTTCGAGTTCAGCTTTGACATGCTTGATTCGTGAACATTTCATTGTAACTTGGATAACGATTTTTTCGTCTTTTATTCACCATTTCTTCAACCTTTTCCACAATGTAATCCAAACTTTGATATTTTCAACACGCTAATTTGGAATTTAAAGTTAGAGGCATTTTATTCGTTATAATGCTGTCGTAAAACTACGTTGTTTGCAGTAATTTTTTCCAAGAATCTGCAGTGGAAAAATTTTGTACGATCGTTTTTATAAAGTGAAATTTCGTAAAGAAGCAGTTTTGTAAAAATTTGAATTTTGGGAAGGAAAGCTTTTACAAATTAGAATTTTGTGAATGGGACGTTTTTCAAAATTAGAATGTTGTGAAGAGGCTGCTAAAAGTCTTTAATTCCCACCTGGATCAACCCTTGATATCTCTTCAAAAAATGTACTTATTTTTTTATAATAAATGGACAGATATATTGCATTTTTTAAAAATATTTTATTTTTATTTTACGTTACTTTATTTATTACATATAAAGGTACTAAAAGATATTATAGTTACATAATTTGTGCTTTCTTTTATTTCCAGCATGTTCTTTTCATTTTGTTTTCACTTTCATTCAAGTTTAAATCTCTCAATTTTGTTTATAATTTTAATCTATATTTATAGAGAGAAAAAAGAAGTATAGAGAATAAAATAAATTGTGATTTTTTTAATATTCTGTTCTAGTTTTCTGCTGTTGTCTAATTTATTCCTTAAAATATACCCTGTCATGGAGATTTGAAGATTACTTTTTAGATAATTTTACTTTTGATTGGGTTTAATTTCAATAAATTTTAAAATTTTTAATATTTTAATTAAAATTTTCGGAATATTTATAGGCTTGTTTAGAGAACTTTAGTTCTGTTTAGATACAAATTTCTTATAAATTTTTAATGTTCTGTAATATTTATATTTTATTTTTTCTTTATAATGAAGGATCAAAGATTTTCTTAAATTTGCTATCTTTTTAGCAAATTTGCTTTTATTTTTTAATCAATATACAAAAAAAAAAAAAAAAAAAAAAAAATTTAAATTTATGCAAAAGTCTACTCCAATATCTGGATTTTCTTGCCTTTTTATGAGTTAATCATTCCAGAGTCGGTTTCCTAGTTGAAATGAGCAAATAATGTGATCTGAAAAGAACTGCATGAATAGTTTTGGGGTTTTTAATGCAAAAGCAAGTAGAGGATGGTGAATCTAAAATAATGATAAACTAAATTGACAAAGAATTAATAACAATATTTAAAAATTTATTACAAGAACAAAATGTCTGAAACCATTAAACGGAAATTAATGATAAACGGCAAGTAAAAAATATCTAGTTATGTATTAATACACAGGTAATAAATACCTTTTTTGTATCAGCCTTTAATGGAATAATAATGTTCAATGACCCACTGGTAGGAATAATTACAGTTGAATTAATTGAAAAAGTAGTATCCATGCTGACTTCAGTCTTAGATTTAGAAACATTGCATCGATCAACTGTCAATGATGGACTAAAATAATGAACACCATCCTCCATGACTGTAAGTTGAAAGCCATTCTAATCAGAAAAATAAATGAATAAACATATTTACTTTAATGAAATAAAAAAACATACAAACAAGAAGAACATATTTTCGAAGACTGATTATCAAAATGATATAAACATTCCAAAACTGTTAATTTGTAAACAAAAATGCTTCGCTTTATTGAGAGGCAGTTTTACAGATGTTAACTATGTCTGAAGCAAAACTTGTACAAAAAGAAAAAAAAAACTCTACAAGAACTAGAACTTGTAACTGATAATTAATGACTAAGGCACCTAAACCTTCAAATATTTAAATTTAAAAGGATATGGGCATTAAATTGGTCATACTGTATCAACATTGAGTCATTAGGTTTAAGTGAAAAAAAATTTATAAATATCAATTAGTACTAGAAAGTAAAAGCTTCTACATGAAATGAGTATAAAAGTATAGAATTATATAAAAGTCTATTTGTAACTTTCTGTTTTCAAATGACTTAAATTTGAGAAAAAAGTAAAAAATTCGAATTTTTATTGATTTTATGCATCCTCTCTTTTAATATCTCTTTAATTTTTTTTTATGTAAGATGGAGTGATTTTAAAACCACATATGTTTTTTTTTAATTAAATGGCTTCTAATTATAATTAGAATAAAGATAATAGTTCAAGAATTTTTTGCCAGTTTCAGGGGCAGTGAAAGATAGTGAAACAGCTGTCTATATTGTAGTTACTGACGAGTTTTTAACTGTGTACATAGTAATTTGATTGCGTTTTTGGCTATATGAGTTGAATTCGGCATCATCATCTGGGGCACATATTTTCAGCATTATTATCAATCAGTTCATTTTTAGAATTCCTGTAAACTGAACATATCCTATTTATAAATACAAACCTTTATGTTCTTTGTTTACTCTATGTGATGATACCCAAGAATACTTTAACAGTGCCAAAACCCTTTGGGTGTTGCAATTAAGATACAGTTTCAAATTAATTATATATTGAAAATTTTTGTTTTCATACTCGATAACAAGAATATTTGCAATGAGCTAGAATAGAGTTAAGTCAGTTTCAAGGTGAAAAATTAGATCACACAAAGTCATCTTACCTAAACTGGTGACATTTTGCCATATAAATTGCATTTTTTAAAATTTTTTTTCCTAATAATTAAAATTAAGTTTCTCTGAGCACAATAGAAAGAGTAGTGAAGATATATTTTGTAAAATATTTGAAACTTTAAGTTGCAATTTAAAAAAAAATATGATAATCTATGATAATAAAAATATAATTTCTCTATGAAGTGGCATAATAATAAGTGGCTTTATAATAACTAGCATAATAATTCTGTTTAATAATTTTCTGTATTATTCTTTAAGAAATCTCTTTCAGTAATAGCAATTATAACAATAAAATAATACAATGAATAAATTTATAAAAAAGTTTATTTTTTCAAGTGAGCAGGAGCACTAAATGCTATATCATTATCTCTTTCTATCTAATGAAATCATTATTTCCCAAAACTGGAGTTTCGCTAGCTTGAAGTTTGCTTGTATCTCACCACACAGAGTAGCTGAAGCTTTTGTCACAAGTTTAACACTTCTCTCTTCTACTTGTGTGAGACATGGAAACCCTTGGTATGTTATTTAAAGATTTGAGTTTACAAAATGTTTCAGTTCCTCTACTTGAATTACTTTGTCAGTGGTGGCTTTGTCACTGAGCATTCATGACTACCAATAAACACATAGTGCATTTTTGAATTGGACTTTATCTTGGAAATAATAAACTGCCTTGTTTTATTTCGTTCACTTTTTCACTTAAATTATTCTTTGAATCCCAAGTTGTCTTCTGTTTTTATTTTTATCTTTCATTCATCTGTGCTCAAACTGTAGAATCAGGAATTGGGACCTGAGATTCAAATCTTTGGAATAACTTAACTGAAAGCTTTTTGCATGTATCTAAAATTTTACCAATTGGATTATACTATAAAATAAGTGTAGTTATTTGTTTATCAATATATCGAAAAGATGTTCTAGACATAGAACGTGCAGTATGCAGATGAACAAATCTCTTTTTTTTCTTGGTTATATTTCCCTATACAACGGAAATTTATTACGTTAGAAAACTATTCTAATAATTCCATCAGGAAAATAATAGAGAATTCACCTTGGAGAGTTTTTCTAACATGGCTTTGGGATACCATAAAATATAATTAAAAGGAAATTTAGAATTACTAAAGGGAACTAATTAAACTAAATTACTAAACTAAAACTAAACTAAAGGAACTAAATACTAAAAGGATTAAACTAAATAATAATACTAAATAAAACTAATACTTAAAGGAAACTAATAAAACTAAAAGGAAATTTAGAATTTTTGTGATATTGAAATATTTATGACATTGAGGTTTAATTGTATAATGAATATTAATAACGTCTAATAATTTTTCTTAACAATGACAAGATTATAATCAGCTGTGAACGTATGTTTGAATATTTTGTATAAAAGAGCAACGAATTTAGGAAAAAAGACAAAGTTCTTTTTTTAGCATATATATGTTTTCCACTCACATATGGTGAAGCTAATGGTGCAACAGAGCTTGCTGGTAAAGTCCATTCTAAACCATGTTCACTATGTAAGTAAATAACGTGCCTCAACCTGTTAATAAGAACCACTTCAGGTTTAATGTCAAGCAAAACAGTATTTAATCCAATCCATCGTTGTGATTTTTCGACCTGAAAAAATGAAAAGTAATTCAGTCAAGTAATAAAAGTCAACAATTAAAAAAGGTGGAAGAAAAAAGATAACAAGAATAAATTTCATAACAATGCAAAGTAGTACAATGACATCAAATGATAAGATGAACAGTTTTAATGTTGAATAATAGGCAGTAAAATAATTTTAGTAAAAAAAGGTAGGTTTTCGAGCAATAGTTTCAGCACTTTGATTTTTCCTGGTTTGAGCTGGTTAATGCAGAAAATCCCAATTTCTCAAGACATTATCTTAATGGACAATGGGTGTATGAAGAAATTGCTAAGATTTAAGTCAGCATTTTTTTTAAATGGAATATTTTCTGTAATTCTATTTTCACTATTAAGTTAAATTTAAGCCGGTATTTTTTATGCATAATACATAGTTTGCAAGTTTTTAACATAAGCATTTTATATTGTTTCTTCCACATGTGTATGGTAGAGATAGTTTAATACAATTTTTTTTGTATCAGTTACAAACTGTTACTGATACAACTAAGAATCAGTTACAAAAGCCTGATACTTTTAGTATCAGATATATATCCAACTTAATTTAGATCTTAAATAAAAGAGAAGTTTAAAAATTATTTAGTAAACATTTTATAGCTATTATTAAAGCTATAAACTAATATTGAATATTAATTGATTTCGCTTAAATTGTGGACTTAAAAAGAATTTTGCTCTTAAAATAAAGGAAAGTTATTTTAAATTGATTGTAAATTGATAAATTTTTGATAAAAAATAAATTATTTAACAGTTTTCATTATTGCTACATTCAATGAAGTTATGATATAATAAATCATGTAGGACATAATTATTATATGTACATACATTTATAACAACTGAGAAAGGAAATAAATGCAATATTAAACAAAACATTCTTAGTTAATTTATTTCCTAATAATTTAATTAGCAGCTTCAGCTCATGAGAAAATTTTTTCAGCTTTTAAGTTTTAATTTAAGATTTAAGAACGATTTTTTTTTGCTGTTAGTCTTGTTATTTATCTTTAATATCTGTTATGGATAATTTTAACAGTTTTTCTCTTTATTATTTTTTATTGATATTCTAAAAACCTTTCCATTTTTTACTGTAATTTTTAGTATGGAGTAGAATATTTCCAACAAATATGGTAGCTTAAAATATTTAATGGTAGTTATTTTTGGCCTTATATACATTGCTGGACAATTGCTAAGGACAGATTATAATAGCCATGATAGCTTTTGATAGTCACAAAGTTGAAGGTAAGAAAATGTGAAAATAATAATAAGTGCAAGATACAGTAAGACATGTTTTGCATACGCAAATGTCAGGTTGTCAAACTGGTTTGTTACATGACAGGGTTTATAAGAGATATAAAGGATTTAAGGCGCATTGAGCATTATTGTTCGAAATCAAAGTGTAATGGGAAACAATCAATTGACTAATTTGTAATTTTTTATGTCTTCGTGACATCATTTAGATGTAACCATATGATTGGCAATTGCCTAGCAGAGTAAATAAGAGTTAAAAATCAAAAATCTTATTTTCACTTTTATGTTTTACTTATGCATTTTTTTTGGAATTTCAGTTCATTCTTTTATAATATATCTTTATTTATTACAGTTTTATAACATATGATTTTTTATAAGTGTTGTTTGCAGTACTCTTTGCTTTTACTAGAGTGCATAATTTTTTTTTACCAAAATAAGGTTCAATTAAGAATCAAAACTTTTGGCACTAAGGACTCAAGTACCTGAAATCAAAGGTTTTCCTCTCATTCTGGATATTTGAGTTTTTACTATAATATCAAAAAAAAAAAAAAAAAAGAAAAAAGAAAAATTAAATCAGGATGATAAAATTAATGTCAGGATAGTTAAAAATGTATGTTAGTTCATAATAATATATTTGACTTCATTATGATCTTTCATATTATGTGAATAGCCCCCTCTTATCACTATATAAAAAATAAAATGCATTGTATAAGGGACAAAAAGAATAGATTACAAAAAGAAAAAGAAAATATTTTGCCTTAAGTACACATAATGCTCTATTTTCGAATGAGTTATTATAGTTATTACATATGAATTTCACGACAGTTCAATTAAGATGAATGAAGAGAATAAATTTATAAAAAATAAAGATAAAAAGAAATTTTTTAAAAGTAAATTTTTTTTGGAACCATAAACACCCTTAGCAACTATTAAAAATTTTTTAATTAAATTCGTGAATTCAAATCTATCAATAAAATTATGTTTCAATCCCGATAAAACTGTCCAAGTATGTTGGTAAAAATAGCTAATAAAAATTATAAATATGTAAAGTAAAAAGTAAATAATATTTTAAACAATTATGTCAAATATAATTATAATTTAAATAAATATTTTTTTTAACTCTAATCCTATCAGAAGTTGTCTACAAAATTAAGCATATATTTTTATCATTTACAAAAGAATTGAGACTAACACTATCAGTGCTTTAATGATGTGCCTTTGAAGCATTAAAATTGAAATAAAAAGCAAATTCCTTTAAAACTTGTATATTTTATTTTAAAAATAATAATCAATTGCAATTAACAACTATATTCACTAATACAACACTAGAGTACACCGAATATTGACAAAGATATAGACGAGTTATCTCGTCTGACACGATGAAAGAGTCAATATTGTTATTATTATATAATGTTAATTAATATCATTATTACTATATAACATATTGTTTAATTAACAAAATAAGTTGAAGAATTAAAGTTCACTGTGTTCTTTATTTTTAAAAATATCCTTATATGTAAGATGAGCATTATCAAAATACTAATTAGTAATGAACATACTATTACCGTATACGTAATGAACATATTATAGTTAGGAAAAGAGCCATAGATGGATATTTATTTCTAATCTGCTTTTCTCAACACATACAAGATAGGGATATAGGTGAATATTTTGGACAATACAAGATAAGTTTCTCAAAGAAGATTATTAAGTCAAGCATTTATAATCTCTTTCTCTTTTTTAAAGATATATTTTATCTTTGAATCAAAATAAACCAAAACAATTAAAATGTAAGTAACGATTTGAATAAAAAATTAGGTAAAAACAAGTAAAAATAATTATTTTTTAATTTTTGTCCCCATTTTAGCAACATTTTAAAATTAAAAAAGAAAAGGACTTTTAATTTTTGCTTTGAAAATATATGCCTTATGTAGGCATGTCTACAGTTGAAATGTATTCGTAAATAGAGAGTAGCTATAAAAAGGATTCTATTGCGGCATCTAGTATTTATCTTCTTCCATTCCAGTTTTCCATAAGTATTGCTGATTCTTTAGAGTATCAATGACCTTGAAATTTATATAATGTAATAATGAAATAAATGGAGAGTAACCACAGAAAATAGAAAAGGAAACTATAATAATTCAATTTTGGAAAAATTTTTTAATAAAATAAAATGTTCCTCTTTCTGAGAAGATTAATAACTATGAAAAATGCTTCCACTTACAGATAAAGAGCTATAAAAATTTTAATTTTAAAAATAATATTTTAGTCCATTATTTTGCCTTATTTGCACACAATTATTGTTGAAACTTTACACCAATTAAAAATATTGCTTATTACAATAACAACAAAGCTATACATTTCAAACTGATTTATAGGCATATATTAATATAATGCATTTAAAAATAGGTAACATTTACTTTTAAAATACAGCAAACATCCTCTGGTACAGCAGGAATGACATCATTTACTGTTTCAGAACAAATGTACATAGAGTCGACAAAGTTTAAGTATTTTGAGCAGCTGAAAGAATAAATACATATTTCAAACTAAGATTCAATACAATTTGTGAAAATGGGGAAAAAAGAATGATTAATATATCTGATGATAAATATGTTTCAGATAAAATTAAAAATGTTTAAAGTGGCATGGGAAGTTAAATAAGGCTGAAAAAATGTATTTAAAAGCAAATGTAAATCAGCAGGTTATGGCAGTTTGTAAAATAGCTTTAGCTCATTATGATGAGGTAAAGATAGAACTCTCAAATAGGGAGCATGCACGAGATAATTGTGAAAGTTGAACAACTGAGTGGGTTATTAGTATAGTAATTGTGAACAGTTCCAAAATGTTGGGAATATGAATTGGTTTTAGACACCTTAGGAGAGCTATCTGAAGGCCATTTTACCCATTTTCCACATCATAAGTCTGTCTATAAAGCAATTTATGTACATGGTGCTAATATTTGTACAAAACAAGCACACGACATCAAGAGATTAAATTGTTGTCTGAACTGATACATATTTTTGCATTTTCCTAAAAATTGTGCTTTTCTGATGTTGTCTCATCTTCCTGACAGCGTGCCTAAATATTACAAAATTATATTATGGGATAGTTTTTCTTTGCATTTCATAAAAATTATTACTAATTATTTTATTTTTATATAATTTTACTTTTAATAATTTTATTTTTATATAATTTTACTTTTAATATTTTTATATAATTATATAAAAGTAACAAATATAATTATACTCAGGGTGGCCACTCTCCAGACCAAAAAAAAATCCCTGAGTTTTCCAGACTTTCCAGAGTAAATTTCTAAAATTCCAGATACCACAACGCAACATTAACGAGACTTCATAAATTTATTAGTTATACAACAATATACAGTAAATAAAAAATTATATATACAGCTGTGTTGCATTTAAAATGTGTTGTATGAATTTCTTTTACAAATGTGGATACACATTTACAAGATCTGATGAATTTTAGAAACTTTATTTTGTATAAAATAAAAAGTTGTTATATAAATAGCTTATTACACAAATTGATCAACTCCATCAAACTAAAAGTTTAGAATTGAGATCGAAATTACTTGTGAAATAAATTATCAATAAATGAAAAGCCAAAAATATTTAGTCATATAATGTTGTTCATTTATATTATCTGGGAAACTTATTTTAAATATAAATATAAAAAATATACCTATATATATATATTAATATATTCTTTGACACTTAAGTTTGAGATGTTTTAAAAAGTGGAGTTAATCAAATTGTACAGTATAAATAGCTCAACAAGTGAATAACTGAAAGCTTTTAACATTTAATTTCTGATAGCTTTTAACTGTTCATCAATTAAAGAAGTTTCTAAATAAAAATCAGCCGTTAATTTTTGTTTTTTAACATGCAATTCTTTTTTTAATTTTTCATTTTGCCTCTTTTCTAACATAACTTTCTTTTTTTCTTCTGTTGCCTCCTTCCTTTTTTCTAATACTTCGATATAACGTGTGTGAGCCTGTTTTCCGTAGTTTATCATGGATTTCGTCACAGTTATATTTTCAACACCACCAGCATCCATAACACCATCATGAATTTGCCTAAGAGCAACTAAACTATCTTCATGTTGATTTTCTATTAAACAATCTGAATTAATAGAAAAGCCCCTTTCTATAAAAGCACTTCCGTGTGACAATATGAGGAGAAACTTAACAAAGGAACGTAAATTTTCTGGTGCATTGCAAACTTCAAATAGAGAGAAGAAAACATTATCCAGTCGTTTTTCCCTCTTCTCAAATTGCTCCATTTCTTTCTTAACTAGAGGATTCCGAATGAATGTTTTGTAACTATCTTTCACACTGTCAGCCTTGATACCTGATATCCAATTGCTAGATACCAACATTGAAAGGCAAGATGAAAGCCGTTTTTCAGCAATTGCTGTATTTAAAATTACACCAGGATCAAGACAAGATAGTCCCCTTGTTAACTGGAATTTTAAAGGTGATCTTTCTAAAATCTTTTCACAGAATTTTTTATAAGCAATTGCACATTCTTTCCTAAATGAAAATTCTTCAGAAGGTGAAGAATCTTTTATTTTCCTTATTTCATCCTTAACTGCAAAACTGAGAGCAACTTTGTTGATTGGAAGCAGATTATCTGCCAATGACAAATCTATTTTTCCTAATTTTGAAGAGTTCTCCACTAAAATATCGGGTTTTACAAATTTATCAAGAAGGGATCTTAAAATTGATGTTAAATTAGAGAAAAGTAAAGGAGCTAATGGAGCATCACTCTGAAATTCTGTGAGAAATGGTTCAATAAAAGCAGCTAATGACTGGAAAAATGCCAATTTTGCAGCAAAGAAACTGTCTTTGATACACTCCGAGAGTACACCGAAATTTTTTGAGCCAACATAGATTTTTTTCTCCTTCTTTGCTGTTTTTACAAATTCGAAAATATGAGGCAACATTTCTAATGCCCTCTCAGCAACTTCTACATTTTGAATCCATCGGATTGCACAAAATTTCTTTGGAAATTTTTCACATCCTGTGAAATATATGAAATCAGCTCTATGTGATGGTACATCTTTAAAAATGTAGTATAGCGCCCGTAAAAAGTCCACTACATTCCACCCTGTAGACTTTATTGCATGTTTAAACCCACAATGGATTGTATGCAGTCCACAGCTACCTATATCTAACAGCACAGGATCTTGCGGCATTTCCTCAAGTTCTTTTTTAAGGTCATTGAGAAATTTATGGTTGACATTAGGTCCATCCATAGATATTTGAATTATTTTATTTTTATTGATGGAAAATTGGGTAATGGCTTCTTTGAAGTTATCCAACAAATCCTTTGCTGTCGAATGACCAAGAAATACTGATGTCAAATATCGTGTCTGGACTTTATTTGTATCTTTATTCCAAAGTCGAACACTTACGTCCATTTGTTGTTTCTGAGCGATTTTATTTAGACTTTCATCAAAGCCCATAACTAAATAATGACAGCTAGCTATGGTTTTTTGTAATTGCTCCTTATAATATGGAGCAATACCATGAACACAGGTGTATGCTATTTTGGTTCTTTGTAGAGATATTTTTTTCACTATTTCACTATCAGTAAACATTTTTTTCATTAAAAGTACTGCCCGACCCGCAGAACGAAAAGAAGAGTGTTCCATCACTGCATACAAACACCACAAGATTTCTGCTTCTGATACACTTTCTGATCTCAAAAAAGAAACTAATGATGCATCCTTTTTAGCTGGCTCATTTAGAGAATTTAATACAAGATTTTTGGTAGTAGAATCTTGTTCACTAAATGCACTCCTCAAATCATCAGACATATTTCTGCTAATAACGGCTTTTTTGTGTTTCCTGGATTTCTGATGACTAGTTAGTGCTTGTTTTCCCATATTGCTCAGGGAAAATACAGAATTACATAATTTACACACTGCAGAAAATTTGTCAGTCAGGCACTCACGTAACCATGGGGCATAATGAGGATTTTCCATCCATTCTGTCTTAAATGATGTTTTAAAACCAGGCGCCATCGTTTCAAGCCACCTAAAAATAAAATCTTAATGAACACTTTGTTTTCGTTTGTATTTTGAAAATAAATTTAACTACTGATAAAAGGTTACAGAAAAATAGACTACAAATCTGCTAAAAACAATAGAATTTAGCTAATCACATTCCAAAATAGAATTTAGTTAGTCACATTCTGAATAAAAATCTTGTCATAAATGTATTAAAACTTCTAATAAGCTTTTTCTATCAATAAAGGGGCTAGTGACCTACCAAAAAATCAGCATTGTTAAATATTCCCGCTCATTTTTTGAGAAAAAGTCTAGATACTTAATGCACTCCACTAGCTAACTATTATCATAGCAGATGATAACTGCACTAAGAAAAATAAATGAATGTTTTCATTTTAATCTTAAAAAATGAATAAGTGAAAAAAGGCGTTGTTCTGAAGAAAATAAAAAACAATCTAAAAAATTTTTTGTCAATTAAAAACATTAACGATTAATGACCACCTTGGTTACAAAGCATCTACCTTAATTTCTGGC
Organism: Parasteatoda lunata; assembly: GCA_949128135.1. Lineage (NCBI taxonomy): Eukaryota > Metazoa > Arthropoda > Arachnida > Araneae > Theridiidae > Parasteatoda > Parasteatoda lunata. The sequence goes on from OX421980.1 coordinate 75,368,083, forward strand.
CTATAATATGCACCCCTTATTTTTAGAACCTCTGGAAAATCCGCTCGGAGTAGTTAACGTCCATTGTAAAAATGCAACATTTCGGCGATAATATATAAATAAAATAAATTAGTGAATAAAATTAAATAAAATTATAATTAATTTGCATTAGAAAATAAAAGAAAATAATTATTTCCCCAATCGCAACTAAAAATTTCATCACAGTAATATTAAAAAAAGCATTTAATAATTATAGTAGAAATAGAAAAAAATTAAAAGCAAAATAAAATCTAAAATCCTTTAAAATCGGAATCAGATTAAACTCTTAAAAGATTTGCAATCATAAACAGCTGTAATTATTTTTTTTTAAATCATGTTTAAGAGTTACAGCAAATATATATAAGAAAAATTTAAAAAGAACTGGTAAACGCAAACGATAATGAAGAAATAAAATCAGCTCAATCGCCGACACTTCCAAAAAAAAAAAAAAAAAACTAATGATAAAATTTATGAATAAAAAGAAATAATTTATTGAGTGCGAAATTTATAGTGAAAAGGAAAAAAAATCAAACGTAGTGGAATCAGAAAAACAAAACTGCAATCTGCTTCATAAAATAATCGTATGTTTAAATTAATAAACAATTCTCCTTTTATTTTTTTTATAAAAACAAGACTCTTAACGAAAGCAGATGTGATTTAACATCAAGAAAAACTTGCAAATGACACCGCACTCTTAAAGAATCAGAATTTATTCAAAAGAAAAATATTTTATTTTTATTAATCGATGTCAAATAGATAAATATATTTTTCTCTTCCATCTTCGGTTCAATGATATGCAGGTGCAACGCATTTCCCCCACCCCCTCATAAATCAAAGAGAAAAATAAAACAGCAAGCCTCTCTTTTGAGTTTGAAAATAAAACATTCGTCCCCTCCCTGCCCCCTCTAGATTTAAAGATCTTTAAGGTCACCGAAGAAATGACGTTTCTCTGGGTAAACGGGGAAAAACATTCTCCCCTTTCTCACATTTTCCTCTACTCAACTTCAAGGATGAGTCCAATTTCCACTTTTTTTTATAATCGTTCTAGTTTTAAATGGCGGGAAAACCGAGCAAAAGTTTTGCCGGTTTTCTGGGTATCGGATAAATGGTTCTCTGCTGTAAAACAAAAACGTCCCTAGACAACAATTTTTAAATTAAAATTGGAATTCTGGGGGAAAAAATAATAAAAATCAAATAATGTAAAGTTACTGGAAAATAGAAAAACAAAGTTTCCTAATCGATGTACTTGTCTCTTAAATTATACTTAATTTCCGATATTAATTCGAAATTTTACGATAAAATTTTTGTTTCAAATGAAATGATAAACAAATAATTAGATTAAATTATTAATCAAAGAAAAAATCCATTACTTTTTTTTTCTACTTTAAATTGTATACATCGATGATTTTTTAATTTATTATTATTTATTTTTTTTTAAAATTCAATTTCTTGGCGTAAAAGTACAAAGTTACTGAAAAATAATAAAACTTTTCTATAAGGAAATTTGTTTTAAAATCGGGATATTCGATGAAAAATAATAAAATTTACACAAAAAAGTTAAAAATTAATAAAGCAAAAAATATTCGAAATTCTACAATAGACTTTTGTTTAAAATGAAAAATAGTTTAATTAATTTAATAATAAAAAAACACATCAGTTTCTTATTAGAGATTTTTAAATCAGAATATTATTTTAATTCGAATTCTCGATATAATTTGTAATGGTCAAATATGGAATCGAAATTTTAGATAAATTAAAGCATAATTATAGCTTATTTACATAAATTAAAGCAATTTTAAATATTTTTATTTCAACTCTCAAAAAATTGCGATCCTGTAAAATTAATAGAATACAAAAATCAAAACTTACCAATATCATTCCAGAACGAACTTCCTTTGAACACTGCTCCGATTTTCTTACTGATTCTTGTTCTTCAGTTACAACATCCACAAAGAGGCACAAGGACATGAAGCGTTCATTGGAGGATAATCACGTGATGCTTGATCGCGATGAAGCAGACGCGTTTCGCTCCGAAAAAGTAAACATAACGGAATGGGAAGAAAAGAGCGGCGCGCGCGACAAAATTATTTTCCAGAATCGACGTGAAATTCCCTGAGAATTCCCGGTTTTCCAGTGGTATTTCAAAATTCCCTGAGAATTCCCGGTTTTCCCGGTTTCCAGAGTGAGTGGCCACCCTGATACTTCTTATAGTTATCAATGGAATTCATAATTCACTATAATTACAGCTATGACTACATAATAACAAAAATTTGATTAATAAACTTCATGGGTTCAATAAAACCATTTCAAATTGTAAATGGAAATATGAATTATAAAAAGTCAAGAATTCATAACTTTTAAAAGAAAAATATAGATTGTTTACAAACCTATCAAAGAAGCTATAAGGCCAACTTTTATGAAGCACAGATTCCATTTCAGAAAAGCAATAATCTAAGTTTTCATTTTCGTTCAAAAGCGTTATTGGTACATCTTTCAGATTAGATAAAGATATAGGCAATGCTGGCATTGTTATGTTGAAACCTACAATTAATATCATGTTAAGGGAATCCAACATAACTAACAATAACTTTAACAACATAAAATTCCTAATACTAAGCTAACTGAACTTTTTGTTATTTATATTATTTTAACTATATCTACATAGTTTTTTTTAAAGGTTTTTATTAAGAGACCAGTTAAAAACTTTTTTGACACCATCGTTTGAGAAAATGTCAAACAAATTTATATTTTATAAACGTATGTTAAATATGGTTATTTTTTAACATATTCAATAAGTTGTTTAATAAATAGTGTTAAAAAGTAATATTAAAACTTAGTGTTCTTATATAGTTTAAGCTCTTTAGTACAATCCTTCTCACAGCGACCCTGGCTCACTTTAAATTTTCTGGTCTTCTTTAAGGATGAACAATTCATTACCACATTCTTTTTCATTTTGCAAGCAGCTAGCTTTTGTTTTGTAGCATTTCATATTCTATTTTGTCAAACTATTTTGTGCTTAAAATTGTTTGAATTTTATTAATGACTGTGATCATGGAATGCCAAATTTTTATAATAAATATATAAGCATAGATTTTTCATTGGTATTAAATATTCTGTTTATTGTATCATATGTTATCATATCTTGTATCATATATATCAGTTTTTGATTTCCAAAACTGCTTCAAAGTCTTATCAGTTTCCTTGTTCTCCAGGCTATCATGGATTTTTGCAACATTGGTTTTCGTAACAAAAATATTTTACAGGGTTGAGTTGTTATCCAAACGCCCAACCAACACCCAAACTCTCTCCCTTTGTCTGTTGTCCCCTCTCCAACCAGTCCTAATTGATTAGCTATGTTAATAGCCAAACTACTATTGACATAGTTCTCAGGATCATCAATACACACAAATCATACCACTTGATCTTCTTCATAGGAAAACTTTTTTTAATTATAGAAAAACTTTCTTTTAGGAACATTGATTTAAAGCTATTCATAAATAAATTAAAAGTTAACCTAAGATATTATTTTGTTACACTTATTTTGTGGAAAGCGCAAAAAAAGTTCAATAATCAATCAATATTCCACAAGATTTAATTTTTAGTCATCTACCACTTAATAACAATTTTTACTGAAAGCAAAGCAGTTGGTATCCCTGAGATGTGGAAACACCATCCAGTGGTAAATAAATGTGTTTTAAAGAAAATGATTTCTCACAACTTGTTTAGTTTAACATGTGGAGTTGTCAATTAATTAGTTTTAAAATTTCGTTTTAAAATATACATGGTTTTGTCAGAACTGGCCAAGTATTTATTAGTTTTGATAAAATATTTTCGTTTTTTCATACACATTCAATCTCTCATTATAACCTCCATTTTTGCTTGGATCACAAGGGTAGTTATATCAAGTGTTGACTGTACAAATTTTTTTTAAATATTTTATTTTGTAACTAAAATAATAAGTAAAATATTTATTGAGACACTTCTTTAGAATCAATCTTTTTTTAGCAATTTAAACGTTTTCTGAAGTTGAAATTTACAAATTATTAAAAAAACTAAATTAAATGATATATATTATTTCATAAAAACAGACTAAATATTGCTAGTACAAATATTTCTTAATAACTTACCATTTTCAGATATAGCATTAACTTGAATAATTTGATCGTTCACGGATTTCATTAAACATGCAGTTTCATTGCCTTTGCCAGCAATGTCAAACAAAGTATTATCATTTTCAGACATGATATTGATATTTAAAGAAAAAGGGAGATGATTGCGTAATATAAGTAAAGGACTGATAAAAACCTAGTGAATGAAATTAAAAACAATCTATCAACAATAGCAACATAAACAAAACTTAGAACAAAACATGTTAAAAAAAATGATAGCATTACCTTAAATGACCAGCATTTAGATGATATTTTTTGTTTTACTACTTGAAACCGAACACACTGATACTGGTTATGAATAGAACAAGGAATCTAATGTTTGAAAATGGAATGCTATAATTAAAAACTAATTTATAAAAACATCTATTACACTAATATTATACCAGAGAAAAGGACTTAGAGACTGCTTTATTTAATACAAATTTTATATAAGAGGTGAAACAATTATAACTAAAATTGTAAAACTTATTTCTTAGTTGACTGACTAAAAGCTTTCTTTAATACAATATTCAGTTACACAACATGATATTCATTGGGGGGAGGGGGCATTAAAATGAAAACATCTTATCGTTTTTATTTTAGTGATTTTAATTTTTGAAAAAGAATTTTAAGTTGGCTAAAAAGGAGAAAGGAGCAATTAAAATTTGTGAAATTAAAATTAATTTTGTGTTTTAAATAGTTTAAAATTCAAATATAAGCTAATGGTATATATATAAGGTATATATTTAATTAAATATCAAATATAACTTAACTTCAATATATTGTGTAATAAGGTGCTTAAATAAAATAAAAAACCAAAGATGCTGATTTTTGCCAATAATTGATGAATATTATTGATTTTCAAACATTCTCAATGATTAAAATAATTTATAAAACGTAATATATACACAAAATAGTGAGATGAGTTTACTACAATATAAACAATTTTATTTTTGGTATATTTGCTCTCTTTTTGATATAATGTTTGATCGGAAGAACAGATTTATACATCAGTTTTGATCTGTATGATTTTAGAGGCTAAAACATGCTACTAATTGCTTTTAACTATTAGTTAAATTTAAAAATAAAGCACAAATACATTTTAAAAATGTTTTCCTTGCAAGCTTTGACAAAGAGCCATTTGACCATTTTAACAATTTCAATGCTATAATTACATATTTTCATTCTGGATAAGAGTTTATAGAACTATTTATCATTTTTAAATTTAATTTACTAATGATCGATTTTTAGAATAAAATAATTTCATTAATTCATTGAATTTGTAATTGTTATTTATTATTATTTTTTTGGTAAAAGCCTGATTACCACAAGTGTCTCAAATAACACAAAAGCTTTCACTAACTAAAAACTATACTTTAAAATATTAACAGAAAATTGTTACAATTCAAACAAAGCAATTCAGCAAATGTTGTATAGTTTGAACTTCTTATGCGAAAGTTTTTATTTCGCTTCATGACTGTTAAAAAAGTATTTTTTTACATTTTATATTTTTAATAATGTTTACTAATGCTTCTGTTGCTAAATTTGGAAAGTGACTGGTTTGTTAGATATATCAGTCAATTTAAAAAATATGACTTCATGATATTTGCCTTTAAACGTCTATTTGTTTGTTAGTTCCTTCATATTGAATCATCATGTTATAATATCTAAGAACATTCTGTCAAGTATATTAGTTTTTAAAATTTTTATTAGTTATTTTCTTAATTTTTTAAATATAGTAGATATGAGTAGATTGATATAAAATATATGTATAATTAGTTTAACATCAATATTTCCAATATTGTTTTAATATACCATTAGCAAGTCAATTAATTTAATAAAAAGAAATTTAAAATCAATTCTAATTTAAGTGAACAATTATTTTTTAAATTTTGAAGGGAATCAATAAAACAGTTAGAAAAGTTAAAGAAATTTGTAATCTCAAGCAGAGCATGACTATGGCAGGGGCATATGAGGCAGTTGCCCCAGGCCCCCACATCAGAAGGGGACCCCAAATTGAATAAAAAGCTTATATACGTTTCCTTCCTTAATGAATTTTATTTAAACCAAATATCAGTACAGTGTAAAATCCGTCAGTTTTATGTTAGCTTCTTATCATTAATCTATCGTACAAACTCTATCTATATTTCGTAAATCTATGGCTTTCTAGCGCCAAATTCAGTTAAACTTTCACAATTACGATGGACAAATTTGGCCAATCAAAAGCCCGCATTTTTACAAAAGTACAGGTTACTGATTGGCATAATTGAGCCATCGTAATTGCAAAAATTTAGCTGAGTACCATCCTAATGTCAGTAAGGAAATGAATTTTTCGCAGCTACATGACAAAGCTTGCAATCCGAAAGCTGCATTTGGCATGATGGACAGAGAATTGTCGAAAAATAAATAAAATGGACAGAACGATATTTCGTCTGACCATTGGAGGGGAGGGAGTAGACTTTATAGCTATTTTAGATTCTAGTCTATTTTCTTGTTATCTATAATGAGGGGAATATTTAAATACCTGCATGAAGTTCGTTTCTTTATTACTGAAGCAGAGGGGGCCCCCAAGAAAGATTTTGCCCCGAGCGCCAACCAGGCCTTGATCTGAAGAACTATTTGACCACTTATGCGAAAATTTTGGGTTTTGTTTCTTAAAATTACATAGTTTAAAACAGCATGAAAACTTGAACACCTTAAAGCTTAAAATACTTATTTTCATTTTTAAATTGAATATTCACTTTTGAGAATTCACTTTTTAATTGAAATAATTTTAAAAAGATTTTCTTTTGAATAGAATTATTTTTAAAAAAATTTATTCTATAATTGTTTGTAAAAATGTTTTACTTAAATAGATTAAAAAATAAGGCAAAATACACAAAAAGTAAAACTAACATAACTGAAAACAATGTTCAGATCACCCTTCTGACTAAACTATTAGGACCAAATTTTCCTGATTGCAAAGTATGTTTATTCAGAGAAAGCATATTTTTAAGCAGGATTTTGCAATTTAAAATATTGAATAAACATATTAATTAATATATTTAATGCCCACTACTTTAACAATTAAGATTGCATGATATTACATGAAAATTTAATCAATACATCAAAAGTACCTATTCAGATTTTCTGTTTTTTTATTTTGTACTTTTCAACACATAATTGCAAAACTTTTAAAGGTAATTATTAAACAATATAATTATATTGTTGTGCTGTTAAATATGATGGAAAGAAATTTCATATATGTTAAATATTTGTTGAATAAAATAAACTCCATTTTTTTGTTCACAAAATATCTTTGATCAGGAAGTTTGGAATAAAAATTTAAGCAATGTGTCTGAAATTATGAACAATTGAAGCACTGTGTTGTATGAAGGTGTGTGTTACTCTGGTTACAACACAGTTCATTTACGTTACAATAAATACTGTCGCAAAATCATAAATTTATTAATTAACTTTTTTTAAATTAAGGGTAATTCATTTCTACTTCGGGTAATTCATTTGAAAAAATTTATATTCATAAAAGTAAAAAAACATGAATTTCAACAAATTTTTAAAAAGTTTGAACTGGAAAGTAGGAATATTTTTAGGAAATTACAATGTTCTCGACCACTTTTGCCTCATTATTGAAATTTATTAATTATATATTTGCCAACTACAACTAAACATTGTTATTTCTTGTGGATACCCTTAAACTAGGTGTCCATTGCTTTTTTACCAATTACAATATTATGAGGCTTAATTGAATAAGAAGGATTCAGAAATGAGCACAAACTAACATCTTAAACTGAGACTATGATCTTATGTGAGTCAACTGTTTAGGAATAAAACACACGCCTTTTTTCAGTAATAAATGGAGAACTGACAAACTTTTGATGACTACTTTGATTACATTTTATTATTTGTAATGAAGTTTTTTTTTTTTTTTTTTTTTTTTTTTGTTTTGAAATATGTACTTACTTACTGTTAGTTTTGGGTTGATGTAAAAAATTCAAATATATTCAGAAAAGATAAAAACAATATGCATAATTTTATTATAAATATCTTATAAAAAATATTTACTGTTATAACAAAACAAATAATTGCATAAGGAAAACAAATAACATATTTCATAACTAATAATGAAAACAGTAATAAAATGCTATTAATTTACCTGAAGGATTTTATTGTCTTCTAACTGAACGGTGTGAGACCAAATTTGTGAATCAAGTATAGCAGTGAAGGATAAAGAAAGACCTTTATACTGCTTAGAAGATAACAAAAATGCTGGAGACTTTGTTTTTGGAGCTAGTGATTTAATTGACATCACATTTGCATTACTTGGAGTTTCTGTAAGTGTTACAATATTAGAAAATTCACACTTGAACTGTATCGGGAAACTAAGTAGGTTTTGAACTGCCAGATGACCATCAATAATAACCTAAAATTTTAAGAGAAAGATCAATAATTTCATTTTAACCAATTTTTAAACAAGTTCCTGAAAGAATTGAGTTTGAAATCAATTCTTTCAAGAATTGAATAGGAACGAATTGAAAACATGTGTAGCAGAGTATTTAAAACAACAGCAATAATAATTTTATCCAGGAAAGGCAAGTTTCTTCCATAGAGTAAGAAACCATGGAAGAAATCATAGAAAAAATTACTTTAGAAGAGATTTGTTTTTTTCCGACATAAGAGGAAGAAACTCTTTTTTTTAAAAATCTAATATTTAAGATAATTTATAAACAGTTTATAACTGCAATCTTGTTTAAATAATTATAGGAATTTCCAAGCTATTCAATATATCATTTTTAAATAAGTGAAAACTAAAAAGTAGTGATTGGGAAGGAAAAATTTTTTTTTTTTTAAAGTAAATATCCTAGTTCTTTAATATTTTACATTAAGGATTAGGTAAAACCTAAATTGTTAAGATATCATAATCAAATTTTATCAAGACTACTTAATTAACAAATCATATATTAAATAAACATGCTATACATATATTGAAATGTAAATATATTGAAAAAAATATATGTATAATAATGTAAACATAAATACATTGAATATTATTGTATTCACAATTACAAATAGCATATTAATTTTTAATATCAAATACTTATAAGACTGAATACTAAAACTGATTCATAGATAACATGTTATTAAGATTTTAAAATTCTTTAAAAATTAAAAATAAATAATATGCAAATAGTTATTTGTCTAAAAATTAGATGTCAAAAACTTTTAACTCTTTGGTACTATATAAAATTTTACATGCTTCAATTGAAACTATTTTTATAATAATCATTGCTAAAAATTTGTATTGATCTTTTTATTTTATTTCATTTCATCCAGTTTCTTCTAAATAGCATATTTTATTAATGTCTAGATGTATATGTCTAGAAAAAATAGATTTCTTCTAGACAAAATATAAGCCCTGATTTCTTAAAAAAAGAAAAACTATGCTTAGAAAAATATGGTAGCAGACGCTAATTAATTCTGCCCTTATTAATTAACATATTTGAAGTGATCCCCTTAAACAATTAAGATTGTGTCTTAGAACATGATTTGTTAATAGATTGAAGATTTGTAGAACATGAAGATTTGAAAAAAACAAAAAACAAAACAAAACAAACAATTGACATCACAACAATATCACTGCCACTATTGCGTTCAGAAATGCTCGTTTATGCAATTGTGAAGTTCAAAAGTAAAAAATTAATTGCTTTAACTGTGCGAAAATTTATAGATGTTTAAAATATCATACTCTGTGCAGTCTGCCCTTTTCTGATTATCATGCAGTTCTATCTATTTAGCAGAAATTGGAACACAAACCAAGAATAAAATTAATATACTTACTCTACTAACTTTAAATAATTCATTTAATTTTAACCATTAAGTTAAAATTTAAATTTTTTGTTCATATTTTAGTTGTGGGGGTGCTTCAGACAGAGATCATATGATACATAAATCAAAAATAAAACATTAACAAAACTACCTGCTTTTGAAGATTTGATAACTTTTTTATTTTGATAATGGCTCCAACTCTATTATCAAACTGAACAACATGAGTACCTTCTTCATCAATATTAAATTCTTTGCTCCATTTCCAGGAGAGGCTTTTAACACTTAACCATAAAACCTAAAATTATTCAAAACCAAATCAAATAAAAATATATATTTTTATGAATATAATGAATAGAAATATTTACTAGAAAAATTCATTATGTGAAATGCAAAAAAAAAAAAAAAAAAAACTATCCTTCTGAGAAATATAAATTTAAGACACTTTAGTAAAAGGATGCGTTTAAATGAGTTTGTAAAGTCTAACATCAGAAATTTGCTACAAGTTCGTAAATTGCTTTAATATTACATTAAATATCTGTACCAATAGGAGTATCTCTTGGATATATAGCACAAATATGCCAGCTATTTGGAAAAGGGAGAAACTTAATTTCTCCCCTCATTTATTTGAAGTGAAACTAAAAATAAACTATTGGAACCATATTTTTCAGATTGCAGCTAAAACTCCATATTTTAAGTGAGCTTCACTTGGTCCATATTTTTGAATGTTATTGTGTCAAGCAAGTGGTTGTTTGTTTCCCTTTGATTTTATATAAATCTGGATTAACTGGATAAATCTGGAGAAATAATCTCTGTTAAGAATTATTTCCAGATATAATTTATTTACAACAAACAATAGCCTATTGGAGTAAGCAACATAAAGTACTGATTTAAGGCTCTCTGGTACAGAATTTCCATCTTTGTAAACTGAGACAAATTATGATGCAGTTGCTGTCTAACAATAGAAATGGAATATGTACTACTCCATTGCAATTTTTTTTTATTTTAAAAAAGACCATTATGGTATAGGATTAAAGAAGTGTGCGACTATCTGTAATTCCAACTTTATTTCATCATAAAATCATACAGATATATTTCAATGCATATTTGAGATTATTAAAAGTAAAATATGTAAAGCAGATACATAGTTTGTGTTACTATTTATGATATATTGTGTAGAAATATTGAAAAAAGGTTATTTTTAAGTTTAATGGAAACTATATTTGGTGACATATTTCAATTAAAAAAAATATAAAGCATCCCATGTTTAAGGAAAAAAAAATTTGTTATTAATGTCATGAAGCATCTAATTGGAGCAGAAAAAAAGGTGTGCTTTTTGTTAATTCCCCTTCTTAAATCTTATGCATAGTGAGCTTTTGTTTCCACTATTATTTTGCTGTAAAATAAATTAATTAATATTTTCTTATTCTAAGAAGATTCAGATTCTTTTGTGCAAACAAAAAAATATGTTGATTATTTGTTAAAATTTTCAGAACTTATTTTTATAAAATAGATGTCTTTCAATAATAACTTTTATTTGTCCATCATCAGTGTTGCAGTCAGAGCCTGACTAAGGCAAACGAAAAGTATATGCAAATTGGAAATTTTTTTTTTCTCTAACAATAGGTGCTAACTAAAATAAAGTTTTAAATTTTAAAAAATAGGTAATAAATGCATAAAATAGCAATAGAAATAATCTTTTAGAACAATTCAATACCCTAATATGTGCAAAAAATTTGCGATACCTGTTTTGTTTTGTTACAGTACCAACTATATGCATGCATCTTCATAGGAGAAAGTAAAATGTTTTCATCAGTTCCAGACTATAAAAAAAAGAAAGAGATACTCAATTCTTGCTAATTCTTCAAAATTAAACTACCGTATTATTTTACTTTGTCATTAATATTAGTAAAAAATTAACAAATGAATAGCATTTTTGGAATAAATAAAATTGTAAAATTTCATTGCTTTATTTATAAAATGTAATAAATAAATAAATAACTTTTTAACTTGTATTTATTTTTACTTTTACAAGTTTTAACATCTGTAAACTTCAAATAAATAAATAAATAAAAATTATGAATAAACATCCAAATCATGTTATGTTAATGTAAATAGTTCAACTATCATAACATTAAAATAAAATAATTACAACACCCAGATTAACTTTCGACTCAATGATGGCTTTTTTAATTATATAAATGCAATCCTTATGGTGCATGGGGCATATCTAAGCTATGCTAATTAATTACAGCAGAAATACTATACTTTGAATTTTATGTTTCAGGAAGTGCTCAACTGATTTGTTCAAATTCAGCTTTTACGAACAACTTTTTCCATGAAGTTTCAGTGAATGAGTTTTTTTAAATGGATACAAAGAATTTTTGATTTATGCTATTAATTATAGAAATATGCTGAAGTACATAAATAGTAAAAATAACATTAAAGGCAAAAAACTTTTGATCATTTTTCTGAATAAACTGTCGGGATCATAATCATATTTTCTTGCTTGTAACACTCTCTCATATCCTGCTGTTGAAAGTTCAAAACCATTACAAAAAGATAACGTTCATAATCAGAAAGTATGTCTTTTTTGTGACTAATTTTATAACTTAAAATTTTTGTCAGTATGAACTAACTATCATAATTTAGTTTGGGAATTTAAATCATGAAGATTTCATGAAATAGAAATATAAGTATCAACATTGTAAAAAACTTGCAGTTTTATTGTATTTAACCTGCACGTGTAAATGTAGAAATATAATTGTTTTATTTTTTTAAAGTTAGGTTACATTCTAAAATATGCATTAGTACAAATAGGAGCTGCAGTTGGCTTATAAAGTCATAAGAAATTAAGGTAATAAAAAGAATTTGAGGTAATATTATTAATTGTTCAAAAATTATTGAAGGACAGCATTTTAATTTTTGAACAAATGGCTACTTTTTTCTAAAAATTTCAATTCTATAATTTTCAAACTATCTTATTTTAGTTTACGCTTTTAACAACAGAGTTTGACATGAGCTTTTAAACACTAAAACCAAGCATTTATAAAAAATTTTCTCAAATAAACTAAGGTTTCATAAAATTAGGGCTCTCAATAAACAAGATCAATTGCACTTGAAAATTTATTTTATATCAACTTTTTAAAAATTTATAATTCAATTAAAAATTAGTTTTACTAAAAGTCTATTTGATGCATCAATAAAATTCAGAAATATATTAGATTTTACAAAGGATAGTAGATACTAATAGTTTGAAATATATATTTTAGTTAGTTTATTCTTTTTTTTATATAAACATAAAAATTCTCAACCATGAAACACACAATATAAATAAATAAATGAATAATATAGAAAAATAAGTACATACCTGACCAAAAAGAATGCGTTCCTCAAGATTATTGCAAATTAAGTAATAATTTGGTAAAACATATTCAGTACAAAAAGAAGATCCAATGGCTTGTTGCTGACAGAAAATTCATTGACAGTTAATTTAAATTATATTCATGACAGTTAATTTAAGATACATAGTGCTATAGAATATTACCTATAGAATCACCAAGCAAATATAAATATCAAAATGGAAACATTGTTACAAGAAAGAAGCATATTAATAAAGACTTTAAGAATATTTTATAATTATGTATGTTTTATATTATATTAAATTTTAGTGCAGAAATTATTGTAAGTAAATGTTTGGTTTTGATTTCATAAGTCATTATAGGTATTCATAGGGCAGAATTTCACTATTATTGTCAGAATACTTAAAGTTCATTAGGAATAATAATTATTATATTAAAATAAATAGAGTAATATTTTTAAGTTTAGGAAGAAATTTAATTTAGGAGTAAAACTGGTATAAATTGTTGAAAAAGTATACAGATTTAGTTTTATTATCTGTAGTGGACACACAGAGAGAGAAACTAGTTTGAAATAGTCATAAATAATTTATTTTAAATATTTTTACTGCACATATAACACATTTTATAAGAAAGGTCTGTATAAGGACATATACAATTTATATACAAAAAATGATTCTTCTAATATATGAATTATATCTAGAAAAGAAAATAGAAAAAAAATTCAATGTTTGATATATTTATTATTTTGAAGATATTTTAAGGTATAATACAGTTTCTTGATTAGCAATCAATAGAATTTCAGACATTCATTAATATCCCTTTGCTGATAAAATAAATCTTTACAGTGACCATCCTCATTTATTATTTGTCATACATGTTTTAATTTAGAAGCTTGTAAAATAAATAGAAAATAATTTAATAAAAAAAAAAACTTAAAAAAAAATCTTGACACAAGTTAAAATAAATTAATTAATAGATGAACACTCTCTTTCATTCCAATTAATTAATCAGCAGATTTCAATCTCCTTCATTTAAGAATATGAGCAAGGATTGATTATTAACTTTGTAACCATAGTATTAAAATTTTTTTTTCTTTAACACAACAATCTATCAATCAACAGCTCAAACCCAAACGATTGAAAAACATTTATGATTTTTGTGATTTTGATGAATTCATGATTATTATGAAATGGAATTTATGATTTTATTTAATTGAAACAGGTAAAGTCTAATGTAGACATCTGTTAGTTTTGAAAACAGAGTTTGTCTTTTGAGAGTAGATAATAATGAGAAACCCCTCAATTTTCATACTTCAATTATTAATACAATCAAGTTTATAATAAAATAAATATTGATTGAATAACATTCACTTATTACTGAAACTTAAAACAAAATAACTTCCACAAAATATAAATTTAAAAAACATTATTATTAGCAGTTTTTGATGCCAAAAATGATAATTTAAACCATGCAAACTATTTTCAGTTAAAATTCTGCCAACAATAATCGTTATTTTAAAAATAATATCCTGAAAATCATTGTAAATAAGCAAATTTAAAGTTAAAATAGGGAACAAAAATTCAATCGTTTTTAAAGTTTTTTTTTACCTTTTTAAAATAACAACCTTCCATTATAAATGTTGTAAATAGGGAAAATTCTAAACAAAATATTAAATTTAGGCCCATGAATATAATAAGGCTTCTCTAAATTATTAAGAATGGTAGGCCTACTCCTCAATATAATTTTTAAAATCATGTGGCTAAAATTAAAGCCTAAATAATTGTTATACTTTTTTAACTATTTACACTATAACTGTGATAAAGAAGCAATCTTCTAGTCTTATTTATATTTAAGTTTAATATCAGCAAGAATCTTGCCTTATTTTAGAAGTTCCAATATCTTTTCAACTCTATGTATATCAAATTATATTCAAGATTAAAAGGAAAATTGTAGATTACTTTTTTGTGTATCACATTAAGAATATAGAAGACTGAAAAACAATTTACCTGCGAAATCATATGAGATGTATAAGATAGAGTATGAATTGCTGACTGGCTAAGCCTAACAAAGCATGGATGAATTAAAAAATCCATATCAATGGCACGTTCCTACAAAAACGAATAAAATATTTAAGTAATTTATTTTTGGTATATCTATTAATTATAGGGGATATACACTATACAAAATAATGATCAAAGTGAAGAATTTTTTTGTCATAAAAAATTTCAACTTCCCCCTCTTCCCTTGTGAAAAAGATTTGAATTCCTCAATAAAGCTTGAAAAAACACACTGTGATTCCAAACATAATTTTAAGATTTTCTATTACATAAAATTATAATTTTTTTATTGTTATAAAAAATACAGTAAAAGTAGAATAACTTTAAAAAGAGCCCTTTTCGCAAAAAAAAAAAAAAAAAACAAAAAAAACGAAATTTTTTTTTAATGAGATTCACTAAGAGTTCCAATTGACTATATTCTAGAAAATAGACTAGACTTTTACTATAAATGAAAAATACTTTTTTTAAAATTTATTTTCGGAAAAATCTAAAATTTTTTTTCCTTACAAAGTACTGATAATTTTAATTACTTAAGATTTCTAGATAACTAAATTCCAGATTGTTGGGCTCTTACCGTCTGTTACAAGTCTTTTTCTTAGAAATATAATTCAATTTTAAAAATGTCAGAAAACAAATCAAGCAACACATTGAACTTAAAAGTTCTGGTACTTAAGGTGAATTTAAAAAAATAAATAAATTTATGTCAATATCTTATTAAAAAGTAAAAATAACATAATTAATAAACAATTAATTCAATCAAACTTTTTAAATTCAAAAAGTAATATTTTCAATTTAAATTAAGGTACTAATGATCAGAAATTGACAATTTAATCTTTATTTTAAGTATAGTTAGTGAAAACGCAACCAAATTACATTTTAATGGCCAAAGACTACCAAACACAGCTTACACAACCAATTTTTTTTTTATGCTAGGTAGAACCTGTTTATTTTGAATCTCACAGAAAAGGCAAAAATTTGAGATAAAGAGGATTCTAGTTATACAGGTACTTCAAAAAAATTAAATTTAACTAAGAAATTCTATTGAAAGTGCTTTAATTGTTTTAGTAGAAAAATATAGACATTTCTTTAAATTAATTACATCACATTACATCTATTTTCATAAATTTTTTTTAACATACATTTAACACTGAAAATAATTTTTCAAAGATTTTTGACTTATAACCTTATTTGCTTTTATTATTCTTTTAAGGTTAGAAAGAACGCAAATTCCGTATAGTCAACATTTTCCTGGGATTCAAGAATAGTTTATAAGAATTCTACAGCTTTTTCTACTTCTTTTGCATTCACTTTTGGTTTATCAATATGATTTTCAGCTTCTTCCTCTTCATCTGATATTCCTCTGACATTATCTATGATTTCCGCACCTGTCAATATTCCCCATGTTGCCAGACAGTTGTCCACTTGTAAAAATCTTCAAAATTAATGTCAACATTAAATCCAGATTTTATTGCATTCCAGTTTGGCAAATCTAGCACTACATTTTCAGCATCAACAATTTCTTCTATGCCTTCAACCTCTTGTTCATCATTTTCACAGCTATTCTTAAAACCAGCTTTTTAAAACCATTTTGGATAGTTTTTAGAGACGGATTTCCCCAAACAAAACAGCAATTCTGATAGCATCTAACATCTTTATTTTTGGACGAGAACTTTTTTCATCGATGGTATCTACAAGTTTGCGTACCAGCTGATTTTTATAGTTCACTTTAAAACTCCTAATTATCTTTTGATCCATTGGTTGCAATTTTGAGGTGAAAATGAATTTTTATTTTTAGCTTTCTTATATATGTTGAAAAGTTAATCCCTGGTGGTCATTACTCATTAACCCCTCACTTATTGTCAGAATCATTGTATTTCTCTTAGTTAAGGAATTGCAGGGATAGTGATTGAAATTCTAAGAAACACCCCTAACCTGTTTATCCCTACTTACTGTGGGTTCACGAAATTCATCTCTGTTGGCAAAAGTTTTGACATTTGTGCTTTATTATTAGAAATTCAAGAAATGGAGGTTTTGAAATAGAAATTTCGACATAAACATGCAAAATACATTGAATTTAGACAGTAAATGTGGGAATTTTAGAAAGTTTGAGACATAGAGGTTTGAGATAAACAGGTTCAACTGAATATATATACTAGCAATAAAGGTCATTTAAATCATGATATCAATTTACACGTAACACTGGTGTCTGTTTGTTTTTCCAATCAGTTCATTGCTCTTCTAATGAAACACAGTGGATCCTCTTTATTTCAAGTCATTATTGGAATAAAAAATTTCTTTAAATTTAATGAAAATTTTTTAATAAATGGGTGGTTTAATGTTAAAAAAAACTTTTATAAAACTGTGTTGATATAAGCAAAATTTAATTTTAACAAAGAATGTTTCATAAATTTCTGGAAAATTATTTCATTGAGATTTACCTTATTTTTTCCAAAAGTGAATGATATAGAAGCATGAATGTCTACAGGACTTATTAATGGCAGCATGGTTAAATTTCGATATTCCAATATATCCCAAGTCACACCTGAAGACAACTAAAGGAAACAAATAAATATACATAACTATAAAATAAATCAGCTCATAGAACTGATAAAGTGAAGGATTAGGCATTTTGTTTTCAACCATTATTTTTTGCATTATTATTATTTGCATTTTAATAATAAAAATTAAGAATAAATACGAAAAGAGAGTTTCAAATTCAGGGTTGCTGAATTATAAGCCAATGTACGATTGGCTGCAGAAAGCCTAATATTAGGTTATTTACAAGAAAAGATTAATAACAATTTATCAATCTAAAAATAATAGCTCACACTGCACCCTACATCATATCTCAATTGACAATAAGACAGGAAAAATTGTTCTGCCTAAATAAAGCCACTTCTGCTAATAGTCAGTATATATACACCATGCTTACATATGATTCGGAATATATTATGTTGCATACAATTTACTAATTCTGAAAGGTTAGTAGCATTAATATTAATCTAGGTTTCATTAATTTAAGCTTTCAATTCCACCACAAACTGGAACTACCTACCAATGTCATATACAACCCTACTGGGGATATCCCAAACTTAAACTAGCTCTTTTAGACTATACATGCACAGGAAAAATTTGAAATTTTTTTTAGCATTATTTTGTAGAGAATTGCAACTAATAAAAAAAGTTTGATGTGAATATCCTAAAAAGTATGAAGTTGCAAGCAATCTTCTCAGTAGTTTTAGTACTTTTTAAAAAGAAAGCTCAAAATGATAAAGGGTTTTCCACAAATTTCATTTGTACTATAGTACTATTAAACACCATTTATTAAAAATGACACTGGCATTGTTGGGGATCATCCCCCATAAAAGCATCTTTTCTTTTGCCTGTTTTCTTTTCTTATACAATCATACTTTGGTGCATAAACGTTTATTGTAAAGAATTATCATTTGTTATTTAATTTTGTCTAATGATACAAAATTATATTTGTAGAAAACTCCTTATAATTTTGTGTTTCCTTTAAAAAGTACAAAAATTCTTTGAAAATCGCTAGAAACTTTTTAAATAATAATAATTAAAGCAATAATTTTGTTCCAAATTTTCTTTTTGATGTTATTGAATATTTTTGAAGTTATAGCAACAACAACAAAACAAAAAACGTAAGATAAAAAATAAATATTTTTTAAAAAAAATGCCCATATCTCTATAAATACCAAAGATAGGTGTACAAAACTTTGTGCAATTATCACATATAATAACCAAAATAACAAATATAAAATAAGTTAAAAATCTACTTCTACATTTTTTGGCCTAGGGTGTTCAAAAACACTATTTTCCATTTGTAGTTTATTGTCAGTCCCTCAAACCTCTAAAAGCTTAAAACATTATTGAGAAGTATGAGAAATCGCATGATATAAACAGTTCTGAGGTTATAAAATGATTCTTTAATTATTTCTTGAAAAATATAAAAAAGGTATTAGAATAGAAGAGTTTCCATTATTTAATCCACCCTGTATTTCTGGAGATTTTCAATGTTTAAATTTCAATATAATTATATGCCTCCTCCCACCCACTTCAGCTTTTGACAATATCCTAAAAATTCTCAGCTTATATTAAAAAATATACCGTACTTACTTTTCCATACTTTGCAACATATACCTTCTTATCAAAATAACACTTATTTTGTAATTTGAATGAAGGCATTTTAAAAAAAGAATATCTTACTTCGACCACCAATTACTTATGTAAATGGCAATAAATTAGTTTCAAGCATTTATTGTTAATTATTGGTAGCATTTATTGTTAGGCTTTATGAGGTCTGACGGGATAAGCAGTGTTAAGTTCAATACTGTAGCTGAAACTTTCCTACAACATTAATATACCTCCAGTATTATGTCATTATGAGGAGATTACCTCATGCCATGCCCTTAAAATATAAAGCTGCCTGGACCATTAAAATTAGATTTTTTTTCTCATCTCAGAATAACACGTCTCTAGTGATATTTGGCCCAATCTATTAAATTTTTACTTTGCCAAGGTTTCACTATAATTATTAGGTCTTACTTTTAATGGAAAATTACTTTAAGGTTCTAAAATGAATAAAATATTGAGAGGAAATAACTCAAAAAACAGAACAAAAATTATTTCAAACATACTTCAGTTTTTATTTTTGAATTCCAGTTTGAGTAAGAAATATTTGGATTAACAAAAGAAATAGCTGAAAATTCTTGATTAGAAGGAGACTCATCATCAAACTCAAATGGATGTAGACTAGGAGAGCACCCTAGGAGAAAAATCAAATTAAAATAATCTAGGAAACAGCATCCTCAGAAAAAAAATTCATTTAAAATAATCTTGTTTTCTTATAATAGAAGATTTTCTATAATAATCCATAAAAATCAAGAACTAAGAAAGAAACTACATATTTTATTTTTTTATCATTTCATTTTTTTAACAGACTCAAATTGATTTACAAATTCAAATATTGATTTACATATTGATTATATTGATTTACAAATTAAAATGATATAATTAGTTAACTACAAATAAAATTCAATTTGGTTAAGTCATATTTTAAGAGACCTAAAATGCATGAAAATATGACATATCATAGTAGAAATTGTTATTTAAAGTCATCTCAAAACAGTAATTAATGGTTAATTAATATATGCACTCATTTAGCTTCACAAAATTTCTTTTATAAACAATTTTAAATACAATTTAAAGCAGTTAAATTAATATAAAATATGTATGATTCTGTTTATTAAGCAAAAAAAATTAAATTATCTTGCTTTGGAAAATAAACTTTTGTTAAACAATCAACAATCAGAACCTTGTTACGGATAAATAATAAAATGATTAAAGATGTTCTGATAAGAAAATAAACTTGAGTTAAAAGTGCCCTTTTAATAAAATAAAAAATATGAACCACTTTAAGAAATTTTCTTTTATTAAACATGAAAGTATCATATTATACTGATATTCATGTATGTAGTAGTAAAAAATCAGAATATGAATACCTGTTTTCTCAAAATGATTATAGCAAATCATTTTAAGGAGTTCAAATGATGCTCGCATACGAAAAAGAGGTACTAAATTTGCATCAAAGCAAGAATCAACTGACATGCATGCTGCTAATGCAAGAGGAGAAAGGAGAGGTTTTCTTTTGTCATAAATATTATCTTCATTACTGAAATAAAAATGTTTTAAGAGTTCAAATAAAAACTAGTAGCAGTGAATAATCTAAATAAACAAAAAAAGTAATTTATGAAAAAGGGTTACCAAATTAATCTAAAAATTTGCAAGAGACACTAAGAAAAGGGAATAAAAAATATACTATTTTGATGCAAAAACTAAGGATAGATTAATTAAATTTTTGCAAATGGCTATCATTTTACTATATCATTTTTTGGGTATTAGTACTTACAAACTGATATAACCAAGCATCAGAAAACCTGATACTTTAAGTATTAAAAACATATAAATCTTAATTGAGATCACAAATAGAAGCTGGGGTTAAACATTATTAAAGAAAATTTCTATTTCCTTTATTAGCACTAAAAGTTTGCATTAAATTTATAAGCTTATCTAGAACTTTATTTCACTTAAACTGCAGACTCAAGAATGATTTTGGTTATAAAATAAAACAAAAATTGAGTTGATTTAAATTGAATACAAAATTACAATTATTTTCTCTAAAAAAAAATATTTAATGTGTAATATACGTAGAAATTTTAAAATCTGTATCAATTGAAATCAATCAGCTGTTATTTTTATTTATTATTATAATTTAAGTAATAACAAAAGAAACTATACAATTAGTTTAATAACCATTCTTGTTAGAAATATTTTACTTTATCATAGATAATACCTAAATAATGAGTTAAAAATTAAATCTTAACTTTTTTTAAAAAAACATTTTATTTGAACTGTTCAGACTACTTTTTTATTAAAATTTTATGCAATAATGCTTTGAATGGAACATTTTATTGAAGGGAGTACACTAATTAATCAAAATTATTTCACAGATATAATATATACTTTTTCTAAACATTAAATTCCATTTGATGTTTAAAACTATTGAAGAAATTAACATGAAAACTTATTAAAATAAAATATATCAAAATAAAAATTTTAAAATTTATGCATAGATAAACAAAGTAAATTAAAACAATGAGAGACACGTAATTTCAATATAAAACGGAAGTAAAATTAAGAGAGACACTTTGTAAGATTGTCTGCGATGAGACAAAAAGTTTGTATCTGCTTCAGATGTCAAAGGCCTAATACTGATACAAAAGGAACTGAAATTATAACGATTAGGCAGTATGAGAGAAACCAGTTCTAAAACCATGCTGATTCAAGATTAATCCAAAATGAATAAATCTAATTGAGACACTTCCAATTTACATTTTTTATTTAAGAGTGTCTAATTGTTTTTTAATTTAAACACAATTTTATTAGACACTTAAAAAGGCTGTACAAAAAATTTATATCTTATACATTGGGATGTGACTTTGCAAAGTTTCAAAACTTTATTAAATTTAAAAAAAAATGCATGAATAAATAAGATAAATCAGAATGTATTTAGGCAAAACAAAGTCACATGCCTTCTATTCAAATTGAGTAAATCAACAAACATGTTTAGAAGCCAAAGGATATTTAATTCTATTACACACAAAAGAATATGATTGAATAATTTTCAAACTTGTTTCAAATTGAAAAACTTGTCTTAAAATGTCAACTTAATAGGTGCAGTAAATTTATTCTTCAAAGCATATTAATGTTATTTTAAAAGATATAATTTTTTAAAAATAATTACCGTAGATCTTGGTGCATAAATAGACTTTTTAAACATTCAAAGTTTTCTGAAAATTAAGGGGTTGACTCATGTAATGGAAATAAAGCCGGATATTCTTTAATCTTAATATAATAATGTGTCTTCTTCTTGATGAAGTTTAAAGCTTTTAGAGGTTTGAGGGACTAACAATAAATTACAAACGGAAATTAGCATTTTTGAACTTTCAATGCAAAAAATGTAGCAATAAATTTGTATCTTGTAGCAATAATTTTAGATAATCCATGCAATAATTGCACAAAATTTCACAAGCCTAGATTAAATATTTAGGGGAAAATGGAAATTTGTATAAAAAACTAATTTTTTTTTGGATGTTTTTGCCATAACTTTAAAAATATTTGACAAAATTTGAAAAAAACTTAGAGCATTTTAAAATTAGTTAAAAAATTTTTGCTTTCAAATTTGAGAAAAAATTGTTTAAAACTGTGCAAGATATGAGTAATTAAAGTAATTCTTTTATACTGCACATGCACTGAACAATTTAATTTTGTTTCTTAATTTTTAAGAGATTTGTATTTGGCAACTAATAAAAAAAAGGCAGATTTGAATATTTAAAAAGTTTCAAGCGATTTTCTAAGTAGTTTTTGTACTTCTTAAAAGAAACTTACCTAAAATGATAAGTAATTTTTTTACAAATATTATTTTGTATCATACAACAAATTTAAATAATAAATGATAAGGCTTTACATTAAACCTTCATACACTAAAATAAGATTGTACAAGGAAAGAAAATATGTGAAAGAAAAGATAATTTAATGGGCAATTATTAATTCCCCAACAATACTAGTGTAATTTTTTAATAAATTTTATTTAATAGTACAAAAAAAATTGTGAAAAATCTCTTATCATTTTGAGTTACTAATATGAAAATAACTTGAAACTTTTTAAATTTTTTAGATATTCAAATTGGATTTTATTTATTAGTTGCAAAATACGATTTTCTACAAAACTTAAAAATTTTTTCCGCGCTCGAGTAGTATAAAAAACCTACTTCAATTACTAATACCTTGCACATTATAAACAAATTTTTCTCAAATTTTAAAGCAATAATTTTGTAACTAATTTTAATAACTCTAAAAGTTTTGTTTAATTTTATTGAACACATTGAAAATTACAGCAAAAACATAAAACAAAAAAATTAGTTTTTTTTTTAAAAATCTTTTTTTTATAAAAATGTTCATATCTCCTTAAATATTTAAACTAGGCTTACAAATTTTGTGCAATTATTGCATATAATAACCAAAATAATTGCTACAAGTTACAAATTTATTGCTACATTTTTTGGCACAGGGTGTTCAAAAACACTATTTTCCTTTTGTAATTTATTGTTGGTTTCTCAAACCTCTAAACTTCATTGATAAGTTTTAAAAATTGTTTGTTCAAAACACAAATAAAATGATTCTTTTAGTATCGCTTGAGGAATATGAAAACATGTATTATAGAAGTATTTCCATTTTTTATCCACCTCCAGTACCAGAAAGTAACAAATTTAAAGATTTCAGAACTTCATTTGTGTTTGTTTCAATAAAATTAGTAGTGTCATTATGTGAATTCCACTCTTCAATGAATTCTACATCACCCTCATTTGCTGAGTCCCACAAAAAATCTTTTTCCCATCCAAAGAATTCAAAATTCCACACTTTTTAAAATATTTCACAATAACATTTAAAAGAACCTTCTGCCGTGTGTCGAGTATCATTTGACTGGTTGCCTCACTGAATGGTTAATATTTGACTAGGTGCCTCATAGCATTTTTATTTGATGGCAAATGCATCATGTTCAGCGAGAACAATGTGACATATCTTTAACATTATATTTAACATATCTTTGTAGACTTAATTTTTTTGTTATGTTTTTAATTTTAGAAATTTTTATATATAGTTTATTTACTGGTTGACTTATACAACTGATATACCAGAAATTTGCAATGTCGTAATCAAAAACGTACATCGTTGTCGACGAAAACGTCGACTTATCTATTAAGATAAACAGTATTAATAAATGTCAAGGCATACACTTTTTTAAAATATGGCAATGCAAGATTTGCATAAAAATAATTTCATTCACTCATTTTATAACTTAAACACTAAAAGCTATAAGGTATTTACTTACACATATCTACCACCACAATCAAGAAGTACTCTCCATTTATCTGACATTGCAACAGAGTCCTTATCAAGATCTAACAGATTTAAGGAAATGTGCTTTGTTTCCGACAAAACAAAGTCACATAGATTGATGTATTCATTGTCTGCAGAGTTCCAATATTGAAGATAACAGGACAAACACTAAAAATACATAAATATTGAACCAGTGAAAAATGAAGTAATTGAAACAATGTTATTATATTGGATTGACAATTAAGTTCCTGTTTAGTTTTTTTTAAATTTTAACATTCTGCATGTCATAAAATGTTTTTGGCATAACGTTTTAAATCATTCGAAAAAGGATTTATTTTACAATTTATTTTCAGATCACTAAAATAGAAAGTCAAGTTAAAAAAAAAAGAAGAGAATTTTTGACGCCACCTTCTTTTTGCTTTCAATCAAGGTTCCAAGGCTGAAAATGCTACTTGTAACAGTACCACAGCTGAAAGAACCATTTGTAATCAATGTTGTAGCGCCAATTTTTTTTCCAAGAATGCAATTCGCTAGAAATGGCAGGGGATGATAAACGAAAATTTAAATATTGTTTCATGTTTTGTTATCTATCCAAAACTAGAGGATAATTGAAAAAGAGGATTAAATTCAATAACTGTAATATGAGTACAGAAATTTTCAAACTAAGTATACTAACTGTTTTGTAATGACCACCCTTAATATGGACTTTTAGAATTTCTATTAATAATGAAAGAAAAGAAATATAGACACTTAGATTCTCAAATTATATATTAATTAAGATAATATATCAATAGAATCAAAAGCCTATGAATCACTACTAAGGAGGCAGGACTGAAACATTAAACAGGGTGTGTAGCCAAATTTTTCAACAAAAAATAAGCATCTTTTAAGCACATTTCAAGCACTCAAAAAACATTTTTAAGCACTTTAAAAAATATCATAATTAGGCAGGGTTTGCAAGTTCTTAACAATTGACGGTTTTATCCCTTAAAAAAAAAACATTTGGCATAGTTTTTGAGAATCATCAAAACCCCAAAATTTTGGCGTAAGGATAATTATTAGCTATTATAAATATGAAATATTAAAAAATTTACATACATGTAAAATTACAAGTATTCTATCAATTATGTTCTTGAATTATTTTGACAAAAAATTCTTTGTGTTTTAAAAATTACTGTCAAAAACCCAAATTTTGATGTAGAAAATATTAAATAATTATAAATAAAAATTTGTCAAATTTCAAATCCCTTAATTTGCTTAATTATTAAAAATAAAAAGGCAAAAACTATTATAAAAAACACTTAACAATCATATTATTCTTTGCATGTAAAATCAGTTTTCATTCACAATGTCAAAAACCCAAAATTTTTGCATAGGGATAGTTATTAGCTATCATAAATATGAGACATTTTTAAATTAAAATACTTGTAAAATTACAAGAGTTCTATCAATCATGTTCTTGAATTATTTTTCTTTCCACAAAACTTTTTCTTTTACATATTGTATCTACAATTATTTCATAAACAGCCCTACACAACTAAGAATATTTTAAAACACCTGTGATTCTTCATTAAAATCTTCTACATCAGTCTGAAATGGAACTGGAGAGACATCCACTTTTGTTAAAAATCTAGGTTCTGGGTAACACCAAGTCATAGAAGCTGGATGATCTGCAGAGGCATGACAAAAAACAATTTCATAACTTTTTGGCTGGCTTTCTTTAGAGCCTAAATGTTTCGACAAGGGGAAGCTAATTAATTAATTTTGTTACAATAAACATGACTGGATAAAAGTTTAAGCAAAAAAAGATAACAAAAAACTGTCTTTTCACCGTCACATTAGTCATTATTTCTGTGATTTTTTTATTCAATAAATTCTTTAACAATACTCTTAAAAACAACAGAAAACATTTAAGAAACACAGAACACACTTAAGAAATGAAATAAGAATTTCTATCAAAGAACACATTTTTTTGTTGTAGAATTCGCCCTAATTCTATAAAATATACGAAGAAAAATGAATTCCAAAGATTTTGGTCCCTGTCTTAATCTCCCATAGAAGTTCTAGTATTTTTTCCAATTTATTAATATTTCTCAATAGACCCTTTGAAAGGAAAAGAAAAGAATGGTAATCTTGTTTCTGGAAAGTGTAAGGAGCTAAAAAATATAACATATTTAAAATTTGAATAAATTATAACAATGAGGAACTTTTTAAGATTTTATCTAAACAACATAAGGAGAAAAAACCTGGTTAGAGGAGGTATTGACATTGAAAATACAAACAGAAAACTTATTATAAAACTTAACATTCAAATAAAAAATTAAAAAAATTCTCAAAATCAAAGAAAAACCTCTGGTTTCATTCAAATTTTAAACTTTGGTATAAAAGTACAGAGATAAAAATAATATGTTTGTGGATTATTAAATTATGCATCCCCTTCAAATTCACAGTAGAATTTCCTAGTTTCAGAAAATATTTTTCTTAGTGGAAGCAAAGGTAGTGTATTAATATTTTAAGAAATTTAAATTAAAAGAACTTTCTTGACCACCACATATAAATAATTTAAACAAATACAGTTAAACTGTATACAAATAATTTTAAAAAATACTTGATATCTCAAATTTTAATAATACAAATTTTTCATTGCCATGAAAAATCTGATTTCCCAATGCATTTGCCATGCTGATTATTAGAAAAGCTTCTTTTAGCTGAGTATATATCTCGTTGACCCTAGATTTTGACAAAAAAACATTGTTGTCCAAAATTTTGAAGAATTTACAATGCTTTCTGGAACATTTTTGATTGATTTTATTGAAGTTCAATTAAGAAAGAGGCAACCATTTTAGAAAAGGTGTTGCCTGAACCATTCATTCCTAAAAAAGTAGACACCTAAGATATGAGTGCATTGATAAAAATATTTATCAATAAGAATAAACAAACTTGTTAATTTAATGAATGCAAAAGAAACTGATATGGAAGTAGTTACTGCAGATAATATAGAGTTGCAGTGTGTGGTGATAGGGAAGGAACAGAAATATTGAAAGAAGTTACAGCATCGAGGACTATGCCAGAAGAGGAAGTTTATGAAAGAAAATTTTAAAAAAAGGTAAAATAAAATAAAGAACTTTGATATTGTCATTGACCTAATTAAATGCATGTTTTATAACTTTTTAAAAAGTCAGAAGAGTTATTGTTGGGACTAAATTGCAAAAAAATGTTCAATATTTGACAAAAAATATTTGATGTTTGAGAGTAATAAATTATTATTAAAAATTTTAATTTTTCTAAGAATCAAATTTATACTAGTTATTAGTCAATGAATTTTATAAGTTTGTGCAAAAAATAGATTGAATTGGAAAATTAGTTCCGCATACGAGGGTGAAAATGCAATGTTTAGATGAATATAGTAAAGCAATGCATGTAGAACCCAAAAAAATACAATTTTGTATAAAACTTTGAATAACATAATTATAGTTGGAAGAAAATTAATAATTGGCCAATTAATTGATTATGAGTTACGATTTTTGTTCTTTAATATGTTGATTTAAAAGTAATGCGCGTATTTGTTTATTATAGAGCTTATTATTCATATAGATATACATATTATCTTTTAATGAAAATGAAACAATTTTTCATAAATATTTCTTAAAGTACAAATAATCCCAGTTTTTAAGAAAAATATTTCCAAGCTTTATGGTAATTTTTTAAGCATTAAATTAGTCTTTTTGTAAACAATATTTTTTAGCTTCCTCAAAAAATTTCTACACTGCTTAAAATAAATTTTGTGGAAATGCAGACTCAAAGATCAGTTCAAAATTAAATTGCAATAGGATATGCACAGCATACCAATAAAAGTTAATTGGCAACATTTGCAATGTAAGACTTCAACAATTTTTTTTCTAGAAGCCTGCTGAATGTATCCCATAAAAACTTCATAGTTTAAATGAATAATGATGGGTATTATTTGTGTTTTTTTACAAAATTTGTTTTTTGTGTTTTTTACTCTATAATATATTAAATTCTAAATATTATAGAATAAATGTTACTGCTACTTCACAGTATGTTTTTGCTATTATGACAGCAAATTACTACAAATGGGACTGTGGAGAAAAATAAATAAAATTGATATTCAACTTTATCATGACAAATATGGTATAAAAATGATAATATATCATTGGGATAATATTTCCCAACATTTTTATAAAATGAATTTCCTCCAATGAAAAATATGATGAATATCTGTGTATATCTTTTGCATATTAAAACTGTTTTTTTAATAACAGAAAAAAACTGAATCGAATTTGAGTTAAATTGAGTTGAGTTCTAATTGAGTAAAAATTTAATTAAGGATGCAGAGTTTTGAAAATGAAATTATAAACAAAAGTATCTTAGATCAAAAATCTTATATTCTTATCTTATATGATCTAATCTTAACTTATATAATCTTATCTGGGAAATCTCTTAGAAAGTATCTAATATAATTTATTATCTTATATCCACAATGTATCCTAAATATCTTTTAAAAAATGAACAAACAAAAATAATAGTAAAAACTACAAAAAGTTAATTTTTAAAAAAGAAATAAAAATTCAATTACTAGTTTGAATGAATTGAAAAGCTCCTTTTCTCAAATCATCAGTCCAGTATATTTTTTTCTTCAAGCTATTCAAATTATTTTCATCACACTTTATTTCTTTTTCATCAAAATTTGAAGTTTTTTCTTTTTGTGATTTCTATAAATATAAAATAACAACATATATTTAGAAATAAAAAAAGCTCTAGTCTCTAAATCAAGGGTTCCCAAAGTGTCTGTCACAAAGTAAGACAAGGGGCACAAAAAGGTTTCCTCAATTTATTGTCGAACATTAATCCTTTAATAGTAATTTGTTGTTATTTAAAAGAAAGATTCAAGGTACAGTTAAGAATTTTAGACACATGTAATATGTTAGCATGGAGTATATTTTAAACCTTAACTTTCTGAAACTTAGTTTTCCACAGTTGCTATTCTAACGAACAGATCTTGATTGAAATAAATATCAACAAAAAAATGTGAGTTGTTCACTTAAGCTTCATTCCATGATTCAAAAAGCTATATTAGTAGTAAGCTTACTCATAACACTAAATGAATTCATAATACCTTCAAATATGGATGGTAATTTCTATCAATGAATTTTTCTTATATATTATTAATATTTATATGTACTATTATAGATATATTCTCTTGAATTACATTAAAAATACTTAAATGGACATAAAGTATGAGATGTAGCAAGTATGTTTACCTTCCTGTCCTTATCTATTATTATCATTATTTATTTCTATAGTTTCTTCGATAATTCTACAAATATTTAATGTAAATCATGTACAAAGTGATTATAAAATAACTTTGTCTACATGTTACCTTCTAGATAGCATACTCTTTGAGTGAAAAGAATAAAATTTTGTAATGTATATACTAGGCCTTTGCCAATTATCGCCTTTTTTTGTAACCACTAATCAGAAGAGTGTGATATAAATCTTTTAAAACGGATAAGAAATTACAGTCATGTCGGACATGTGAGATTATACGCTACAAAAACTTGTAAAACATAAAATGTTTTTTTTTTTTTTTTAAAGTATATAATTACACTGTCTTCTCATTAATGATCATGAAAAACGGCGGCACTTAGCAAAGACCAAGCATTGCAATTTCTTGCGTTAAAAATATCGTTTCAACTTCATTTTTAGTTTTTTACTGTGAGGATATTTCCATTTAAAAATTTCGAAATTTTGTTGCCGTAGCCATGAGAGCTAAGAAATTGTTTTTAACATCATTCTTAAAGACATATCTCTTAAATATCTAAATTTAAAAATTTATTCTTTTCACTCAAACGGTATACTTGCCAGAAGGTCATGTGTTGGTAAATTTTTTTATAATCACAGTGTATATAAGATACATTGTATTACAAACAAATATTTTATAACTGGAATGCCATGAGATAATTTTAAATTTCATACTACAACTTAGAAAAGTTTTGGGAACCCTTTTTTCTAAATCAAAGCATTACTTACATAATACATGTTCAAAAAATGTTCCACCAAGTTTTTAAGTACTTGTGTATGTCGTAGACTTAATCTTAGCAGCATACTTTCCCCAATAAATGATGTTTCAAATTGTATACATGGTTTAAAATGACATTTAACTGTTGATGAAAATGTTGATGGATGAATGTGAGTCCATATTTCTTCATTGCAATTTGTTTGTAAGCTCAAACTTGAAACAGTTAACATCAAGTCACAACTTTTTATTTCTTCTATAATAAAAAGAAAACTATGCAAAAATTTATTAAGAATTTTTTTAAAATTGTATTTTAGAAACAAAAACTTACCCTTACGAATTTCAAACTCACTTTCCATCCTTAAACTACCCAAAGAAAATATGAGTACCTCTGATTTATCTTTTATAGAGGGAACTAAATCAATCACTAACTGTGTGGTTGATAGGGTAATTTTTTGAAACAAAGAAGGAAACTTCATTTGTTTATTCATTTCATTTTCATTTGAAACTGGTTGCAAAATGGAAGATGGGTCTTTTATACTGAGGAATTCCTGCTGTAATCTTTCCATAAATGATTCAAAAGCTTTCCACATATTGCTTACTAAGTTAAATTTAAGAGGTCTTTCAATGGAAATAGTCATATGAGCTAGAAAAAAAGAACATCAATAAATATTGTTCCAAATAGTCACTAAATAATTTTTAGAGTAAAAAATTTAATCACTGTTGAATAACCAAGTTTAATTGTACATGAGGAGAATCAGTTACATTAAGCAAAACTAAAACATTACTTTACTTGTTCTTGGTAAGCTGAACAAATAAAGTTTTAGGCAAAAAAATAAAAAAGGGTGGGGGGAGCGGATAAATTACTTAGGTGTCTCAAAGTCCATGTTCACTTTAAGAAGAAAAACAGTATGCTATTTTAAAATTAAAAAATACATGTATTTTGAAGGTAAGAATAAAGCTAATATAAGATAATAACATGTAATTTGAAGCTAATTATTTCCTTACTCATTTATTTTTTATTTTCCATTTAATAAATTTTTAGAGTTTATTAAAACATGAACTAACTACATTTGTTTCTTTAAGAGTTAAACAGATATTTTAGTGCTTGGTTAAACATTTTACAAACATAATGAACATTTTTCTTATTCTAATATAACAATATCTAAAACCCTTAAAATATATCAGCATCAAAACATTTTAAAAAATGAAACAAAAGAATAAAAACTGTTGAATTATTTTGGACAGAAACCAATTAATATTAGCTATAATGTGAAAATTTAATAAAATGTTTGATACTTACTGTTTTGTTCAAAAATATCTAAACATCTAATGGTTAAAAGTGCAGGTGGTATTCCAGTCTTTTGATGTAGTTCTCCTGGTTTTGTTTCCAAATAAGAAAATATAAAGTCAGTACTGACTGGAGATACTGAAATGTAAGGCTCTAGAAAGACAAAATTATAGGAAATGATAAATTATTGAGAAATTATTAATAATTTTGTAAAAATTAAGAATTTTTCAATGTTATATAGTTTTTTAATTATAACAAAAAGCTGACTGTTATTAATTAAAAAATTATTCATTTTCGATAGTTTATTCACATAATAATTTCATGTATTTTCAAGAGAAGTGATATCTGAAAAATTGTGATAAGTATTTCTTAAGTTGTTAATGTTAATGTAAAGGTTGAAGTTTTAAATTATGAATGAATTGCTAATGCAATGATTTCAACAAAACAAATTATAAGTACTATTATTATTTTATCTAGTGAAACCTTGTTTTTACGTTATCCATTTTGTACGTTATCTAACTTCTTACACAATTTTCTGCTGGTCCATGAAAATTGCCTATATTAATAATGTTAAATTATCCCGGATTTTACATTATCCTTTTTTAAGAAAATCCCGCTTCATAAGTTTTTCTAATAGATCAAAATCATTTTTTCTCTATATTGCTCACACAAACTTTTTCAGAGCTCTTTCTTTTTTTTAAAAAGACTTGTTTATTAGCTGTTTGAAATTGTTCTGACATTCTTTCTATTCTATTTTATTGTCCTTTTGACAGTGAGAGGGGATTTCCCCCTTGAATCAAAATCAAAATGATGGGGGGATGGTTAAACACAATCTGAAATAAAATAAAATTTAAAACTACAAATGTTGAGAACATAAATTCAAATCAAAAAAGCCAAAATGGAAACTCAAATTGAAAAATTACATTTAAACTTAAATTATTCAGATCTTACTTGAAATTATTGAATTCAATAAGGTAGAAAATTTTAAATAACATATATAGGTTTAAAAATTCTGATTGCAAATATTTAAATTGGAAAATAATTTCTTTGGAAATGAAAATATAAAAGGAAAGAAATGATAATAATCACAATTCTTTTGCAATAGTTTTCACTAAACTGAATTATATGGTGCTGAACTGAATCATGTGAAAAATAATTTTTAAATTTGACAAACAGTAACTGAAAATCTAATGAATGAAATAATAACATTTTGATATTAGAATGTTCTTCTAACATTTCTCTAAAAATGAGCACATTTTGATACTGTTTCATCGATTTAAGAGTTCCAGACAGTCATCTATTTAAGAGTTCCACAAATTTCCAGACAGTTTTAAGAAACTCAATATTTTAGCTATATTATTTTACCATATGCATATTTCACAATAGAATTATCATTTTTTAAAAAAAATTATCTAGACAAGTCAGGCATTGTTTCTTACATATTTTTATTGCCAAATCTAATAAAATCAAATTTAAGACAATAGAATTTTATTTTCAAAGTTTGCGTAAAAGGGTACATGAAAAAATTTATTAACTCTTGTACAAAAAACCCTCGTAACTTCTGAACTTTTAGTGTTACTCACTTTATTCTAATCACAGACCACAGTAACATCAGTAGCTTAAAAAGGTCTGAAACAGTAAATACTAAACTGTACATTTTATAGATAAGAACTTTTATACTTTTTAAATTAATAGTTCCATTGATTTGAATTGGAAATAATATCTCACTTGACTAGATAGCAGTGTTAAAAACATATATAAGTAAAAATTTTTATTATTTTTATATAAAATCCTAATAGCTCATAAACAATTATTCCGATCAACTTGTGTTTATTTCCACTAGTTTTAGGATAAAAAATGCATTGGGAGCAATACCTTACTTGTCTAAATAGCATTGTTTAAGTTTATTCCCCTTTTGACCTTTATCCCTTCAGTAAATTCCAGATAGCATCAAAGATCACGTCCAATGAGAGGTCAAATTTTAGATATTCACATCGGACCTACCAAAATTTTAAAAATGTTTTCCAGCTTTTCCCTTATTATTTTGGTACTGAGTTTATTTTTCATGGAACTGGTCAATTTGTACTTTTAGTTTGGGTAAATTGGGTTTACTCATAATAGTTAATTATGAAATATTTACTCTTATGTTGTGAAAAAAATGGAAACATTTACTTTGGAAAACAAAGTGAGTTAAAATCAATTACTTACTTTCAACAATGAAATCAGCTGGTGAGCCACTTAGCTCAATATCAAAACATGATGACTCAAATTTTTGAGAGGAAGGTTGACACAGTAAATAACTATGTGGTTGAATTACAGATAAATACAAAAATGGGTGTAACTCCTTATTTTTGTTGTTTTCTATAGCATTTTCTAAGTTTTTAATCATTTTGCTTTGATTGCTTGCATTAGAGGGATCTAAACTAGATATTTTTGAAACGTTATAATAATAAAGCATAGCAGACACTGTTCCAGCTGTAACTAGTACTTCAAATGGTACAAAATTATGACTTGGAACTTTCTCAAATTCGGTAATGAAAGGATCTTCACTTTGAGAATGTAAAATAGATTTCACACTATCAGAAAGGTTGTCATCCAAAGAGCCAGAACTAATATTATGACTATGATTACTGTACAACTCAAGTAAAAAATTTACATTATTTTGAAGAAGAGCATTCAACAAACAGATTTGTTGAGTACTTAGATATAAGCTAACTTCATTAGTAACATTTATTTCCACAGATATTCCAGCAACAAGGATGTTCTAAAAATAGAAAGAAAAAAAATTACCGACATTAAAATATAATACGCAGCAAGTAAATCAAAATAAGAAATTGTCAGAACATCTTATGATAAAAATCAATATGGATATTAATTGCATCAATAGAATCTATCAAACCTTATGATAAAGGGATATAAGACCTTATATATTTCTAAAAACTAATATAAAAAGTTTATATATATATATGATATGCTTTGAAAGCATAAATATTGTAAGTTTGTAGTGTGGCCGGTGCTTCTTGAAAAAAATACAGGAAAATGCAGGAATCATAATATAATTTTATTAAAGTAAGGGCCAGAGCCCCAGAATGAGAACATTACATGCTGGTGGATAGATAGAGAAGAGCACATTTGACCTTAGAAAGAGGGTTTTTATATCTTTCTGTACAATATATTTAAATATTAATAGATCTCAGTAGCATGGGACTGATCAATTTCCCAAGCTAGAAGAAAATGAAAAGAATGAAAAAAAGCGTTCTTTAACAATGATGATTTATTTTTCCATTTGAATTGCTAAGGGGAATAAAAAAGTAAAAAATACGTTAAATTTATAATGAAACAAAGTGGCAAAGGATGACTCAAAGTGTCAGCATTTCTAGAAAAAGTATTTGAGGGCATCACAAATACTAGAATTTATTTACATTATTGATGCAGAAAAAAAAAAAAAAAAAAAAAAACAAAGCTGAAATTAAGTTAAAAGCAATAAATTGTTATTTACCAGAGTTCCAATGAATAATATACAGTGCAAAAAAAGAAAAAATGAAAACTAGATGGAAGTTATGACTATGTTACATGCTCTGAGTATCCACGATAATCCGAACTGGAAAATACAATATTTGAATTGGAGCTATCCTTTTATAAAGTGTTCATTATCATCCCATTGTAATTTCACGTTGTTTGATGATAGTTTTTTTTTCATACCTTAGTAATCACTTTATTGTTCACTTGGTTAAAGACGATTTCATTGTATATCCACATTAATTTATGGTTGCTTTTCAACAGTTATTCAGTCATTTTGACATCGTTTTTAATATTCCAATATTTTTTATACATTATCATCATAATCCACAACATTTAAAATTCGATAATTGCGCTCATTTTAAACAGTAATTTCGAAGAGAAATTATTGTTTAAATAAAATATATCTCTTTGAAAAAAAATTATTTTTCATGATAAAATTAAGAATTTAGTACACTTTGGGATACTTAAAAGCAAACAAAATTTTGGAAAGATATAGTTCCCTTTAGAGTTTTTAGTGCTTTACCTTTCTATGGTCCAGAATAAACCCTTTAAAAGGACAAATATTTATGAGCCATTGTTGTCTGACTGTTATGTTCTTATTTCTAACCCTGCCCCTAATTCTGCAAAAATATCAGTGACTTTTAAAAACAATTTCTTTTTAATTCATGCCTTAATGTTAATTATATATATACATATATCTGATTTTTTTTCCTCACAATGCAATAAGTTTTTAAGTCTATAAATTGAAAGATAATTTTTGATGTACAAAAAAAAAAAACCCAGGGAAGAATAATTTTTTTAATAGAATAACAGGGACAAGGTGTACTGCAAACTAAGAATAAACAAGAAAATCTATAAAAATGTTCAATAGTTAATGACTTTTATTAAAAACAAAATGCGAAAAAACTGTGTTCGGCACTTATTTCTGTTATTGTAAACCATAAAATAAAACATTACAAAATTTTTTGTATTATTCTTAGATTATTTTACTTAATAATTTATTGGGCCTATTGACGAATCTTAGCTGTGTATTTCTGAAATATTTTATATTTATAGGGGAAAGTGGGGTAAGACTAGATAACGAATATTCAAAGGCTTGTTGGAACTGGACTGCTTGACCTAGAAATTGTAAGAGTTAATCAGGAAAAACCGAGGGAAAACGAGATAGTACCCAGCCTGACCCCAAGAGCAAAGGTTAATGAAACATAACAAAACTGTGCCATTATTTGACTAAATCCTTAAACTTTGTTAAGGTGTGAATTCTTAGTAAACGTGTAATGAGATGGACTAAAAATAATTTTTGTAACTGTAGTGATCATTAAATAAGACTATTAAATAGGACTAGTTTAAAAACAAAAGAATATTACAGAATAGACATAGTAAAACAAACTTATCTATACATAACAAACTCCATTCTATGGAAAATATCAACAACAAAAATAAAGTGAAAAGTTTTTTTTTTTTCTTGTCCGCAGAGTAAATTATTATTCTTTTTAATGTTTAAAGATAGAATTGTTTTTGAAAATAATTAATTTGTATTACTAGAAAATGTAATCAAAAGTTCCAATGATAAAAAATACCATAATTTAATATGTCTATGATGATTTATATGACAATGAGACATGACTATATAATAATTATAATTGTCCCTTACTTCTATCATAAAGTCTTTATTAAGTGATCTGCAAACAACAGCAGGAGCAACAATAACTTTGACATTAATTGGTGATACAATTGGAGTTATCAAAAATCTTTCATCAGGAATTTTTCTATTCTCTGGAATTGCACCTATATTCCATTCCAATGCTGGGTTTTCTCCCATTATTATAGGGCACTTTAAATCCAATTTTCCTTTAACTTCATTGTGGTGCAAAATATTTGACCCAGATACTGAAAAAAATAAATATATTATAACTTTAATTGATAAGATTAAAATAAGGAATACCTTTAGCATATTAGATAGTACCATAAAATAAACTTTCAGCACTAAACAAAAATATTTTTTTCATTTAATATAATTTAAGAAAAGTTGCTATCTAAATGGATTTAAAAGCCTGAGTGCTTTTACTAAGCATGTTTTTTTAGCAGCTGCAATATGATGCTTTTGAATTTTAGATAAAAACAATTTCATGATATTACATAATAATTTTTAAAAATTTTTACTACTAAAAATCTGTAAAAAGGTAAAAAAAGGTGAATTTTTAAAAAAAAATGTGAGTAAAGGTGAATACTTTTTAAAAGTGACGACAAAAGTGAGAAAGGTGACTCACTTCTCAGCCTTTAGGACATAATACATTAACATATAGAGGTTTACTTCAGATGCATGTTAATGTAACAATATTAAAAAAGAGATATTTCTGTATCATGATCTGTCACAGCAACTACAATCCACAATGTGCCTAATGGCTGTTAAACTTGTAAGGAAAAAAAAAAAAAAAACAAGTAGAAGATTGCCTGGGGTCTACAAGTTATACCCTTTGAGTTGGTGGCCTTCTGCAATGTATTTTATTCTTTTTATTTCTTACGGTTTGTTGCCTGGAAACTGCCAAAACATCTACAGCAAATCATGTTATGGAAGTCTTCTTATTTTTAAAATAATTAAATATATAAAAATCTAAATGTAATTTAAAAACCAATTAATTGATAACAATCACTCAATTCAAATGATTGAATTATGTGAAATTTTTAATGAATTAGAAATGATATGAAAACAAATAGAAATGATATGAAAACAAATAGAAATGATATGAAAACAAATAACATAATGATATGAAAATAACTTACTTGTTCCAATGGCCAGACTATTCACATCTATCTGATACTGTCTGTCTTCAATTGCAGCTCCAGGCATCCCAATTGTTTTTGAATTCAATGCTGCATTATATAGTTCAGAATTTAATATAATACGTGGTAAAGGGTTTTCCACTTGTGATGTTAAAGTTGCTGAGTCAAGTTGCAAAAATAAAACTTCTGTTTCATTTACATCAGTTGTTTTATTACTTTTGTTATAATTAATTAAAATATTGTTCTCAGGGAAATAAAATTGCATTATTTTTGTATCAATATAAAAAAGTGGTAAATTATAGCTACAAAACTCCATACCAATGGTATTCTTATCCATGTCTACATTTTCTGGTTCAACAGGCTTTACAGGTTCTTTACTATAATGTGGTAAACTCTGTTGTAATGAATCAAATATTGACATCCACAAAATTAGACCAAATGAATTCAGCTTCAAATCAATTTCACTTATATAATCTTTTCCTTCTAAAATTGTTGGAAAATCATGTTTAGGATTA
This sequence comes from Parasteatoda lunata, assembly GCA_949128135.1. Taxonomy (NCBI): domain Eukaryota; kingdom Metazoa; phylum Arthropoda; class Arachnida; order Araneae; family Theridiidae; genus Parasteatoda; species Parasteatoda lunata. Next base: position 75,407,111 of record OX421980.1, read on the forward strand.
AGAGACCACTTCTTAGATGCACTGGAATGTAATGCTTGAGTGTAAGAAAGGGTTAAAAAAGGCTGTGTGTCTTGCTTTAAATGGGGTAGTTGACCAATATTTGCATGATCATTGAATGTTTTTGATTTCACTGCTTTCGGCAATATGCTGTTACAAAAGAACACAACACCCTCATATGGACCTGAAATCCAATCATGTGAACTAAACCTAAAAATGATTTTTCAATTATTTAATTTGATAGTAAGGAACAATAAGAGTCATAGCAGTTATTTTTTGGTAACATTAATAAGTTTTTCTAGCATCATTTCACATTTCTATATCTGATTTCATAATTTGAAATATCACCTGCACTTATTAATTAGCAAATTTGAAATCATCTCTTTGAGCCATTAAAATTAAGTTTCAGAGAGTGAAAATCCAACCATTAGATCAAAAGTTAGTTAGGGTGGTCCATTTTTGTGTGCGCTGTACGAGCTCAGTAAAAAAATATTACTATAAAACAGGACTAAAACTCAGTAAATATATCAAACAAAAGAAATGATCCTTTATTTTTATTAGGACATGAAGTCGAGTGGTTAGTTTTATCTCAGCAACTTATTCTTATAAAATCATCTTTTTCAACTAAGTTTGTAACTTCAAAAGTCAAATTTAAAACAATTATAAGGACTGGATACTCTTGATTCTTTATAAAGTCATTAGTTTAAAGAAGCAATGTGCTCATAATTATTTCTAATATTCCTAAACATAAAGCAATAATGCATATAAAAGACAAAGGATAGTATATTTAAAAAAAAAATTAAATAGAGTCATAGAGCAAAACTAATTCAAACATTAAGTACCTTAGCAGTTAAATATTTTAGTTTGAAAAATAATCTAAAAGCGTAGAAAATATTTTGTGGAGTACTTGTAAATTAATGTAATTATTTAACTTAAATTTACCAAATTATTTAAAAGACATTAATTCTGAAAAAAATTATGATTGATTTCTCATAGAAAAGTCAAAATCAAACAATATATATGTATATAATTATAACTAGTCTTTTTTAATACAAAAAAATCTACAACTAAAAGAAGCAATGAAACAGTTTTAAATATATGAATGTACAGCGCACCACAGATCTTTCATATTATCTTTCATTATTTTAATTAATAATAGTCGAAATTATTGCAAATTGAAAAATTTTTTGCAAACAACTATAAAATTTGTTTGTGCAAGATTATTCCATACAAAAAATAGATTTTAGTAGTATTTATTATCTCAAGGATTTTAGTAGGTATATATCAAAATGATTATTACTATTATAACAACTATCATTTTATTCAATAAAATAATAGTTATAAATAATAACTATTATTTTATTTAATAATAGTCAAAATTATTTTGAATTGTAAGATATACTATTTTTCACAACAATTTAAAGAATTTAATTTTACAATAGCAAAATACAAAATTCGAGCAAAATCAATTGAATAGTTCTTGAGAAATCCATTTTTAGAAAAGCTGCATATTTAAAATTCAATTTCTCAGGAACTATTCAACCAATTTTACTCAAATTTTTGTATTTTGTAACATAAAATTACATACTTTAAAATGATGTAAAAAATTGTATACCTTAAAATTTAAAATATTTTCCACTATTTTTAAATAAAATAATAAAAACCAGCTAAAATTTATTTTTCACATGAAATTATCTTTCGACAAATGAATTTTCTAGTTGTGTGCAAAAATGTTTCAATTTTCTTCAAAAGTTCTGAAGATTTGGCAAAATTTGCGAAAAGTAAAATTAACATTAAAGGGTTCAAACTTTGGATCGCTTTTCCGACCAAACTAAGAGAACCATATTTACCAGATTGTGACTACCCTCTATATTTTGGGGCTCAGAAATTCAAATCTGTTGCAAAAAGGTTATGTTTATTCATAGAAAGTAAGTTTTCGTGTAAACTTGCAGACTTAAAATATTGTCTGCACTTATTAATTAGCATAAAGTTAACCCTTCGAACCATTAAGATTGAGTCCTTGAACGTGAGGATCTGATTATTAGATCAAAAATCATTCTGGGTAGCCCGTTTTTTTTGGTGCACTGTAAATCAAGCAAGAAATATTTTCATAACTGTGAAAAAAAAACTTTATAATAAACTGTAAGAAAAAACGCGACATTTTAAAACGCTTTAAAAGGTGTTCTTTTAACATATACTAAAACATTTTTGATTAAAAAATCTTTAGGAATACTATGTGTGTAACCAATACATTCAGTCAAGGTTGTGAACAGAATTTAAAACATTGAAATTTTAAATCATTTGTGATAAATTTAACTGAAAATGTGTTAACTGAAATTTAATTGAAACTGATTTTTTTTCAAGTTGGTTTGAATAATCTAAGTAGTGCTCATGTATTATCTAATTTGTTTTTATTGAATTTAATTTTTAACATATTTGCGAGCTTAAATACTATTTGTTTCAACTTACAAGATTTTTATCATCAAATCTCTCGTTTTCTTTGTTTTGTAAGTACCAAAAATAAAGTTCTGTATATTTGTTATTGGTGAGGAAGATCATAGTAAAATTTTATTTCATGAATGTTAAGAACTGCAAAAATCTTTTCATGTTAATCTCATTATTTGTAATTAATTGTTCTCTAATAATTAAATTGAACAAAATTTATATTTCAAGGTAATTCCACCATTTATAAATGGAGAGGCGTTTATTTGTGTCAGCTAGTGGAAAAATAAACAAGTTGAAGTCCAGAGGTAAGAGGATCAAGGAGTGTAGTTCCTGCGTGGGTGATACTGGTGGACAAACACGACTGATGAGCTATTAATAGGAGAGAGCAGTCTTCTCTACGCTATTTAAGCAGTTGATATTTTACCACGGAGGTTGCAGCTTCAGTGAATCTTGTCCCAATACTTCGCTTTCCCAGTGGCGCCCACCTTTTTTAAAAATCATTTTTAATAACCAGCTTTTTAAATGTATAATGAATAACCTTTGGTAGTTTTGTTTGATGATAAATAGTTAACTATATCAAAGAAAGATGTTCCAATTTACTTGTGTTTTTATTTACATCTCTCAAGCTACACTTACAAACAATAAATATCAAATTTTCAAAATTTAAATGCATATATTTAAGTTTAAAAGAATTCTAATATATTTTTGTTAAAATACCACCTGGTGTTGTTTACACTTACTCAAATTCTGAACTTTAAGAAATTTTAATATTTTTCAAAAAATTGAAAAATGGCTTTACATGAGAATAGATTGTGTTATCCGCACAGCACCCTTTTAATTTTTTATACAAATGAAAATCCCTAAATTTAAAGTAAGTGCAAATTTCACCAAGAGGTAGTTCAGTTAAAATTTATAAAAACTGCCAGATCTTTTTAAAACAGAGTGACATGCCTTTAAATTACAAAAATTTGACATTCTTAAATGATTGAATTTTCCTTTAGATATGGTTAGATAGAACGTTTTCTGACCTGAAATCCAATTAAAGATAGATTATAAAGCATTATTCGGAAAAATTGAAAACATTGCCAAAATCAAGATATGTAATGTTCAAAATGGGGAAATTTTAATTTAATTTTTTAATATAGCTGGAGGTATCGCATCTAAGCCAAAACTGTATATCTCTATAATTATTATGGACAAAGCTATATTCAGGGTTCCCACTCAATTTCAGAAAAAAAATTCCCTGACTTTTCCAGGTATTCCAGGTAAATTTCAATGAAAATCCATACCATATTTTATCGATACTACGAAATTTTTCATCAGAAAATTTGGATTCTTTCATTTGTTAAGCCAAGAATAAGATTTTTTGAGTAAAATAAATATCATTATATAAGGAAGGAAGCATTTTAGTATGTCTAAAATGTAAAATTTTTACAATAAATAATTGTAATAGATGTTAGATTTAATTAATTCGAACCTCAATAACTGAGTATTGTTACTAATAATTTTAAGACAGGTTTTTTCCAGGAATAATGAAGGAATTTTCCAGGTTTTTGTAAGAAAATTGCAACTTTCCCTGACTATTCCCTGATTTTTTGATTTGAAATAAAATTCCCTGACAATTCCAGGTTTTCCCTGTTCTCCCTGACTAGTGGGAACCCTGTATATTTTAGAAGCTTCCTTGCAAGAAGGAAATAAATCTCTATTGATAACTAAACATTTAATTTTACAAATTTTAGAAGATTTATTGACATTAAAATGAAATCATATAAAAAACTTACTGCCTTTTAAAACAATTTACATTTAAGGATGACATTTTAACTTTCACTTTACAATAGACTTCTTGGATATCAAGGGAAGAGACAATCTCCTCTGCATCAAACTTCAATTTAAAATCTACAAATAATAATATATATAATATTTACATAATATTTGCTTGATTCATATGAAATAAAGACAATTGAATGAAATTTATGTGTAAATAGAAAGCAGATAAAAGATCTAAATTTGATTTTATCAAAAAAAAAAAAAATCAAATTTAAAAAGGTGATTAAAATAAAAGAGGCATATTTCAATCTTTATTAAATGTTACATGCTGCAAAATTCATTTTTTTATAATTAGACTAAGTAATTAATTTGAAGGAAGTTCCATATAATGCTCTTTTATTAGAATCAATATAAACATACTTAATCTTTAAACTAATTTAAAATGTTCCTTTCACAGATTTCAAAAATGACCTTTATTTTTGGGGAGAAACCAGGCCTATTGGTAAATCATATTATTTCCTACTAAATCTGTTATTTTGTAAATTTACATAGGGGCCGGTAGGGCATTGGGTCCATGTCCAAGAAGTCATGAGTTTGATCCCTGTGGACATTTTCGATCCCTGCATTATTTTATAGAATGTAATTTAACATGACAAAATACAGAATTTGAGGAAAATCGGTCAAACAGTTCATGAGAAATTAAATTTAAAAAATGTCAGAAACTTAAAATTCAATGTCTCAAACTATTCAATCAATTTCAATTTTGTATTTTGCCATGTAAACTTACATACTTTAGAATAATGTAAAAAATTTTATATTTTATATTTCAAAATGTTTTCAACCGTTATTAAATGAAGTAATAAAAATTAATAAATATTCACAAAAAATTGTTTTTTGTGTGGGATTATCTTTGGATAAACAAATTTTATAATTGCATGTAAATTTTTTTTAATTTACTTACAAATTTTTCAAGATATGGCGAAATACGCAAAAAGTAAAATTCACATAAAGGGGTTCAAACTTTGGAAAGCTCTTCTGACCAAACAATTGGGACCATATTTCCCAGATTACGGCTACCCCTTTATATTTTGAGGATCAGAAATCCGAATCCATCTAAAAAAGTATGTTTATTCAGAGAAAACTTTTTTGTGTCTGATTTCGTAACTTAAAATATCGCCTCCATTTATTAATTGGCAAATTTGAGGACACACCCTCGAGCCATTTAAATCGAGTCCTAGAATGTGAAAATCTGATCATTAGATCAAAAGTTAGAGTAATACGTTTTGTTTTTGATACTGTATATATGCAAATCTAGGCAGGGGGAAAACACTGATCAACAGGTGTTTTCATAAATTTATGGACCTCACTTTTTGACAAGGAATACATGCCCTACACCAATTTACTATATTTTTATTTTGACTATGCCAAAAATACCTGCAAACAAGTTAAGATTTACTAACTCTTATTACTGGATATGAAATTTTATACATGTTATATTTTATCTTTTTTTCTTTACATTTATTTTTTATCTTTTATATTTTTTCTAAGTTAATTAGTTGCATAGAACTAATTTTAACCAGCACTTGTGCTAAAATACAAAGATACATTAGAATCAGGCATTTTTACCTTAGTTAAAGTTCTAGAAAACTCTCAGTTCTGCTTTTCAAAATATCCTTTGATTTAGGATCATAATTTTGACTTACTCTCCCATAACTTTAAGTCAGCCAGTGTAGAAAAACTAATTTCATTAATTCAAGAAGCTATTGGCGAATAACAAATAGACGAATAACAAATGTCTAGACGAATAACAAATGTCTGAAGTAAATTGAGAAATAAAACCTAGTTGGCAAAATAAAATCTTATTAACTCAGTGAACACTTAGCATTATTCTGTCTAAACATAAAAGTCATGAGTTTATGGTCAACAAATAATAAAAATGAACAAGCTTTCGATAAGTGACGAAAATATTGTATTACCCAATATGCCACTAGAAGACCATAATCATAAGCCGAATATTTAGATTGTGTGGGATAAAAATTTTTTGAGAAAAAAAATCTAAAGATTTTGGTACAACTGGAGTTACTTCATTAAAAACTTCTCCATAGCAATATCGTTACAATGTGAAACTAAATCTTATTTCTCATCAGCTGATAGATGACACAAAGAAGTTGCATTAGTAAAACAATTTTTGACTTCATAAAAACTAGTATCAGATTTAGTATTCCACCCAATTTTGGTTTTATACTTCTTTTTACAGCTTTCCCCAAAAGCGTAGAAAGTTTTCAGCCTTGTAAGATATCATACATACTCAGTTGAATATTTAATTTAATTTCTAAAGAGAATTAAAAAATAAGTCAGTAAAGAAAGATTGAGTGTTATAAATTAAGTAATTTATTTATACCTCTAATGATATTGCATGCAAAAAGCATATTTTGATCAATTTTCTCTGCATATTGAACCAGTTTTTGTGTCATTAGTTTAAAAAAAGTACATGGGGGAAACTTTCCTAAATCAGTAAATTTCCTAAATCCGTAAATAGCAAAAGTGGTACAATTGATAAAATTCTACAGCTACATAAGAAGAAGTCATGCTTCTCAAAGCTAAGCTGGGAATTTCTTTTACAGACAAAAATTAAAATAAGTACAATCAACCACCATTAAAATTTAAAATAAGATAGTAAATATAATTTGAGGGAAATTAATTTGCTATAAATTTAGATAGGATTTTAAATTGCAGATTTTTTCTTAAATAGTTTAAACGTATTAGAAGACATTGACATTCTTCTTATATGAATTATTTTTAAAAATCTAGATAACACATTTTAAGTATAGAAATCAACGTATCTTTATTTAAAATTGTTCATGCTTACCTAAGTGGTTTGAACTGTGTTTTAACTTTGTTAGAAGAATGATCGTAAGCTTAGAAAGAGTTAGCTGAGCCCATAAGGTTAACTTTTTAGTTTGTTTTGTCTCTTGAATATCCAATAATGAAGCTTCATCAGGTATCGACTGTTTGGAATGACTTTTACTTTTAGGAGCAACACAAACATTTAACAATTTTTGTTGATACACATTAGAAGGAAGCAAATGAAAATTAGAACTCCATGAATGAATTTTTTTAACAAAGTTTAATGTCGATGTAACCACTTGGAAAATCTGTACCAAATGTTCAGACTGTAAAAAAAAAAAAAAAAAAAAAAGAATTCAAATAAAAAGATATGTAATTCAGGAAGAAAAAAAGTTTAAGAAGTTTCATTAATCACAGAACGCAATATCCACAATCAGTATTATAGAATACATATACACTAAAGCACTACAGGGTGCGTAGTCAAATCTTTCAATAAGGAATAAGCACCTTTTAAGCATTTTTCGAGCACACAAAAATGTTTTTAAGCACTTATAAAAAAATATAATTAGGCAGGGTTGGCAAGTTTCTGATAATTGACGGTTTTATCCAGATTTAACCGTCATGTCAAAAAAAAAAAATTGGCATAGTTTTTGACAATTGTCAAAAATCAAGAAATTGAATCATAAAACGAATGGCGTATTCATACGCTAAGGACCTACGGTACGCTGAAATAGATTGGGGTTGAATTAATTGCAAAAACGTTGAATAGAACAATGTGAGCAGTGTCTTTTTGCATAATATGTGGCAAAAATCAACAGGGTAGAGGAAAAATTACGCACTGAAAAAAAGCACCTTTAAGGGCTTTTAAAAAACGAAAATAAGCACCTTTAAGCACTTTTTAAAAATTCTACGCATTCATTCTTAATCTATGCAATGTTAAAGTAGTTCATTTATATGAAGGGAAAAAAATGTTAAAATTTTTGTTAAATGTTAAAATTTTTTAAAAAAAATTGTCATTTTTTTACATTGTTTATTTATTTATTTGAAGCATATAAATATTTGGCCAGAATTCAAGAAAGTATAAGCAAGGCTCTGAAAATACATTTCCTTAAAAAGGGTAGGAGTAAAGAATGGGAGTGGTCAATTCTTGGTCGCTTCAACTGTTTACTGAAAAGAAATGACATATTGATTCAAAAGATCAGTACTGATAAGAAAGTTTGCATTTTTTCTTTAAAAAGAACTTCTTGAATTTACATATTTCTTAGCACAGCGTTTAGAGATATTCTTTCATATCAAAAATGTTTTGAAAGCCTAAAACAATTTCATTGAAAGCCTAAAAAAATTTCATTGAAAGATAAATGTCACTCATGTTTTCAGTTTTAATTTCTGTCCTCTATTGTTTTCTTGATCAAAAATATTAAGTCTAATTATTTTTACAATCCTATCAATATTTGTTTGATTTTCAGTTATATGCCAATTAACATTGGTCCTTTAAAAGACCTATAAATAGTAATTTACTGTAGCAGTAATAAAAGTTTTAATTCAGTAATTGCCAGTGTATAAAAAGCACTGATTAAATAAAAAATTCTTTTTTTCATGTATTTTGAGGTTATGAAATTGTTTTAGGCTTTCTAATGTAATGTAATGTTTAAATATGTGTCTAATTCATAAGTAGGTTGAATTTAAAAAAATAATTATTTTGTTAGAAGATTTATGGCCTCAAAATAGAAGACTTGAAGCCTTATGTGAGTAAAAAAATATTACTGATACATTGTTTTAAGTTGAATGCTTATTTCTACTGTTATTGGCTAGAAATTCATAAAACTATTTCTATATGATTAATAGGCTTAAGTATACATTATTTTAATGTATATTAAATCAATTCACCTCACAAAAGCTATTCATTAATAAATATATTCATTAAAATCAAAAAAATATTTTGTCTTAGCTTTTTGTAATAGTTGAAAAAAGTAATTATGTGAAAGTTTTTTGAAATTTAATACTTAAATAGTTTCTGATTTTAATTGAAAATTTTTTATCTCTAAATGCAGTTTTATTTAATAGTTTTTATAATTCTGTTCATTTAAACGAAAAATTATAAATCTTATGTTTTTTTAATTCCCTATAAACTTATGAAAAAGTATACAAACATATTCTAATATTATGGGTGCTATTCTTCTTCTCAGTCATTTCGTAAAAAAAAACACATTCCTTGACTATTGTATTTTGCAAGTAGTAATTAAGTTAAAAAAGTAACAGGATTTTGAAAACCATGAAATCCATAGCAATAGTTGCCAAATAAAGAGATGGATGACAAAATCATTTGAAATGGACACAATTTAATTTCAACAAAATAAAAAAGAGGAAACTAATATAACAGATTGAATTAAGAATTTATTATTACAAATTTAATGTATATATAAAAACGTCACTCATGGATGGTGTCCTACTGTTTTACATCAATCAAAAATTAACCTTATTACACCATATTTCATTAAAGCATAAGTTTTAACAAAAAGAGAAAAAAAAAAACAACCCGTTTTGGAGCAAATAATCTTTTAAATGTTTGTGATTTTGAAATTATTGAGATACTATCAATTTTACAAATTTGTACTTGTCATGGTAAATGAATAAAGTAATTTTCCTCCCAGACAGTCATTTTAAATTTTTTCTTAGAATCCAGAGTTTTTTAAGCTAAGCCGAAATTGTGTTTAGCTCTTGCAAATCTAGGTAAAAGTCTTACAATAATGCGTGAATGAGAACTCTGGTCAAAAAGAAAGGGAGTTGTAGGTAAAAGAAGAATAAAGGTCTTGCTAATGAAATTTTGTGAGAGTTCAGAAGATTAAATTTTAGTTAGGCAGAGTTCCAAGAAAATTTTAAATCCCACAAAAAATACCATTTTAGTAAAGGTGTATAATCAATTACTTCTAACACAGTTTCACTAGTTATAATACCATGATTGAATGAAATTTCAAGTCAAATTAAGATAAATTACTCTCATTAAAATTTTTAAAATAAAGTTTAGAGCTTATTTGAAGTAGCAATCAAACAAAAATATGTATTGCTGTACATAATAAAGATAAAATTTACTAACATGAAAGGAAGACACATTGAGATGAAGTATTTTGCAATCCATATGAACACAAAATGCAAGTTGGTTTTGTTTATTTTTCTGAGATAAAGCAATAGTGGATAAAAAACTGACGGGCCAAAGAAAGACTGTTTCATCATTCATTTTTTTCTCTCTGTAAATTGAATAAATACTCCAATTGTTTATTTCTAATGTCCAAGGAAACAATTCTTCACCTAAAAAACGAAAATTATAGATTAAAGTATTGAATTTTTATTATGAAATTAATATAAATGTTTTAATATTGTATGATTTGCAAAATTTAATAAATTCTAATCTGTCTCATAATTTCATAAGTTAGTATTATGTTTGATGCTATCTTGATAACCAAAGATGAAGAATAAACTTACATATGAACTGTTTATAAATTATATTTTGCATTAACATTCTTAAAATTCATGTTAATTCTTCGCAATCGATTTAAATTTCAAGCAGTTATGAAAATATAAGAATTTTATTTGTGAAAAAATTTACTTTAAACTTAAAAATTGAACTTTTAAACTTAAAAATTGGTGTACCTCATAAACAAAACGAATAAAAAAAAAAATAACACACTGTGTTTCAATTTGATTACACTTTATGAATTGGAAGTAGAAATTTTAATGTGTTTCATATATATGACACTGCTCTTTATGGTAACTTTGTCATAGCTGTCCATTTATTTATGTCATACTGAATTTAAAAGAAATATGGAATTAAACATTTAAGGTGAGTGAGAGGGGGATCATGCACAGACTCACTATGCTATAGTTTTACATTGCTCCAACCATAAAATGATTAAAAAAAAGAAAAAAAAAAAAAAAAGAAATGCCACTAATCATATATCAATATTTGTATTAAAAGTTGATTTTTGAGCTCAAGAAAATATTTCTTTATTTATGTATATATGAAAATATTTCTTTATTTATAAATGGAAATGATATTTGCATGTAAGCATGTTAGAGAGCATTTTTTAAAGTTTTTATGGTATTACTGATGAAAAACGCACTCCAAGTAACAATTTTGTTTGAAGCCATGACTTTGACTAAACAATTTCAATGGAACTGGTTTAGAATTCATGTTAAAAATACATATTACTGATTAAAATAATAGACCAGCCATTAACATACGAGTTTTTATGGACAAGATTATATGTATTACACATTATGAGTAAGATGAGCCAATCTTTCCTATTTTTATATTAAATCATCAAATTTAAAAAAAGCAAGTGGAATATTTATGTTTTTTCTAAACTGTAAAAAAATATTGCTTGAAAAATTTACTATAATAACAACATTTCAATATTTTTTGAAAATGGTAAATAAATAAAATCACAAGTCAGTTTTTATGAAATCATAAAAACTTTATGTAAAAAAATTATTATTATAAACTTTTTCTTTTGATTAATATATAAATAACCTTAGAATACCTTTATAGTATTTTAGTATAACCTTCAGAATATTTAAGTTTAAAGGGGGTTAAATTATTTAGTAAACTTTCTAAAATAGTGTTACCATTATTTATTACATATTTAAGTTAATATTGAAAATGTGTAAATGTATAGAAAAAAATACACAAAATAAAATTACTCTATCACATAAAATGAAAAAAAAAATTTTACTTTTTATATTTAACTTTGGAGAAAAGTAATTCTAATTAAATATATGCACTAACTTTCAATTTAATTTTTTAAAGTAGATGAAAGAGATAACATGTTTTAAAAATTCAAAGGAAAACAGAAATTATATTAAAGAAATAATAGAAAAAAAGAATTAAACATAAAAAAATTTTAAAGGTTCAAGTTTACTGATTTAAGTGCAACATATAAAGATAATATATTTTCAATATCCTAAAAGATATATTCCAAAAAATATTTATAACAATTAATAAAAAACAAATGTACACTAATTACTAATTATAAATAAACTAAGTCCAATATAATAAAAACACTAATTATAAATAGACAATAATTACATTTCTTATCAGTCTGAAATCCAGAAATTGCAGAATTTGTAAGAGAAAAATTCAAGTTTTGTAAAAAATTGCTAATAAAATTATTATTTTTCATTTTAATTTGAGGGAAGCTAAATATACAAGCTCCATCTAAGTTGCCTTTAAGTAAAGATTGCTGCCATGTTAACAAGGTTGAAAGATTCTCTTCTGGCACAATTGACCAATTTGATTGAGGTAAAAGAACACAAAGGCATCCAATATCAACCTAAAAAATTATAATAGAAGTGTTTTAAATGCAATATTTTATTTCTGTTATTCTGTATTTGTTAAAATTATATTTTATAGCAGAATCACTTTTTAATGTGAAATTAAAAATGCAGGAAAACAAAATTCATTTTTTTAAAAAACACAATACAGGAAAATCATAGGTATGATTTCATGTAAGTAAATCAGTAAGTAATAAAGTAAATCAACAAAAATATTATCATCGTAATAGGATAAAACTTTTAAAACTGATTGAAACAATATATTATGAAAGGTTTTCAATCACTGACACAAGTGATTAAAACAGGTATCTACTGTTCTTTTTGTTCTTGCTTTTATTATAACGAAACAATATTATTACAGATGCTGCAAACATAAAAATCAAATTTTTGATATAAATATAGCAAATTTTTGACATAAGGGGAATAGTTTATATTTTGTACTGAACTCTTAGCCATATCATTTTAGGAGTCGAAGGTTATTCAAAAAAATTAAAAATAAGTAAATGTATAGGGAATAACTTTAACTTAAATTATTACGGAATATGAATGTTGTTAAGTTTAATAAGAAAATAATAACTATAATAACAACTGAAACAATTATAAAAAATATAACTTTTCCATAAAGTTTATTTTTTTAAACTATGATTTTTTTATTTAGTGTACAGTAGAGGTAAAGAATCAATGAAACGGAATGCTTGAGACATTGTTTGCTTCATTGTTTTTTTTTTTGGGGGGGGCGGCATTTAGTTCACAGTTTTGCCATTATGTGTAATATCGATTTCCTGTGATGCCAGGAGATTTTAATCTCAAACCCTTGACGCGTCTTGTTAAATCGTGGTTCAGCTAGAATAGTGTATTTGAGAGTTCACATTTTTTTAAACGATTTATATACTCTATAAAATATAAATGAAAACATTTTTTAAAATTCTGCAATTTTTAAACTACTTTCTTGAGAATTTGGGTCCTTTTCATTTTATCTAAGTTGGGTGCTCTTATATATTTGGTTGATGGCATATAATCAGAGAACTACTGATTCTTTTAGCACACAAGAAAAATTAATGAATTTGTCTCTTTCCTGCCCTCCTCCTGACCTAAAGATTTTAAATGTTAAGAGAGAAATGTTCAATTTTTCTTTCTATACATGGGGAGAAAAAGACCCCCTCCCCATCTTTCCCTATAGTCAGTTTCTGATGAAACCATCATTTTAGTTCAAAATGGCAGGAAAGTGGACAAAATTTTTCCTGGTTTCTTAGTTACTGGATAAAAAGTTTTGTACTGTAGTATTAATGGTTACAATATTTGTATGTAGAAAGCAATGAATTTCCACCCGAGTGAAACTTTTATTCCAATTAAATTAGATTGATTAAAAAATTAAAATAAAGTTTTTTTTGGGATTATTAACTTATTTTTTTAATGTTTGTTGTTATAATTCTTAAAATTACTTTAAAATATTGTTTAAATCTAGCTATTTTTGTCTTTTTAATTCATCAAAAAATTAACAGTCAGATTGATTTAAAGAACACACTTTTTAAAAGCTATTTTATAAAATATAATAAATTTTTTTTTATTACTTAATAGTTCATACTTACTTCAACAAGTAGATACGAAAAATTAGAGCTATGTTTAGCAAGAATATTTTCCACATATTCACGAAAACTTATTTCCTTCGTTTTTTCAAATACAGCAAAATTTGATTTACTAAATGAAAGACTGGCAGAAGGTTCATGAGTTAAGCTGCTACAAGTTGAAGCCTCTATGAAATAAAAAAAAAAATTCATTTAATTTAATACTTAGGACTAATGTTAAAGTTAGTAACAATTAATATTAGGGTTGATAGAACATGATGAAACAAACTTTTTTTTAAAATATATAGTGATTATGCACTTTAACTGTGAAGTTGACTGAGAAAAAATACACCTAAATCCTCTGTTGGGAATAAAATGTAATTACTTTCCAAGCAACCCAATATAACTTTTTAAGTTTATAAAATTTCTACCAACACCAAAGAGAGAATTTGATTACGCATAACATGATTAAAATAAAACGGAACTTGGATGTATAGTTTTGGCTTCTGAGATCTCGACTAAATAAGATGTTAAAAATATCCCTGAAAAAATTTCAAGTACAAATAAAGCTTGAAAATTATTCAAATATGCTTACCCTTGATTAAATTTGTTATTTTCACTCTTCCAAATGTTTGAATTTTGAAAAACATTTTTACTATCAAATTTTTTGAGGATGTAATTGAAGTCCAATTTTGAAAAATTTCATAGTAATATTCAGAAAATGCAAAAACACAGACTGTCAAATGAATTAAATAATTCAGGTTTTATGAAACTCTTTTCTCTAAGAAAGAAAATTTTTTGTTGCTAATTTCAGGCTCATTTAACAAAGAAAACTGTATTGACTAGCAATTAAAAAGTTGGTAATACTCAAAGAGTAGCACTTTAGAGGTTGCTTCTCTTCATTGTAGCTAAAAAAAATTTTTTTTGGATATAACCTGGTTGAACAGTATAGGTACGCACTTTAATATCTCTTATTAAAAGTTAATTAGATAAAAAAATTTTAAAACTTTACATATTTAATGATATTAAAACAAAAAAAACGAGAAAAAAAAAGAAAAATCAAATAAAACTTAGCAATTGCATTAAAAAATCACAATTTTTAGTTGCACATTAAGAAAAATGCAACTGATTTTAAAATTTTAAATTTTATACATTATTTATTTTACTTTATTTTATTATTATTAGAAAATTTATTTTACTTTATTTGAGAAAAAATTCAAGTTATTCAGTGAAAAGCATACTAATTTTCTAAAAACAAGGATTTTTCAACATCAACCCAACCATTTCAGTGTTGTACACATTATTTAGAAAATAAAGTATAAGTGTTCATTCTTCCAAAGAACCAATATTTTTGAGTGCGACCAATTTTTTCTCCAAAATATGAACTGAAGCAAACCCATTCCTAAAGCCTTTGGCCTAGATAATGGGTAGAGAAACATCTATTTTCAGCGTTTTTGCAATAATTAAATTAATCTGACCAAGTTTTGATAAGATTACATTAAAGAATAAAATTCATTTAATTTTTCTATTGGTTCATACAGCATTGTATGAATGAGTTTAGAATGAGGTTACGTCTTTGTAATATTTTCAGATTAAGAGTTCTATGTATTTTGCAGCTTCATGTGCCGGTAAGAAAATTTGTTAAAATTTTCCATGTTAATCTCGTTAAGTGTATGTACAGTCGGCAATAAAAAAAAAAAAAAAAAAAGCAAAAAAAAAAAAAGATATTACCCTGAATAATTTTCGTTCTAATGATCCGATTTTTGCGTACTAAGTGTCCATCTTAATGGTTTTGGAGGGTGATCCCAAATCAATTTATATATATATATATATATATATATATATATATATAGCACCAACTATTAATTAAACTACGAAATCAGACACAAAAACGTACTTTCTCTGTATAAACATAGATTTTTCTACATATTTGGATTCTTAACCTTCAAAATATAGTGGGTAGCCGCAATCTGGGAAATATGTTCCCCATAGTTTGGTCAGGAGAGCGAGTTTGGTATCCTTAATGACAATTTAACTTTTTGCTTTTTTAGTCATATTTTTAAAACTCATTAAAAAATTTAAAAAAAAATTGCACTGACTTATAAAACCCATTTACTCAAAGATGATTTCATCAAAAACAAAATTTTTAATAATTATTAATAATTTTTCATTATTCAATTTAATTGCAGATGAAAAAATTTTGAATTATGAGGTATACATTTTTTATAACATATTAATTTACATATTTTTCTATTACAAAATCTAAAGTTTCAACAGTTTTTATTTGGTAGAAGCCGAGAAAAATTAAAATGAATTATTTTAAAGAAAATAATTTGGCGACAATGAAGAAACATTTCAAAGGGCGATTTATATTTTAATGTGGTTAACTCATGAAGAACTAGACTAATGCGCACGTGAGTAAATTTTCATTCATATTTTTTTTCACTAATAACCGATTGCTAATCCTTTTTTTTAAATTTTAAAATACGATGCTTCTTTTTCAGTCATCTAAAAATTTATTCTTATTTTAATAAAAAGATTTGAATAAAACATATTGAATAAAAACATTTTATACAACGGATGTTGAGTTTTATAAAAGAATGTTTTTTATAAATTGTCATTATACATCAGCTTTTTTTAATTTTATTTTTTAGTTTGTTCTTTCAATAATTGATACAATTTCAATAATATACAAACATATGCACACATTTGAAATAATATGTTTATCAATTTCTTCAATATTTATTTTATAATACATATATTAATATATGTTTTAATGTTGATTAATATCAACATTATAGTACATTATACAACATTATAGTACAACATTATAGTTGATTAATATCAACGTTATTAATATCAACAATAGTCAACATCTTAAAATTTTTTAACATCTTACATATAGTCTTAACCTTAAAATAAATTTGTTAATTACCTGTCCACGGGTGTTTCCAGAATTATTTTACCAACTGTTTAATTAAATTTTAACATTCCTCAAAATCTTGTTCTTTAGACTACCACGTATATTATTTTTCCAGTAACATACTAATCAATTGTTTTAGTACTTTAATTTGCACTTTCCTTTAAAGTGAAATTCCTTTTTAAATTTATTGTCAAGCTTTTATTGAAAGTTATTATTTTCAGCTAGCTGAGAATTAAATCTTGATAATAAATTTAAAATATTCTGTTGATCAAAACTATTCTATGCAGAACAGCTAACTATTTACTAAGAATATTATTTTTTTCAAAAAAATGAAGATAAATTATTGATTTGCCTTTTTTAATTTTTTCTTATTTATTTGAGTAATGAAAAGTAAATGCGTATGTGTGCCCAACAAAAAATACAACGGTTTGCTTTGCTTTTAAAATGAACAAAATATTATGTACATACAATTTTATTTTGACGTTGAAAAAGTTATTCTTCTCCGCTTAATTTAAGAAAGTTGCCATTTTTTTTTAAAAAGTTGAAAATATTTACTTAAAAAGTTGTTAATATTATTTTTCAACTTTAGCACAATTAAAAAAATATTGTTATATTAGGAAACTGCTCGACATGCCTCATTTTGTTAAACAGCTATTCAAATAGAAAATTGTAAAAGAGATTCCAAAACTGTGCTATTTTTAGAATCATCATCTCAAAAATTGTTCTTTTTCTAACATTAGGCTTTTTTCTACTTTAATAACCCATAATAAAAGTTTAAAAACAGGTTTTGGAGAAATGATGAATACAAATTTCTTCTAATATTTCATAATAAGGAAACAAGAATATTAATGATTCATAGATAATTGTTTCATTGAACGGGAGAAGTTAATTTTTTTTAAAATAATCAGCCTTGCAACTATTTCACTTTGATTCTTTGGCCTAGGTGTCATTTCGACTTTGAAATTTTAAATATAAAATGCAAAAATTAGAAGAATGCGTAAGATGGCTTCAACTAATAATAAAAAAAGGACAAAATCATCAGCAAAAGAATTTATCTCATGAGAAGAATGCCAGAGTTGAAAAAGTATTGCAAAAAGTGAAACAATTGTTACTTTTGTTGAATTAGGGGTATTATAAACCTATATTTTCCTTTCTTTTAATTTTTAAATTATAGTTTTTAATAAACTAGTAAAATGAGTATGTAAATAATATCCATTCTTTTTAGGCTTTCACAAACTATAAATGCTCAAGCACGCTGTATCGTGACAGTTTCACTTGCAAATGGTCAACAACATACTAATTCTCATCTGCGGGAAACCACAAAGTTTGAAATTTATTATGCAAACCATTCAAAAGTTATAACCGTTTTATTTCCTATAGTTCAATGATTTTCCTCCTGTAATAATTAGTCAGATATGTTAATATAATTTAACTAAGTTCACTGATAGAGTGTATGTGTATCTCAAAAATTAAAACATTTTATTCATTTTGATGCAAAAATTTTAAGGAACAAAATTAAACATACCATCTAACTCATTTGAGCTTGTAGAGGTAACTTCTAAATCTACTGCCATATTAATCAATGAAAGCACATCATGATCAAGCCAAGAGAATAAAGCTGGCTCAAAGCATGCTGCTGAACCACTAATTCGTATAATGCATAATGATGGGTCTGAAAACAAATACAATAAATAATAATATTAAGTATATAGATGATTTAATTTATTCTTTTATTAGGCAATTATATTTACCAACAACAATTTGATATTTAAGAAATTAAAAATAAGGGTTATCAGTTTCATGATTAGGTTAAATAACCTTTTTAAATTTAATATATGAGATACGCTTCTAATTAAAAATTAACAATCAATACAGAAAAATAGTATATAACAAATTTTTTCTGTTAATCAGGATTTATACAAACTGGAAAGGACATATTTGGTAGAGGGCTTTCATCCACTTCAGAGGGATCAATCAGCATGATTTCAGTTTCTGTTAACGATTAGTTTTTACGAAATAGGGTTGTTAATTTTGTGCTCAACTTCCAACCTGGAGTTCCAGGGTGTTACTCTTAGTCAGGTGTCTCCCTACTGATCTGTCTGGCTTGGGAGGCCCTACCAGAAAAATACTGAAATTAAACCAGAACATTGAGATTATTATAAAAGGAAAAAAAGAATGTAAGATGCAAGACAAGAAAAAAGGAAATATTATGAAGATCTGGCCACGTCAGCAGAAGCAGTCAGAAACAATGACTCACAAAAGTTTTATAACATCACTTACAAAATTATGGAAAGGGACTAGTAATTGAAAGGCCGATTAAGAACAAACAAGGCCTAAAACTTAAATCAAAAAAAGGCCTACACAAAAAGTGGGTTAATTATTTTCAGGAAACCTTAAATAGACCAAATCCTGCTATTTTGGAAGATATTCCAGTAGGAGCACCCAGACAATAAGACACAGACATAAGTCCTATAACCCAGCTGGAGATGCAGCAAGCAATAAAATTGCTTAAATGTGGGAAAGCTGCTAACAGCAATAATCTACCTGGTGAATTCTTCATAGAAAGTTCACAAACTGCAATCAAAGTTTTAACTGATCTGTTAAAATTATGACGAGTAAAGAGTGGCTTGCTGATAAAACTACAAAAAAAGAAAAAAAAAAAAAGAAAAAGAAGGTGAATTAAGGATAAGTGACAACCAGAGAGGAATCACTTTGTTAAATGTATGAAGTAATATTTTGACTAGAACAGATGCTTCAAAGAATGAAAAATGTAATTGACAAACGTTGACAACCAGAACAAGCAGCTTTCAGAGCTAATAGATCCTGTGTCGACCACATTGCAACATTAAGGATTATTGTTGAACAATTTAATGAATGGCAATCAACAATATACTTAAATTTCATGAATTTCGAAAATGCTTTCATTAGTTTGCACAGAGAAACACTCTGGAATCTGTTGAAGTTCTACAGATTTCCTGAATGTTTTGTAAATATTATCAGAAATATATATAAAAATTACAATATACGAGTTATCCATGCTAGCAAACAATTAGAATTCTTAGAAGTTGTTTCTGGTGTTAGACAGGGTTGTATACTTTCTCCATCAATCTTCTTAATTGCTATTGACTAGATTATGAAGAGAGTATCGAAGAATAAAAGGGACATATGATGAAGTCTTAATATATCTCTCTTATCTTGATTTCGCAGACGACTTATGTTTACTAACTAACACCTTTCAAGACAGGCAAACAAACACAAATATTTTAAACGTAGAGGCAAAGAAAATAGGGCTGATCATCAACTAGCATAAAACTAAAATTTTGAAAATTAATCCTTAAGAATTAAATGAGATAGTTTTAGAAAATTAGAAGAAGTAAACAATGTTAATTATTTCAGAAGTAAAATTAATAACATAGGAGGAACTAATGAAGGTATACTAAATAGCTTAAACAAGTCTGAAGCAATTACGCTATTCTCAATAAATTAAGGGAAAACAAAAACATAAAAAATTGAACAAGAATTTGATTTTTCAACACTAATGTTTAATGGGTCCTACTCTATGGATTGGAGACATGGCATTGCAATAAAAATAACATGAAAAAACTTCAAGTATTTATTAAAAACAGCTTTAGAAGAATCTTACATATCAATCGATTAAAAAAAAATTTGTTACACAGATCCTTAGAAAAGCAAAGCAGAAACCAATTAATTTGGAAATTAAAAAATGTAAATGTACAATTTACGTAAACCTGAAATATTTAAAGTAAAAGAAGTTTTTGTTTGGAAATCTCAGCGAAATAAAAAAAAAAAGGAAGACCTAAAAAATATTTGGCGCACTACCATCATAAGTGAATTGTAAACAGTAGAAAAAACATTGAGAGGCAAAATATCTGGCCATAGAAGGAGAGCTATGATAGAAACTCTATGCTCCAATTTGGAGTGAGGAGAAAAAAGTATGAATGCATATCACAGTAAGGTTAGTCTAATATCTTAGAACATAATGACAGCCACGTTTCTAATTAGGTATCAACCATTAAATCGACCTTGTCTTCTAATAAAATAGAAAATCCAGACATGACTAACTATTTATAGATAAGAAGAGAGCAGCAGAGGCGACTTCCACAAAAGGCGACAATTTGTATTTTTTCTAGCATATAGGGTAAAAGAAATTGCATTAACTATGACTTTTTGATTATGGAAAATGACATAAGTAAACAATATATAAAGAACTAGAAAATTCTCAGAATTACTATTGCACCCGCATATTTCATTTTAGAGTTCTAATAGTGAATTTTTTATTAAAGTTTAGAATAATGAGGGATTTGAGGTCAAACCAGAAATTTTTTATGAATCATTTGATACAAAAAAAAAAAAAAATGTTTTTAATACTATTTTACAGAGATTTATTTTACATTAAGATGTCTGAGGATATATCAAAGAACACTATTACTTGGCGTTGCTAGTGATCGTTATAGTGTAAATTGAGTACATTAAGGTTTTGTGATTCATATTGCTAATAAGTTACAGGCAGGTTGCACAAATCTATCATTCTTAAATACCTCACAATTTACTTTCCTCTTTTACTTGATAAAGCTCAGCCCTTATGAAGAACTTACTCATGTTTCCAATAATTTCTAAATAAATTTTATGCCAATACTCTTGATAATAAGGAAAAATAGAATATTACTTTCAATATATTATCTTGAACTGCACATTCAATAATAAAATATTACTCTGTTATTAACACAAGGAATTTAAATATTGAGAATCCTGATCATAATGCTTGTTCAAACGAAAATAAGTTGAAAAAGAGTAGAGCTGACGATTCAATAGGTAGAGTTTTCAAACATCTGCTGTAGATGGTACTGTTTATTGCAGAAGTGACATGTTTTATTTATGAGTCATTTATAGTTTTCTTTTTTTAAAAAAGCATGCCAGAATCAGTGAAAGGCATTTCATAGATTAATCAAAGGAGGATCAGCATACTGTAATTAATGATTATTTGGTTTGTTCAGCATTGTGTGATTTCAAGTCATATAATACCTAATTATCTTTGAACATATAAACAGCTATTATATATTCGAAATTACATGAGTAGTGTAATTAAAAAAAATGATTCTATATTATTTTTACAGGCCCAATTTCATTTAAATAAACCTTATTTTAACAAATCTTTAAAGAATGTGTGTCTTATATCACAAAAAAAGAAAAATATTGCAGCAGAAACATCTTCCTTAGTTTTCTTTTCTATAATTACATAAACTTTAATGCATCATTTTATTTTAAACACTTGGTTAATATAATAAGTTATAGCTTGAAAAGAGTTCTCTAGCCAAATAACATTTAAGCTCTAAAAAGAACTTGTACTTACGAGCAATTGAAGCATTATATGGAATTTGCAATATTAACTGTAAAAAGTTCTCTTCTTTTGTAGTTTGAGTCACAAGATCAGTAAATTGTGAAAGTACAATTCCTTCATGTATATTAGAAGTGTATTCAGGGGCATGGAGCAAAACACTAAACATATCTAAAACACAAAAATTGAAAGGCATTTTCATCAAAAAATAATAATAAAAAACTATGCATACGATTTTTTCTTCAACTTCAAACTTAGGTTTTTTTTAAAAAAACGGTTACTCTATAACAGGTGACCTTGGAAACTTAAGTAATAAATAATAAATTCCGGAAGTGGACAAAATAAATAATAGGCTTTAATCTAAATTATATTAAAAATTCTTCCATCACAATTCATTCAAGAATATGGGTAGGTAAAAGGAGGAAACAAGAACTACTTTTATAGCAAAATGGTTAACACAAGAATGGATCTATAAGGTTCAAAAGGAATAATCATTTGTCTGATATCATCAAAAAATTAACAACTGAAGGTGTGGAGTCAAAGACTTATTTCATGTAATGAGCCGGTCATGCATCTGCCTAACTCATCTATTATAGTTACTTTTTTTCCAGACATTTTTAGATGTATGTATCCACTGTTCATCTTTGTGGTATACCTGCCATTGCCAATGGTATAAATCTCATTGATATAAATTAAATAACCAAGTATATTTTCCTATAATCAACATTCTTGTCAATGATAATGATAAAGTGATTTATGGTAATTTTCAAAAGAGTATAAAGACTATTAGCAAAAATAGCTACAAAAATAGACAAAAATAGTTTTTCTAGCTCCCAAGTTAAAAAATAGTAGGAAGTCTAAATAGTATCTTCAAAAATAAATAGTAGCCTACATAATAACTTCTGATGATAAAAGTAGCACATAAGGTTAAAAAAAATCTTAAGAAAGTAGAGATAATACATAGTGTTCCATAAAGACTGTCCTTAATATGCTTTTTTAAGATACTTATAAATAAAAACAAAAAGATAGAGAACCACTTTACGGTTCAAAAATTATTAACAAAAACATTATCCAAATCTGGTAAATCTCAGTACAGGAAGGTAAATGTAATAAACAACAAGACTGGAGATTCTGTGAGGAAACAGAGAGAAGCTGAAAGATTTCAGAAGCACTTCGTAGTAGCACTTCAAGCTTTGATCTCAAATTAAACCTGTTTTGATGTTTCCTCTTTCTCTACTAAAATTTGTCAGTTTTCGATAGTGTTTTGTTTATCCCTCACTAAAATATTCATTTGTGACCCATCATGTTATACTTTGCTCTCAATTTTGATAAGGATTTTTAAAATACATATTAAGTGTGGCCTTTTCAGAATACCTTATAAAATACAGGGATTATATTAGAAGAAGCTTGTGAAAGGTAACCCAGTTTGAATTCCTGATAAGAAAGATTTTTTCCTGTATGCTCTTTGATGCCAAATGTGTGCCTTGATTTGTTAAGAAAAATAGTCCATTTACAAAAATTCCCTCATAAATTCTAATTTTTTTGGCCATTTCTACATTACAAAGTTTTAATATGATGTTCATGAATGATGTTAGCAGGATGCATGAATTTTGAATTTGATTGAGACTAGTGAATTTTGAACTCTTTCACCCATTTAATTTGTGACGATCCCATAGTAAACCCATGTTATTTCTTGATAATTTTTCACCCATTATTTATTGTTTTTTTCCTGCTAGTTATACGCGATTTTCAAATTTGCACTTGAATAATCATATTTGTGGTTCTTAACCCGCTGATTCAATTGTTAATCTGTCGTTTTCTGGTCAGCTATCTATCCTTTTATCAGACGCCCTGCAGTGGTTTTTTAAATTCTGATATTTTAGAACTAAGTAATTACAACATGTAATTTTCAAATTTAAGTTACTGCATTTTGACGCATTCGAATTGTGACAATTCCATCATGCATCATGCATGTTTTTGGATAATTTTTTTACACTTATTTAGTACTTGGACCATTTCCACAAATAACTGCAAAAAAAATAAAAATAAAAAATAATGAGGTAACTATATTTTTACGATTTATTTCTTCTAAAAGAATTACCTTTTAGAAAAATATTTATTAAAGTACATATATTAATGTCATGTGTGAGTAAGGGCTAACATGTTTGTAGGGTGATGTTAAAAAAATACAATTTTGCATAAAAATATTGAGCAACTTAAAATGACTATAGTATATTTCTCAACAGATATTATTCAAAATTTTTGATATATATATTTTTTGTGATTTGCTTTAAAAATTAATTGTAAATCAGTTAATACATAATTATTTCTGTAAAACTTCCTTTTTGTCTTAATGAATTTGACTACATTATATATTCAACTATAGACTATTTAATTTAACATTTATAAAATATATCTTTCAAATTTTTTACTAACTAAATACATTTTTTAAAAAATGAATAAAAAATTTTTTTTTTAGATCTCCTTCAGAATGAGGATTTCAGCTAGTTATTCTCATTATATGATCCATAAATGTAGTGTATAATCAATATTTTGCTATATATAAAACTCAAAGACACTCTTAGAATGCGAATCAATATAATTATGCATACTTACTTTGGTTAAAAAATTTCAAGGATAGACTTGCTATCAAAAATTTCATAAAAGTTAAATCTTGTTGCTGAATATATGTAAAGAAAATATTGGTAACTTCCAGAGAAAGATAATGGAAATCTGTAAAAAATATAAAGGATTTTTAACCTTGATTAAAGAAATTTAAATTATTTTAAGTTTATAAGTTATACAATATTAGATAAATTATTTAAAAACTATCTGAAATTTGTAACAATATGTTGAAAAGTAATAACTTTTTAGTAGTATTCTTTGCAACAATGGCAGTAAATGCACACAAGAAAATATACCAACATGTTAACATTATTAGCAGGCTGAAAAAATTTTGAAATAAAAGAGAACCCATTATCAGCGTAAGGGGCCAGCACTACAGGTGACTGATAGGGGAGCACCAAACGACAGTCAGATTAAATGTTCACAAAATTTTTAAATTTCCTCCCTTTTTTGCTGATATTTTTTGCTTGAAAAATATATTTATATGGTTTTATTAATTTTTTAAATTATATATTCTTAGATTAACTTTCTGTATGGTTAAAGTTAAATAAGTAAAAGTTTTACTTAAGATGGAAAGAATTATAAGCAGCAGAAAAGCTACATTTTTTACACTGAATAGAAAGAGCAGTAAGTTTCACATAATATTCTCAAAGAGTGGCATAAAAAGATTGCCAGACAAAAGAAGGGCATTTAAAGAATGACCATGTGAACTCTTCATTCCTTTTTTCAAAATTTAGTATGCAATTTCCTGTTAACTTTATGAAAACAGGGGAAATTTTTTAAAAAATAAAACAATACTTAGGACAACAACATTTTCTAGTTACAGTAAGACCTCGATTATCCGAGCTAATTGGGACCGCTAGTACCTCGGATATCGGGAATCTCGGTTAATAGAAACGATGTATAAAAACCTTCCGTGCTTGCGAATTTAACTACTTTTAAAGTAAAAAACAATAGAACGTTTTTTAAATGGTAAAAATAAACATATATGAACTTATGTTTCACAGCTAAAAAGATTTAAAAAGGAAATAAACTCTATCAAAACAACTCTAATCATCTGTTAACAAAGCATTCATGGATGTTGTCTTCTCAGGGTGTAATATTT